>JAVIAB010000139.1:77957000-78611915 GCA_032433765.1 Megaustenia siamemsis | reverse complement strand
TACTCACAGGGTCGGTAAAGGTGACAATCTAAACACTGAGTTATAAGGATGGCAATTGTTACTTTAGCAAATTTGCAGGATCAACCAAAACAACAGACATGCAATGTCTGCGGTGTTACATAAACAATAGACTATTTTTATAGCAGAAAGGCGGAAAGATAATGAAAGCTGATAGACAGCAATCCTAAATGTAAGTTAGAAACTTCTGAATTTTTATCAGGGAAGGGCTTAGTTTGTGTCATTGTGACTTAGGTCATTTCAGCTAAAGAACGTGTCCCGAACTGGCATGTTTCCAATTCCAAGAAAATTGTATTGTGAAGAGGTTATTACTAAAGATTTTATTTAGTTAAATACACCAACTTTATTTCTGTTTATCTAATATATACCTCCCATTGTCCCATGAACAACAGCGACATGCAACATGGAGTTCTGCTTCAGTCTCAGCTGCCTCAACATTCTGGTCATGTTCTTGATGGTATACACAACGTCACTGGAATCTTCTGTAAGATACACATCAAACATAATCTTCTCTAAGATATACGTAAGATATACATGTATATCTGGACAAATAAAAAATACAAAACAAGAAAACCAAATTTAGAATAGTCAACTCAAAGGTATTATCAACACTTACCTATGCATTTCTACAAACACTACAGGGGGGGTGGAGTAGGATCTTAATCAGCTCTGTCGTGTGCTAATCCTGATGCAGGAACAGTCTGCTCTCAACTCAGTTACTGGATGAGCAACTTGGTGCCCACCCCCATCTCATTTCTTTAATACTTCTACATTACATTCGTCAACAGGGCCCAAGACGTTGATCCAGCAACTGACCTAAGTACGGAAAGTGACCCACAGCTGACTGCATGCGTCAGGATCGACAGAGGGAAATATTTGCGAGCGACAATTTTCCACATCTGAATTGCTGCTCTTAAAACTACCACAGTAGTTTTATTCAGCCGTGATGTCAAATACAGAATTCCCTTCTGCATAGCCTGACCAGAATGTTTGTCTAGTCTAATTAACATTGAATACCTATATTTGTTTATACAGAAATACAATTTCATAATTTCTGTGTGTAGAAGTGAAAGTCATAATTTTTTTAGCTGTTTCAATTTTGTTAAATTTGTATTTGGAGTAGGTCTATGATTTTGTGGAGCCTTGGTGGTTAAACATGTTAGTGTGCTCACTTCCTGACCAGAATGGTCCAGGTTTGATCCTCAGCAGTGTCAAATTTTATTTTGGACTGACAAGGTTCCAGGGTTCACCTAGCCTCTAAAAATGTATACCAGAGATCTTTCTGGGAAGTAAAGGTGGCCTGGCAGGATACCGACAAAATCACCCAAAAATGTGCATGGTCATAGAAAAATGTGGTCACTAACACCATATTCCCCAAATGTCTAGCAAGGCATGGAGGGAACCTTTACTTTTTGTGTTTTTATACTCGCTACACAGGTGACCATAAGTGAGTTAATAATTTTTACTATCAGCTTAATTCGCGACATTTAATCTTTCATATTAACACTGAACACCTATATTTGTTTATACAATAATATAATTTGATAATTTCTGTGAGTTAAAGTGAAAGCCATAATTTTTTTTTTACTGTTTCAATTTTGTGCAATTTGTCTTGGAATAGAACTATATTTTTGTGCTCACAGTACCAGTAAAAGCGACAATCATAAACACTGGGTTATTTTGGATGGCATTGTTATTTTAGTAAATTTGCGAGATAAACTGAAACAACAGACACCGTAACGTCAGCGGCGTTACATAAACAATAACTATTTTTATAGTGGAAGGCGGGAAAAATAATGAAAGCTGCATAGACAGCAACCCTGAATGTAAGTTAGAAACTTCTGAATTTTTATCAGGGGAAGGGCTTAGTTTGTGTCATTGTGACTTAGGTCATTTCAGCTAAAGAACGTGTCCCGAACTGGCATGTTTCCATTCCAAGAAAATTGTATTGTGAAGAGGTTGTTATTACCTAAAGATTTTATTTAGAGTTAAATACACCAACTTTATTTCTGTTTATCTAATATATACCTCCATTGTCCCATGAACAACAGCGACATGCAACAGGGAGTTCTGCTTCAGTCTCAGCTGCCTCAACATTCTGATCATGTTCTTGATGGTATACACAACGTCACTGGAATCTTCTGTAAGATACACATCAAACAATAATCTTCTCTAAGATATACGTAAGATATACATGTATATCCTGGACAAAATAAAATACAAAACAAGAAAACAAATTTAGAATATTCAACTCAAAGGTATTATGAACACTTACCTATGCATTTCTACAAATACTACGGGGGGGGTGGAGTAGGATCTTAATCAGCTCTGTCGTGTGCTGATCCTGATGCAGGAACTGCTCTCAACTCAGTTACTGGATGAGCAACTTGGTCACCCCCATCTCATTTTCTTTAATACTTCTACATTACATTCGTCAACAGGGCCCAAGATGTTGATCCAGCAACTGACCTAAGTACGGAAAGTGACCCACAGCTGACTGCTGCGTCAGGATCGACAGAGGGAAATATTTGCGAGCGACAATTTGTCCACATCTGAATTGCTGCTCTTAAAACTACCACAGTAGTTTTATTCAGCCGTGATGTCAAATACAGAATTCCCTTCTGCAAAGCCTGACCAGAATGTTTGTCTAGTCTAATTAACATTGACACCTATATTTGTTTATACAGAAATACAATTTCATAATTTCTGTGTGTAGAAGTGAAAGTCATAATTTTTTGGCTGTTTCAATTTTGATGATTTGTATTTGGAGTCAGTAAAGTAAAGAGCCTCAGTCACGCCAAGTGGGCGGATAGATAATATGATGTTTAGTGACCATAAATTTTACAGACCTTGAGCATATTATTTTGGGGTAATGTGGTCAGTATTACGCCTGTGCCGCTTTACTTTCCCGAAAAACTTGGTACCCATTTAAGGCTGAGTGAACCGGAAGTCATTGTAAAAAGTATTGTTATGGAAACAGCGCATATATTTTAGAGCAGTGATCTCTGCAATATGTGCCACTTGGCACACAAGGTTTCTGTTTTTGAGATTGTGGTTCTGCCCTATGTGCCGTCTTCGTTTCGAAAGGACAATAGATAGATAGAGCCCGGAAGCCATCGTTTGGGATCAAACCCTACCTCTTTTCCTTTGTAGTCCAGTTCACTAACCACTAAGCTATCGCGGCTGCTTTATTTGGAGTAGGTCTATGATTTTGTGGAGCCTTGTGGTTAAGTGTTTATGTGCTCACTTCCTGACCAAATGGTCCAGGTTTGATCCTCAGCAGTGTCGAATTTTATTTTGGACTGACAAGGATCCAGGGTTCACCCAGCCTCTAAAAATGTATACCAAGATCTTTCTGGGAAGTAAAGGTGGCCTGGCAGGATACCGACAACATCACCCAAAAATGTGCCGTGGTCATAGAAAAATGTGGTCACTAACACCATATTCCCCAAATGTCTAGCAAGGCATGGAGGGAACTTTACTTTTTGTGTTTTTATACTCGCTACACAGGTGACCATATGTGAGTTAATAATTTTTACGATCAGCTTAATTCGCGACATTTAATCTTTCATATTAACACTGAACATCTATATTTGTTTATACAATAATATAATTGATAATTTCTGTGAGTAAAAGTGAAAGTCATCATTTTTTTTTACGTTTCAATTTTGTGCAATTTGTCTTGGAAGTTGAACTATATGGTTGTACTCACAGGGCCGGTAAAGGTGACAATCATAAACACTGAGTTATAAGGATGGCAATTGTTACTTTAGCAAATTTGCAGGATCAACCAAAACAACAGACAATGCAATGTCTGTGACGTTACATAAACAATAACTATTTTTTAGCAGAAAGGCGGGAAAAGATAATGAAAGCTGCATAGACAGCAATCCTAAATGTAAGTTAGAAACTTCTGAATTTTTATCAGGGGAAGGGCTTAGTTTGTGTCATTGTGACTTAGGTCATTTCAGCTAAAGAACGTGTCCTGAACTGGCATGTGTCCATTCCAAGAAAATTGTATTGTGAAGAGTTGTTATTACCTAAAGATTTTATTTAGTTAAATACACCAACTTTATTTCTGTTTATCTAATATATACCTCCATTGTCTCATGAACAACAGCGACATGCAACAGGGAGTTCTGCTTCAGTCTCAGCTGCCTCAACATTCTGGTCATGTCCTTGATGGCATACACAACGTCACTGGAATCTTCTGCAAGATACACATCAAACAATAATCTTCTCTAAGATATACGTAAGATATACATGTATATCCTGGACAAATATGGGAATAAAAAATACAAAACAAGAAAACCAAATTTAGAATATTCAACTCAAAGGTATTATCAACACTTACCCATGCATTTCTACAAACACTACAGGGGGTGGAGTAGGATCTTAATCAGCTTTGTCGTGTGCTAATCCTGATGCAGGAACTATCTGCTCTCAACTCAGTTACTGGATGAGCAACTTGGTGCCCACCCCCATCTCATTTTCTTTAATACTTCTACATTACATTCGTCAACAGGGCCCAAGACGTTGATCCAGCAACTGACCTAGTACGGAAAGTGACCCACAGCTGACTGCATGCGTCAGGATCGACAGAGGGAATATTTGCGAGCGACAATTTGTCCACATCTGAATTGCTGCTCTTAAAACTACCACAGTAGTTTTATTCAGCCGTGATGTCAAATACAGAATTCCCTTCTGCATAGCCTGACCAGAATTTTGTCTAGTCTAATTAACATTGAATACCTATATTTGTTTATACAGAAATACAATTTCATAATTTCTGTGTGTAGAAGTGAAAGTCATAATTTTTTTAGCTGTTTCAATTTTGTTAAATTTGTATTTGGAGTAGGTCTATGATTTTGTGGAGCCTTGGTGGTTAAATGGTTAGTGTGCTCACTTCCTGACCAGAATGGTCCAGGTTGATCCTCAGCAGTGTCAAATTTTATTTTGGACTGACAAGGTTCCAGGGTTCACCTAGCCTCTAAAAATGTATACCAGAGATCTTTCTGGGAAGTAAAGGTGGCCTGGCAGGATACCGACAAATCACCCAAAAATGTGCAATGGTCATAGAAAAATGTGGTCACTAACACCATATTCCCCAAATGTCTAGCAAGGCATGGAGGGAACCTTTACTTTTTGTGTTTTTATACTCGCTACACAGGTGACCATAAGTGAGTTAATAATTTTTACTATCAGCTTAATTCGCGACATTTAATCTTTCATATTAACACTGAACACCTATATTTGTTTATACAATAATATAATTTGATAATTTCTGTGAGTTAAAGTGAAAGCCATAATTTTTTTTTTACTGTTTCAATTTTGTGCAATTTGTCTTGGAATAGAACTATATTTTTGTGCTCACAGTACCAGTAAAAGCGACAATCATAAACACTGGGTTATTTTGGATGGCAATTGTTATTTTAGTAAATTTGCGAGATAAACTGAAACAACAGACACCGTAACGTCAGCGGCGTTACATAAACAATAACTATTTTTATAGTGGAAAGGCGGGAAAAGATAATGAAAGCTGCATAGACAGCAACCCTGAATGTAAGTTAGAAACTTCTGAATTTTTATCAGGGGAAGGGCTTAGTTTGTGTCATTGTGACTTAGGTCATTTCAGCTAAAGAACGTGTCCCGAACTGGCATGTTTCCAATTCCAAGAAAATTGTATTGTGAAGAGGTTGTTATTACCTAAAGATTTTATTTAGAGTTAAATACACCAACTTTATTTCTGTTTATCTAATATATACCTCCATTGTCCCATGAACAACAGCGACATGCAACAGGGAGTTCTGCTTCAGTCTCAGCTGCCTCAACATTCTGATCATGTTCTTGATGGTATACACAACGTCACTGGAATCTTCTGTAAGATACACATCAAACAATAATCTTCTCTAAGATATACGTAAGATATACATGTATATCCTGGACAAAATAAAAAATACAAAACAAGAAAACCAAATTAGAATATTCAACTCAAAGGTATTATGAACACTTACCTATGCATTTCTACAAATACTACGGGGGGGGTGGAGTAGGATCTTAATCAGCTCTGTCGTGTGCTGATCCTGATGCAGGAACTGCTCTCAACTCAGTTACTGGATGAGCAACTTGGTGCCCACCCCCATCTCATTTTCTTTAATACTTCTACATTACATTCGTCAACAGGGCCCAGATGTTGATCCAGCAACTGACCTAAGTACGGAAAGTGACCCACAGCTGACTGCATGCGTCAGGATCGACAGAGGGAAATATTTGCGAGCGACAATTTGTCCACATCTGAATTGCTGCTCTTAAAACTACCACAGTAGTTTTATTCAGCCGTGATGTCAAATACAGAATTCCCTTCTGCAAAGCCTGACCAGAATGTTTGTCTAGTCTAATTAACATTGAACACCTATATTTGTTTATACAGAAATACAATTTCATAATTTCTGTGGGTAGAAGTGAAAGTCATAATTTTTTTGGCTGTTTCAATTTTGATGAATTTGTATTTGGAGTCAGTAAAAGTAAAGAGCCTCAGTCACGCCAAGTGGGCGGATAGATAATATGATGTTAGTGACCATAAATTTTACAGACCTTGAGCATATTATTTTTGGGGTAATGTGGTCAGTATTACGCCTGTGCCGCTTTACTTTCCCAGAAAAAACTTGGTACCCATTTAAGGCTGAGTGAAACCGGAAGTCATTGTAAAAAGTATTGTTATGGAAACAGCGCCATATATTTTAGAGCAGTGATCTCTGCAATATGTGCCACTTTGGCACACAAGGTTTCTGTTTTTGAGATTGTGGTTCTGCCCTATGTGCCGTCTTCGGTTCGAAAGGACAATAGATAGATAGAACCCGGAAGCCATCGTTTGGGATCAAACCCTACCTCTTTTCCTTTGTAGTCCAGTTCACTAACCACTAAGCTATCGCGGCTGCTTTATTTGGAGTAGGTCTATGATTTTGTGGAGCCTTGGTGGTTAAGTGTTTAGTGTGCTCACTTCCTGACCAGAATGGTCCAGGTTTGATCCTCAGCAGTGTCGAATTTTATTTTGGACTGACAAGGATCCAGGGTTCACCCAGCCTCTAAAAATGTATACCAGAGATCTTTCTGGGAAGTAAAGGTGGCCTGGCAGGATACCGACAACATCACCCAAAATGTGCCGTGGTCATAGAAAAATGTGGTCACTAACACCATATTCCCCAATGTCTAGCAAGGCATGGAGGGAACCAGTACTTTTTGTGTTTTTATACTCGCTACACAGGTGACCATATGTGAGTTAATAATATTTTACGATCAGCTTAATTCGCGACATTTAATCTTTCATATTAACACTGAACATCTATATTTGTTTTATTATAATATAATATGATAATTTCTGTGAGTAAAAGTGAAAGTCATCATTTTTTTTTAACGTTTCAATTTTGTGCAATTTGTCTTGGAAGTTGAACTATATGGTTGTACTTACAGGGCCGGTAAAGGTGACAATCATAAACACTGAGTTATAAGGATGGCAATTGTTACTTTAGCAAATTTGCAGGATCAACCAAAACAACAGACAATGCAATGTCTGTGACGTTACATAAACAATAACTATTTTTATAGCAGAAAGGCGGGAAAAGATAATGAAAGCTGCATAGACAGCAATCCTAAATGTAAGTTAGAAACTTCTGAATTTTTATCAGGGGAAGGGCTTAGTTTGTGTCATTGTGACTTAGGTCATTTCAGCTAAAGAACGTGTCCTGAACTGGCATGTGTCCAATTCCAAGAAAATTGTATTGTGAAGAGGTTGTTATTACCTAGAGATTTTATTTAGTTAAATACACCAACTTTATTTCTGTTTATCTAATATATACCTCCATTGTCCATGAACAACAGCGACATGCAACAGGGAGTTCTGCTTCAGTCTCAGCTGCCTCAACATTCTGGTCATGTCCTTGATGGCATACACAACGTCACTGGAATCTTCTGCAAGATACACATCAAACAATAATCTTCTCTAAGATATACGTAAGATATACATGTATATCCTGGACAAAATATGGGAATAAAAAATACAAAACAAGAAAACCAAATTTAGAATATTCAACTCAAAGGTATTATCAACACTTACCCATGCATTTCTACAAACACTACAGGGGGGTGGAGTAGGATCTTAATCAGCTTTGTCGTGTGCTAATCCTGATGCAGGAACTATCTGCTCTCAACTCAGTTACTGGATGAGCAACTTGGTGCCCACCCCCATCTCATTTTCTTTAATACTTCTACATTACATTCGTCAACAGAGCCCAAGACGTTGATCCAGCAACTGACCTAGTACGGAAAGTGACCCACAGCTGACTGCATGCGTCAGGATCGACAGAGGGAAATATTTGCGAGCGACAATTTGTCCACATCTGAATTGCTGCTCTTAAAACTACCACAGTAGTTTTATTCAGCCGTGATGTCAAATACAGAATTCCCTTCTGCATAGCCTGACCAGAATGTTTGTCTAGTCTAATTAACATTGAATACCTATATTTGTTTATACAGAAATACAATTTCATAATTTCTGTGTGTAGAAGTGAAAGTCATAATTTTTTTAGCTGTTTCAATTTTGTTAAATTTGTATTTGGAGTAGGTCTATGATTTTGTGGAGCCTTGGTGGTTAAATGGTTAGTGTGCTCACTTCCTGACCAGAATGGTCCAGGTTTGATCCTCAGCAGTGTCAAATTTTATTTTGGACTGACAAGGTTCCAGGGTTCACCTAGCCTCTAAAAATGTATACCAGAGATCTTTCTGGGAAGTAAAGGTCGCCTGGCAGGGTACCGACAAAATCACCAAAAATGTGCAATGGTCATAGAAAAATGTGGTCACTAACACCATATTCCCCAAATGTCTAGCAAGGCATGGAGGGAACCTTTACTTTTTGTGTTTTTATACTCGCTACACAGGTGACCATAAGTGAGTTAATAATATTTTACTATCAGCTTAATTCGCGACATTTAATCTTTCATATTAACACTGAACACCTATATTTGTTTATACAATAATATAATTTGATAATTTCTGTGAGTTAAAGTGAAAGCCATAATTTTTTTTTTACTGTTTCAATTTTGTGCAATTTGTCTTGGAATAGAACTATATTTTTGTGCTCACAGTACCAGTAAAAGCGACAATCATAAACACTGGTTATTTGGATGGCAATTGTTATTTTAGTAAATTTGCGAGATAAACTGAAACAACAGACACCGTAACGTCAGCGGCGTTACATAAACAATAACTATTTTTATAGTGGAAAGGCGGGAAAAGATAATGAAAGCTGCATAGACAGCAACCCTGAATGTAAGTTTAGAATCTTCTGAAATTTGATCAGGGGAAGGGCTTAATTTGTGTCATATTAGGATCTGATTTGTTATGACTGAGGGAATCATAGCTGGCTCATGATGTCAGATCTGATCGGTCATGGTTGAGGCCATCAAAACTGGCACAGGAAGCTGAAAGGCAGAGGATTATGTAGAAGACATGGAACAACCTTAAGAGAATGGTAAGAAATAGGACGGCTTGGTAAGTGTTTGTTGAAGAAATATGCCCCATGGCATCCTTGTATTAAGTCTACTTTTTGACTGGTGGAATGGATGCAAAGATCCCCCCCTACAATGATTCCATGGATAGGACAGGATCCGTTCTACAGACTTACCAACATGTTTAATGTTGACGTCAACTCATTCATGTAGTCGCCTCTCCACTGTTGTCAAAGTCATTGAACCTCACAGACTTGAAGGTCGTATCCTCATTCTCTGGGATCTCATCTCTCAGCTCAGAGTTTGACTCCGTGATCCATGTCATATCCATGCTAGATGGTTATAAATGTGTACCTGTAACAAAAATTTGAAAGAGTAATAAGAAAAATAATGGATGCCCTCCACACTTCAAGGGATTGTCATGCTAGTGACCACATTTTTCACAGCTGTTTGCCACTGATATTTTAGTTGATTTGCTGATTGGGTGGGTACCACTTTCCAACTGATGCCATAGTTATGAAAATGCAAGTCGAGTCTCAAAATCGCAACTTACAATATTTTCCCAAACACGGGAAACATTTAAAGAATAAAACCAACAGAAGGGATACATCTAAGAAAAGTTATGACAATAATTATTCTTTACATCCCTCTCAAAATGAGCAGTATTTTATTTATTTTAGAGTGAAGACAAATGCATTCATCTGCGGTGCCCGGTACAGCTTTATGATGGACAGAAACATAGGTCTGGTATGTTGTGATGGTCTCGTTTTATCAGAAGTAATGATAGAGTTCTGATAATTTGTGTTTGCTTTCAGTTTCAATAAAAAGGACTGACTATGACCCAGCATATATAAGGCCTATTATCTATTATAGTCTATACTCTATAATAAAATATACTTTTATTTTAAAATTTCCCTCCCCTGCTTTGCTAGAAGTATGGGGAATTTGGTTTTAGTAACAATATTTTTCTATGACCACAGCACATTTTCAGGTGATGTGGTCGGTATAACACAAAGCCACCTTTACTTCCCAGAAAAATCTCTGCTACCAATTGCTAGAGGCTGAGTGAATCCAGGAGCCTTGTCGATAAAAAAAAATCAAACTACCACTTCTGCGGATCAAACCCGTGCCCTTCTCATCAGGAAGCATGCTAACCACTCAGCCTCCGAGACTCCATGTAATGAAAGAATTCAGAAAATTTTTGGGCTTATTTTCTGAAATAAAAGGACTGAGTATGACCCATCAAATTATATGTTTTATTATAATAATCTATATCACTAATGAATGAAGTAATGGTTATATCAAAGAAACAATCATCACCATCATGCAGCATAAAAATAAACAAGACAAATCTGAAACAAGTGCAACGTTTCAAATACTTGGGCACATTAATAACATCAGATGGGAGATGCACCACAGAAATAAAAAGCAGAACAGCTCAGGCCAAAATAGCATTTCAGAAAATGAAAAATATCTTATGCAACAAATCTATGTCAATAAAATTAGAAAGAGAGTTCATCGATGCTATATAGAACCAATTCTGACCTATGGAAGCGAATCATGGACAATAGACAAACAAATGAAAAGACGATTAGAGGCCACAGAGATGGGATTTCTCAGAAGAATGTTGAAAGTTCCCTGGACAGCTAAAAAGACCAATGAGGAAGTTCTCAAAGAGGCCAACACAAAAAGGGAGCTCTTAAAAAACATCAAAAAGAAGCAATCAACATTTTTCGAGCACATCATGAGAAGAGGAAAGTTGGAATACTTGGTTGCAACTGGCAAAATAAAAGGAAAGAGAGATCGCGGACGACAAAGAGAGAAAATACTGGATAGCTTGGCGTCATGGCATGGAAAACAGTCAACAACAGAACGGATACGATGCACTGTAGATAGAAGATTGTGGAGGGACATGATCACCTATGCCAACCAGTATGGCACATGATGATATCACTACTTTACATTTTTATTTATTTTACACCTATATATTGTAATGAATAATACTGAGAATTTAACGAATTGTAGGCACTCTTAATCAAATTACCAATATATTAGTGTTACCATATAATATATAATAATATAAACGGTAAAGGTCGTGTTTAGTATCCAAAATATTTCTGTTCAATTAGTGATCCCCCCCCCCCACCCCTCACTAACCCGACATACTTGAATTATAAATGTTTCTAATTTTTAAAAATTTAATATTATTTTTACAACAAAATTTAGGTTTAGGGTTAGTTGTAAGAATGTAGGCTATTAAAAAATTATTAAGTATTTCAGACCTAGGGGTGACTAACCGACCGGAAACGACATTGCTGATATAGACAATACTTCGAGCGAACGAAAGATAGATAGATAGATAAATGTTTATAATTTTTTTTAATTTAATATTATTTTTACAACAAAATTTAGGTTTAGGGCAAAAAACCAGGCACTTAGGGTCATCACAGGAGCAATGAAATCAACACCAATATTGGAGATGGAGAAATTGTGGAGGATACCAGCACTGAGAGAACGGAGAGACACAAAGTACAAAGGTGCTGATACAGGCAGAAAAATTTGTATGCATGCCGAGACATCCAATGAAGGACCGATTCCAAAATCTTGCATTGGGACGACTTAAGAGAAGCAGTTTTATCCACCAAGCCAAGCATATTAGTAGACAAACACCAGACATGCCAAGAGTTGTTAACCCCCTTCTGCCCATACCAGAACAGACTCCCTGGACAGTAAAATTCATACAGGAAACGACATTGCTGATAGTTGGTAGACAATGACAAGACAATACTTCGAGCGAACGAAAGATAGATAAATGTTTCTATTTTTTTTTTTAGTTTAATATTATTTTTACAACAAAGTTTAGGTTTAGGGTTAGACCATTAGGGTTAGTTGTAAGAATGTAGGCTATTAAAATATTAATATTATTAAGTATTTCAGACCAGGGGCTAGGGGTGACTAACCAACTGCGTACTGTAACTGTAGTGTTGTAGTGTTGTAATAATCATAATAAATAATGACAGATTCAGAGTGAGAGATTCGAGAGCAGCGGCACGGGAACGTTAATCCAAACAGAAATAATTTGGGAGGCTACATTTTTTGTGAAAATGAAAGAAGATAAATTTTGACACAAAATTTACACAAGAAATTCAAATCAGCTGAAGATCGTAAGTAAGTTACTTACTTAGCTTAACTATAATATTATTTATTATACACGATGACTGGATCAACTTAATCCCTCGGTAAATATCTACATTACAAAATCCAAACTAAACACGACAATGTACAATACATAAATTTAAAATAAAATAATTAAAACGCGAAAAAACGTTGGCAAATACCAGAAACCGTTAATTTTTGTGGCTTGGCTCCAATCTTTTTAAGTTTATTTACATCAAACGCCATTATGGCCATGTCTTCAGCAGCAAATATAAAGAAGGTTCGGAAATAAGAGATTTAATTTCGGAGAATATTCTATAGAATAATTTCTTCTATATCTCAAGCAAAAGCAGCTTTCTAAAAAAATAGGAAAATACTGTGCAATTAATTGTTGACATTAGAAGTAAAAAAAAAGAGTTCTTAAATGTAGAGCCAGTCTTAACATATCATATGGATCTGAATCATGTACAAATGGCAAGAAAATTGCTGGATTCTGTACTGTAGAGATGTGATTTTACAGAAGATTGTCGAGAATACCATGGATGACAAAGAAGAGTAATGAAATGTTTCTGAAAGCGGCCAAAGCTAAACATATAGCAAATTTCCAATATTAGGAAGAAACAATCATTTTATTTTTATTTATTTTTTTTTTTTTTGGGGGGGGGGGCATATAATCAGAAGGGAACAGCTGAAATATATTGTGACACCTGAGAAAATTAAAGGATGCATGGACAGAGGGAAAGAAAGAAAAAAGAAGAAACCAGATAGTTTAACGAATGGCTTGGCAGAAGATCAACAACAAAAATGACAAATAACTGTTAAGATCAAGAGATGTGGAGAGACATGATCCCCTACGCCAGCAGACATGGTACTTGAGAATGATGATGATTATACCCTAACATTTTACAAAAGTTTTCTCCATTATTTATACTCTAACTATAACTTAGTCAGTATGTTTATAACATATAACTTCTATCTAACTATAACTTAGTCAGTATGTTTATGACATATAACTCCTATTTAACTATAACTTAGTTTATCTATAACATATAACATCTATCTAACTATAACTTAGTATGTTTATAACATATAACTTCTATCTAACTATAACTTAGTTTGTCTATAACATATAACATCTATCTAACTATAACTTAGTCAGTATGTCTATAACATATAACATCTATCTAACTGTAACTTAGTCAGTATGTCTAAGACACAACAGATATCTAACTATAACTTAGTCAGTGTGTTTATAACATATAACATCTAATACATTTTATGCAGAATTGTGCTTTAATGTGACTACAACAAACTGTGTGAGTGAGAGAGCTATTAATATTATTGATTTCATTTCATTTAGGAATTTAAAATAATAATTAGTAACTTAGAAATTATTGTAATAACATAAGATTGATGTTATAATTGTAATGTTGATTTTTACTTTTTCAATTTTAATTTTTTAAATTACAAGTGACAATTATGACAAATAAACAATTAATAATAATGAATGCCCATATGCTTTCATTATGAAGAATGAAGTATCTAGAATTGTGACATATATTTATTTATAAAATTAAACTTAATCACTAGTTGAAGATATTCTTAGTTAATTTGTAAGAGAACCTAAAATGATATAGCCCTGTATGATCCTGAAAATATAATTTTTATTTTGAACTTACTTGTGCATTTGTTCATGATAAGATGAAAATAGTCACTTGTTTACATGGGACTGCATCTTGTAAACAACTGCTGTGGTTGTCAGATTTTTTATTATCATATATTAAATAATAAATAAATGAAAATGTATAAATAATATCATGCATATAAAATATAACAAATAATACTTATAAATAATATCCTAAAAAGGATACAAACAAATGTAAATATAATTATGTTATTTTATTTCATGAAATTAGATCTTACATACAGGGTGAGTGTCCTACTAATATAATAATTTCTAAATTGTTACCTTTAAACAAAATAGTTCATTCAATAGTTCAGATCTTCCTGGATCAAAGAATAATAAAGAACATGTACTGGCAACAAGAAGAACAGGAAATCAATTGGGAATGTCGAAAAAATAAAACAGGGTGTTAGGCAAGGTTGTGTGCTGTCACTATATTTGTTTAATATTTATAGTGAGATTATTTTAAGATCCATAAGGGGCATACTTGGAACAATCGGAGGTCATAATATAGATAATCTAAGGTATGCTGATGATACAGTCTTAATCACTAAGAGTGAAGATGGGTTACAAGAAAGGATGGACATTATAGTGAAAAAAAGAAAAAATAAAGAACTCAACCTTAATAGCAAAAAGACATAGGAAATGGTAACAACAAAGAAAAAGGCATCACCTCAGTGCAAAATAAAGACAAGTGGAACAATATTAAAAGAGGTAAATGAATTTAAATATTTGGGAACTTTGTTAACCTCAGACAGAAGATGTACAAAAGAGGTGAGATGCAGAATGGCTCAGGCAAAAGCAGCTTTGCAAAAAATTAGGAATATACTATGCAATCCATTTTTGACAATAGAAACAAGAAAAAGAGTTCTTAAATGTTATGTATAGCCAGTCTTAATATATGGATGTGAATCATAGACTATAGGACAACAGACAAAAAAATTACTAGAGTCTGTAAAATGTGGTTTTACAGAAGAATGTTGAGAATATTATGGACAGCCAAGAAGGGTAATGAAAACGTTCTGAAAGAGGCCAAAGTAAATAGAGATCTATTCCAATTTCCAAAGTTAGGAAAAAGCAATATTTTTTGGCCATGTATTGAGAGGTGAGCAACTGGAATATATTGCAACAACAGATAAAATCGAGGAACAAAGTGATAGAGGAAAGTAAAGAGAAAAGATACCAGACAGCTTAAGAGAATGGCTTGGCAGAAAGTAAACAACAGAAATGATAAATAACTGTCGAGATCGAAAGTTGTGGAGAGACATGATCACCTACTTGATGATGATGATTATATCCTGTTTTAGTTTCTCCGTCTCACAGTAAACTCCAAATGGAAGACAATTTTATTTTTATTTTATTTTTAATAATGTTGTCCTAAATCAATCCATTGAAGATTGTCACACCAAATATGTTTGTGAGAAACTGTAATACAAAAAGAACACAAAGATTAGAATTAGTAAATAAATTAAAGTACTGTCTGTTTTTATTCAACAAACAAAGGAACAGTTTGATTTACTGTTTTGTACTAAAATTATTATATCTTTATTTTTTTCAAAGAAAGGTTTCTCTTTTATTTACATTCTAACTATAATTTAGTATGTCTATAAGGTACAACTTCTAATCCATTTTAACTAGAATTTCTCTTTTAACTTGACTGCAAAATAAAAGGTGTCAGTAAGAAAGCTGTTATATTACTAATTTCATTTCATTTTATTATCTTAAAATAATTTTGTAACTTAGAGTAATTACTATTATTTGTAATATTAGAATGACATTATAATCGTATTAATATGTAATTTTTACCTTCAGCAAGCTTACTTAATTTTTTATTTATTTTTCATTTTCAGTTTAAAATTGAAGTTGAAGTAACTCGAACTGTGATTTCAATGTTAATATGGCTCATCGTAATCACAACTTGAGGATATTCTGATTTATTTTGTTAGAGAACCTGAAATGATATGGCCTCTAAATTTATGAAAATATTATTTTATTTTGACCATCTACCTTGCATTTTATGGGGAAAAGACGAAAAAGAAATATCTTGTTTACTTACATAGCCACCATCTTGAATTACCGCCATATTACCCTCTTGAAATCAATCGAGGAGTTTTAATTGAATTGTATGCACACTGGATAATTTTAAAATCCTACCATTTTAACAAATTAATTTCATATAATTTGCACAAAACATATATGCACATTTATTTATCGCATTAATTTGAGTCTATATGCATTGCTAAACATGTTTAATGAGTTGATAGTGTTTAAATCAAAAGCCATTTAGATTTCTGAGTACTAATTGAATTTTATGCATAGTTGATTATTTTAAATTACTACCATTTAAAAACAAATTATTCACATATAATTTGCACAAAACTTAGAAGCACATATATTTATCGTTTTATTTAAATCTATATGCATTGCTGAACATGCCTAATGATTAATGCTTTAGAGAATATTATTAACTGTCTAAAAGTTTAAAGGAATTACCCCTAGGAACAATAACTTGTACTTTACACCTTTGCAGTGGCTTCCCTTCATAAGCAAGGAAAATAATACTTTTAAAAATTCATATAAAAGTAATATTTTTAGTTGCATCATAAATTAAAGGCACATACACTTTGATTGATAAGATTTAATATTAGTGCATTGTAAGACACATTGCCTAATATGTTTTTGTATATTTAAACATAAACATTTTTTAAGAAAATATATTTTTTTCAAATGATATGCAAAATTGTGGTACTCTTAAAAAATTACAATAGCAAGAGATTTATATAATTAACTATTTGTATGTAGTTTTCAGTGGCCGGGTTTATGAAATTCTAGTGAATATTTATAAACCAACTGCCCAATTTTTCTCTTTGGCTAAGACGCAAGGCTTATAAACCTTGTCCTAGGTGCAAAGCCGTGTTTCCTGCTCTAGAAACACAGACTGTGTCACGTCGGCTACGTGACACGGTAGTCTTTGGGTACTGCTTTGCTACCTCCCATTATGTCAAAGTTTGAACAGAAAAATTGGGGGGGCGGAAGATGCGTGGTCGGACTAGGGTAACACCCGATGTTCTTAGTGCCGAGATTGCAATCGGCACGTCTGTGTGCTGTTGAATCTGGGCTAGTTTCCACTAGCTAGGCAGCTCTAGCCTAGGGCATTAGTCCTAGTGAGGTGGGGATCCTGGGGACAGCAGCCCTTCCATTTACACAAATGACATGAATGGTTATCCCCTTAACTTCTGTTCCCTACATTTCCTGTGGAGTGTGAAAATACACGAGAATGTGCCCCTGTATGACGTAGGCACATGTAAACTACTCCTCGCCAACATTGGTAAATCCTCAGATCTGTTTGGTGACATTTCAATTAAATACTATTTTATAACGCGTGTATTCTGCCAAACAATAACAATTCATTAAGTTTCATTTCAACAATCAATTCAAAAGGACAATCAATCGATTCATAAATATAATTAACTACGTAAGTAATTCATACTTAATAATCCTTGGAAAATGAAAGAAGACACTCGATGTTTATGTTTCTTAAGCCAGAAGTAGGTTACACTTACACGGTCACGTGATTACACGGATGTCTCTCCAGACACAACGTTTTAAGTTCGACGATCTCACAATGTCACACTGTACCCTAGTTAACCTGGATTTGTCGTACGCTAATTGACAATTGATGATTTCAATCTTAAACGTGTTGTGTTGTCTTGCAATATTCGGGAGTTTCTCGTGACACGACGCGCTGAAGTAACTTGAATTCTTTAGTTGTGAACTTATTGTTAGCATCAATTTGACTTGTCACAACAACTTGAGCATGTTTTGTCTTGAGCTTTCACGATAGCTTGCTATTTTGAGTCCGTGATCAGTTCATCATCATCATCGAGTGCCATCTCCGCATCGAAGTTTGGCTATCATGGAGCGCCATTCTGCTCTGTCTCTTGCTTTGATGGTGCAGGTTGTCATAGGCTGGTTTGTCCATCTTTTGATGTTACTCGTCCATGTTAGTCTTGGTCTGCCTCTTTCTCTTTTACCTTGTATTTTCTCCTCCTGGATTACTTTTATTGTCGTGTCTTTTAACATGGCCCAAAAATCGCATTTGTCTTGTTATAATTGTGTTTAGTAGTTTTCTTTTCATTTTTAGTTGTTTTAAGACTTCATCTTAGTAGTTGTAGCTCTGGACTGTCTCCAGATGTATTCCCTCAACTGTGATATTTAATTGTAGGTCTTGAGAATTTTCTTTGTTTATGATCATAGTTTTAATTTTTTTTTATATTCATATCTAGCCCATATTTTTTGCTTGTCATGTTTATTTCATTAAGTAATTGTTGTAGATCTTTAGGATTTTCAGCTAGTAGTACAGTATTATCAGCATATCTTAGGTTATTGATTATCGTTCCATTAATGTGTAGGCCTGGCATCTCTCAGATGTTTTTAAAGATTTGCTTAGTGTATGGATTGAACATGCTTAGTGATAGGATGCATCCCTGTCTTACTCTTCTTTTTATATCAATGGGTGTAGAGTTCTCTTTGTTATATTTTATTTTTGCTGTTTGCTCCCAGTATAGATTACATATTAGTCGTATGTCCATGTCTTATAGATGTATCTCTTTTAGGCATTCTATATGTTGTTTGTGGTGTACACCGTCAAAAGCTTTGGTCTAGTTTATGAAGAAGGCATATATTGGTTTATTTCTATGTGCCTTCCTCTTAAGTCTTGTTTGCTTTCCATAGTTTCTATTTCTATACATTTTTTTGGCTGAGCCAGTCTTCTTTTACCTTTTTGTACATTTTGCGTATTTCATTATCTATTTTATTGTATTGGGCAGTGTTCTTCGCCTGTCTCCTTTCTTCAATTTTTCTCTAAGATGTTGTCAGTTATCTATTTTTGTTTTTTGTTTTTTTTTCTTTTTTGTGTAAGGTGTCACAGGTTTCTTGTATGCTTTTCTTTATGCATTGCCATTTGGTTGTTACTTTTTCATCTGGATTCTTCTAGCAGCACATGTTTTGTTGTCATGTTATCCAGTGTACAGTGACATTGGCTGGTAGGTCCTATTTTGAGTTCAGTGAACATGTGGTTTCTCATTCTATTGTGGCCAGTGCGTAGGCGAAGTACGATGACTTGATCCCTCTTTGAAAGTTAGAGGTATCCATCCATCTCGTTATACTTTGAGTGTTCTTGTTTGCATTTTTCATGACACTTTCCTTTGGTGATGGATTTGGCTTCATCGTAGCTTACCAGATGATTCTCTTGTGGTAATCTTCCTCTCTCTTTAGCTAATTTGTCTGCGCGTTCGTTTCCGTGTATATTACAGTGTGATGGTACCCACTGGATGACTACTCTCTGGAAGTTATTGCACATCTGGTAAGGATTGTTCTCAAGTCATCATTGTTCCTGAGGATTTTAGAGCTGTTAGGACTGACAGTGCATCAGTCAGTATCACCAATATCTCGTGCACGCTATTTTTGTGTTGGATAGCCAGTTTAGTAGCATCTTTGAGGGCTTCAGTTTCTACTTATAGCTGTTTGAGAATTTCCCTGTAGCTATTGACATGGTAATCTCTTCTTGGTTATTCAGCCTCAAGAACACACCCCCTCCTTCATTTCTGGTGGCGTTTGTAGCAGAGCCATCTGTGTGTATGAAGTTTGGGGAAAGCCTAACGCGTAAAATTACTATTTTTAGTGATTTCATCGTCGTATCCATAAAAAAATGGCTCGGGAAAAACTCATAAAAGTGATTTGTTATTCAAAATCTTGCTATGAGGATGTCTAATATGAAGTTTTGGGATAGCCTAGAGGTTATGTTTAAAATTTTAAAGTTTTATATGCGTGTCCATCAAAAATGGTGAGGGGGGAAAATTCTTTTTAAAATGATTTGTACATTTTTTGCTCGGGGTGAAAATCATAAAAGTGATTTTTATTCAAAATCTTGCTATGAGTATGTCTAATATGAAGTTTGAAGTAGGCCTAGAGTGTAAATTTACTATTTTTAGTGATTTCATAGTCGAATCTATAAAAATGGCTGGAGGTAAAATTCATAAGTGATTTTTATTCAAAATCTTGTTATGAGGATGTCTAATATGAAGTTTTGGGAAAATCTAAATGTTAAATTTATTATTTAACAGTTTCATAGTGCATCCCTCAAAAATTATCAAGGGGTAAAAATTCATAAAAGTGATTTTTAAGTAATTTTTTGCTACAATGATGTCTAATATAAAGTTTGAGGTAAACCTAGAGGTTAAATTTAAATTTTTAACTGTTTCAAAGGCCCTCAAAATTGATCAGAAGGTAAAATTTATAAAAGTGATTTTAAACAACTTTTTGCTACTGGGATGCCTAAAATAAAGTGTGAGGTAAGCCTAGAGGCTAAATTTCATTTTTTAAAACAGTTTCATAGGCGTATCCCTCAGAAATGGTCAGGGATAAAATTCATAAAGTAATTTTTATGTGCACTTTTGCTACAGAGTTGCTTAAAATAAAGTTTGATGTAAGCCTTGAGGTTAACTTTTATTTTCTTTACACAGTTATTAGGCGTATCCCTCAAAAATAGTGAGGGGCTAAAATTTATAAAGTGATTTTAAAGTAATTTTTTGCTACGGGGTTGCCTAAATTAAAGTGAGGTAAGCCATAAAGTTACATTTTATTTTTTAACAGTTTCATAGGCGTATCCCTGAAAAAATGACAGGGGTAAAATTAATAAAAATGATTTTTTATTCAAAATCTTGCTATGATGATGTCTATTATTAAGTGTGAAATGTACCTAGAGTGTAAATTTACTATATTTAGTGTTTTCATAGTCTTATCCATAAAAAATGGCTGGGGGTAATAAAAATAAGTGATTTTTATTCAAAATCTTGCTTCGGGTGTGTGTAATATGAAAGTTTGGGAAAGACTAGGGGTTAAATGTATTTGTTTAGCAGTTTCACGGGCGTATCTCTAAGAAAATGACGGAGTAAAAATTCATAAAACTGATTTTTTATTCAAAATCTTGCTATGAGGATGTCTATTATTAGTGTGAAATTTACCTAGAGTGTAAATTTACTATTTTTAGTGTTTTCATAGTCGTATCCATAAAAAATGACTTGGGGTAAAATAATAAAAATGATTTTTCTTCAAAATCTTGCTACGGGGGTGTCTAATATGAAGTTTTGGGAAAGACTTGGGGTTGAATGTATTTGTTTAGCAGTTTCATGTGAGTATCCCTAACCTAAAAAAATGGCTGGGGGTAAAATTCATAAAAGTGATTTTTTATTCAAAATCTTGCTACAGGGATGTCTAATATGAAATCTTGGGAAAGACTAGAGGTTAAATTTAATTTTTTTTAAACAGTTTCATAGGCGTATCCTCAAAAAAATGATCAAGGGTTATATATTTATACAGTTATTTTTAAGTAAATTTTTGCTACGATTATGTATAATATGAAGTTTGATGTAAACCTAGAGGTTACATTTTATATTTTTAACAGGTTCATAGGCGTATCCCTTAAAAATGGTCAGGGATAAAATTCATAAAAGTGATTTTTAAGTGCACTTTTGCTACAGGGATGCTTAAAATAAATTTTGAAGTAAGCCTTGAGGTTTTTTTTTTAGTTAATGGGCAAATCTTTCAAAAATAATGAGGGGTTAAAATAAAAAAATGTGATTTGAAAATACATTTTTTTACGGGATTCCATAAATTAAAGTTTGAGGTAAGCATAGAGGTTAAATTTAATTTTTAACGGTTTCATAGGCGTATCCATTAAAAATGGCTGTAGTGAAATTCATAAAAGTGATTTTTATTCAAAATCTTGCTATGAGGATATCTAATATGAAGTTTGATGTAGGCCTAGATTGTAAATTTACTATTCTTAGTGATTTCATAGTCGTATCTATAAAAAATGGCTGGGGGTAAAATTAAAAAAAAGTGATTTTTATTCAAAATCTTGCTACGAAGATGTCTAATATAAAGTTTTGGGAAAACCTATATGTTAAATTTATTATTTAACAGTTTCATACATATCCCCAAATAAAATCTTCAAGAAGTAAAAAATCCTAAAAGTGATTTTTAAGTAAATTTTTGCTACGATGATGTCTAATATGAAGATTGAGGTCAACCTAGAGGTTAAATTTATATTTTTTAAATAGGTTCAAAGCGTATCCCTCAAAAATGTTCAGGGGGAAAAATTTAAAAAAGTGATTTTAAATAAAGTTGCTGCTATTATGCCGAAAATAAAGTTTGATGTAAGTCAAAAATGGTAAAATTCATAAAAGTGATTTTTAAGTGCACTTTTGCTACAGGGATGCTTAAAATAAATTTTGAAGTAAGCCTTATAAAAGTACCTAATATCATTGTTAATATGGCTCATCGTAATCACAACTTGAGGATATTCTGATTTATTTTGTTAGAGAACCTGAAATGATATGGCCTCTAAATTTATGAAAATATTATTTTATTTTGACCATCTACCTTGCATTTTATGGGGAAAAGACGAAAAAGAAATATCTTGTTTACTTACATAGCCACCATCTTGAATTACCGCCATATTACCCTCTTGAAATCAATCGAGGAGTTTTAATTGAATTGTATGCACACTGGATAATTTTAAAATCCTACCATTTTAAACAAATTCATTTCATATAATTTGCACAAAACATATATGCACATTTATTTATCGCATTAATTTGAGTCTATATGCATTGCTAAACATGTTTAATGAGTTGATAGTGTTTAAATCAAACGCCATTTAGATTTCTGAGTACTAATTGAATTTTATGCATAGTTGATTATTTTAAATTACTACCATTTAAAAACAAATTATTCACATATAATTTGCACAAAACTTAGAAGCACATATATTTATCGTTTTATTTAAATCTATATGCATTGCTGAACATGCCTAATGATTAATGCTTTAGAGAATATTATTAACTGTCTAAAAGTTTAAAGGAATTACCCCTAGGAACAATAACTTGTACTTTACACCTTTGCAGTGGCTTCCCTTCATAAGCAAGGAAAATAATACTTTTAAAAATTCATATAAAAGTAATATTTTTAGTTGCATCATAAATTAAAGGCACATACACTTTGATTGATAAGATTTAATATTAGTGCATTGTAAGACACATTGCCTAATATGTTTTTGTATATTTAAACATAAACATTTTTTAAGAAAATATATTTTTTTCAAATGATATGCAAAATTGTGGTACTCTTAAAAAATTACAATAGCGAGAGATTTATATAATTAACTATTTGTATGTAGTTTTCAGTGGCCGGGTTTATGAAATTCTAGTGAATATTTTCAAACCCGCCATTTTGTGCCTATTCATTGGATTGTGCTTATTGGATTGTGTTCTTATTATTGTGTTTTTCGGTGGTGACACACAGGTCACGAAAGTATGGAGGTGCCCATGTTTGATCTTGATGGAGACTTCGAGGGAAACCTCATTCATAGGAGTGGCACACTAGTGCTAAATATAAGTGGACAAGACATTTCAAAAGTGAATTTCAACCTCCTTCTGGGAGTTCTGTCCGGACCATTTGGTATCGGACAGAACAGCATCACATCTCTATACCGCTTGGATAGCCCCTTCAAGTGGTATTTTACCCTAAGTTCGGCGGCACATATAATACATTACAAAAGGCTTGAAGGGAAGAAGATTGATCTGGCTTCGCCAAAATTGACCATCGAGGTAGAATACGTAGAGAAGGAGAAGCAGAAGGGGGTAATCCATTGGTTACCCCCAACCATCGACCAAGAACTAGTATAAAAACTCGTCGCCAAAATGACAGGTGACAAAGAGGCTGAAGCCAGACAAATTGGGATAACTTGTGACTGGATGTTTAGATATAAGCCAGTGGAAAATGTACCAATCCCACATTACATGAAGGTTAAATCCCGAAGTGGGAGAATTGTCACCACGTGGGTGACACTGCCAGGCCGCCGTACGCAGTGTACGCACTGTACCAGTGACGCTCACTGGGACAGTCAATGTCCTCTGAGAAAACAGAGGATAGAAAGGCGACGAGTCGAAGATCAAGAGAGGCAAATAATCATTGCCAACACAGAGATCCAGCAAAACCTCCCATCAGAGGAACCAACCCCTGTCAACCAGACAGAAACAACAAATGAGACGGCCGAAAACAAGACCAAAATTGACAATCACAAAACCGGCGAAGCGCCAAACAGTGACGGTTTCGTCACAGTCCATGCCGGCAAAAAACGCCGGCACACCAGCCAAAAGAAGAGAACTGCAGCAGAATCATCAGAGAGCGAAGAGGAGTCAATACAAGCAGAAATTCCAACAATGGGGCGTTTAGTAATTAATACAGACACTGAGGACGACTCGACACAAGAGATGCCGACGCCACGGAAAAAAACAAACTCGAAAAAGAACAAAAATTTAACTGTTTTTTAAATTCATTTGGAAAATGTGTATCATATGTGTTAATGTTCAACGACAGAGACACGTAAGTGTATCATCAGAAATTTCTTTTATATTCATAACTTTTTACGTTACTTCTATATTAAATTGTGAGCATGTGGGTGAAAACACATGTTCTATTATAGTTATTTGTGAGTATGTGGATGAATGTACAAACTTTATCAAAATTATTTGTGAGCACGTGGGTGAATGTTCCTGTTTTATTTTAACTTGTTGTGAGCACGTGGGTGAATATATATGTTTTATTATCATTATTTGCGAGCACGTGTGTGAATGTACCTGTTTTATTTTAACTTGTTGCGAGCACGTGGGTGAATGTTCCTGTTTTATGTTAACATTTAACGAGCACGTGGGTGAATGTAACTGTTTTATATTAATTTGTGGTGAACATGTGAGTGAACTTTCCTTTTTTTCAAAATTATTTGCGAGCACGTGGGCGAATGCAAGTGCAGGTCTGTAGGCACTTATATTGTCATAACTACTTCATTTATAAATACTCATACTCTGTCATGTACATATGTCAATAGAATTTATTTTTATAAATCATTTGGCAAATGGCAGCAACTATTACCATCATAACATTAAATATTAAGGGCCTCAGGTCCAAATTAGATCACACCACAACACTCATACATAAACACAAGCCAGACTTCATTTTACTACAAGAAACAAACATACACACAGACGACCACGCATCCCGCATCACAACACGGCTAGGCCTAAGGCATGCGTGTTTCAGCCTAGCCACAAACAAAACAGGTTCAGGTGTGGCCATTTTACAAACATCAGACAGGTGGACGATCATTAGGAAAGACAGAGATAGTGACGGCAGGACAGCAATACTTCAAGTAAAAGACGAAGACATACACCATAGTTTGCATACACGCACCACCACATTACGGTCAGCAACCTATATTTTATGACAGACTAGACAGCCTGCTTGCAGGCTCATACAGGGGACAAAACATTATTTTAGGGGGAGATTTCAACTGCGTCCTGACAGATATGGATATCATTGGAGGAGAGGTCAGGAAGCAGATAAGGAAAACAAATAAAGACGACAATCACCAACTGGATACTTTACAGACAATAATTGACACTCACGGTTTGACAGATGTGTATAGACAGACACACCCACACGGCATGGACACCACACACAAAAGCCACTTCTACAACAGGGCAACACGTTTAGACAGGATTTACGTCCCGTCCACAAACTTCATCAGCCAGGCCACACATATCACAAATACACTCCAGTTTACAGACCACAAGGCAGTCATTGCAACAACTAACACCGCATTCACAAACACTCATTTCAGGAGGTCACCTCACTGGAAATTCAACAACACCCTACTGCAGAACAAAACATATACAGAACACATTAAACAAATTATCCAGTTATACACTGATGACAAAGACACAGAGGACATACAGCAACATTGGGAACTCCTCAAAAACACTATACGGGAAAGAACACAGATATATGCACTACAGATAAACAAACACAGATTAAGACAAGAAAAATTACTAGAAGAAGCCATCAAACTAACAAAACAAATAGACAGACATGCAACCAACATCCTCACACTAGAGGAGGAGTTGGAACAGCACAGACATCACAAATTTCACGGAGCACTGCTTCGCACAGGCTTAAAAACAATCACACAGGAAACTCCCAGCAAACAATACATGGCAATAGAACAAAGCATACAAAGAAACAGACAAATAGGGAAAATAATAGACGCAGACGGCAACACACAGACCGACACTCCCAATATAACAAAAACATTTGAAAACTACTACAGGAACCTCTACACGGAAAGCAACACACATCCAAACATACAAGACAAATTCATGCAATACACAAAAAAACTACCAGACGCTGACAGGGAAAAACTTGACGAAGAACTCACATTAGCTGACATAACAAACGCAATACAATCAATGCAAAAGAACAAATCTCCGGGACCTGACGGTCTCACAATAGAATTCTTCCAACATTTCTTTCCTCTCCTAGGCCCTCTTCTTCTCAGAATGTACACAGACTCATTCACAAAGAAACAACTTCCTCCAAGCCTAAACATGTCTTACATAACATTACTCCGCAAAGACAACACAGACAAATCACTTCTTAAAAACTACAGACCCATTTCACTACTTAACACAGACTACAAGATACTAACAAAAGCACTAACAAACAAACTCAAACACTTCATGGCAACACTCATTCACAAAGATCAACAGTGCAGTGTACAGGGCAGAAACATCCACCAGCACACACACTTTATACGAGACATCATAACGTACACTCATGACAAAGACAGTCAATCTTCCGTTCTATCTCTCGACCAAGAAAAAGCCTTCGACAGAGTATCTCATTCTTTTCTCCACAAGACACTACTGAACTGCAACTTAGGAACAAGCTTCAGACAGTGGATACACATTCTGTATTCTAGTCCTGAAAGTAAAGTCCTTGTGAACCATTCGTTCACAGAGGCCTTCGGACTAACTAGATCAGTCCGACAGGGATGTTCTCTCTCTCCTTTACTTTACGCTTTGACCATAGAACCGCTCCTAGAGAGCATCAGACAAGACAGTTCCATTAAAGGTACATTCACACCAGGGAAAGGAGAGCAGAAATTATTAGCCTACGCTGACGATACTGTCTTCTTTCCATCAAACATT
Organism: Megaustenia siamemsis; assembly: GCA_032433765.1. Taxonomy (NCBI): domain Eukaryota; kingdom Metazoa; phylum Mollusca; class Gastropoda; order Stylommatophora; family Ariophantidae; genus Megaustenia; species Megaustenia siamemsis. Next base: position 78,584,445 of record JAVIAB010000139.1, on the reverse strand, counting down.
ACATCAATAGACAACATCCTCAATACTTTCACAGAATTTGGGAAAGGTAGCGGGGCACAGATAAACACACATAAATCATTCATCATGGGCATAGGCAGGTGGAAGAACAAAGTGGACTTTCCCTCTGCTCTAACACCTGTTCCTAACATCAAGTTGTATGGAATTACATATCCTTGCAACCCAAACAGAACACACAAACAAACATGGCAGAACCTAGTCACACAGATAACAGACATGCTGCAGAGATACAAATACAAAACATCCACAATTTTTGGTAGAAGCATCATTGTAAACACTTACATCATTCCAAAACTAATATACATAGCTACAGTTCTCAATCCACCTCAGCAAACAATAACAGACATAAGAAAACTCATAAGACATTTTATTTTTGGAAGCACTTTACACAGCATACAACACAAAACACTAATACAACACAAAAAACAAGGAGGTATTTCACTACAGGACATACACACAAAAATTAAAACTCTCAGAATAAGCCACGTAAGCCGCATCATCCAACAACCAGACAATCATATTTTCGCACATTATTACATGGGACTGAGATTACTCAAATACAGAAAACCCAAAAACTCAATACCTCACCATTTCGGTCCCACACCCACATTCTACAAAGCTTGCATTCAAGCCATCCAAGGACACAACACTCTATTACATCAAAAGACAGACACAATTTACAAACACCTCATTAAACAGCAAGCACCTCCATTACAGCTCAGAATCAAGAGAGGTCAAAAATACTTTCTCACAGACTACACCAGCACTTTCTCAAACCTCCACAACCCACACATCGCTCCCAAAGCAAGGGAAGTCACATACAGACTCATATACAGCATGACACCCACAGGACAAGAAGCAAAATGCCAACTTTGCAGGCAAAACATACAAGAAACAGAAGAACACATATTCTACAAATGCAGCACAATCATATCAGCAAGAACAGAGTTACAACACACACTAGAAACACACACTACACAGAAAGTAGACATATATAGATCCATCATGTTAAACACACTTCCAAAAACAACAACACAACAATCCTACACTAAATCCCTAATTCTATTATCGGAATATAGGAATTTAGTGTGGGCTTGCAGAAATGCTGCCATTTACCAAACTAAAACGTTTAACGCCAATTTATTTTTACATATTTATAAACAAAAATACTTGTCCATTTTCAAACAATAAAATTAAATTTGCAAGAATGAATGGAAGAATGAGAACGCATGATTTTCCACTACTCAAGTTGAAAGGCACACCTTTCAAGTCCCTTATCTCCCTAGTTTGTCACACTTAATGGCGACAGGTGATAAACATCAGACATCATAGCAAACTTTCAATAAAGACGCCGACGCAGCATCACAAAGAAAGCCGTGGTGCTCTAGACCATTGTCGCCTTTGTTTGCTTTAGCGGCGATAAGCGCCAGGCATAAAGAAAGAGTAATCTCTCAAGTCGCCGAGGAGATCCTTGGGGTGACTAGTTCATTGTCGCCTTTGTTTGCGTTAGCGGCGAAAAGCGCCAGGCATAAAGAGAGTAATCTCTTAAGCCGCCGAGGAGATCCTTGGGGTGATTAGTTCATTGTCGCCTGTGGCGCCCCAAAATTAAACCCTTTGGTCATGAGGTGCTAAGCAATTTTCAATCCTTTAATCACATCGAACATATATCATCATCATCATTATTTAACCAAAAATGTAAATTTTGTTGTAAAATGAAATGTATTGTCTTTGAAGAAATAAAGAATATTTTTAAAAAAAAAATAAAACTGCCCAATTTTCTCTTTGGCTAAGACGCAAGGCTTAGAAACCTTGTCCTAGGTGCAAAGCCGTGTTGTCTGCTGTAGCAACACAGACTGCGTCACGTCGGCTACGTGACACAGTAGTCTTTGGGTACTGCTTTGCTATTGGTCGTTTCAAAATATTTTGAAGGTGTTTAAAATTCCATATCTCTGCAACCAATTGATTGATAATGCTGAAATTTTGCATATGGTCTTGTGATTTTTTGGTCCCAATAAGTACATTCATTTCCTCACCAACAAACGTATAGTTTTAAATATTCTTTATTTGAAGTATACAAATTTAAGGCATTTTGGTCAAACCATATATTTGGAGGAATTACCGCTTCATATGAGTGAGCACCCACGGACTTGTCATCTTGAACGTAATGCGCGCCAATTTCCCTGTTTTAAGCACTAAAAAACACATAAAACGCGTCATAGTTATAATTTTATATCCGGTGCATCCCATTTCCTGTCGTTTTGTTGTGATTTATGTGCAACGGCGTATCCTAATTATTGGGTAATTTCGTTAAATTTGTGATCTGTTAGTCAATGGGTATAAAAGTAAAGTTCCTTACATTGCAATCAGTGGCAATAAAGGTGTATAAATATTTTTATACAAGCTAAGCGTGGAAAACTGTATCGAAGCATCTCAAAGCCAGAAAAGAGAACTATTCACGCATTGGGTATAAGCAAACGCTTTTTCAAACAAGTGCTTAAAGCTAACGGAGTGTCCAGTTCAATCAAGACTAGGACGCTAGGAAGAAAGAAAGTAGTAGATAGTTTTGACAAGGAAGTGATTAGAAGAGCAATTTGTAAAATGTTCGATTCCAAAGAAACTGTGACTTTAAGAAAATTGAAAATTCGACTGAGAGCAGAAAATGACATTGTTGTGTCGAAAACAACATTATGGAGAACTGTTAGAAGCATCGGTTTTACGTTTAGAAAGTACGATAGTGGTAGAAATGTCATCTGCGAGAAGCCGCACTTAGTTTCTATGAGGAGTAAATATTTACGTGAAGTACGGGAAATGCATAACCAAGGTTATGATATTGTATTTCTAGATGAATCTTGGATAAATTCTCACCACACAAGTGCAAAGGAATGGCAGTTATCAGATGGAAGTATTAAAAGATGTGTACCCACTGTAAAAGGACAGAGTATTATAATGGCACATGCAGGCAGCCGAAAAGAAGGGTTGGTGAAAAATGCAGAACTTATATTCACCTCTAATTATACTGACAACAGGGACTATCACACCGAGATGAATGGCCATATATTTAGAGAGTGGATTGAAAATACTCTTCTTCCAATTCTAGACAGACCATCCTGTCTGGTAATGGACAACGCGTCGTACCACAACGATGTGGCAGAAGAAGACAAAATTCCTACATCTACCAGTACAAAAGATGTTATAAAGATTTGGCTAAGAAAGGAAGGAATTCCATTTAACGAGGGATTTTTGAAACCTGAATTACTGTCACTTGTTAAGAAATCGCAAAAGACCAAAGTATTCCAAATAGACAAAATCATTCAACAGCATGGTCATACGTGCTTGAGACTGCCCCCTTATCATCCACAATTAAACCCCATTGAACTCGTTTGGGCAAAAATTAAAGGGCAGGTGGCAGCTGAGAATACAAGTTTTAAACTATGCGATATAAAAGGACTGACATATGCTGCTCTATCACAGATTGACAAAGATTTTTGGTGCAAATGTGAAGATCATGTCTTAAAAGAAGAAAATGACTATTGGAAAAAAGATGGACTATAGTTCGTTCAGCCCAGATTAGTAATCAATATGTTAGACTCCTCTGATTCAGAATAAATGAAATAATAATGGACGTTTTTATATGTCCGCATGATCAATCTTTAGCTAAAGTTGATAACGTTTTGAAAATGTAAAGATTCTTGATATGTGTACTGCAGGCATGCAAAGAAACTAAATCACTTTCATATGTCTTGTTTACGTAAAATAATGAAAGTCACATGGAAAGACATAAAACGAACAATGTAGCTCTTTACAGTGAAGAGGATCCCGTGCTTACATCGGACTCTTTAGTCACATGCGTACCCATAAACAATAACTTTGCTTGATATGTCATGCTCGTTATCGCTCGCAACGGATAATTAATTTTTTTAAATGTATTCTTTGTTGTATATTGTTTAAATAGTTTTCATTAATGGAACTGTTTATATGCTGATTTGTTTTAGACCGTCTGTAAAGGCTATAACATTGACATTCTCATAGTATTTTAAAGAAAGTAAACAATAGAAAGTAAACAGTTGATAAACGCCTCCAACTTTCAAGTTGTGTAGAGACGCCTATGTCGAGAAGCTGATTTCCATTAATGTACGGTAAATTATTTTCTCCAGGAGCAAAAAGATCCGTAAATTCACTGAGATCAAAGGAAAGTGCTGCTTCATGATGAAGCATACTTCCTACATCATTAAATTTTGTGAAATCGGTGGGACCTTGGAAAACAAGGCCAGATGCAAAAAATCAAGTTTGTAAGTGCAGGGAAAGAGGAGATATTTCATGTTAATCGTGAACATTTAGATTTGAAACGACCAATACCTCCCATTATGTCAAAGTTTGAACAGAAAATTGGGGGGGGGTGGAAGATGCGTGGTCGGACTAGGTTAACACCCCATGTCCTTAGTGTCGAGATTGCAATCGGCACGGCTGTGTGCTGTTGAATCTGGGCTAGTTTCCACTAGCTAGGCAGCTCTAGCCTAGGGCATCAGTCCTAGTGAGGTGGGGATCCTGGGGACAGCAGCCCTTCCATTTACACAAATGACATGAATGGTTATCCCCTTAACTTCTGTTCCCTACATTTCATGTGGAGTGAAAATACACGAGAATGTTCCCCTGTATGACATAGGCACAGGTAAATCCTCAGACATGTTTGATGACATATGCTCTTATAGAATTAATGGTGTCTAATTCTTTATAATCTATTTCTGAAGCAATAAGTAAAGTAAGCCTGAGTAGTCAGACGCACAGAAGCGAGAGTATCCAGTAGAGATGTGAATTCTGTGATACGGTTTGTGGCTGGCCGAACGAGATGTGTGATCGCTAGCCGCTGTGAATAATTGTACATAGTTGCCATTGTTAGGGTTGTCGGAATAAAGATACATGATCTTTCAAAATCAGCAGTGTGCAGACATTTATTGATAACATTGATTTAATGATAACAGTCACTACCTATGCGGGAAGGCGTTGAATCGAACTGAGTGTTGTCGCGGCCCATACAAGACGGAGATTAAACAAAACAGTTCAGTCAGATTACAGCCGAAGTACTAGTTGTGGACGTAAGAACCTGACAGCTGAGACGGAGAGGTGAGCGCGCGTTCACCGCTGCACGTTTTTGTACCTTGTCAACGTTATCATCGCCTGACCAGTAACAGTAGCCCTCACGGAGCGTGTGTACGTACTATCGACACAAGCAAAGAAAGAACGCTGTTGTCATAAATGGTGTGCTACAGTGGACTGTTATTATAGGCTGTTCAAATGGTGCTGGCAGGTCATTTTCATTGACCTATCATACCATTACCAATATTCATACCATTGTCATTGCCTAACATCGTTTAAAACCTGTTACATGTGAATCATAGGACAACAGACAAAAAAAAAAAAGGTTGTAGGAGGACAGGGGGCTGTTGGACCTATATTTCTGGTTTCCTCATGTCTGTCTTAATCTATCCCCATTGGTGGGTCACTCAATTCTCTTCTTAGACCTATATTCCTGGTTTCCTCGTGTCTGTCTTAATCTATCCCCATTGGTGGGTCACTCAATTCTCTTCTTAGACCTATATTCCTGGTTTCCTCATGTCTGTCTTAATCTATCCCCATTGGTGGGTCACTTAATTCTCTTGTTAGACCTATATTCCTGGTTTCCTCATGTCTGTCTTAATCTATCCCCATTGGTGGGTCACTCAATTCTCTTGTTGGACCTATATTCCTGGTTTCCTCATGTCTTGTGCACCTTGGAATGGTTGGGCTTCTCTTCAATCGAACATCTTTTCAAGTTGTTTTCTTCTTTAATTGGTAAATCCAATGTTTTATTGATTGTCTTCAGCTCCTTTCTCAGCAAATACAATCTTAACCTCCTGTTGTTTAATTCTTCAATAAAAATAGTTATTATCTGCATTTGGATATCCTCATTCCTTACACCTGACACCGCGCAAATGAACTTTCCGCTAAACTAATCAATCTGTCTCCATACGTACACACGACTTCCCCTTCTTTTTGCTTCATCTTGTGTAATTTTGCAAATAAATCTTGTGGACTTCTTTCTTCTGCATACCTCAAATGTTTATATCTGTTTCGCACTCTCCCACGTTTTCCTCGGGTACTGATTCTAACCTTCTTCTTATGAACGCAGGCACTTCATCTGAACTGGTCTGAAATGCTATATTCCTAAGTTCTTTATTTGTCGTTAAGTAAACTAAATTGTTTCTATATTTTCTATCCACTCTCTAAATTTCGATGGTTCTACGATTGAACGTGGCAATACTATTGTAAATATTTTTATGGTTCATTGCTGGTATCCTCAATCCATCTACTGTTTCAGTTGCTAGTCTCGTCGCTTCATTGCCAGGATCTAAGGCTGTTGCCATGTTCTATTATGTTATCTCTAGTACTATAGCTCGTTTCAAAACATATGCCCAACTTCAAAACGCTATTACTCTCTAACCGTTTGTTAAATACTTTTGAAATTTTCCAAATGTTATTAGAATGCAAAAGACCCTTTAAATGTATATTTAACAGATATCTTGCAGCTGCAGTTTTCTTAAAGCTGCGATATTTCTTTGATGTTTGTCAAAATTGTAAATTGTGAAGCCCTAAAGAATAGAAATTACCGTAGTTGCTGGTCTACGATTAATTTTCACTAGGTAAAGGCGTGGCCGTAATGGGGAAATAACTGGATAAAACAAAACACCAGGAGAATTATTGTCTGCTCAGTTCGAGGACGGACGATAATAATATCAAGGTATACCTGTATGTCCAATTTTCATAGTTGTGTGGTCCTGAAAAGGACCGTTTGTTGAAATAATTTAAGGTAATATAGGGGCCAACATTGTGGGGGCTATATACTTTCATTCTGAATCAGACGAGTCTAAAAGATTAATAACTGTTTGGGGTTGAACATTCCACAAACCATCATTTTTCCAATATTCCTCTTCCTGTTTTAAGACGTGGTCTTCACATTTAGCCCAATAATCTTTGTCTATATTTAATAAAGCGAGATTAGCAAGAGTCTTTACATCGCATATTTTGAATGTTGTATTTTCATCTGCCACTTGTCCTTTTAATTTTGCCTAGATTAGTTCTATTGGATTTAAATGAGCATGGTAAGGTGGCAGCCTCAAACTTATATGACCGTGCTCTTGGATAATCTTATCTATTTGAAAAATCTTTGTCCTCTGTTTTTGCTTTACTAGAGATAGTAATTCAGGTTTTAAGTACATGTTATTAAATTGTATGTGCTCCTTTGTGAGCCATATCTTAATAGCATCTTTTGTACTGGATGACGTCGGCACTTTATCTTCAAGTGCAACAATGTTGTGGTACGCTGCATTGTCCATTATTAGGCAAGATGGTCGATCTAGTGCTGGGAGAACAGAATTTTCAATCCAATGTCTAAATATGTGACCATTCATCTCAGAGTGATAATCCCGATTGTCTATGGATTTTGAAAGAAAAATGAGCTCTGCATTCTGTATTAGTCCATGTTGTCGACTACCTGCATGAGCAATTATCAAGCGCTGTCCTTTGCTGTTAGGTATTAATCTCTTAATCTTTCCATCTGATGACTGCCATTCCCTTTGGTTAGTGTGGTGAGCATTGATCCATGTTTCATCCAAGTACACAATATCATAACCTTGCTTGCGCACCTCTTTTACTTCACGTAAGTACTTGCTTCTCATGACTACTATATGTGGTTTCTCACAGATGATGTTTCGTCCATTGGAATACTTTTTGAATGTAAAGCCTGCAGCTCTCACATTCCTCCATAATGTAGACTTTGATATTTCAATACTGTTGTTCTTTTTCAGCGATACTTTTAATTTTCTTATTGTAACAGTTTCATTCATACCCAACATTTTGCGAATTTCACTTCTAATAAGTTCACTGTCGAAATTATCCAACATTTTTGCTCTTCCTTGTGATTTTGTATATTTGGAACATTGACGGTCACGTGCTTGAATCCAGCGATTAAATGACCGTTTAGATAAATCCAAAATGTGTCTTGTCCTATTCTCATGGTTTTCTAAAGAATGAAATAATCTTCCTCGTTTAGCCTCTTTGCAAAAATAGTCATACATTTTTATTGCGATGTTTTGTAAACTGCAGAATTTCATTTTAAGACTCATGATAAATGTTATTGTTCCACGTTACGCCGCTGAATGAACGGAAATGGAACACACAATGCCTCGTGTTTACTACAAGTGTCTAATTGTGTCAGAAAACTCACGCGGAAAGCGTGAAAAATCGTAAATTTGAGCGTGTATAGATTTGTAATCGCTATTTTTAACTTAAATACTGTAAACACTAAGTTTTGACTACATCAATGGGTCGTTATAAATTTATATAAATCAAATAAGCAATAATAATAACTAAATGTTTGTTTTTAATGAAATTAATTCCCTGTTGGGTTCTAATCATTATAACTATACATGCAAATTTTGAAAAAAAATACAAAAAGCGGTTTAAAAGATATTGATTTTTAAAGTTGGGCACGACTTATGAAACAAGCTATAATATAATTTCTCACTTCGATCGATTGACTTGCCTGTAAACAAGTTTTCTATCGTCTGCTAATATCTAACTGCTGATTCTATATGTGCAAGAATTAGTTCTATTTCATTTTTTATATAATTATGTAATTAAGATTTGCCTGTTGTGCCCTGTCACAATGTGATTGAAGCGATTCATTGTTTAATATATTTTAACAACACATATTCAATTCATAATACAAAGGTCTTCATTCGTCTCTTTGGAAGGAAAACAAAGTTTATTTTACTTGCTGTGGACAAATTTCAATTCATTTGTTTGTAACTTGAAAATTTATTTCAATTAAATACTATTTTATAACGCGTGTATTCTAGCAAACAATAACAAGTCATTAAGTTCCATTTCAACAATCAATTCAAAAGGACAATCAATCAATTCATAAATATAATTAACTAAGTAAGTATTTCTTACTTGACGATACTTGGAAAGTGAAAGTACACACGCGATGTTTATGTTTATTAGAGCCAGAAGTAGATTACACTCACACGGTCACGTGATTGCACACTGTCTCTCCAGACACAACGTTTTAAGTTCGACGATCTCACAATGTCACACTGTTCCCAAGTTAACCTGGATTTGTCGCACGCTAATTGACAATTGACGATTTCAATCTTAAACGTGCTGTTTGTCATGCAATATTCGGGAATTTCTCGTGACACGACGCGCTGAAGTAACTTGAATCTCTAGTTGTGAACTTATTGTTTACATCAACTTGACTTGTCTCGACAACTTGAGCATGCTTTGTCTTGAGCTTTCATGATAACTTGCTATTTTCAATTCTTGATCAGTTAACTTGAATATATATTTATATATATATGTATATCTGAAACAAATGCAACGTTTCAAATACTTGGGCACAATAATATCAGATGGGAGATGCACCACAGAAATAAAAAGCAGAATAGCTCATGCCAAAATGGCATTTCAGGAAATGAAAAATATCTTATGCAACAAATCTATGTCAATAAAAATGAGAAAGAGAGTTCACCGGTGCTATATAGAACCAATTCTGACCTATGGAAGCGAATCATGGACAGTAGACAAACAAATGAAAAGACGATTAGAGGCCACAGAGATGGGATTTCTCAGAAGAATGTTGAAAGTTCCCTGGACAGCTAAAAAGACCAATGAGGAAGTTCTCAAAGAGGCCAACACAAAAAGGGAGTTCTTAAAAAACATCAGAAAGAAGCAATCAACATTTTTCGGGCACATCATGAGAAGAGGAAAGTTGGAATACTTGGTTACAACTGGCAAAATAAAAGGAAAGAGAGATCGCGGGCGATAAAAAGAGAAAATACTGGATAGCTTGGTGTCATGGCATGGAAAACAAACAACAACAGAACTGATACGATGCACTGTAGATAGAAGATTGTGGAGGGACATGATCACCTACGCCAACCGGTATGGCACATGATGATGATATATATATATATATATATATATATATATATATATATATATATATATATATATATATATATATCTATTGACCTTTCGAGCCGTAACCGGCCCATAGGGCGTAGACCAAGATACACCTTCTCCTATATGAATTTTTGTTCTAGCAGTTTTAAAGATATTTTATTAAATCTCGCCATCTGTCTCTGTTCTGTGCAAGCAGTTCTATCTCATTGAGGGAGCCGATTCCTGCTGCTCTTGTCGTTTGTTTTGAATTCGTTCCATTCTATACCAAGTATTTTCCTTAGACATTTATTTTATATATATATATATATATATAACTTGCTTATTCCTAGCATTGAACGTGATTTTTTTGCTACTTGATTCACTTCGTTAAATTAGATACAATATCAGCCTTTATACTTTTAATATAGTTCGAGAATATACGCACACATAAGGTTTGACACAGAAGGTAGAGTTGGTTTAGCTTGAGAAGAGACGCATGCTGGAGGTTTGACACAGGAGTTAGAGATGGTTTAGCTTGAGTAGAGACGCATGCTGGAGGTTTGACACAGGAGGTAGAGTTGGTTTAGCTCGAGTAGAGACGCACGCTGAAAGTTTGACACAGGACGTAGAGTTGATTTAGCTTGAGAAGAGACGCACGCTGAAGGTTTGACACATGAGGTAGAGTTGGTTTAGCTCGAGAAGAAAACGCACGCTGAAGGTTTGACACAGGAGGTAGAGTTAGCTTAGCTCGAGAAGAGACGCATGCTAAAGATTTGACACATGAGGTAGAGTTGGTTTAGCTTGAGAATAGACGCACTCTGAAGGTTTGACACAGAAGGTAGAGTTGGTTTAGCTTGAGAAGAGACGCATGCTGGAGGTTTGACACAGGAGGTAGAGTTGGTTTAGCTCGAGAAGAGACGCATGCTGAAGGTTTGACACATGAGGTAGAGTTGGTTTAGCTCGAGAAGAGACGCATGCTGAAGGTTTGACACATGAGGAAGAGTTGGTTTAGCTCGATAAGAGACGCACTCTGAAGGTTTGACACTGGAGATAGAGTTGGTTTAGTTCGAGAAGCGACGCACTCTGAAGGTTTGACACAAGAGGTAGAGTTGGTTTCGCTCGAGAAGAGACGCATGCTGAAAGTTTGACACAGGACGTAGAGTTGGGTTAGCTCGAGAAGAGACGCACGCTGAAGGTTTGACACATGAGGTAGAGTTGGTTTAGCTCGAGAATAGACGCACGCTGAAGGTTTGACACTGGAGGTAGAGTTGGTTTAGCTCAAGAAGAGACACACCTTGAAAGTTTGACACAGGAGGTAGAGTTGATTTAGCTCGAGAAGAGACGCACGTTGAAGGTTTGACACAGGAGGTAGAGTTAGTTTAGCTCGAGAGGAGGCGCATGCTAAAGGCTTGACACAGGAGGTAGAGTTGGTTTAGCTCGAGAAGAAACGCATGCTGAAGGTTTGACACTGGAGATAGAGTTCGTTTAGCTCGACAAGAGACGCACTCTGAAGGTTTGACACTGGAGATAGAGTTGGTTTAGCTCGAGAAGAGACGCACTCTGAAGTTTTGACACAGGAGGTAGAGTTGGTTTAGCTCGAAAAGATACGCACTCTGAAGGTTTGACACAGGAGGTAGAGTTGGTTTAGCTCCAGAGGAGACGCACGCTGAAGGTTTAACACAGGAGGTAGAGTTGGTTTAGCTCAAGAAGAGACACACCTTGAATGTTTGATACAGGAGGTAGAGTTGGTTTAGCTCGAAAAGATACGTACTCTGAAGGTTTGACACTGGAGGTGGAGTTGGTTTAGCTCGAGAAGAAACGCATGCTGAAGGTTTGACACTGGAGATAGAGTTGGTTTAGCTCGAGAAGAAACGCATGCTGAAGGTTTGACACTGGAGATAGAGTTGGTTTAGCTCGACAAGAGACGCACTCTGAAGGTTTGACACTGGAGATAGAGTTGGTTTAGCTCGACAAGAGACGCACTCTGAAGGTTTGACACTGGAGATAGAGTTGGTTTAGCTCGAGAAGGGACACACGCTGAAGGTTTGACACATTAGATAGAGTTGGTTTAGCTCCAGAGGAGACGCACGCTGAAGGTTTAACACATGAGGTAGAGTTGGTTCAGCTTGAGAATAGACGCACGCTGAAGGTTTGACACAGGAGGTAGAGTTGGTTTAGCTTGAGAATAGAAACAGGCTGAAGGTTTTGACACAGGAGGTAGAGTTGGTTTAGCTCGAGAAGATACGCACGCTGAAGTTTTGACACATGAGGTAGAGTTGGTTTAGCTTGACACAGGAGGTAGAGTTGGTTTAGCTCGAGAAGATACGCACGCTGAAGTTTTGACACATGAGGTAGAGTTGGTTTAGCTCGAGAAGATACGCACGCTGAAGTTTTGACACAGGAGGTAGAGTTGGTTTAGCTCGAGAAGGGACACACGCTGAAGTTTTGACACAGGAGGTAGAGTTGGTTTAGCTCGAGAAGGGACACACGCTGAAGTTTTGACACAGGAGGTAGAGTTGGTTTAGCTCGAGAAGATACGCACGCTGAAGTTTTGACACATGAGGTAGAGTTGGTTTAGCTCGAGAAGATACGCACGCTGAAGGTTTGACACTGGAGATAGAGTTGGTTTAGCTCGAGAAGGGACACACGCTGAAGGTTTGACACATTAGATAGAGTTGGTTTAGCTCCAGAGGAGACGCACGCTGAAAGTTTAACACAGGAGGTAGAGTTGGTTTAGCTCGAGAAGGGACACACGCTGAAGTTTTGACACATGAGGTAGAGTTGGTTTAGCTCGAGAAGATACGCACGCTGAAGTTTTGACACAGGAGGTAGAGTTGGTTTAGCTCGAGAAGGGACACACTCTGAAGTTTTGACACAGGAGGTAGAGTTGGTTTAGCTCGAGAAGGGACACACGCTGAAGTTTTGACACAGGAGGTAGAGTTGGTTTAGCTCGAAAAGATACGTACTCTGAAGGTTTAACACTGGAGGTGGAGTTGGTTTAGCTCGAGAAGAAACGCATGCTGAAGGTTTGACACATGGGGGTAGAGTTGGTTTAGCTCGACAAGAGACGCACTCTGAAGGTTTGACACTGGAGATAGAGTTGGTTTAGCTCGACAAGAGACGCACTCTGAAGGTTTGACACTGGAGATAGAGTTGGTTTAGCTCGAGAAGGGACACACGCTGAAGGTTTGACACATTCGATAGAGTTGGTTTAGCTCCAGAGGAGACGCACGCTGAAGGTTTAACACAGGAGGTAGAGTTGGTTTAGTTTGAGAAGAGGAACAGGCTGAAGGTTTGATACAGGAGGTAGAGTTGGTTTAGCTTGAGAATAGAAACAGGCTGAAGGTTTGACACAGGAGGTAGAGTTGGTTTAGCTGAGAAGATACGCACGCTGAAGTTTTGACACATGAGGTAGAGTTGGTTTAGCTCGAGAAGGGACACACGCTGAAGTTTTGACACATGAGGTAGAGTTGGTTTAGCTCGAGAAGATACGCACGCTGAAGTTTTGACACATGAGGTAGAGTTGTTTTAGCTCGAGAAGATACGCACGCTGAAGTTTTGACACATGAGGTAGAGTTGGTTTAGCTCGAGAAGATACGCACGCTGAAGTTTTGACACAGGAGGTAGAGTTGGTTTAGCTCGAGAAGGGACACACGCTGAAGTTTTGACACAGGAGGTAGAGTTGGTTTAGCTCGAGAAGGGACAAACGCTGAAGTTTTGACACAGGAGGTAGAGTTGGTTTAGCTCGAGAAGATACGCACGCTGAAGTTTTGACACATGAGGTAGAGTTGGTTTAGCTCGAGAAGATACGCACGCTGAAGTTTTGACACATGAGGTAGAGTTGGTTTAGCTCGAGAAGGGACACACGCTGAAGTTTTGACACAGGAGGTAGAGTTGGTTTAGCTCGAGAAGGGACACACGCTGAAGTTTTGACACATGAGGTAGAGTTGGTTTAGCTCGAGAAGGGACACACGCTGAAGTTTTGACACAGGAGATAGAGTTGGTTTAGCTCGACAAGAGACGCACTCTGAAGGTTTGACACTGGAGATAGAGTTGGTTTAGCTCGAGAAGGGACACACGCTGAAGGTTTGACACATTCGATAGAGTTGGTTTAGCTCCAGAGGAGACGCACGCTGAAGGTTTAACACAGGAGGTAGAGTTGGTTTAGTTTGAGAATAGGAACAGGCTGAAGGTTTGATACAGGAGGTAGAGTTGGTTTAGCTTGAGAATAGAAACAGGCTGAAGGTTTGACACAGGAGGTAGAGTTGGTTTAGCTGAGAAGATACGCACGCTGAAGTTTTGACACATGAGGTAGAGTTGGTTTAGCTCGAGAAGGGACACACGCTGAAGTTTTGACACATGAGGTAGAGTTGGTTTAGCTCGAGAAGATACGCACGCTGAAGTTTTGACACATGAGGTAGAGTTGTTTTAGCTCGAGAAGATACGCACGCTGAAGTTTTGACACATGAGGTAGAGTTGGTTTAGCTCGAGAAGATACGCACGCTGAAGTTTTGACACAGGAGGTAGAGTTGGTTTAGCTCGAGAAGGGACACACGCTGAAGTTTTGACACAGGAGGTAGAGTTGGTTTAGCTCGAGAAGGGACAAACGCTGAAGTTTTGACACAGGAGGTAGAGTTGGTTTAGCTCGAGAAGATACGCACGCTGAAGTTTTGACACATGAGGTAGAGTTGGTTTAGCTCGAGAAGATACGCACGCTGAAGTTTTGACACATGAGGTAGAGTTGGTTTAGCTCGAGAAGGGACACACGCTGAAGTTTTGACACAGGAGGTAGAGTTGGTTTAGCTCGAGAAGGGACACACGCTGAAGTTTTGACACATGAGGTAGAGTTGGTTTAGCTCGAGAAGGGACACACGCTGAAGTTTTGACACAGGAGGTAGAGTTGGTTTAGCTCGAGAAGGGACACACGCTGAAGTTTTGACACATGAGGTAGAGTTGGTTTAGCTCGAGAAGGGACACACGCTGAAGTTTTGACACAGGAGGTAGAGTTGGTTTAGCTCGAGAAGGGACACACGCTGAAGTTTTGACACAGGAGGTAGAGTTGGTTTAGCTCGAGAATAGAAACAGGATGACGGTTTGACACGGGGGGTAGAGTTGGTTTAGTTAGAGAAGAGACGCACATTGAAGGTTTGACACATGGGGTAGAGTTGTTTTAGGTTGAGAAGAGACGCACGCTGAAGGTTTGACACAGGGGGTAGTGTTGGTTTAGTTCGAGAAGAGACGCATGCTGAAGGTTTGACACAGGAGGTAGAGTTGGTCTAGCTCGAGAATAGACGCACGCTGAAAGTTTGACACTGGAGGTAGAGTTGGTTTAGTTCGAAAATAGACGCACGCTGAAGGTTTGATACAGGAGGTAGAGTTGGTTTAGCTTGGCAAGAGACGCGCGCTGAAGGTTTGGACACAGGAGGTAGAGTTGGTTTATCTTGAGAATAGAAATAGGCTGAAGGTGTCGACACAGGAGGTAGAGTTAGTTTAGCTCGAGAAGAGACACACGCTGAAGGTTTGACACAGGGGGTAGAGTTGGTTTAGTTCGAGAAGAGACACACGCTGAAGGTTTGACACAGGGGGTTGTGTTGGTTTAGCTCGAGAAGAGACACACGCTGAAGGTTTGACACATGGGGGTAGAGTTGGTTTAGCTTGAGAAAAGACGCACGTTGAAGGTTTGACTCAGGGGTTTGTGTTGGTTTAGTTCGAGAAGAGACGCATGCTGAAGGCTTGAAACAGGAGGTAGAGTTGGTCTAGCTCGAGAATAGACGCAGGCTGAAGGTATGACAACTTTGTCGAATATTGAAACTTTGTGACCCTTTCGGATGACGGATCTTTCACTAGACAACAAATAGGCCATGAATAGTTTCCAACAATTGGCAGTAGAGGCTAAGATAGAGCGGTGGATTCGGTTCATGAGGGAGGTGGCAGCACAGAACTCTATACGTTTTGGTCTCTCTATGCTCGCATGAAGATAACAACACGTCCTAGAACTAACAATGTCATCAATGAGGGCAGAATGCTCCTCACAGATGAGCAAAGACGCACCAGAGACGCATCTATCCGTAAAATGAGGTACTTACTTGAACAGCGTGGATTAGAGTGCGACATAGTTCTGTTCAGGTCCTGGGTTATTTGAAAGGAAGGAAAGAAAAAATAAATCATCCCTCACATTCAAATTGCGTGTGACCAAAGACTGGCGCCTCGACCGCGGAAAATCCTGGATGGTCGAATCGGAGAAGTCCATAAGGAGAGTATATAATTTGAATGGTGTTAAGCCCGGCAAGGATTGGACAGAAGTAACAACGGAGAAAAAAGAAGATAACCAAAGTAATAATTCAGCTCGGCAGGGAGTGTCGCAACTGGAAAGAAATAAATACATACTATAATAACATCGTTGTAATACATACAATAGTCTTTGTAATATATATTGAAGCACGTTAATAATTTTCGTTGTTTGAAGGCGAGGTATAATAATTTAATTAATAAATACAACACTATTATTAGTTGTTTTGCATTTGGATAAAGCTAGAGAAATGATATGGCCAGTACAAAGCAAACTGTCCGCACGGGATGAGGAAATTATGTCAAGAATGCAAACCTTGCTTTTGTTTAACAAACACAGAGATGTCATGAGAGCCTAAAGAGCGGAAACCATTGGTTTAAACAACAGACGATACTTTCAAGACAGAGAATTCTAGTAAATGATATAGAGATCATACATATTTTCAGACAAGAATAAAATAAATTCACAGGGAAAACGAGCCATGCCAAAGAAGATGCCAAGCGCAGGAAGGAAGATAAGCTTAACTACTCAAGCTGTCCAGAACATTTCAGAAGAACGACCGAGAACAGAGTAGGTCCAGACGTCTCCAAAGCCGTCAACTAAGGGGTAATTCCCAAACTACGATATCGACATAGACGAGAAGCACGAGAAAGACACATCTATGGCTAATATCAGCAGTCCAGACGCCTCCACAGCCGTCAGCTAAGTGGGAACTACGACATAGACGAGAAGCACAAGAAAGACATTCATGGCTAATATCAGCGGTCCAGACGTCTCCAAAGTCGTCAGCTAAGTGGGAACTCCCAACCTACGACATAGACGAGAAGCACAAGAAAGACATTCATGGCTAATATCAGCGGTCCAGACGTCTCCAAAGTCGTCAGCTAAGTGGGAACTCCCAACCTATGACATAGATCAGAAGCACAAGAAAGGCACATTGATGGCTAATATCAGCGGCCCAGACTCCTCCAAAATCACCGTCTCCAAGATGACGAGCATCCTTATAGGCCCCGCCGGGGTTATGCCCAACGGAATAAGCACCTCGTACCGCTTCAGTGATACAAGGAAGTGGTTCTTTACGCTAAAACCCGACGCCCATGAACAGAAATACCAGAAGTTTGGAGACAAAACGATCAAGTTAACAGAACCAAACGTCAGAATAGTGATAAGCCTTCAAGAGAAAGAGCAGTCAAGAGGATGCATCCACTGGATGCCGCCAATGTTGGAAAACAAACAAGTCCAAGGAATTGTATCCGAAATGACTGGGAACAAGGAGGCCCAGGTCAAACAAGACATTGCCGAAACGCTAAAGGTTTTCGTTACCCTGCTAGGCAGGAGAACACGATGTTCTCACTGTGGACTCGACACACACTGGGAAAACCGACGCCCCAAGAAGTCAGGCCTGAGATGGCAGACGACAGTCGAGGAACCAGTCATTATACACACACCGAGCACAGCAGTACAGACCAACGATCTAAAGACAACCACCGGAGAAGCATCAGTCAGCGACGCATTTCCATCACCTACAAAAATGAAACGCAGCTCAAAACAAAAGAAGATAGAACAAATAACGAACGAAACAACGCAGCAACAGAGACCCAGAACAAAGCCAAGACGGTCACATCAACAGAAACATATGGTGAACCTGGAAGCAAAAAAACTCACAGAAACAAAGAATGACAGCCCAAAATCCACACACGAATCTACAGTGAAGGAAGAACAACGATGGACAAACACAACCTGCGAAACGGGGTGGGACGGCTTAGATTTCGATGACGAACATAACCAGCCACCCTACTTCAGCGACTCCGATTACCACCTAGAGTATCAATGATACTACCTTCATGCCCTTTTCAGGGCAAAATAAATACGAAATTGTTCTAAAATGGTTATATTTAAACAACAAAATTTGTAAATGAAATCCTCTACTAAAGTATTTCTTCTTTTGCTACTACTACTACTACTACTACTACTACAACTACTACTACGGGAAAAAAAATTTGCTAAGGCTTATATTAATATTTTCATCAACAATTCAACGGTAGAATTTGTTCTTGTACTTAAATTTGTTGTTTTAGAACGAGGCGTGCCTTAAAAATAGTATGCAACATTTGTACATGCATATTATAAGATTAATTGTCTTCTTTCTCATCGCGTTCAACATTGTTTCTATATCTCTTGTTGTTTTCCAGCTCTCGCATGCACACGTAAAGGTAGATAGTACATTTGATTTGAATAGTCCGTTTTGTGTTTGTGCTGATGAGTTTTGATTTCCACAACTTTTCAAGGCTTCTGAAAGACATTGCTGCTTTAGCTATTCTGATTCTAATTTCTTTGCTTGTATCCCTTCTCGATCAATGTGACTTCCAAGATAGATAAAGTGATTGATCTCTTCCACTGGGTTGTTTTCCATGTATATTATGTTATCTGTTGGAATTAAGCTTTTCGTGACCTTAATCTTTTCATGATTGATCTCAAGCCCAATTTTGCTGGCTATTGATGATAATTCATTTGTGTTTTCCTGCATCGTTTTTATCTGACTGCTGATGAGGACCATGTCATCAGCAAAGTCGAGGTCCTCTGAATGGTCTCCTTGTATCCATTCGATGCTTTATTACCAGTGCGGCCTTTCTTCATTATGAAGTCCATAACAACTCCAAATAACATGGGCGATAAAATACGTCTTTGTTTAACCTCAGTTTCTATTGGGAAACATTCGCTCAGTCCTTCCACTGTTCTAACTGCACATGTATAGCCATCATAAATGTCTTTAATAATATTTAAGATTTTTTATGGTAAGCCATATTGCTTCAGAATTTTCCACAAATAATCTCTTTGAATACTGTCGGATGTTTTTTTTAAAGTCGATGAAGTTAAGTTAAAAGTTATACAAGGAAAGATTCAGAATAAAATCAATACTGAATTAGATGAGCAGCAATTTGGATTTAGGGAAAATAGCGGGACAAAAGAAGCCATATTCTGCATGAGAACATTAATCGAAAAATACACAGAAGTACACAAACCAATATATGCCTGCTTCATAGACTACACCAAAGATTTTGATAGAGTACACCACAAACAACTTATAGAATGCCTAAGAGAGATACATCTAGATGACATAAACATACGACTAATATGCAATCTATACTGGGAGCAAACAGCAATAATAAAATATAACAAAGAGGACTCTACACCCATTGATATAAAAATAGGCGTAAGATAAGGATGCATCCTATCACCAAGCTTGTTCAATCTATACACTGAGTAAATCTTTAAAAACATCATAGAGATGCCAGGCCTACAAATTAATGGAGGAAAAAAAATCAATAACCTAAGATATGCTGACGATACTGTACTACTAGCAGAAAATCCTAAAAATCTACAACAATTACTTAATGAAATAAACACGACAAGCAAAAAATATGGACTGGATATGAATATCAAAAAGACTAAAACTATGATCATAAACAAAGAAAATACTCAAAACCCACAAGTGGATATCAAAATTGAAGGAATAGACCTGCAGACAGTTCAGAACTACAACTATCTTGGACATACTATAGCCAGTGATGGAAAATGTACAACTGAAATAAACAAAAGAATAGGAATGGCAAAAAGTAATTTTAATGTCATGAAGGACATACTAACATCAAAACAAATAACACCAGAGCTAAAACTAAGAATAGCAAAATGTTACATCTTCTCAATATTCCTATATGGTGCTGAAACATGGACATTAGACAAGAAAACAGAACAGAGAATTGAAGCCTTTGAAATGTGGATATATAGAAGAATAGGTAGAATCGGATGGAAGGAAAAGAAAACAAACGATGAAATCTTAAAACAACTAAAAATGAAAAGAGAACTACTGAACACAATTAGAACAAGACAAATGCGATTCTTGGGCCATGTTAAAAGACACAACAGCCTACTGAAAGTAATCCTGGAGGGGAAAATACAAGGTAAAAGAGGCAGAGGTAGACCAAGATTAACATGGACGAGTAACATCAAAAGATGGACAAATCAGCCGATGACAACCTGCACCATCAAAGCAAGAGATAGAGCAGAATGGCGCTCCATGGTAGCCAACCTTCGTTGCGGAAACGGCACTCAATGATGATGATGAAGGTAAGTACAAAAGGTTTTTGCTTTTCAATGTGTTCCTCCAATATAAGTCGAAGAGTAATAATGTGGTCAAGGCAGCTTCTCCCTTTTCTAAACCCAGTCTGTTCTTCACGCATTACTGTATCTATTGAATGCTTTATTCTATTCAGGATGATTTTGCAGAATAACTTTGAGGCAACTGACTAAGGTGTCACGCCTCTCCAGTTGTTACAATCTAAGATTGCCCTATTTTGGAATCTTAACAATGATTCTTTTTTTATACTTATGAGGTACATTCTCTGGTTTCTATCTGCATCTAGGTAAATATCTATATTGTTTTTGTTCCCACTCAGTGATTTATTCTTTTCCTCCTGCACTACAAGGAATCAGCAACAAGAGACCTTGAAAAAAACATGCCCGTGATCTGCGCTAGAGCGGTATATGATCCCTAGTGTAATTTTCTTTAAACTCTTGCATCATCGTGGATTCCCGGGGCACTGCCTTTATTTTCTCTAATGTTAGTCCCCTAACATTTTCTAATCTAGTGTTATCTATTGTTAGTAATATTAATTAAATTACTTATAAGCTACAATGGGCATTGATTTTCATTCCGTTAAAATATAATACTAAAGCACAATAATGTATCCAATACTTACGGAGTAAATGAAATACTGGTAGAATACATACCGAAGGTTAAATTTCATGCATTGCTTAAAATTACAATGTAAAATATTCTAACAATGGGACAAAAATTACTTATAAAATACATTACTTTATAATGAACATTTCCTATTTTTGTAAATGTACAAGAAAGTTCGAGAATTAAAACGCCTATTCTCATATTTCCCCCCAATGCAGCTAGTCCACTCAAGTATCTATAGCAGACTAACAGTAGAATTAATTTATTGTGAATCTCTTTTGTTGTTGTTGTAGGTATAGTGTTGATCATGAATGATTTGGCATGTCTGTTGTCTGATTTGTTTGGGCTCCCATTATGTGTTGTAATGCTGTTATTGTTGGTCCTACTGTCGGGCATCTGTAGAAGGTGTGTTCTTCGGTTTTCTCATGGGTTTTCGGTGCACAGCTGGCAGCGGTCTACGTGTGGTTGTACTGGTGTCATGTTATAAATCAGCCTGTAGGTGACCTCTTTGGCTCTTGGGTTGATGTCCGCTTGATGCAGGTTTTTAAAAGTGGTTTTGAAGTTCTAAGTTTTTTAGTGTTAAGTAGGTGTAACTCCATTTGGTTTTACTTTGGAGTGAAGGTTCCTGCTGCTTGACGAGCTGCTTGTAGATGTCTCGTGTTTTGTGATACATCAGGCGGTCGTTTGCTACAAGGGTTGGGCGCAGATCTTGTAGAAGGACGGCATTGTCCTGAAGTGATGCGGTTTATCGTTGTTGAGTTTTTTTTTGTATTTTAATAATCTTAGGTCATTATATAATGGGCGTTCCGGACGGTGGATAATGCGACACACATGGCTGATCCTGAGGGCTTTGACTTTTGTAGAGATGTCCTGAAGTGCAGTACCTTCTTCATGTTTGTCTTGGATGAACATTTTGTGTTGTATCTTGTGAATTGTGTTCCGGAACACGAATTTTCGAATTTGTTTGTTGATTTCCTTAATGACGTCAAGGGGTGGATCAAAAACTGTGGCCGTGTAAATTAATTTAGGAATGATGTACGTGTTTACTATAACACTACTTCCGAAGATGGTCACCGTTTTGTGTTTGTATCGTTGGAGTGTAATGGTGCTCTGTGCGATTACAATCCGCCATGTGGGTTTGTGTATTCCAGGGAGCTGATGGAAGATGATGCCGTACACTTTCATGACGTTGACCGGGGTCATTTCTCGGTGACAATCCACTTTGTTCTTCCATCTGACAATTCCCATGATGGATGAATTTTGTACGTTGATGTTGGCTCCGCGTCCGGTTCCGAAATCCATGAACGTTTTGATGATGTTGCATATTGATTCGGTGTTCCTTGGGAAGAAAATTGTGTCATCCGCGTACACTATCAATTTCTTGTCGCCACCTCCTGGTGTGACAGTGCCTCTGATGGTGTCGTCTTGTCGGATTTTATCCAACAGAGGCTCAATGGCTAGGACGTTGAGTAGTGGTGACAGGGAGAATCCTTGTCTCACTGATTCGGTCAGTGTGAAGACGTACTGACTACAGAGCAACTCTTAGAAAGCATTGGACAAGACAACTCCATAGCAGGCACACTCATACCAGGGAAAGGAGAACAGAAGCTGTTAGCCTACACCGATGACACTGTTTTCTTTCCATCAACCACTAGATCAATAGACAACATCCTCAGCACATTCAGAGTTTGGGCAGGGCAGCGGGGCACAAATAAACATACATAAATATTGTATTATGGGTATAGGCAGGTGGAAGAGCAATGAGATCTTTCCCTCAGCTCTAACACCGGTCGCCAACTTAAAACTATACGGTATAACATATCCATGCAACCCAAATAAAACACACAAACCAATGTGGCAGAACCTAGTCACAAAGACAACAGACATACTACAGAGATACAAATACAAAACATCAACAATTATTGGCCGGAGCATCATAATCAACACATACATCATCCCCAAATTGATTTATACACCCACCGCAATCAACAAACAAACTGATAAGAACCTTTGTATCTGGCCACACAATGCACAGCATAAAACAAAATGCACTGATACAGCACAAAAGACAGGGAGGGATCTCACTACAGGACATACATACAAAAATATAAGCTCTCAGAATAATTCACACAAGTCGCATAATCAAACAACCAGACAACCACACCTTTGCTCAATACTACATGGGGCTGAGATTAACCAGATTCAGAAAACTTAATACATTGCCTCACCATTTCGGCACCACACCCACATATTACCAAGCATGTCTACATGTCATCCAAGGTCATGACAGTTTGACACCAAGGGACAAACAACATCTACAAACACCTAATTAAAGTCCAGGCACCTCCACTACATCACAGAATCAAGAGAGGCCAAAAGTACTTTCTCACAGACTGCACCAGCATTTTCTCAAACCTCCACAATCCAAAACATTGCCCCCAAAGCGAGGGAGGTTACATACAGTCTCATATATAACATGACACCCATTACAGCGAGGGGGTCACATATAGACTCATATAACATGACACCCACCACAGCGAGACCAACCCACAGATTAAGACGGACACCCCGATGTCCCCTCTGCAGACAAAAAATTCAAGAAACAGAAGAGCACCTATTCTATAGATGCAGTACAATCATACCGGCGAGAAGGGCACTGCAACAGATACTAAAATTACACACAACACAAAAAGTCGACACATACAGATTTATTATGCTTAACATACTGCTAAAAACAACAACACAAGATATCTTTACACAACTACTTATACTTCTATCAGAATACAGACATACAATATGGGCCTGCAAGAATGAGGCTATGTACGAATGTCAGAATTTTAATTCCCATCTTTTTCTACACATTTTAAACAAAGAACAATGTCCATCTTAAAATAAACAAGTTTACTGTTGTGAATGAACGTACGTGAACGAAAGAGATAAACAATTAAAAAATGTACATTATTTTTGTAAACGTTGCGGGTGGAACTAAAATATACAAGTTTACTGTTGAGCATGAAAGTATGTGAACGAAAGAAATAAACAATAACAAAATGTACATTATTATTGTAAACGTTGCGGGTGGAGCTAAAATAAACAAGATTTACTGTTGTGAAGGAACGTATGTGAACGAAAGAGATAAACAATAAAAAAATGTACATTATTTTTTATAAACGTTGTGGGTGGAACTAAAATAAACAAGTTTACTGTTGTAAATGAACATATTTGAACGAAAGAGATAAACAATAAAAATTATGTACATTATTATTGTAAACGTTGCGGGTGGAACTAAAATATACAAGTTTACTGTTGAGCATGAAAGTATGTGAACGAAAGAAATAAGCAATAACAAAATGTACATTATTATTGTAAACGTTGCGGGTGGAACTAAAATATACAAGTTTACTGTTGAGCATGAACGTATGTGAACGAAAGAAATAAGCAATAACAAAATGTACATTATTATTGTAAACGTTGCGGGTGGAACTAAAATATACAAGTTTACTGTTGAGCATGAAAGTATGTGAACGAAAGAGATAAACAATAAAAAAAAATGTACATTATTATTGTAAACGTTGCGGGTGGAACTAAAATAAACAAGATTTACTGTTGTGAAGGAACGTATGTGAACGAAAGAGATAAACAATAAAAACATGTACGTTATTTTTGTAAACGTTGCGGGTGGAACTAAAATATACAAGTTTAACTGTTGAGCATGAAAGTATGTGAATGAAAGAGATAAATACTAAATGTTCTTTCTTCTTTGAAATGTTATGGATGGAATGTGAGGGAAGCTATTCCATTTTGTTTTTCATGAATGTTATCATGCACTGTAATATGGAATTTAAAGATACAATAAAGATTTATTTAAAAAATAAAAAAAAATAAAGACAGAAATGTTAGACGAGAGCAGAGGAGATTAGATACCTGCCTCAAGGCAGAAGATAGAATTAAGAGTCAGGCAGTTTATAACAGTCGTCTAGAGATTTTGTTACAAACATTTTGAATTTAGAAAGTTCTCAAGTTAGTATGATATGCATATATTGATAAAGAACATTAATACGATCACGAAGTTACTTATGATAATCATCGCCGATAGACTCCATCAAGTAACGCTATAGTAATGTCAGATTTATAAGAGAATTTAGATCTTGTTGATTGTATCAGAGACTTATTGTCAAACCACATGTGGATGTCATTAATAGAGAATAATGTCTTGTCCTGCGTATCTGTCTGTCGATTCACAAGGTGTTCGTAGAAATGGGACTGATCTCGTTGGTGAGGTGGTGCATGAATGTTAACTATCGTGTATGTGTGTCAGTCGTCTTTAGCTTGCACTATGACTGTTCTGCCATCACTGTCCCTGCACATCTTCCCAAGAATCCACTTGTCGGAGGTCTGGAGTATAGCGACACCGGACCCTAAGGTTGCACCGCCAAGCTGAAACAGGAATGTTTTAGGCCTAACTGTGTTGTTATTTGTTGTGCGTGGTAGTCTGTGTGTATGTTTGTTTCTTACACTAAAATGAAGTCTAGTTTGTACTGGTGTATTAGTGAAATATGCTGTGTTTTGGCCCTTACGCCCTTAATGTTGATGGATACAATCTTAATGTTAGCCATGGTCAACAAATCTACTAAACTTAAACATTATGAATTGTATATGTATATGGTTTATTTATGTTTAGTATAGTCTATTGAATAATCTAAAATCTAATTAATGTGTTCTGTTCTTTTGCGCCTCGTTTTTTTTATGTGGCGATGTTACTTTTATCCATGCTGAAGACGGGAGCAATCTGTGTCAATCAACAACAGGCCATGAGTAGCGAGAGCCTTCAGTGTATCGTCTTCACTGTCTGTGTCTGGTGATCCACGTGCCGTGCCGGAATCTTATGCTCAGGCGACTCCTTTACTTGTCTGAGCTGACGGTGTTTTCTGCCGGTCAACGCCTCTGTGGAAGTCCCTGGGGTTTCCACTGTTTTATGTGGCAATGATGGCGGCAGCAAATTTATGTGCCCAGTGCTATGCTCTTTCTCTATATGTTGCAACTTTATGGAGATTTGTGGAGACTTCAGGTGGAGTTCTTTGCCATATATATTTTTTTTATAGTGAGTTAGGTGGGCTGCTGCCAATAATGTAAAAAAAAAAAACAACTACTTACGGGGGTTTGGAAAGCGGTATAGCGTGGCCTCGCCTCTGTTTCCGAGGTCACTGTCCTCATCAATATACACATCAAGAGTCATTTGAGTGGGTCATTCTATGGGCTTCTGGCCCGCTGATATCCGATACTACAGTCCCTTTTCTGTGAATCATTCCACATTTGAGGTCGACATCGTGGAGTGGGAAGTATCGTGTGAATTCAGCTGAAGTGGCAGCCACGTGGTTGAGACTCTTGGACAAATCGTGTCACTTGTGGGTTTCTGTAAAATTGTCGTCTAGTCGATTTCTGGCACAAAAATTAACTAAATCATTATAGCATTGAAAACACTTACTTGGCTCCTTTACTCGAGACCTTGGGAGGCGTGGTGTGTATTCCCAAGAAAAACAACAGTTTTGAAAAAACAAAGTTGTAGATAAATATCTATATTAGATCGTAGACCTCTAAACTCTTTCTAGATCTGGTCTAAATCCTGTAAATCCTATGTGCTTAAGTTTAAATACTCCAGTTTCATTCTCCCAAGCTCCCCCGCTCAACCAATCAAAATTCGACACGCTGAATTATCTTTGTCTCTAATTTATAAAAACAACACGTCACTACTCAACTTTGCCCAACCTTCGAAGTCTCCAGACAACTCAGCCTTGAACTTTTGGCCTCAATCTCGCGGATTTAGTCTGCCTGTTGTCGACCTATTCTCTTCGTGTCACCAGTCACGTACTGTTGTATTAACAGCTTTCCCATGCTTTAGGAAAATTCCATTCTCAACTGACTCCGTTACTGTTATACCATTACTTGATGTCGCTATGCTGTTACAGAACGCCCATCATCCAAATAAAAGACGTCGCACAGCGATACACCATGATCAACATCCACTCACCACCAATACCGGCACAACAACAATTCTATGAGGACCTCTCCCTCCTACTAACGAGGAAATACACGGGACAGAAGACCATCCTTAGTGTGAGATTTCAACTGCTTCCTGTCAAGGAACGATGTGGAAGGAGACGCATACAGCATACATAATAACCGCCCCAACGCTCTGTACGACATAATAATCGTCTCACGAGTGTGTTCTCACATGCTTTTGAACGTTAAAACCTGCTGTAAACCTTATTACCTTATTATATGTATTTATTTATGTATATATTATGTTTTACCTTGTTGTATGTATTTATTTATATACAATAAGGTAAAGCATAATATATTTTGGAATTTGGAATTTCAATTTGGAATTTCAATTTGGAATTGTTGTGGACTTCATAATGAAGAAATGCTGCACTTGTAATAAAGGCATCGAATGGATACAAGGAGACCATTTGGAGGACCTCGACTTTGCTGATGACATAGTCCTCATCAGCAGTCAGATAAAAATGATGCAGGAAAACACAAATGAACTATCAGCAATAACCAGCAAAATTGGGCTTGAGATCAATCATGAAAAGACTAAAGTCATGAAAAGTTTAATTCCAACAGATGACAAAATATACATAGAAAACAAAGCAGTAGAAGAGATCGATCACTGTATCTATCTTGGAAGTCACATTGATCGAGAAAGGGATACAAGTAAAGAAATTAGAATCAGAATAGCTAAAGCGGCAATGTCTTTCAGAAGCTTTGAAAAGTTGTGGAAATCAAAACTCATCAGCACAAACACAAAACTTAGGATATTCAAATCAAATGTACTATCAACCCTTACGTATGCGTGTGAAAGCTGGAAAACAACAAGAGATATAGAAACAAAGTTGAACGCATTCGAAAATAAATGTCTAAGGAAAATACTTGGTATAGCGTGGAACGAATTCAAAACAAACGAGGAAATTAGAGAAATCGCCAATCAACCACTAATATCTTCAGTAATAAAGAAAAGACGATGGCCATATGTTGGACATGTGATGAGAAGAAACAATAACCGAATAGCAAAGCAGGCCCTCATATGGGAAACAATAGGTAAGAGAAAAAGAGGAAGACCCAGGGAGACACTGAGAAGAACATTGATGAGATTCGGCTCCCTCAATGAGATAGAGCTGCTTGCACAGAACAGAGACAAATGGCGAGATTTGATAAAATATCTTTAAAAGAAAACTGCTAGAACAAAAATTCAGATATGAGAAGGTGCATCTTGGTCTACGCCCTATGGGCCGGCAACGGCTCGAAAGGTCAATTGATAGATAGATGTATTTATTTATGTATATATTATGTTTTACCTTTTTTTTATGCATTTATTTATGTATATATTATGTTTTACCTTGTTGTATGTATTTATTTATGTATATATTATGTTTAACCTAGTTGTTTCTTTCATGTATGTGTTCGTCTATGTAAATGCGTGGTATGAAAGTGAGAAAACCCCAAATATAGCTCTCAACTTTTATCTGGGAGTGGATAAATTGTCTCACTAGTTTACAACAAAAAGCGATACTTATAGATTCTCGTATTTGTGTAAACATCGGTGATTTTAACTGACTTAAATGTGTAAAGCTGTCAACACAATTATCACGCCTGTACGGCTTCACTTTTGTATGTGATTTTTAGATTTATGTAGCACATTATGTTTTTTTTTAAATAATAATCTTTATTTCATTTTCAAATTCAAAATCATCACAGTTCACAACAATAATTACATTGATATGATTCAATAATGTGAGTGAAAGATGTTACATATATTTTAGATGTAATTAAGAGGTCAATAAGATATGACATCACACGATCAAGGATTTCCAGGAGCACCAGAGGCGACATGAAGACAAAAGAACCCCGACATCACAGTTTATTTAAGGGGTGTGTGACGTCACAGTTTATTTTGGGAGATGTGACGTCTCGTCGGCATCTGTAAAGCAAAATTGACAGATGACTGGCGCCTTCCGCCTGTCACCAAACAAATATAACAAACAAAGGAAAGGAAAGACTTGAAAGATGTGTCTTTCTAAATGAATATTGGAAATTCATTCATTCATTCTCACAAATTAAATTATGTTGTTTTAAAGATGGACATTGATTTTTGATTATAAAACTGTACAAACAGGTTGGCATTAAAAGTTTTGAATTGGAAAACGTCATCATTTCTACAGGTCCACACTAAATTTCTATATTCGGATATTAGAATGAGCGCTTTAGTGTAGGATTCTTGTTTTGTTTTTGACAGTGTGTTGAGCATGATAGATCTGTATA
The DNA here is from genome assembly GCA_032433765.1 of Megaustenia siamemsis. Lineage (NCBI taxonomy): Eukaryota > Metazoa > Mollusca > Gastropoda > Stylommatophora > Ariophantidae > Megaustenia > Megaustenia siamemsis. Next base: position 78,555,091 of record JAVIAB010000139.1, on the reverse strand, counting down.
TGTCTACCTTCTGTGTGTTTCTAGTGTAAGTTGTAACGCCGTTCTTGACGGTATGATTGTGTTGCATTCGTAGAATATGTGTTCTTCCGTTTCTTGTATGTTTCGTCTGCAAAGTTGGCACTTGGCTGTCTGTCCTGATATGTGAGCTTCTCTTTTTGTTGTGGGTGTCATGCTGTATATGAATGAGTCTGTATGTGACTTACCTTTAGAAGTGATGTGTGGATTGTGAAGTTTTGAGAAGGTGCTGGTGTAGTCTGTGAGAAAGTGGCCAGGAAATCTGGCAAGTGTAACATTACGGTGTCCAGCACGAGAATGGAGATAGAAGCAGCAACGGCGGAGATAACAGGGTTTTGTTACACAGAATGTGGATCACGCAGTCTTGGTGACCGACTCTCAAAGTATGCAACAGAAGATTGATAGAGAATGTCTGTAGCAGGAGTAGATGCAGCTCCCGGCAGACTCCAATAATGGAAAAATACCATAAAGATAGTTTTCAGACAGATCCGTCACAACTCCATATCACTGATATTTTCGTTGATTTGCTATTTGTCTCTTTTGAGAAATGCATATCATTTGTCTTTTGTACATTCAAGTTGATTGCACGAATTTATATATCTTAAATAATGAGAAAATTTGGCGTTGAAAAATTAATTATTTCAAAACAGAACGTGTCAAATTTGACAATTTTGGAAGAAAAAACAATGATAATTACTAGTTTTATTCTATTAAAACATCATTCATGCACATATTAATTAAGCCACACGTTTGGAGCCTCGGTGGCTGAGTGGTTAGTGTGAACATTTCTTGATTAGAAGGATCTAAGTTCGATTTCCAGAAGTGGATATTTTCGGACCGACAAGGCTTCAATCTTCACTCGGTCTCTGTAAACGGGTATCGGATGTTTTTTTTTTCCCGGGAAGTATAGACGGCCTGGAGTGATACCGACCACCCCACTAAACAATTTGCGTTGTCATGGAAACATATGGTCACTAACACCATACTCCACACATGCCTAGCAAGGCAGGGAAGTGAACCGTAACTTTTACTTGTTAGCTTGACTAGAAGCTTCACTTGTGAGTGTGTGTGTCTGTGTGTGTGTGTGTGCGTGCGTGTGTGCGTGCGTGTGTGTGAGTGTGTGTGTGTGTGTGTGTGTGTGGTGTCACAATTTGAAACCACTCCCATAAAATATACATTTTTGAATGGGCAAAATGTTGTAGACTCAGGTCATCTTCACATATTAAAGCTGCAAACGTTTCAATGTTGGAAGTAAAATGCCACTTTAAGATTGAAACAAGAAGCTGTGCCGTAGCTTTGACTTTAGAACGGAATGGCTTCACTACAGTCTCCATATCTGCTCAGCCAGCAACCAACAAAATGTCCATCTCTATAGTTCATACTTTTCCACAGAACACGCTGAGTTCTTCTCTCAAAATGGTGTGCCATTTGATGCATAGAAAAATGTGTAATATTGAACACGCTGAACTCTGTACAAAAGGCGTGCAGCTCATAATGGACACACCCGAGTCACTGTAACGTCCGTAACAAGCAGCATAACTCTATGTGTCAGCGACAAAACCGTGGACTTAAGATTAGTGAGCATGCCACAACAATAGTCGCTGTCCCAACAAGCGACAAAACCGTGGACTTAAGATTAGTGAGCATGCCACAACAATAGTCGCTGTCCCAACAAGCGACAAAACTGTGGACTTAAGATTAGTGAGCATGTCACAACAATAGTCGCTGTCCCAACAAGCGACAAAACTGTGGACTTAAGATTAGTGAGCATGCCACAACAATAATCGCTGTCCCAACAAGCGACAAAACTGTGGACTTAAGATTAGTGAGCATGCCACAACAATAGTCGCTGTCCCAACAAGCGACAAAACTGTGTACTTAAGATTAGTTAACATGCCACAACAATAATCGCTGTCCCAACAAGCGACAAAACTGTGGACTTAAGATTAGTGAGCATGTAACAACAATAGTCGCTGTCTCAACAAGCGACAAAACTGTGGACTTAAGATTAGTGAGCATGCCACAACAATAGTCGCTGTCCCAACAAGCGACAGAACCATGGACTTAAGATTAGTGAGCATGCCACAACAATAGTCGCTGTCCCAACAAGCGACAAAACTGTGGACTTAAGATTAGTGAGCATGCCACAACAATAGTCGCTGTCCCAACAAGCGACAGTACCATGGACTTAAGATTAGTGAGCATGCCACAGCAATAGTCGCTGTCCCAACAAATGAAGTCAGGCCACCACTTCCGTGAGACACTCAATCCGACCGCGGTCCAGCTTGTGACAAATTTTTACTCGAAAATAGACAAATCATACACCCCGTACCAAGGCAAGGCCGAGGCCTGTTACTGTTCTACTAAACTCAAGATCCAGTGGTACTGCAGCACTATCTCATCGCATGGGCACGCGAAATTCATGTCACGGGAGAGGGAGAGAGGCAGTTTAAAATCGTAACATTAAGAGAGAGAGAGGGGGGCAGTTTAAAATCGTAACATTAAGAGAGAGAGAGAGAGAGAGAGAGAGAGCGGAAAAAAGAGATGCAGTTTAATATATTAAAATTTAAGATATAGATAGAAGAGAGAGAGAGAGAATGAGAGAGAGAGAGAGAGAGAGAGAGAGAGAGAGAGAGAGAGAGAGAGAGAGAGAGAGACAGTTTACATTTCTAGCATCAAAAGTTAACCATTTAAAAATCCTAGAATGACCATAGAGACAATTTAAAATACAAGCATGATGTGAAAAGCAGATTATAATATTGGTATGAAAAGAGATACATTTAAAAATCCTACTATTAATAAAGAAACAGTTAGAAATACTAAAAAGAAAAATAAAAGCAGCTTAAAATAATGTTATGAAAAGAGAGAAAGACAATTACATCTGAAGCATTAAAGTCAGCGAGAGACAGTCATTCTTTTTTATTTTATTTTTAAACGGAGAATCAAGTTCAGAATAATTGATCAAACTTGTAGAATAAAGTGTAATACGGGGTGTTTATAATGTCGCTATGGAGGGACTTGATCAATATTCTTGAAATCACTGATTGATGAAATTTACATCACATTCTGTGTCCACAATCGCGTCACAAACATAACACAGTAAGCCGCTATTATATTCACGGTTTCATTGCTGAAGGGAAATGCTGTTATACAACGGAAACAGGATATTCTTTTAAAATACATCTTTGGTAATGATTGCAAATATACTGAAGAAGATATTCAACAATTTGTGTTGAAATGTCCAGACTCACAAGTCACCCACCGCAATGAGGCTATGACTTTGATTGACAAGTTTCGTGCTACGGATAGTGTTCTAGGTGCATACGGATCTGGAGAGCCTTCAACTTCAGAAGACACAGAACTTGATATGCAGACCAGAATTACAATGAGCCCTAATAAATCTTTAAGGTGGTTGCCTCAACATGCAAACTTTTCCAATGAATACAGTTAACAAGGTTCTGAAGTGTTAGCTGCACTATCGTCCTTACAGATTAATTGAATCGTCTTAATTACATGCAAGAGATTGTGAATCCAGATTGAACTACTGTACGTGGTTGCTGAACCTTATCTCTGAACAAGGTGATGAAGTCCTTGACGTGACACTCTTCACTGATGAGGCACGGTTTCATCTCTCCGGTTGCGTCAACATGTAAGAACAACCGTATGTAGAGCAGTAAAAAAAAAACCCGCATGAATTACATCAAGTACCGCTTTACTTTCAGAAAGTCGTAAGCGGATAATTGGGAAACATTTTTTTCAATGCAAAAATTAACGCAGAACATTTCGTACTTTAATGCTGGAATCATTCATAGCCCACCTTACAGAGCGGGAAATTAAAAAAGTTCGGTTTCGGCAGGATGGGGCAACAGCACACACAGCCGCAACAACATCACTTACTTATTAGGAAAGCGTATTTGCAAATCGCATTATTTCACTTGTAATCTGGCCTGCTCGTTCACCAGACCTAATCCCGCCTAATTATTATCTGTGGGGGTGAGCTGAAAAGAAATGTTTATCGAATATTCTGAAGACAGATAATGACCAGGATTATCCAGAAGGTTTTTGTAGACAAACACCAGGCATACCAAGATTTGTTAACCCCCTACTGCCCATACCAGAACAGACTCCCTTTACAGAGGAATCAGAATTGTCAAAATAAATTCGTACAGAAATGAAAGGAATACTTGACAAGGATGAAAAGAATAACCTGCAGCGTAAAACAATGAGATAATAACTCTTAGTTTCTTGGATGAAGAAAACCCGCAAGACCTATGGATTCGTGTGTACACAGATGGGTCACTACAGAATGCAGTAAAGAATGGGGGAGCAGGTGCATACATAGAATACCCAAATAACACTAGTGATATAGATAAAATAGCAACAGGGAAATATCGTCACAATTACGATGCAGAAATGCAAGCAATAAAGTTGACAATAGAAAAACTGCTGAACAGTAATCTTAGCCCACAGCCTGTAGAGTTTTTGACAGTTGCAAGATCAGTGCTCCAGGCACTGCAATCGAGAAAGTTGCTACATCTGAAAACTTTATTGACTGAACTCTACAAACACCACATGATTGCCCTGCAGTGGATCCCATCTCACTATAGAATACCAGGAAACTAGAGAGCAGATCAGCTTTCAAAAGAAGGTGCAACAGGCACACAACCAGATGCGCCTGTTACATACCATCATAAGATACAGATAATCAAATCAATCAGAAGATCAAATGCTCCAAATCAGGATGCCTTTCATTATATGAATAGATGGGAACAAGTTATCATTATACGCATTAGAACAGGACACAATTGACTCCACAATCACGTGTCTACAAAATTCAAGATCGGTACCTCAACTACATGTACATGTGGACAGACGCCCCAGACAGCGGAACGCATATTTCAAGAATGCCCTGAATATAGTAGAATGATGAAAGTCCACTTATACCATTAATACAATACTACAGACAAGACTATATGCACCACTGCAAGAATGACAAAAGCCGTAACATTTATACAGGAAACGACATTGCAGTTATAGACAATACTTCAGGCGAACGAAAGATAGATATATAGATCCAGAAGGTTTTCGAAAATAGTAAGAGACAAGTCCCAGAATATCTTGAGGCCTGTGCTGGATATTTTGAACACATGCTGTAAACACAGCTTCATCGCGTGAACAGCTTCTTTACCTAATACAAACCAGCCAACAGCATTAGTATCTAGATGAATAACACAAATTTTATATACAATTTCACGTAATTTCAAAAATATGTTCACTGCACCAGACTTTATACAGCCTCGTTTTCTTATTTAAGACACAAGTTGACTTTTCTGTGAGCAAAGGAAGATAACTTTTAATTGTTGAGAGAAATTATAAAATATTAATATTTGAAACCACAAATTAAGGAAAAGTACATTTCTTTTAATTTGATACTTTAGTATTTGCAAATTTTTTATATACATTTTTAAGACCTTGCTAATTTTACGAGAAAATTATTTTCTTGGAAACAATATGCATATGATAAAACTTTTGACAATTTACAATTACAATATATCGACGTATAAGGAATCCTTAACTATTAAAATAACAGGAGTTGCTTCCCTTTTAATAAAGCAAAGATAACTTGTAATTTCTAAAGCATATGAGCTTATATTAACATTTTCATCAACAATTCAACGGTAGAACACTTTTTTTGCATTTAAGTTTGATATGTTAGAACGAACCATGACTCTAAATATTATGCAACATTTAAATATATATTCTTCAAAGAATTATTATATTTCTTAACTGATAATCTACTGTTTAAAGTTTCTAAACATTTTTATAGATCACAGGTCCAAAGAAGTTAATTTACAAAAATTAGCTGATGCCGTCTCATCACTTCACTGTAGAGTCTAGAAGAGATAATGAGAGAGAGAGAGAGAGAGAGAAGGAAAAAAATAAGGAAAATACTATGCAGTTGAAATTTCAAATTGTAGTAGAAAAAGAGAGAGGAGTTGGTGATAGACAATTGCACATAATTCATGTCACTGGAGAGGGAGAGTGGCAGATTAAAAGACTAATATTAAGACAGAAAGGGCGAAAAAGAGAGATGCAGTTATATATATTAAACATTAAGATATAGATAGAAGAAAGAGAACGAGAGATAAGCATTTTAAATTTCTAGCATTAATAGATACAGATTAAAATGTTAAGTGAGTTGAGCGAGTTTATATTTCTAGCATCAAAAGTTAACCTTCTGAAAATCCTAGAATGACCAGAGAGACAATTTAAAATACTAGCGTGAAGATATAAGCAGTTTAAAATTTTAATATGAAAAGAGATAGATTTAAAAGTCCCACTATTAAGAAAGAAACAGTTAATAATGCTAATATGAAAATGAAAGCAGCTTAAAATCCTGTTATGAAAATAGCGATAGACAATTACATCTCAATCATAAAAATAGAGAGACAGTCATTCTTGTTTATTTTTTAATTGAGAATCAAGTTCTGAATAGTTTATCAAACTTGTAGTAACAAGTGTTATATAGGGTGTTTATAATGTCTCTGTGCGGTGACTCGATCAATATATAGAAAAGAAAGGGGGAGCAAGGGTCTACATAGAGTACACACAAAATAACACTAGGGATATGGAAAAGATAGCAACAGGGAAATATTGTTACAATTACGATGCAGAAATGCAAGCAATAAAGTTGGCAATAGAAAAACTGCTGAACAGTAATCTTAGCCCACAGCAGGTAGAGTTTTTGACAGTTGCAAGATCAGTGCTCCAGGCACTGCAATCCAGAAAGTTGCTACATCTGCAAACTTTATTGACTGAACTCTACAAACACCACAGGAATGCCCTAGTAGTATACAAGGGTCCAACTGTAAAGTATTTGACCCGTAAATTAACAAAGATATATAGTGTGGTGCGCAGCGCACCACATGTACATGAGAGACAGGGGGAGTTAACAATGACATTTCGTGTCGGGATGTTGACCTCTAGTCCCAGTGACACCGGAAGTGCCCTGTTTATGTCTGGTGTGTGCTGACTTTGGAGTGCTTGGTGTACTTGAACGATAGTGATAGGTTAGTAGATTATACAACATCAATGAAAAATGAGCAATATAAAACAGAAGACGAAGATATATTTTATTCTTTTATTATCTCAATATGTGCATAACATACAGTGGATATTATATAACATTACAAAAATATTCAGTACACAAAGTCAACAAGGATAACATTTATTTACAGCTATGTAATTGGGTGTCTACTTATCTCTATGGCATAAATGAATCATAAGGGGTGAAACTGTTAGAGATTGCTGTGTAGTCTAAACTGGTAGTGTAAAGAGTTAAATATCTAAAGGCGTAGTCGAGACGTTATCATCAGCTACCTTTCTTTTTATATAGAAATAGGAAAGAGCATTTCTTGTTTGATTGTAGGAAAATATGGAATTATTTAAGACTTTGAAACCTACATTTTTCCCACCCTTAGCCTTTTGCGTGGCGAGAACCTCTAAAAACATATCTTTATCTAATTTGTTGTGTTGCTTGCTTAGCCCTTAACAACGGATTTTATCGTAATCCCCACTACAATGGTACGTCTTACTACATAAGCTAACAAGTGCTGTCCCTTCGTACTCTGGTTTAAAAAGCCCGGGCGTTCGTTTGGTATACGCTTTAACACCCTTACAGTGTATACATTCTGTTTTGCTAGTATGTTCATCGCAGCGATGGGTGTTGGAGGTCGTCTAGTGTGTCGTGACGGATGTATGGAGGTCGTCTAGTGTGTCATGATGGTTGTATGGAGATCGGCTAGTATGTCGTGATGGGTGTACGGAGGTCGTCTAGTGTGTCATATTGGGTGTATAGAGGGCGTCTAGTGTGTCGTGATGGTTGTATGGAGGTCGGCTAGTATGTCGTGATGGGTGTATGGAGGTCGTTTAGTGTGTCATGATGGTTGTATAGGGGTCGTCTAATGTGTCGTGATGGGTGCATGGAGGTCGGCTAGTATGTCGTGATGGGTGTACGGAGGTCGTCTAGTGTGTCATATTGGGTGTATAGAGGGCGTCTAGTGTGTCGTGATGGTTGTATGGAGGTCGGCTAGTGTGTCGTATTGGGTGTATGGAGGTCGTTTAGTGTGTCATGATGGGTGTATAGAGGTCGTCTAGTGTGTCGTGATGGGTGCATGGAGGTCGGCTAGTATGTCGTGATGGGTGTATGGAGGTCGTCTAGTGTGCCATATTGGGTGTATAGAGGGCGTCTAGTGTGTCGTGATGGTTGTATGGAGGTCGGCTAGTGTGTCGTATGGGTGTATGGAGGTCGTTTAGTGTGTCATGATGGGTGTATAGAGGTCGTCTAGTGTGTCGTGATGGGTGCATGGAGGTCGGCTAGTGTGTTATGATGGGTGTATGGAGGTCGTCTAGTGTGGTATGAGGGGTGTATGGAGGTGGTCTAGTGCGTCGTGATGGTTGTATGCCTGTCGTCTAGTGTGTCGTCATGTATGTATTTGTCGTGATGGGTGTATGGAGGGCGTCTAGTGTTTCATGATGGGTGTATGGAGGTCGTTTAAAGTGTCGTGATGGGTGTATGGAGGTCGTCTACTGTGTCGTGAGGGGTGTATGGGGGTCATCTAGGGTGGTATGAGGGGTGTATGAAGGTCGTCTAGTGGGATATGAGGGCTGTATGCCGGGCGTCTAGTGTGACATGAGGGCTGTATGCCGGTCGCCTAGTGTGGCATGAGGGCTGTATGGCGGTTGTCTGGTATATCATACTTTAATCAACCAATAAGAAAAATGAAGGAACATTACATTCAACATTACTTATCTTAACTACTTTTCATCAATACAGTTGAATAACGTGTTATCGTTAAGTCTTACCATACTTTAAGAGAAAACATTCAAACTTACAGTATAAAATATAGTGTCAATCATCTACACTGAATATAACCTATTATCGATAACCCTTAACATACTTTAAGAGAAAACAAGCCAACTTACTGTCCAAAACTCCGTTAGACTGAAGTGTAGTATGACCTTCCTTGAATCAACCAAACTTATAACGCCGTCTAGTTTAAATATAGCCTGGTAAGAAATGAATAAATTAGCCAATCAGAGAGTGACTATGCCAACATCGACTGATACCGGGATCAACCAATCAGAGAAGAGTATTAGTATAGGAGGCGGGGCAAAGAAATGACTGACAGGTGGATTAACCAATCAGAGAAGTGCGTTAGCCCAAGCGTGGATACAACTTGGACACAAAACCCTAAAAATTTAGGTCCAAAGTCAAGATAGTTAGATACGAATGACCAAAAATGCATATTCATACTCAAAAAATAGTCCAAAAGTCAAATAATTTAACACCAAAACACAAAAATGTATATTCAAAGTTCAAAAATTTAGTCTAGTGTGTCATGATGGCGGTATGCCGGTTGTCTAGTGTCATGATGGTTGTATGTAGGTTGTGTCTAGTGTGTCGTGACGGGTGTTTGGAGGTCGTCTAGTGGGGTATGATGGTTGTATGGAGGTCGTCTAGTGTGTCGTGACGGGTGTATATAGGTTGTCGAAGGTGGTATGAGGGCTGTATAAAGGGTTTCTGGTGTGTCATGAGGGCTGTATGGAGGTTGTCTAGTGTGTCACGATGGGTGTATGGAGGTCGCCTAGTGTGTAATAAGGGCTGTATGGAGGTCGTCTTGTGTGTCGTGATGGGTGTATGGAGGTCGTCTAGTGTGGTATGATGGTTGTATGGAGGTCGTCTAGTGTGTTATGATAGGTGTATGTAGGTTGTCGAGTGTGTCGTGACGGCTGTATGAAGGGTTTCTGGTATGTCATAAGGGCTGTATGGAGGTGGTCACGTGTGTCATGATGGTGTATGGAGGTCGTTTAGTGTGTTATGATGGGTGTATGTAGGTTGTCGAGTGTGGTATGAGGGCTGTATAAAGGGTTTTTGGTGTGTCATGAGGGGTGTATAGAGGTCGTCTAGTTTGTCGTGATGGTTGTATAGAGGGTGCCTAGTGTATCGTAATGGCTGTATGGACCTCAACCAGTGTGTCATGATGGTTGTATGCAGGTTGTCTAGTGTATCATGTTGGTGTATACAGGTTGTCTAGTGTGGCATGATGGCTGTATGTATGTATGTTGTCTAGTGTGGAATGAGCGTTGTATGCATGTTAGCTATCGTGTCTTGATGGTTGTATGCAGGCTGTCTAGTATCTTTTGAGTTTGACTTGATAAGTTGCTAAAATTATATTTTGACCAATGATACAATACCAAAGTGTCCACTTTTCAAAGAATGACTTTAAAACAGCTGAGAAAATCCTAATAAATAATTCTAATTTAGTAAAATTATTTTGCACACGATGATAGTTACGACTGTGTCAAAATGATTAATGAAAATATTCATACAATACTAGAAAAAAACCAAACACACTAAAAACACCACATTGAAAGACTAAAGTTAAATTAAACTCCCTGTCATAACTCTGCAAAGAAAAGTATGGCAAAACATGAAAGTTATGTCCCCTGCTATAACTCTACTAAACGAAAGTATTACCAAATACGTAGGTTTTTTCCTCTACCATAACCCCACTAAAAAACAAAAATTTGCTTAAAAAACACATTTATGATTGTTACACCCCTTGACCCTTTATGAGGGGTACGCCCATGAAAATAGTAAATTTACACTCTAGGGTTACTCCAAACTTTACATTAGACATCCCCATAACAAAAATTTACTTAAAAGTCACTTTTATGGTTGTTACGCACCTTGACCCTTTATGAGGGGTACGCCTATGAAACTGTTACAAAAAGTAAATTTACACTCTAAACTTACCCCAGATGTTATTTTACACATCCCCATAGCAAAAATTTGCTTAAAAGTCACTTTTATGATTGTTACCCCCTTGCCTATTTTTGGCGGCTACGCCATGAAACTGTTAAAGATAGTAAATTTAACCTCTAGGCTTACTCCAAAATGTACATTAAACATCCCCGTATCAAGAATTTGCATAAAAAACAACTTTTATGATTTCACCCCCTTGTCCATTTTTGAGGGCTACGCCCATGAAATCAATAAAAATTGAAATATAACCTATTGGCATACCCCAAACTTTATATTAAGCATCCCCATAGCAAGAATTTACATAAAAAACAACTTTTATGATTTTACCCCCTTACCCATTTTTGGTGGTTACGCCCATGAAATCGATAAAAATTGAAATGTAACCTGTTGGTATGCCCCAGATGTTATATTAGGCATCCCCGTATCAAGAATTTACATAAAAAACAACTTTTATGATTTTACCCCCTTATCCATTTTGGTGGTTACGCCCATGAAATCGATAAAGATAGTAAATTTAACCTCTAGGATTACTCTAACTTTTATTTTAGACATCCCCATAACAAAAATTTACTTAAAAATCACTTTTATGATTGTTACCCCCTGACAATTTTTAGTGGCTACGCCCATGAAACTGTTAAAGATAGTAAATTTAACCTCTAGGATTACTCCAAATTTTACATTAGACATCCCCATAGCAAAAATTTACATAAAAAACCATTTTATGATTGTTACCCTAATTGCCTATTTTGGCGGTTACGCCCATGAAACTGTTTAAAATAGTAAATTTACACGCTAGGTTTACTCTAAACTTTATTTTAGTCATCCCCATAGCAAAAATTTACATAAAAAATCATTTTATGATTGTTACCCCCTTGCCTATTTTTGGCGGTTACGCCCATGAAACTGTTAAAAATAGTAAATTTACACGCTAGGTTTACTCTAAACTTTATTTTAGTCATCCCCATAGCAAAAATTTACTTAAAAACCACTTTTAAAATTGTTACCTCCTTACACATTTTTGGTGGTTACGCCCATGAAATCGATAAAGATAGTAAATTTAACCTCTAGGATTTCTATAACCTTTATCTTAGATATCCCCATAACAAAAATTTACTTAAAAATCACTTTTATGATTGTTACCCCCCTTGCCTATTTTTGGCGGTTACGCCCATGAAATCGATAAAAAATTGAAATTTAACCTATTGGTATACCTCAAACATAATATTTGACACGCCCATGTATCAAATTTACCTGAAAAATCAACCAAAATATAGTAGTGTATATCCAGTGAAATTATGCGGGTAGACTCTCATATAAGGAAAAAAAAAATGTGCCTCGATGTACGGGTAGACTATTTATATAAGGAATTATGTGCCTCGATGTACGGGTAGACTATTTATATAAGGAATTATGTGCCTTCAAAAAACATGTATGCATCATTTCACTGGATATACACTACTACTGAACACCAAAAAGGAGTAGGTATCATCTTGGATGCAGAAAGAGCAAGAACAGTGAAAGGATGTTACCCCTGACAATATCTGAGTCCTTTTAGTGAAATTGAATGGAAAGCCAATAGACATAAATCTTATACTACAAGTTTATACACCAACAGCAGACAGTCTAGAGGAAATATAATATACTCAGAAATAACCATTGGCCCAAACTATAGCTATAGGCTAAAACAATAGATATGCTTCTGCAAGAATTAAATATGGTATACTCGGAAATAGGGAGCCGCGATAGCTCAGTGGTTAGTGAACTGGACTACAAAGGACAAGAGGTAGGGTTCGATCGCAACCGACGGCTACTGGGTTCACCCAGCCTTTAATCGGTACCGAATTTTTTTCTGGGAAAGTAAAGCGGCACGGGCGTAATACCGACCAAATTACCCCAAAAATCATGTGCCGAAGGTCTGTAAAATTTATGGTCACTAGCACCATATTCCCTATACGCCACTTGGCGTGATGGGGGCACTTTACTATACTCGGGAATAACCATTGGCCCCTAGATACAACACTACAGGCCAAACCTGTTTAAAATTTATTTAACAAATAAATGCTGAAAGGTCTCCAAGACGAGAAATAAAACACCATTTCAGGATGAAAACAAACAGCTGTGTTCTGAAAATATCTTCTCCTTTCAATTATTGAGCACAAATGGACAAGAACATGATTCCCAGAGAGTAGGTGAAACTACACGACGTGTATCATGTAAACAAAGGGTACAGGCATAGAGATGCATAGAAATGTGAAGCTGATCTACGGCTGATGATAAGAATGAAAATAAAAGGAAGGAAAAGGTGCTATGGTAACAACTTTACGTAGGTGATAAACAAAACAAAAGTAGAACGACGTTTCGACCAAGTAGGCCTTCGGCTGGAACAAAAAACAACACACACACACATATATACAGGTGTTTCTAAAGTCGCAGTGCAGTGAATTTCTACTCTCGAAAGAAAAACGTCACCAGAAATGCGGTTAACTAATGCGTCACACAAATTGTAAAATATTCAAATATACTTGACTGCTATCGGCGAGCTTATAATGGGTAATGTTGGTATTAACACAATAAAGTGCCTAAAGCATATGTTGAAAATGTCCACCACGGGCCTCAAGACATGTCGTGATTCGTCTTTCCATATTTGCGAAAACCTTCAGAATAATGTCTGGTGATATTTGTTTAATCTTGTCTACTATTTCAGTCTTTAGGTCATTAATTGTCTGCGGATTATTTTCATAAACTTTCCCCTTCAATGCCCCCCACAGATAATAATCTGGGGGTGTTAGATCTGGTGAACGAGCAGGCCAGATTCCACGTGAAATAATGCGATTTTCAAATATGCTTTCTAAATAATTGAGTGTTGTTGTGGCTGTGTGTGCTGTTGCCCCATCCTGCTGAAACCAGGATTCCATAATTTCCCGTTCTGTAAGGTGTGCTATGAACGGTTCCAGAATTAAAGTACGATAACGTTCTGCATTTATTGTTTCATTAAAAAATATAGGTCCTATTATCCGCATACGACTTATAGCGCACCACACTCCGACTTTTTGATCGTAAAGCGGCACTTGATGAAATTCATGGGGGTTTTCACTGCTCCACAGCCGATTGTTCTGACTGTTCACATAACCGGATAAATGAAACCAGGCCTCATCAGTGAAAAAAGTGACGTCAAGGATGGCAGCGCCATGTTCATAAATAAAATTCTGAAACCACATGCAGTAGTTTAAACGGGATTCATAATCTCTTTCTTGGAGTTGAGACACTTCAGTTAATTTGTATGGACGATAGTGTAGTTCACTTCTTAAAACCTTGTGAACAGAACTCTTAGATATTTGCACCTGTTGAGACAAGTGGTTTAAAGATGCATTTGGACTCATTGTAATTCTGTCTTGGAGTTCCATAATTTGGTCTTGTGAAATTGAAGGTCTTCCAGATCGGTGGGTGTTTCTTTAATGACTGTGCATTATTTGAAAATCTAGTTGTTCCAATTTATTTATGTAAATCACGCATCATGTACTGCTGTAGCTTGTTCCTTTTTCAGTAAAGTTAAACATATAACATCACTATTCACAAAAGGTATTCGAAATATCCACCACGTTTTAGTTGGCAAATGTTGATACGTTTTTTCATATTGTCAAAAACCTTACGCATTATGGGCTGTGTAACATTATTAATGTTGTTGGCGATTGAAACCTGCAGCTCATCGAGTGTGTGGGTATTATTTTCGTACACTTTTCCTTTCAGTTCACCCCAGAGATAGTAGTCCATGGGAGTAAGATCAGGAGACCGTGCAAGCCAAATTCCGCGAGAGATTATACGATTAGCAAAAAATTCATATAAAAATTCCAGTGATTTTACAGCAGTGTGAGCAGTTGCGCCATCTTGTTGAAACCAAGCTTTTTCAATTTCTGGCTCAGAAAGTTGGATTACGAATCGCTCCAGTATGTTAATCCTGTATCTTTCTGAATTTATTGTGTCATAGAAGAAAATTGGGCCGATTATCCGCTGACGACTCATTGCACACCACACTCCTACTTTCTGATCGTGGAGAGGCACTGGGTGCAATGCATGTGGATTTTCATCACTCCAAAGACGATCATTCTGCCTATTCACGTACCCAGACAAATGGAACCATGCTTCATCTGTGAAGAAAGTGAAATCAAGGATTTCCTCACCTTCTTGGGCTAGAAAATTCTCAAACCACATACAATAATTAATTCTGGATTGGTGATCTAATTCTTTTAATTGAGGAACGACGGAAAATTTGTACGGATGTAACTTTAATTTTTTTTTCAGAACTCTATGAACAGTACTGCTTGATTTGTGTACTTGTTGATCCAGCTTTCTTATTGATTTGCCAGGACTCATTAGAATGCTGTCCTGGATGTTGAGAGATGTTACTTCAAGAACAGATGGTCTACCAGGACGGCTAACATCATGTACACTACCGGTGTTTTGAAATTTGATTATTAAATTACTCACAGTATTTCGATGAGGCACTGGTGTATCAGGAAATCTATTCACAAATTGTTCAACAACCCCATTCGAATACTTGCCGCCGTTACGGAACACATGCTCCACTATAAATACTCTTTCTTCAATCGTTAACACCATTGTAAGCCAGATCTATCATGTAGCAGTGATGTTTAAATGAACACGTAAATGGTGCTTGAACTATTGCGTCATACATAGATAAAATTTAGGTGCGTAATTATTTCAACAACAAAAAATGCACAGTCAATAAAGAGACACCCTATATATATATATATGCATATACGCAGAAATCTAACTACATGGCGATAATGTGTTAAACTCTCAAAAAAGGAAAATTTAATTCCCTGTGTTCCTGAGCTAGGTCAGGCGTCAAATGGACTGTAACTGATAAGGCCGACGGACACAGATGTGAAATGCAGTAAAAGGGAAGGGTTCTAAAAATATATGGAGCTGGGTACAAAATCCTAGGTTCTACAATTACTGGAAATATTTAAATTTATATGTGATTCCCAATAAGTGTATACACATGAACAATTTTGTTTCTTTAATACACACACACACACACACACACACATACACACATATATAATGCGACAGGACTAAATATACATACAACCCATACACATACACGAACCCATATATACACACGTACCCATACGAACATATACTTCTGTGCATATCTGCAAGTATGGGTGTGCACACCGAACAGATGTGCCCATACGCATGTGTACATAACCATACATTCATAAACGCATACATCTGTATATATTACCACAAAACACATCCAAAAATACCCCATAGATGTCAAAATGTGCAAGTACACATGCAGACAAATATACACACATATATAGGTGCGGGTGCTCATGATGGTAAGAAATATGTAGTAGGTATCCTGTGTGTACGAACACTTCGATGGTTGCTGGAAACGGTGGTGGATATTGCATTTTCCCTACTAAGTGACGCTAGTCCAAACTCAAGATTAAAAAACAAAAACAAGATTTTTAAAAAAAGTGTTATTGGTTATTGGTTATGAAAGGCCTCGGTATCACTGCAAACGAATCAAAATCCATAATTGCTCAACCGCCCGTGCCAGCGGAAACATCAGAATTACTAAATCATCTCCCAAACAAAGAAATGTAACTGTAGTCCCCAACGTAGCAGTCTCAGCACACGCCAAAAGACATAATGCGAAACCGCGCAGAAAGTGAACACAGCCAACTGTTCCCTGTCATACGATATCATCATTCGTCGAGAAACAATTGGAATATCTAAACATGATCAAAACGGATGAGACACACAGCTCACGGTGTGCACAGAGCACTTAACTCAGTAGCACCTGCAACAAGCCGGACTTGGAATATGAGGAAACTGCAACGAGGAACACTTTTCATGCATAGACTACAATGGTTCCTGTCGCCTATCCACAATATACCGGAAGTTCACGTCCTCCCGAAAATGATTATTGTCATATTTGTAAAATGTATAGCGCTTGATGACGTTAGGACATCGTTTTTGACTCCAACCGAACATGTAAACACATAGTTAGTCGTCGGATTATCCCCATCGCACATCAAACAACAGACCGTACAACATAGCGTACAACCAACGAAACACGGTGCAAAATCTTCGGTCGACTTGACGGAGCAGTCCACATTAATACGTTTCAACATGTAAATAACTTGCGTCAAATAATTCCAACGTCGGCCATTGAACAGCACTCAATGTGACGTAAACCGCATCTCAACACTAGACGGTGAAGGTCGCTTTTACAATACTTGACTTGTCAAATAGAAACATTGCTGTGTGTACTCGGCGGCGTAGATTTGTCCACTTCGTCGGCTCAGATTTGCTAAGTAGAACATCATTTTGATTTCAACACAGAAAATTGCATTGAAGAGCCGAAATTAATCAGACTCCAGATGCATTTTCTGCAGCGATCGAGAGAACGTGAAACGTTCCACCATTTTGAAACGGAAATCCCCCCCCCCCAAAAAAAGTGTTTCATCCCTAAGTTCTGATATGGTTGTCGTCCATTCTTCTCACATGGGGGCCTCGGTAGCCTAGTTGGGAAAACCACTGGACTGGGCTACCGACGTTTGGACAACCCGTGTTAGATTCCCGCTAGAAGCAGTGTGAGTTGTACTCGTTGTTGAAAAAAAAAATACCCCTGCGGTTGACCCAGCCGTTGGCTGAAATGGGTACCCATTTCCAGGGTCTCTGTGAAGGTGAAGTTGGCCGACTCGCATCGTGAGTTTCGATGCTTGCAGCGATACTATCCAGAAGTCTCCGAACACTTCTGGATAGGCGGCCGAGCACATATGGGTGGAAACTCGCGTGCTAAGACGCCGATTCAAGTCTCGTATGCACTTTTCCTTTACATGACCTCTTCTCACATGACCCAACCACTTCAATCGTCCTTAGTTTGCCGTAGTCTCCGACTCCTATGTTTTGCCACGATTGAATGATAAATGGGAGCTTAGCATGTTTCAAGACGTTTGAGTTAGTTTTACTTTGAGTCTTGAGTTACTTTGTGCTGCCACTTGCCAAAGCCAAGGATTTAATAATTAATATTGAATATGTAACCAAAGGTAAGAGGAAAAGAGGCCGACCCAGAGACACTGAGAAGAACATTGATCAGGGAGGCAAGAGCGGCAGGAATCGGCTCCCCCAATGAGATGAGTTGCTTGCACAGAACAGAGACAAATGGCGAGATTTGATAAAATATCTTTAGAAGGATTTAAGACTGCTAGAATAAAAATTTAGATAAGAGAAAGATTATCTGGGTCTGTGCCCTATGGGCCGGCTACGGCTCGAAAGGTCAATAGATAGATGAAACCAAAGGGCAAGTCACTCTAGTTTATAAACTAGGAACTGCTACTCTCAAGATATTCATGAACCTCCAGTAGAAATGAACTGTTTTGAGATGTGGAGTTTATGACTTAGATATTGTTGCTGTGTTTTAAGAATATTACAAGTTGTGAAATAAATGTGCCATCAAAGATTAATTTATTTGGTATTACTGTATTTGTGTGTTCAATATTGAATAAATAGGTCTTTTTTTAGAAGTGTAACTTTAGACCTGCCTGATAAGACGATAGAGAAAGTAGAAAGCGACAATTCCCCATCAAATTATAATATAATTATGATGGTGTGAGTTGAGAGAAGAGATCTCTTCTAAGAATTAGAATTGAGAATTGCTACCCAAGAGATTTTAAATTAACTGTGTTAGACTGACGATTACCAAAATTTTGTTTTTGTGTTTATATTTATTTGAATATTTAATGTTATTGTAATAATTTGCCATGCTATGATGTACTTTGAGTAATTATCTGTAAATTGTTACTATATTTTATATACTATAAGTTATAGTAAGAAGTAAACTGTAAAGTACCCCTGTCACGCCAAGTGGCGTATAGGGAAATATGGTGTTAGTGACCCTATATTTTACAGACTTTCAGCACATGATTTTTGGGGTAATGTGGTCGGTATTACGCCCGTGCTGCTTTACTTTCCCAGAAAAAAATATACTATACTATATATACAAGTGATGTGTGACCCCCTATATAATATAAATATTATATTGATGATCTTAGCAACATTTGCTAAGTGTCGGATTTTCACAGTACACTGAGTACAGGACTCACATTGTATCTCCCCACACACCACACGATGTCACTTCTGTTTTTTGGCGAGATTTCAATTCCAACAAGGGAGCTGATGCCTGCTGTTAATTCACCTCTCATCTCAGTGTTCATTTTAGAGTTTCTCTAGATCTGCCTCTTTTTCATTTTCTTGTACCCTCTCTGGTTCCCATTTGATGGCTTGCTTAAGCTTCTCTTGTGGGCCTTTGTAAGGATATACCACATAGTATTTTTGTTACTGGCATAATCCAGCACCGCAAAAAAAACACAATGAACTTTGAAACATATTCACAAACAAAGAGTGCAGCCTTCTGCAGTAAAAGTTCTGTAACAAAATGTTTACTCCACCAAAGCACTGGATTAATGAAACCACTGGTTGTTCAGCGTTCTGTGAACAGTTACCTAATGCAGGGATTAGAACTAACCAGACACAAAGATATGCAGACAGTACATAGTGGAGCAGTCAATGATCTGGACATTGATACAACGGAGAATAGATAGTAAGTTTGTATATTGTGTGAATTTGTGAAAAATTTATAACATTAAATTAATTATTTTGTTAATTATTATTATTAAATTTTTTCTGTGGAGGTGGGTAAAAAATGTATCTTAAGGCTTTTAAGAAATATGGTGATAGTGGCCATCAGTGACAAATGGCACACTCTTTTTATGGGTTATGTGGTTGGTATAATGCCAGGCTACCCTACTTTCCAATAAAAATTTGGTATCTATTTAAGGCTGGGTGAACTTATGAGTAGTCAACCAGTATCAAACTTGACCTGTTGTTTTTAGTAGTCCAGTTCACTAACCACTGAGGCCTTCAGGTGAAAAGGGGGTAGGGATAAAGTGTAATTTCCAAGACAAAGATTGGTTCTTAACTCTTTCTGAAAGTTTCGCCGTAATGTGCGCCAATGCGATTTCGGCAATGTACGTTCCGCTGCATAGTGCGCCATGCTCAATTTGATTAGTGTGAACGCCATTAAACCATATTCTTTTCACATGTCTTGTATCATCATATTGGTGAAATCTTCTACCTTGTTCAATTATCTAAACATTTATATGTAATTTGTTATATGTTAGATAAATATAAATATGTAGATTGATTCTTAAAACCATGAACAATTTTGTCTCTGAAATCTCTTCTGTTGCGTTGATAAAAAGCTTCTGTACGGAAAGAGTTAAAACTACAATGGATCATCAACATTTATTTGTCTAACCTCCTTGGATGTGCGGTTAAGGTCATCTCTTAACATCTCTTTATTACTGTGTGGGTGCTTTACCTTTACAGAGCAAATGGACATTAAGGGGAGTTGGGTATCTCTCTTTCTTACTGTTATTACCATCCCTAACACTGTGAGCTATATACTCATTTTTATAACTGTGTTAACTAGAGATATTATTCCAAGGAAAAAAAACATTATTTTTATGTCTTGAAGCAACCGGACACTCACTAAGGTAGTAAAAAAAAAAGTAAAGTACCCCCGTCACGCCAAATAGTGTATAGAGAATATGGTGTTAGTGACCATAAATTTTACAGACCTTCGGCACATGATTTTTGGGGTAATGTAGTCGGTATTATGCCCATGTCGCTTTACTTTCCCAGAAAAAAATCTGTACACATTAAAGGCTTTTCCCGAGTGTTACCGGAGCTTCATTATGAGGGAGGTAAAGAATAGTGACACTGTGACCTTCCAGGCATGTCGTAAGAGGCGACTAAGGAGATTGATCGATGGCTTGACAGGCTGTCATTGTAGAAAGTATTGTTATGGAAACAGAGTCATAAATTTTAGAGACAGTGATCTCTGCAATATGTGCCATTTTGGCATACAAGGTTTCTGTTTTTGAGATTGTGGTTCTGCCCTATGTGCCGTCTTCGGCTCGAAAGGACAATAGAATAGAATTAAATGCTTGGTGAACCGGAAGCCGTTGGTTGGGATCAAACCCTACCTCTTGTCCTTTGTAGTCCAGTTCACTAACCACTGAGTTATCGTGGCTCCCACTCACTAAAGTACTGAAGTTTTAAAAAAAAAAAAAAGGTAATAGTTCCCTCCACACCTTGACTTTCCTAGGCGTAAAGGGAATATGGTGCTATGGACCATTAAAGGGAATATGGTGCTATGGACCATAATTTTCCCAAACCCTGGCACATTTTTAGAGCGATTGATAGGTATCATGCTAGGCTGCCTTTACTTCCCAGCATAATCTTTGGTACCTATTTTTAGTGCCTGGGTGAAGTCCAGAGCCTTGTCAGTTTGAAAAAATATCTGATACTTTGGAAATTGCAGGGAGCCGCGATAGCTCAGTGGTTAGTGAACTGGACTACAAAGGACAAGAGGTAGGGTTTGATCCCAACCGATGGCTTCAGGGTTCACCCAGCCTTTAATGGGTACCGGACCTTCTGGGGAAGTAAAGTGGCACGGGCGCAACACCAACCACATTACCCCAAAAATTATTTTCTGAAGATCTGTAAAATTTATGGTCACTAACACCATATTCCCTATACGCCACTTGGCGTAACAAACAGGTTGATGTGAGGGATAAGCTCATGAAGCCAGGATGATGAAGTTGTGTGCCACAATGGCTTTCATGATGACCCAGGTTCTGATGGAGAAATTGGAAGCTGCCCTTTCAAGAAGTACTGTAGCACCTGATCACCTATATCAACAGATCCCACCACTGTGGGAGACATGGCACATCTCACCTCAGTTGTCCTGCTGTTTTGATATAGCCTGTTTCTGGTAAGAACAGCTAGGAGGTCTAGATGAGGTTTTGATCAGCTGAGGGTCACAATCCCAGGTCTGAGTACTTCATGCAAAAGAAATATTGATTGAAGTCTGAAAGATGTATATAATTACTTATTCTTCTTCTTCTTCTATCCTTCCTCTGCTGCCGTTGGCATCGAGGGGTAATTACTTATTGGATTGTGAAATCTTTGTTCAACCACTGCACTACTCAATGGTTCATTCTAAAAATTAACAGACACAGATGCACTTTAAATCAGCACTCAAAAAATGCACACTCAAAAACAGAAAAGTAAGAAAATAGCTCACATGTTCAGCCATGAATCGAAGTAGTGTCCATCAACACATAACTTTAGCACCAGCCCAGCAATTAGAAAATTACACTTACCCAGTATTTAAAATTAGAGAAATCGCCAATCAACCACTAATATCATCAGTAATCAAGGAAAGACAATGGTCATATGTTGGACATGTGATAAGAAGAAAAAATAACCGAGTAACAAAGCAGGCCCTCATGTGGGAAACAATAGGTAGGAGGAAAAGTGGCCGACCCGGAGAGACACTGAGAAGAACATTGATCAGAGAGGCAAAGACAGCAGGAATCAGCTTCATTAATGAGATTGAGATGTTTACATAGAACAGAGACACATTGGCAAGTTTTGATAAATGTATTTTGTAAGGATTGAGACTGCTAGAAAGAAATTCAGAAAAGGAGAAAGAGTATCTGGGTCTATGCCCGATGGGCTGGCCAGAGGTTGAAAAGTCAATAGATAGATAGTATTTTTAAAATTTAAAAAACTGGTCAAAATGAGCCTTATATAACAAATTCCATTGTCATCTTCTATGTTGTTCTATAGTCATCTTCAGAAAATGTAGCGCTCATTCTTCAGTCTTACAACCTATATAATTTAGTATGTGACAGATTTTGGCCTTTAAAGACAGCTCTGAAAGACAAGATCTTTGTCTCTTCTTAGAAACTATGGGCCACTGAACTATTTTGCTGAATCATGGAATTGACAAAGATGTTTTAAATCCTTAACCAAAGAGAATAACGATTAAAAGATGTGTTATATGTTCTGATCTCATCCTTCTCTTTCATATTACAATTTCTGTTTTCATTCTCAAACTTTGTATTACATTTTCTCTTGTCATTCTCCAAAATTTGTATGATATTTTCTCTTGTCATTCTCCAAAATTTGTATTACATGTTCTGTTGTTATTCTCCAACTATGTATTACATCTTCTGTTGTTATTCTTCAACTTTGCATTTTATGTCTTGTTATTCTCCAAATTTATATTGGAGGTTCAATTGCCAACTGCAGAGATTTCATCAGGTCATCATCTTCCACCTGAGAACTAATCACTGTAGACTATTAAGTCATCTCTACCATCTCCAACTGTCCCACACAAAGGAATATCCATGTGGAACTGGTATCCAAGACCCAGAACATATCCTCCATCTGTGTCCAACCCACAAGAAATCACGGTTCATATTCTGGTAAGAGAATGATAAGGCAGAAACTATGGGGCAGCCATCACGACCAGGAATGAACTATCAACCTCATCATGGAAATGGGACTACAGATCTGACCCCAAGAAATAAAGACAAGATGGAAGGCCTCCACAAGCAGGACAGGGTGTTTGCTACAGGTGGAACTGTTGCATCAGTTAAGAAACACCTCATATGTCCAACGATGGGATAAGCCATGCGAGTACGAGCTAAATTCAAAACTTTATCCATAGGGAAGGACACACCGGAAAACAAACCACTGCTGCCTAGCAACTACCATCTGGGGAAGGAAAGGCTATGGGAGATCACCCAGGCAGAAAGCTTGAGCAGGATGGGGTCAAAAACCCTGTCCGGCATCCACCCTATAAGAAGGAAAACTCCTGAATCAAATCTAGATCCAGCCTGGTGAAGACGAAGTGCATCAACCATGGTGCAGGTTTAAGGGAAAAATCAGGACACATATAAGTACTGACCATGTAACTAGCTCATCTTATGGCATAATATTGTTCTTACCCCTCCATCTTGAAACTGGACAAATAGTCAAGTTTGCATTGTACATAATTACATTGTACATAATTACATTGTCATAATACTTGAATGCTAAAGAAAAAGAAGATTAATGTTCCGTTGTCAGATTCCACCTTTTTTTCTACATGTCTTATTGCCTTTCTCCCATTTTGTATGACATTTCCCATTGTAATTCTCAAACCATGTGTTATTATCATTCAGTCTGTTGTCTGGTGGTTCTGATGGGTCTCTAGCTATTCATGATCTGGATAATTTGAGAGAGGACGAACATAACAATGGCATGCTGAGCACTCGATACTATAAGCTTGTGTGCTCCATATCTGCTGGGAACAGAAATGCACACCGTCGCAGCATAGAGACAGTACAGTGGTATCCTTTGGACACTGGTATTTTTACATCCAGCGGCACAGACAGGATTCTCAAAATATGGGATGCAAATCTTTTGAAGGTAATGGGAGATTTCATCATCATCATAGAGTTAATGTTTTAAAATTGTTATTAATTATCCAAGATTCCTGTTTGTCAAACACTATTAGATCAACGTATCTTTCTCTTCACAGCTCACTCTAATGATCACTGCTCTACCTCATCTGTCCTTAAAGAAATGTGAAGTGGCACAAATTATCTAGTTTAAATTAGTAGATGGATCATCCTCATGGCGCATCGGACACATCCATAAGTGCTCAGATCTCTTCCCCAGTATTTCCCGCAGTATGTGGAGACTGATGATTCCAGTTCTACGTTGAATTTTTATTCTTCTTTGTCTTCCCCACATAGTGTGCCTTTTTGGCATCTTCAGTTTTGACCTGATGTTCGTGCATTCTGAACATGGTTGTAGGTACAGGATCATTGTGTTGTGTTGCAGTCTAAAATGCTATGACATTTTATGCCTTTCTGCCTATGCGTCCAATTTCCAAAGTCAAAGCATTTTAAGGATGCTGCATGCGTTATCTTTTTTCATTACCTCCTACTCACTTGACCAGACTGATTAGCCTGCTTCCAGAGCCACTCTTCTTAATATTAATTGAAGTGATTTACAGATAACATGGGCATTAGACAAGAAAACAGAACAGAAAATTGAAACTTTTGAAATGTGGATTTAAAGAAGAATAGGTAGAATTGGATGGAAAGAAAAGAAAACAAATGATGAAGTCTTAAAACTACTGAAAATGAAAAGAGAACTACTAAATTCAATTCAAACACGACAAATGAGATTTTTGGAGCATGTTAAAAGACACAGCAGCCTAATAAAAGTATTCTTGGAAGGGAAAATACAAGGTAAAAGAAGCAGAGGCAGACCAAGATTAACATGGACGAGTAACAACAAAAGATTAACAAGTCAACTTATGAGTAACATCAAAAGATGAACAAGGAACATCAAAGGTTGGAAGGTCATGATCACCTATGCCAACCAGTATGGCACATGATGATGTTACTTTAGCAAATTTACAAAATGAACTGAAACAACAGACACCACAATGTCATCGGCATTACATAAACAATAACTATTTTTATAGCTGAAAGGTGGAAAAAGATAATGAAAGCAGCATAGACAGCAATCCTGAATGTAAGTTGGAAACATCAGAATTTTTGCCAAGGGAATAGCTTCATTTGCGTCATTTTATGGTCTCGTTTGCGTCATCGAGACTTAAGTCATTTCAACTAAAGTACGTGCCCCAAACAGGTGTGCTCACCTAGCATATTGTTTTATTTTATTTAAAATTTTCCTTTTTGGAATCAATAATCTTTTTACAGAATTTAATTTTTTAGATGTTAAGTTGTTTTTTTTTTTTATGTATGAGTTTATTCTCAACTTTCACATCAATATGTTAATACTGATTTTAATAGTATGACAGCCTGAGTTTTATATATTTACTTGTTTTAATTCCCAGAGATTAGTTAATCAACTAAAAGTATTTAAAGCTAGAGTGATGCAAATCTTAACTAATTTTTTTTATTGTCTCCATCCAGTATCATTTCTAATTCTTTCTCTTATGAAGTCTTACTGTATGTTTCTGAATTTCAGTTTCATCATACCGATTGAAGTTTTTATTGTGTTACTGTCATTGCTTTTGTTGTTTTTTTTAAATGAGATTTATTTTTAATTGTTTTTTTTTTAATGACATTTATTTTTAATTCGATTTTTTTTAATTGTTTTTTTTTCCCTGCAGACAGCTGAAGAATATGAATTCAATGGAATTGTGCACTGTCATCACATGTCAACAATAGCAACAAAACATAACTTCATAGCCGTCGGGACGGATAGTTCTGTTGTGAAGTTGGTGGACCCTCGAGCTGGGTCAGCTATCCACTCTCTTCGTGGTCATAAAGAGGGTGCAGTCAGGGCTGTGCAGTGGTCAAATAGAGACGAGTTTATCCTAGCCACTGGAGGGTATGTGCAACAATTTGTATGGTTTTGTATCATCTGGGATTATGGACTAATAAAACAGAGACGAGTTTATCCTAGGCACTGCTGCGGATGAGCAAGCGATCTCTTCTACCTTTCAGCTCCCTGTGGAGCATAGGTCTTCAACAAACACTTTCCAAGTCGTTCTGTTTCTTGCCATTCTTTTAAGATCATCCCTTGTCTTCCCCATCATCTTCATCTCTGCTGCTATCCGTCTTCTCCAAAAAAGAGGAAGACCAAGGAATTCTTGGAGAAGAACGAGCGATCGGCATATATTAAAAGAGGAAAAGGAGACAAAGGTGCGCCTTACAGCAGCAGAGCTGGAAGTTGTCAGAGACTCACAGCTGATAGCTTGCGACAGGATCGGTGAACCAGAACCATCCAGACCCTGCTCCACCTCTCTATGGTGCCTCTAGTAACACTAACATGTCTAGTCTGGCCAAGCGAGTAGGGATTGAAGGGAGAAGACAACCTGGTGCTCAAAAATGTCGTGCTGAAGTCGGATGTGTTGGGTCGTAAGGCACAAATATCACAGTTATACTGCAAGCCACAACACAACGTAGACATGCCCACTTAACGTCCTTTTAAGGGCGGATGACAGAGAGGTGTACTCTAGTCATTGGGCGAATGGAAGCAGGCAGCAATCCTAGGCACTATTGTCTTTCTTAAAACAATTTCTGGTTGTTATTTTTCATGTTTTGTTGCTGTTTCAATCCTGGCTGTGTTTTTGATATTTCAAACTTTTGACTTTATAAAGGTCATGTTTCTGTGAACAAACACCCAAAGAGATGAGAAGCAAACTGCTGACACTGCCTACTATTGAGCACCTATTACTATATTGCTCTTGTTTATCACATCTGAGATGCCAGCACATTTCCAAATGTCAGACCATAGCCAACACACTCTATACAACAGCAACAAGACTGAGGAATACAGCAACCTTTATATGAAGAGCCATGAGCTGTCAGGAACAAGAAGAGATTATATCATTATCAACCTGTAATAAATCAGAGAAAGATCAAAGTACCTCACAATGAACCTTCAATAAATGTTGCAAGAACACCAGACCCAAGGACCGGCCATGAAATTGATGGAATATTAGAAACACTAGGAAACATAACAGCAGGAGAGGCCAACAGAAAAATAAAAGATCGCAAATTATGTCTCCCCTTAACGCTGAAAGGCAAATGAGGAAGGAAAGAAGACAAATAAAACAGGACTGCCATGTAATATCCTTTCTTAAATGTACCATTCTTCTTCTTCACTTCCTCTTGTACCTACAACACCATATTCGCCATAAGCCTAAGGCATGGAGGAAACCTTATATAATGTCACTGCAAAGTAAACAATAAGAAATGAGTGGCATTGTAATAATAAAAAGTGGGCAGTGAGTCAGTGTACTTACTTTTATAGATTATGGCTCCCCATCCATAATTGCTTATATTTCTTCTCTTCCATTGTAATTTCAGTTGCTTTCTCGTATTCTTGTCATTTGTTTTCTTTTTAATTATTTAATCTGTTCTCCATAAAGACGTGTAGATAAAAAATAATTGGCATATGTTCTGTTAGTTTATTTTGTAATTTTATTGTAGGCTTTTTTGTTCTTTTTAAATTCATCTTTTGTGGTCAGTTCTGTTGATTCATTTTGTTTATTGAGTTCTTAAGTTCACAATAAAATTGTTGTTTCCAACTTTATCTTCAGCATTGACAACTTTGCGATGCTCTGGGATGTACGCACTGCCAAAGGATGTCTCATGAAGTTTCAGGGAAACAAAGGAAGAAAGAAATCTGGATATCTACCAGGTTGGTTACTCAGAATCATAACAACATCATGCTTGTTTGTTTATCTGTTCACCAATTATTGAACATTCCCGTGTGTTACCGGGGCCTCATGAGGGAAGTAAAGAATAGTGATACTGTGACCTTCCAGACGTGTCATAAGAGGCGACTAAGGAGGTTGATCGATGACTTGACAAGCTGTCATTGTAAAAAGTATTGTTATGGAAACAGCGCCATATATTTTAGACCAGTGATCTCTGCAATATGTGCCACTTTGGCACGCAAGGTTTCTGTTTTTGAGATTGTGGTTCTGCCCTATGTGCCGTCTTCGGCTCGAAAGGACAATAGATAGATAGAATTATTGAAGCTTTAGTGAGGTCAGCAACTAAAAATGAAAAGAGAACTACTAAACACAATTCAAAAAAGACAAATGAGATTTTGGGGACATGTTAAAAGACACAACAGCCTACTAAAAGTAATCTTGGAAGGGAAAATAAAAGGTAAAAGATGCAGAGGCAGACTAAGACTAAAGTGGATGAGTAACATCAAAAGATGGAGAAGTCAACCTATGACAATCTGCACCATCAAAGCATGAGACAGAGCTGAATGGCGCTCCATGGTAGCCAACCTTCGTTGCGGACATGGCATTCAATGATAATGAGTGAAGTCTCTGTAAACCTGTGGACTTTTTCAGGGACTGTATTTTGCATGAACATCTGTTTCATATCCTGAACACACTGACATCCTCAGCTCTTTGCTGGGAGTGTCCTTGGCATTAGCAGGTGTCCCTCGGCATACAGGCAGATTTCCTCCAACTTCATAGATTCCTGGTTTTTGTCACTGGCAAATATTTCATTTACACAAGACATTGAGAATGGATAGATAAATTCTGTGTGAGCAGTGGCTTACTAGTCTTGGCATAACTGAAACCATTATGGGTTTGATTCCCAGATATAGCAAATGTTTTTTGGGCTGACACGGCTTTGGGGTTCACCTAGCCAATGAAAATGAGTCTTTCTTTTTCTTCTTTCTTTACTGCCTTTTGTACTCGTTTGGGTATCGTGGAAGATACAAAGTTTTGGTTCTCATCCTTTAGGCAACTTCAGTCATTGCCAGTTGATGTTATTGTAGCCATTTCTTTGATGTTGTCTGGTCTGCCTCTGGCTCTTTTCCATTTTCATCTTTTAATATATGCTTTGTATAGTAAAGAATCACTTGGCCTTCTTTCTAGATGGGCTAACCAGTTTATTTGTTGTTTCTGTAAGTCGTTTTGGATTGGTTCATTACCTACCCTTTTTTTATAATATAATTTCTGATTCTGTCTTTTCTGGTCACTCCAGGCACTTTCCTCAGACATCTAACTCTGCGGTGACAAGCTTTCTTTTATGCTTAGGCATAAGTGACCATTTTTAGCATTGATAGCACAATGTGCAAAATATGTACCAGAGATTTAGTTCTGGGAAAGTATGATAGCCTGGCTGACCTTATCACCCACAAAATGTGACATTGGTCATTAAAAAATTATAGACACTAACTTCATATTCTCCTTAAGCCTTACAGCTTGGAGGGAACCCTTACTTTACTAACTTATAAAGTGACAAAAAAATGGGTGAAGGCATCAAGATGCATAGAAATGTGAAGCTGCTGTAAAGCTGATGATAAAGTGACAGAAGCATTAGCGTAAAAATAAAAACGTAATATAAGCATAAATGTTTAAATCTGCCACCATAAAGTGGAAGGAGGAGCCTTTGTGCCCATGTCCCCAAGAGCTGTTCTATTGGTAACAATGCTACCAGGGGATCACACAAGCTGGACAGGTCAAAAGGCTGGGATCAGGGTATAACATAACAGTGCAATGTAATTCTCACCATGAAGATATCATAATCTGGAAGAAAGAAATACATTGCTCATCCCATGGAACCTTACCAGGTGGTGATTTTACCAGCCTGGTCATGTTACTAATTTCTTAAAATGTTATAACACAATTGAGGGGAGGGGGGTGCCTGCGTGATCTAGAGAAAAGATGTCGGCTTCTGGACAAGAAGGTTCCTGGTTTGAATCCTACCACAATCAGTGTGAATTTGTCCCTTCAGATCCATAATGAATCATTGAGGTTTTTACACTCTTCATGTCTCTGAGTGGTAGTGAGATCTAATATCTAGCCCTCTTGGAAATCAGAAAAAAACAGTAGGTCCTGTGTACATTTTGTGCATATTAAAGAACCCGAGGCAGTTGGAAATAAAAGAGCAGACCAAAAATGGCTGTTTCCTGGGCAAAATTTATAGGAAAAGATCTACCCAAAAATATCAAAACTCTGGACACTAAAAAAAATATGAGTACCTCTGAAGTTTAAGAATATCTGCCTGCATGTTGAGGGACACTTGAGCACATGGCTGCTAATGTGAAAAATAGGAAAAAGTGATTTTCACTGAAAATTCAGTCTCCTGGGATTTCATTAGAGATATAAATTTGGTGTACACAACAACAACAACAAAAATTATACAATAAAATATAACGAAACAAAATTAATTATTTGTGTAACTTTTTTCTTGATGTTATATTTGCACACTGTGTATCTTCTTGTTGTTTATCCAAACCAGATACAACACATGATGGATCAGTCAATGGTGTGTCCTTCACAGCAGACGGTCTGCATCTAGCAACCATTGGCACTGATCAGAAATTATTTTTGTGGGACACTTGGACTGGCAACAAACTGCAATTACGACATCCTCCCCTTAGTAACATAAAGAAGCGCTCCGTTAAGTTTTCCTTGACAAGGGGTGGGTGTGCGAACTTTGCCTTTATTCCAACAGGCTCCAGCATCACAACTTTCAACATATTATTCCCTGGCAGGTCTTCACATTTGTATGGACATTATAACAGTGTGAACTGCTGCGTGTATCATGAAGCAGGTAACCAGTTAATCAGTGGAGGAAATGACCAAAGGATTTTAGTATGGACAAGATGTGGTGATCGAGATTATGATGAATTTTTGTGTGAGAAGAGGGTAGAAATGGTAGAAAGAAGAACTAGAGGAGAGGTTGCAGCAAAAGAATTGGCTCAGGCTTCAATGCCTGAAGCTTTGGCTCAAACTTTGGATACCTGGAGTGATGATGAGGATGATGATGATGGTAATAACAAGACTGATATGGGTAGATAACATATTACACATGCTGGAAGTAAACACCACTATAGTGATCATGTGATTATTGTGGTTACAAAGGGAAACAAAGAGAAAAGATACCAGACTATTTTAGAGAATGCATTAGTAGGAAGTCAGTAGCAAAAATAATAAACTACTTTTGAGATTGAAAGTTATTAAGAGATATGATCGGCATCATTATCAAGCGTGGTACTTAAGGACGATGATAATAGTGATCACCAAAAGGAATCAAAGTTGAGCAAGAAAGATATGGCTCTACAGCAAAGATATAGAGACGATCCATGTAGCAGCCCAAATAATCATGAAAGCCACTTTAAAACTTCAAATTGAAAAGTGAATACATATTCACCTCCCAGGTAAGAGCAGCACCGCCTCTTTCTCTAGATTATTATAAAAAGTCAAATTGTTGATCGAAATTGCGTGACCAAAAGGTACAATAACCAAGTCCTGCTGCACACTTCTATATTACAGTGTGAAAAATATTCTTTATAGATAAGTCAAGATTTTCAAATGGAAAAGTGAAAATACATGTGCTGGTTGTTGAAGTCCTTTCATTTCTCTAGTTTTAGCACAGATTTTTCTTAAGCCGGATGAATACTTCTCTTTGTTGTCTGCTACAAGATGGACATTAAATGAGTGTAGTTATGTTGTATTATCTTTCCGTGTGTTACCGGGGCCTCATTATGAGGGAAGTAAAGAATAGTAACTCTGTGACCTTCCAGGCATGTCGTAAGAAGCGACTAAGGAGGTTGATTGATGGCTTGACAAGCTTTCATTGTAAAAAAAAGTATTGTTATGGAAACAGAGCCATAGATTTTAGAAGCAGTGATCTCTGCAATATGTGCTATTTTGGCACGCAAGGTTTCTGTTTTTGAGATTGTGGTTCTGCCCTATGTGCCGTCTTCGGTTCAAAAGGACAAATAGGACAAAAGGATAGATGATATTTTGCACTGTTCGGCACAACACATCCAACTTCGGCAGGACATTTTTTTAGTTCTGGGTTACCTTTCCTTTTGGATCTCTACTCACTCGGCCAGGCTGGTTTGTTTCTAGAAGCACCTCAGGGAGGTCCAGTAGGGTCTCGATCAGCAGTAGCTGCCAATCCTGGTGCATATAGCTGCTGGTCCTGATGCAAGTTGCTGCTGGTACTGATGCATGTATCTGCTGGTCCTGATGCAAGTAGCTGCTGGTCCTGGTGCATGTATCAGCTGGTCATGGTGCATGCAGCTGCTGGTCCTGATGCAAGTAGCTGCTGGTCCTGGTGCATGTATCTGCTGGTCGTGTGCATGTATCTGCTGGTCATGGTGCATGTATCTGCTTGTTGTGGTGCATGTATCTGCTGGTCCTGGTGCATGTATCTGCTGGTCATGGTGCATGTATCTGCTTGTTGTGGTGCATGTATCTGCTGGTTCTGGTGCATGTATCTGCTGGTCGTGGTGCAAGTAGCTATTGGTCCTGGTGCATGTAGCTGCTGGTCCTGGTGCATGTAGCTGCTGGTCCTGGTGCATGTATCTGCTGGTCATGGTGCATGTATCTGCTTGTTGTGGTGCATGTATCTGCTGGTTCTGGTGCATGTATCTGCTGGTCGTGGTGCAAGTAGCTGCTGGTCCTGGTGCATGTAGCTGCTGGTCCTGGTGCATGTAGCTGCTGGTCCTGGTGCATGTATCTGCTGGTCCTGGTGCATGTATCTGCTGGTCCTGGTGCATGTATCCACTTGTTGTGGTGCATGTATCTGCTGGTCGTGGTGCAAGTAGCTGCTGGTCCTGGTGCATGTAGCTGCTGATCCTGGTGCAAGTAGCTGCAGATCCTGGTGCATGTATCTGCTGGTCGTGGTGCAAGTAGCTGCTGGTCCTGGTGCATGTATCTGCTGGTCGTGGTGCAAGTAGCTGCTGGTCCTGGTGCATGTATCTGCTGGTTGTGGTGCACGTAGCTGCTGGTCCTGGTGCATGTATCTGCTGGTTGTGGTGCAAGTAGCTGCTGGTCCTGGTGCATGTATCTGCTGGTTGTGGTGCAAGTAGCTGCTGATCCTGGTGCATGTATATGCTGGTCGTGGTGCAAGTAGCTGCTGGTCCTGGTGCATGTATCTGCTGGTCCTGGTGCAAGTAGCTGCTGATCCTGGTGCATGTATCTGCTGGTTGTGGTGCAAGTAGCTGCTGATCCTGGTGCATATATCTGCTGGTTGTGGTGCAAGTAGCTGCTGGTCCTGGTGCATGTATCTGCTGGTTGTGGTGCAAGTAGCTGCTGGTCCTGGTGCATGTATCTGCTGGTTGTGGTGCAAGTAGCTGCTGGTCCTGGTGCATGTATCTGCTGGTTGTGGTGCAAGTAGCTGCTGATCCTGGTGCATGTATCCACTGGCCCTGGTGCAAGTAGCTGCTGGTCCTGTTCATGTATCTGCTGGTTGTGGTGCAAGTAGCTGCTGGTCCTGGTGCATGTATCTGCTGGTCCTGGTGCAAGTAGCTGCTGGTCCTGGTGCATGTAGCCATCCATAAGTCACTGACTACTTACAGCTCAGGTGATCAATAAACATGTCATATCTTCATTCCAATAGCCACTCAAAACTTGAGTCAAAGGCACCAACTGCTGGTTACCAACCACATATAAGGCACTGTTAGTTTTGAACTTGATGCCAAGGCAAAGAAAATGTTCTCTTTACCACACTAGACCAGCTGATGAGCTGTGTAGAAGTTAAATCTATTATCAAAGTGCAATACAGCCAAAGTGAAAAAAAAGACCACCCAAAATACAGGATACTGGTGGATATTACCAGCTATCAGGGAGAGACCAAGTTATCGTACACTGCCTTCAGGATAAGGGCACCACATCTACTCCAAACTCAAGATAGGTACCATGAGTCTACACCACAGCACTCTAGCAGATATGACAGCAAAACACATTCTACAAGAGTGCCCCCAGTTTGTACCACCCTAGCAGATTTGTCAGCAAAACAGATTTTACAAGAGTGCCCCCAGTCTGTACCATCCTAGCAGATATGACAACAAAACACATTCTACATGAGTGCCCCCAATCTGTACCACCCTAGCAGATATGACAACAAAACACATTCTACATGAGTGCCCCCAGTCTGTATCACCCTAGCAGATATGACAACAAATCACATTCTACAAGAGTGCCCCCAATTTGTACCACCCTAGCAGATATGACAACAAAACACATTCTACATGAGTGTCCCCAGTCTGTATCACCCTAGCAGATATGACAACAAAACACATTCTACAAGAGTGCACCCAGTCTGTATCACCCTAGCAGTTATGACAACAAAACACTTTCTTGTTTCATCCAAGGTTTTGCCCTCCTCTGGGTTATGAGATCCAGTGTCTAGTCCTCTCAGGGTAATGAGATCCAGTGTCTAGTCCTCTCAGGGTAATGAGATCCAGTGTCTAGTCCTCTCAGGGTAATGAGATCCAGTGTCTAGTCCTCTCAGAAAACAACAAAAAACAGGAGGTCCTGTGTGCACTTATGCACATTAAAGAACCCTTGGCAGTTAAAAGTTGAAAAAAGTAGACCACAAAAATGGCCGTTGCATGGACAAAAAAAAAACTTAAGCGAATCTACCCATGCCAAAAATGGACATGTCTGGCCTACAGATGCAAATATAGCGGCTTTGTCATAAACTAGTGACACCACGCATCCTCGCCCACTTATCGGGTGAAGGTTAAGAAGGCTATTTTTATAAATTAGTCCTGAGCAGGGATTCAGCAGGCTATAAACTAACCATAAAGATGCATAGTAGAAATAGTAACGTGAAGGCAAGAATAAGAACAAATAGATCCAAGAGAGAGTGGAGCATGGAATTGTAAAGATGGTCAGTGTGGTTTATAAAGGAAGAAAAATCTGACAACATAGCGCATCTATTGGACTTATTGTAGCATGGTGTCAGTTCTAAGTCACAAAGACTGTTAGAGTGGACTTGTGTCCACTTTTACCCAGCTTTAAATAGGTACTTGTGATATGTTTCTAAGAAAGATGACCTGGGGTAGTGCTGACCACATTACCTAAAAAAATTGTGGGCAATAACTCCATATTCCCTATACTCCACATTTCAGATATGACAGGGTTCTTATTGAACCTGATTTCTTGTCCATGGTAGTCCAGTACACTAACCAGTGAGCTATTGAGGCTCCCTTGTTATCTTTCTTTAATTCTTTGGAATGTCGTGTCCATAATTCAAATCCTTATGTTAGAACTGATATATGCCTTGATACGTTAAAAGAAAGAGTAAATGGTCCCCATACCACACCTGTCAGTGTCTGCATGTTTCCATGGACATTGTCATATTTATGAGTGAAGTAGTCAGTAATGGCCGTGCCACATACTAAAAATGAGAAGATATACTCCATGGACAACTAGAAAATGGCAAAGGAACAAGGAGACACCCAAAGCTCTGATTTATAGACATATGTAAACGTGACATGAAGACTGACTGCAATCTTTGAAAATGCATTCTAAAGCTCCATCTCTAGCGAGAAGCAGACATATTCATAGAAAAAGATAAAACACTGCAAATGAAAAGAAACAAAATTAAATTTCCTTGAGGCGCTGCAAAATCCATAGTCTACTAGTCAGTGAGTGTCCGGTTAGCGCAATCGATAGGCGGTTGGCTTACCACGGCAACAGCCGGGGTTCGTACCCTGGCGAGGACACCTGGGTTTTACTAATTCCCTAAAAATTAGTAGGAGCCGCGATAGCTCAGTGGTTAGTGAACTGGACTACTACAGACAAGGGGTAGGGTTCGATCCCAACCGACGGCTCCGGGTTCACCCAGCCTTAAATGGGTACCGGATTTTTTCTGGGAAAGTAAAAAGCAGCACGGGCGTAATACCGACCACATTACCCCAAAAATCATGTGCTGAAGGTCTGTAAAATATAGGGTCACTAACACCATATTTCCCTATACGCCACTTGGCATGACGGGGGTACTTTACTTTACTTACTAGTCAGTGACTTGACGTGTAAACAGCCATTTTGGTGCCACAATACAAGAATGTATGTAAATAATGTTTCCTGGAACGCATATTTTTTATTGAAAAGTTCTGTTGTTGGATTATGCTTTCTTCTTCTTTCACAAACTTTATTTTATATTCAAATTAAACATAGACAAGGGATACACAAAAAACGAAAGCTCATTAGCATTTCAAATGTTTTATTACTTTTCATGACAATAAAAAATGGAAAAAATAAAACTGAGTAATGTTGTTTTTTTAATTAAATCAGTTGGCCATATTTACATTCAACACTGTATTTTACATATATGGAAAGAATTATTACAATGGAAACTTCACTTATACGTCATGTTATTTTAAAAATTGAAACTTTGAGCTAATACTTTGTCCTGAAGGTGGCAGATAGTTTGCTGTTTTCAAATAACTTGAATGCATCACTCAGGATCTAACCTGATAATATATTGGTAAGTTGATACTGTAACCTCAACCCAGTATGACAATGTGTTTCTCGGATGCCGAATAAATTGGAAGATGAAAAATCTATGCTATGGAGGCAAAGGCACGCCTCACAGCAGCAGAGCTGGAGGCTGCCAGCGACCCACAGCTGATAGCCTGTGCTAGGATCTGTGAACCAGAACCATCCAGATCTTGCTCCACCTCTCTATGGTGCCTCTAGTAACCAACTAACCTGTCTAGTCTGGCCAAGTGAGTAGGGATCAAAGAGGGAAGACAACCCGGTACTCAAAAATGTACAGAAGTAGGACGTGTTAGACCGAAAGGTGCAAATATCACAGTTACACTGCAAACCACAACACAATGCAGACACGCCCACTTAACCTCCTTTTAAGGGAGGATGATGAAGAGGTGTACTCCTTTAGTCATCGGCTGAATGCAAGCAAGGAGCAGATCATGTTATCTGAAAATTATTACCATCGGAAATATAGAATGATTCAAAAAGATCTTTACAGTCTCACAATGTCATGTTGTCGCAATGAATTATAATAATGTAAACTGTTTTGGTAATTCAGACATAAGCTTGCATTGTTGTAGCCATAGGGGTAGGATGATGATGAAGGTTAAGAATATGCTCTGTGTAATGGAGTTCTAAAGCCTCGGTGACTGAGTGGTTAGGTTAGTGTGCTCACTTCTATATCAGAAAGGTTTGGGTTCTATCCCCAGAAGTGGCAGTTTTTTTTTTTTTTTAAACCGATAAGGCTCCGCAGTTCACCTAGCCTCTAAAAGTGGGTACTGAAGATTTTTCTGGGAAGTAAAGGCAGCCTGGCGTGATACCAACCACAGCACCAAAATTGAGCAGCGGTCATATAAAAATCACTAACACCATATTCCTTTTATGCCTTAGCAAGACATGGAGGTAATCTTTACTTACATTTTCTTTAATGGAATTCTGCTACATGATAGCAACTGTGCACTTTGAGTGATTGTGGTCATAATATGAGATTGAGAAATTTTCTTTCAACTGAGGCTTAGTACATTCTTGTTTTACAGTTCAATTTACTTTATTTTCCTCTTTTTATGTTGCCTTTCAGTCTATCTATTGGCCTTTCGAGCTGTAGCCGGCCCATTGGGTGTAGACCAAGATACTCCTTCATCTGAATTTTTGTTCTAGCAGTTTTCAATTCTTTTAAAGATATTTTATGATCTCGCCATTTGTCTCTGTTCTGTGCAAGCAGCTCTATCTCATTGAGGGAGCCGATTCCTGCTGCTCTTGCCTCTCTCATCAATGTTCTCAGTGTCTCTCTGGGTCTTCCTCTTTTTCTCTTACCTGCCTTTCAGTATCAAAGGAAAATGCGAGTTTTCAGGTTAATGCTTTGTAGTATGTCTCCTGCATGGTATTCATTGTGTTTGTCATTTCTTTAATCCATTAATTACAGTTCACAACAGAAACATGGAAGATTTCTTAACTGAGGGAAAAAGTAGAATCACATAGGTCAAGAATATTTTAAATAAAATTACACAATATGTTATGCAACAAATCATTATTAAAAGTTAGAGAGTTGTACAGTGCTAAATCAAACCATTGCTGATTTACAGTTATGAACAACAGGGACAGTAAACAAAGAGATACAACACCAGAAAGAATCAGTTCAGGTGTAGTTTTTTTGTTTTTTTTTAAGAATGAAGCTTAAGGTACTGTTGACACTGGGCTGTAAAAAATCCAAAGAGGAGGTGTGAAGAGAGGACGATTGTAAAACAAATCAAGAAAAACAGTCCAGATTTGTGGAGCTTGTGTGCAAATGCACTCAAGAAGGCAGGTTGGAATACTTAGTAGAAACAAAAATAGAATGGATTATTTGATGGCATGGTAATCTCAAACTTCAAAGATGCTATTATTTTTTATAGTCGAGGGTTTTGATGTTCTGGGTAGAACAGCGGCCAGTTTTGGCCTTCAATTTTCAACTGCCAAGGGTTCTTTAACAAGCTCAGAATGTACACAGGACCTACTATTTTTCACTGTTATCTAAGAGGGCTAGATGTCAAATCTCACTACCCAGAGATCAGGGCAGATAAAGCCATAAAAAAACCAAGGATAAGAACAAAATTCCCACCACTTGTGCCAGGAATAACCCAAGACCTTGTCAAGGGGCCAACAACTTATCTCTAGGTCACCCTGGTTTATGAGACTAAAGTTACACAACATGAACATCAAGCACTACAGAAACGGTTTAGACAGGTATGTACCTCTGTTGGGAATTTAGATATTAGGCCAAGATTAATGATGAAACTGTGTACAAGATCTTGAGTTATGGTGGAACATATGTAATGCCTATCAGTATGAATGATAGAAAGATGAAAGTATATCAATCTTTCTTCATTCATCATGTATGTGTATTATTTTAAATAGGAGAATAATGAATATGAAGTCATTGTTGTCAATGAAAACTGTGAACCATTTAATGAGGATGGTTAACACTGAAAAATGAAGAACTTGGTTGCTCATCAAACATAAATCTCTAAAAAAACAATTGTACACACTGACTAGTTTCATGCAGTGACTGTAAACAATTTTGCTTACATACGTGATGGTAGAAGAGTAATGATCCTGCTCACATTGTCACATTGTGCATGCAATGGCAAACCTTCAGCCACACACAGCATGTCGGCCACACACAGCATGTCAGCCACACACAGTATGTCAGTCACACACTTCATAAGCCTCTAGCAAGAGTTGTAACTCCCAGATGTTTTGTGCACACTGAAGCTCAAGTTTGTTTTCTAAATAAGCATTGCCGCAGTGTCTCATGAAAATGAAGCAACAGAATTTTAAAGAATGTGTTATGTGATTAAGTTTTGTGTCCATCTTTGGGAAGAATGCAGCCGAAGCTTTATAATTGGTAAAACTGGTTTATGAAGAGTACGTTCTAACAAGGGTACAAAGCTTTTTTCAGAGATCGTGAAATTGTTGAAGATGAGACCAGTTCTGGAAGACCTTCCACATCCAGATGATAATGTGTCATGCAGGGCTCTCCATATAGGGTTCTTTTACTCATAAATGCACTTCATTAGTTTCCATAGCCCCTGCAATCTCCAGATTTGAGTTGAAAATCCTCACTAAAAATTACAATTTTGGAACTGTGAACAACATTCAGAAAGATGAGCAGCTGAAAGTGATTCTATTTCAAAAGGAGTTCCAGGATTGCTATGAAGAGCAGGAGTAATATCTCCAGTTGTGTGTAGCTTTGCACAGCAGTTACTCTTATTTGTAGCTCAATAATAAATACAAAGTTTTATTTTAAAAAGAAAATAAGGTCCCAACTTTCTATCATCTCTCGTATATAATGAAAATTACAAATATAAATAAATAAATCAGTATTATCACGAATTGTGCTTTCTGGTATTGACAATAATTCTCTCCACAACCATATGTGTGTCTTTTCAGAATTTGCAATATTTCACACGCCCTTTGTTTCTCCAACCAATTTGTCATTCTGTCCCAGCTATTACCTCTATCTTTTTGGGTTATTCTTGTTCTCAATGTTTACCCTTTGTTATGAATTAACCCATAATTAATTTATGCCAAATACCTGATTATTACAGAATCTATGGTGTTTCATTTGTTTGCCTATGGACAGAATCTATTTACTACAGGTGCTATGATGTGTTCACGCTTTGGCACCACGTCAGTTTGTAAAGGTTTCCAGTTTGCTTAACTCTTTCCATATTTTTCTCCGCACTGTGCGCCGTG
The DNA here is from genome assembly GCA_032433765.1 of Megaustenia siamemsis. Taxonomy (NCBI): domain Eukaryota; kingdom Metazoa; phylum Mollusca; class Gastropoda; order Stylommatophora; family Ariophantidae; genus Megaustenia; species Megaustenia siamemsis. Next base: position 78,514,814 of record JAVIAB010000139.1, on the reverse strand, counting down.
TCGATTTCAGCAACGTACATTTCGCCGCATAGTGTGCCACGCTCAATTTGATTAGTGTGAATGCCATCAAATCATATTCTTTTTACATGTCTCGTATCATATTGGTATTGGTGAAGTCTAATACCTTGTTCAATTATCTAAACATTCATATTTAATATGTTATACATTAGATAAATACATATATAGATTGACTCTTTAAAACCATGAACAATTTTGTCTCTAAAATCCCTTCCGTTGCATCGATAAAAAGCTTCCGTACGGAAAGAGTTAAGATGAAAAAATACCCCATATAGGATGTTACTAACAGATGGATGTGAAGGGGGTAGGTCTTGTTTTTGTTCCAGGCCAGGGTATTCAAATAATGCTTACTTCACAGTTTTGAAAGGATGTGGTCAATCTCTGCACAGAGGTGGATGGTTGGGATTTATTCAATCTGGCTCTTAGAAACATCACTGATAATGAGATTATTATTATATCTATCTATTGGCCTTTCGAGCCGTAGCCAGCCCATAGGGCGTAGACCAAGATACTCCTTCTCTTATCTGAATTTTTGTTCTAGCAGTTTTCAATTCTTTTAAAGATATTTTATTAAATCTCGCCATTTGTCTCTGTTCTGTGCAAGCAGCTCTATCTCATTGAGGGAGCTGAATCCTGCTGCTCTTGCCTCTCTCATCAATGTTCTTCTCAGTCTCTCTGGGTCTTCCTCTTTTTCTCTTACCTGTTGTTTCCCATATGAGGGCTTGCTTTGCTATTCGGTTATTATCTCTTCTCATCACATGTCCAACATAAGACCATCGTCTTTTCTTTATTACTGAAGATATTAGTGGTTGATTGGCGATTTTTATTATTATATGCACTTTTAAGATTTTTTTTTATATTTATGAAAACAAATCACCTACTTCATTACCTATCTCTTTAAAAGAACATTTTGTCACAGTTTATAGCATGACTGTGATGTCTGTAACTTGAACATCAATTTCAGCAGAGAGTTTGACATAATGAAATTGTTGTCCCATAGCGACCCTCTTGAGCTGTCTCCTAAAGGCAATATAGTGTGACAATTCTTAACAATAAAATTATTGCAAATATAAAAGGGTATGGTAACAGTTTTATGATATGAAGAGACACTACAAAAAGATAATTATCCACATTTGTAGCCAACTGCCTCCTTTAGGAAAGGACAAATTTCACAAACCGAAGTATACAATCAAATCTAAGGATAACTTGTTTTTTTTATACCTGGGTTAGATGTACTGTGTGTGATTGTACACCTGGGTTAGATGTATTGTGTGTGATTGTACACCTAGGTTAGATGTACTATGTGTGATTGTATACCTGGATTAGATGTACTGTGTGTGATTGTACACATGGGTTAGATTTACTGTGTGTGATTGTACACCTGGGTTAGATGTAATGTGTGTGATTGTACACCTGAGTTAGATATACTGTGTGTGATTGTACACCACCTGATTAAGACATCACTCTTCTTACTCTTCATTTACTCAGGAAGTCTAGGAAAACAGCAAAAATCATTCAATAAAGTCAATGGCATAAAAAAATGTATAGTTTAAAATATAACAAAAAATAATAACAATCCAATTAATTTTGATCTCTTTCTCACCTAATTTGAACTCTTACTGTATGTTTCGCAGCATTGTGTGCGATGCCAATTTTGCCACATAGTGTACCACTCTCAATTTGATTAGTGTGAAGACTATTATAGAGGGAAACTTCCAAGGCGATAATCAGCGAATCAATTCAGAGAAAGAGGTATGTTTACAGCACTCGGAAAAATTGACAAATAATCGACAACAGAAAAAAATATGCACCAAAGCAAAATCGAACCCGTACTCAGTGGCACAGCGCCTTACCACGAAAAGCCAAACACTAGGGAACACTGCCACTCAGCTAACTAAAATATTAGCTTCGTAGGCAATGTCTTTTCGCGCAGGCTTTCTCATGACTATAGAATAAGGCCGCGATCACAGCTCGGAAATACATAGTGTATCTGTATTTGTTCCTGTTAAGACAAGTATCTCCCGGATAGGGTAGAGCTGAATACTTGCGTTGCAGACAAACATTTAGGACGAAACAGCACGAATAGTAGCTTAAACCACCGGAAACTACTATTTGTGCTGTTTCGTCCTAAATGATACTTGCCTTAACAGGAACAAATACAGATGCACTATGTATTTCCGAGCTGTGATCACAGCATTATGCTATAGTCATGAGAAAGCCTGCGCGAAAAGACATTGCCTACAAAGCTAATTTTTTAGTTAGCTGAGTGGCAGTGTTCCCTAGCGTTTGGCTTTCCGTGGCAAGGCGCTGTGCCACTGAGTACAGGTTTGATTTTGCTTTGGTCCATATTTTTTTCTGTTGTTGATTATTTGTCCATTTTTCCGAGTGCTGTAAACATACCTCTTCCTCTGAATTGATTCGTTGATTAGTGGGAACCATCATTAAACCATATTCTTTATATCTTGGTATTGGTGAAATCTAATACCTTGTTCAATTATCTACAAATTCATAATATGTTATATAAATATGTAAATCGATTCTTAAGAAGATGAAAAATTTTGTCTCTGAAAAAGCTTCCGTACAGAAAGAGAGCTAATTTATTGAAGTTTATCTTTAAACATATCATCATCATCAAGTACTGGACCTGCTGGCATAGGTGATCATGTCTCTCCACAATTTTCGATCTTGACATTTATTTATCATTTCTATTGTTGACCTTCTGCCAAGCCATTCTCTTAAGCTGTCTGGTATTTTTTCTCTTTTCTTTTCTCTATCTCTTTGTTCCTCAATTTTCCAAGTTGTTACAATATATTCCAGTTGTTCTCTTATCATTACATGGCTAAAAAATGATGATTGTTTCTTCCTAATAATGGAAATTAGCTCTCTTTTTGCTTTGGCCTCTTTCAGAACGCTTTCATTGCTCTTCTTAGCTATCCATGGTATTCTCAACATTTTTTAAACAAATAGTTTACTATAAATATATATTTTACTGTCTGTTTTTCAATCAAATATGAACCAAAACTTGATTACTCTTTAGGAACCACATTTTCTCCCACCACCAAATAGACAAAGAATTAACAACTACATATATGTATATTAAAAAAAATAGTTTATATTACACAAACAAACACATAAATGTATACGTATACATATTTTTGTTTTCATTTATTCACATGCACACACACACACATAACCAATAAAACATTTATGTACAATTTACTTGTGAATAGTGTCCCCCCCCCCCCCCATCAATTTCCTTTCACCCCAAATAGTCCATTTTCATTCCAGTGTGTCAGGTTAAAACATGTCAATGCCATAAAAACAAAGGTTTTAACATCCTCAATTAAAAATTAACATTTCTGTTAAAAATCCTCAAGAAAGGTTTTAACACATGTTTTTAAAATCTCCAAGTTCTGCAGGTCATTAACTCATTATAGTAGAAGAAAAGAGCAGTCAGGGGAAAAGAGGACGGCCTCGAGAAACATAAGATCTCTAACAAGAGAAGCAAGGTTGGTAGGCATAGACTCAATTTCTCTAACTGAACAGTTTGCCCAGAATAGAGACAATTGGCGGGAGACTCTACGGCTATGTGCCATCTAAAAATACTGGAAATATCAAGAATCAAGTTGAGGATCCACACTATGTGGTTTTGGATGACCTCTAAAGGCCAAACTGCCACATAGTGTAGCCAGCAATTTTTCCACTATAGAAGTTAATTAAATTTCTAACCTGTAAACCAAAATCATTTTAGTATGAGATCCTCCCAGAAGCTCTCTTTAATCACATGGCTAGGGAGCAGCCATTGTTAATGTGATTTGAAGTGTAGATTCTGAGAAATAAACATCAAATTTGTGGATTTTTTTTTCTATTTTTGCACACACAAAAGTGACCATCTCTTCCATTAATTAATGGTCATAAAAGTGTTGAGCTATAATTGTGTTGAGACTTGCCTGAATTGTGGAAATATTTTTTTTTCATTATTCAATGAAATGTTACATTTTGGTGCTGAGTGGATAATTCATGTATGGATAGCTCTCAAGCGACAGTGAGTCATTTTTTTTCCCCTCATTTTTTTTCTTTTTTTCTCCCTCATTTCAACATATTTTGCATAGTACTTACTTTATACAGAAATCTTCTACTGCTGTATAACACAAAAAGAGGTGATTCTTGAACATTTTGATCAACAATACAAGACCAAACAATGAAAAACAGCAGATATATAATTACATTTATGTAATTGTAACCACGAAAAACTTTGTTTGGAAAATGAGTCTGTCACAACATAGTTTTCACGAGTTAACTGACCATTAAATGTCACAGTGAGCATGTTTTAATAGATTAAACAGTAACAATAATAGTATGGGATTCTCTTCTTGTTCATTGTCTTTCCACTACTGACACAAACATATTAAACTGCAAACTTTTCATTTGGGTCTTGACTGAATGCTTCATAAACATTGGCAGCCAGTTGTTTGAGCTCTTCCATCAGCAGTAATTCCTGAAAACAATAATGTATCAGATAGAACAAAGTAATGAAAAAGTAAAGAACCTCGTCACGCCGAATGGCCTATAGGGAATATGGAGTTAGTGACCATAATTTATATAGACTTTGGCAGATGATTTTTGGGGTAATGTGGTCAGTATTACACCCGTGCCGCTTTACTTTCCCAGAAAAAAATCTGGTACCCATTTAAGGCTGGGTGAACCCGGATATCGTCGATCAGGATCGAACCCAGCCTCTTGTCCTTTGTAGTCCAGTTCACTAGTTCACTAACCACTGAGTTATTGCGGCTCTCATGTACAACAAAGAATTTCTTAATTGAACAAGTTTTACAACATATTTTTTTCACTGTTGCATTGAGATTTTGCTGACCATGTGATACTTTATAATCGTATCAAAATATCTTTCTGTATTTACTTTATTGTATGCATGTTCCAAATAATCAAACTACTTGTGTTTACTTTGTACGATATATGTATGAGATAGCAATATAAAGGCCACAAAGGCAGAAGAAGCATATTAGTTTAGGCAGACATTCTTCTAAGGGGAGGAAAACTTGACACAGACCTGGGTGAGAAAGATTTCTTAATCTGGTAAGACTACAGTAGAATCTGGTTATAATGAGATCACTGAGACCATCAAAGTATTGTCATAATAACTCTATATTATTATATCCAATTTATGTTTAATAATAGGGGAATCTTCTTCTTCTTCTGCTTTCCTTCCTCATCTGCCTTTCAGCGTTGAGGGGAGATATAGTTTGTGGTCTTTTGCTCTTCTGTTCGCCTCTGCTGCTGTTATGTTTCCTAGTGCTTCTAATATTCCATCGACCCATCTTTTTCGTGGTCGACCCTTGGGTCTGGTGTTCTCACAACGTTTGTTGAAGGCTCGTTGTGTTGTGTTTTGTTCTTTCTGCCTTGTCACATGGCCAAACCATTTTATCTATTGTTTCCTTATATATTCTATGGCGGGGGCTATTCCTAGTTTTTTTCTCAGTTCTTCATTTCTGATCTTATCTCTCAGACTGTTTCCTGTCATTCGTCTAACACATTTCATCTCTGTAGAGGTTATTTTTCTTATTGTTCTTGCATCTAGAGTCCAGGTCTGGCATTGGTAGCACAACGTTGGGATGAAGATTGTATTGCATAGTGCTCGTTTTGCCTCCAGAGTTATCTCCTTGTTGGACAATAGTGGTGATAACCGTTCGATGATTTGACAAGCTCTGTTGCATCTTGATTCTATCTCTGCTGTTTGAGAATTATCGTTTGTCATTAGACTTCCTAGGTATTTGAATTCCTCTACTTGTTTTAGTTGTTTGCCTTCTATAGTTATGTTGATGTTCTGTTTATTTTTGTCGACATTCATGACTTCTGTTTTGTTGGTGTTGACATAGGGGAATTTTGTTGTTGAATAGGGGAATGTACTGTGTAAACTTTAAAAGCAAATTGTACAGTTAGGTCCCTTGCAAGATGTTGATATTACCACTTGTAAACGTGAACATAATTTTGTTCTTGTCCTTCAGGAAGAAAATATAATGCTTTTAATTAAAACTTTTTGTTCACTTTCTCTCTCAACATTACATTCCTTTCAAGTGGTATGCAACTTGTATTTCTTGCCAGGACTGGAAGACGATTGCAATAAGAAATTTAATGACTTGTGAAAATATTTGAACAAATGTGTCGAGTTTCTATATGCACCAATACGCAGCCTTTATAATGAAAGTCTGTTGGCCACTGACCTATCCAATAAAAAAAACAGTCATTTCTCCAAACGCAGCCACATCATGTGCTGTATGCTTTGTTTCCCCCAAACCATACCTCTTTCACCCACAGCAAGTAGATCTTACTGGTCAAACTAATTCAGCGTGGCCACATAATTTACACACCGATAAGCACACACCATTTAAGTTTTTTTTTTGGCAAGATAAATTTTACAAAATGCGCTATAACTGGCTTGTAGGCTGAGTAATAAAATTATAAACGATTTGTTAAAAGATAGGATAGAGGAAAAAAATGTCTGCCATTTTTAAAAAATTGACATTATATCAGGATTCCCAAGTCTGGTTATAAGTGGATTCTACCGTATTTTTCTAGGAGACAACACTGGCTGAAAACAACTCGAACCCTTACATAAAGATCAATAAAAAAGCAAAGACTATGGAGCAGTCTCCAATAAATACGTAATGCAATCTCAAATAAATACATAATGAAGATGCATTGAACTACATGGTGCAAAAACACAGTGCAATGGCACTCATAGAAACAAAGAAAATGAAGAAGGTGAAGGTAATGCAGCACATAAAAAACAGTAATCCCTTATGTTCTATATTATAAAAGTATACCTTCAATGCTTTCTCTGAATGTTGAAGAACAGATTTTAAAAAAAACATCAAGACTGCCATTGCTTCATACAATCTGCCTGAGGAAAATTCTCAGAATAGCTCAGCGAAACAAAATCAGCAACCAAGAACTGTTAAACAGGTTTACTAAAAAATATGAGGCATTTTCAAATGAAACCCATCCCAGTGGTTATATCTAGCACACATGCTATCAGCAAATGTGGCAGAATTAAATAAAGTTAATTGCTATGATTCCAATATTAGGAAGAAACAATCATCATTTTTTGGCCATGAAATGAGAAGAGAACAACTGGAATATATTTAACAACTGGGAAAATTGAAGGACGAAAATATAGAGGAAAGCAAAGAGAAAAAATACCAGACAGCTTAAGAGAATGGCTTGGCAGAAGGTCAACAACAGAAATGATAAATAACTGTCGAGATCAAAAATTGTGGAGAGACATGATCACCTATGCCAGCAGGCCCGGTACTTGATGATGATGAATTGTTATGAAGCACGTACTCATTAGGGTTCTTTAGAAAAACAGCCATAGGCATTTAGACACACTTCCCACTGCTTGGGCTGATAGCGGAACCCATCTGAGAAAAATGACTTCGGGCGCTCATTGAACCATTTTATCACCGAGGCCATGATGTCTACAATCAGAGTTGCATCATTGTCCCTTTAGAGATTTTTTAAAGGTGACAGATTGGGGCTGTAGGCTGGGTGTTGAAGATGAAGCCCACTGTTTCCTTTATAATGCTTCCTGTACAATGTTCACAACATGTGGACGAGCATTTTTATGCAACAGAATCACACCAAGCGAAAATGTGCTGGGTCTCTTATTCTTTATGGCTGTAGTAGGTTGTCTAGTATGTCTTTGTAGCGGATGGCACTGATGTTCACACCAGGCTCTTAATCACTGCTCATTGAATGACCGTAGATGGATTCTACATCACACCAGCCATATTTCCAACATTACTCAGCAAAACCAGGAGCCGCGATAGCTCAGTGGTTAGTGAACTGGACTACAAAGGACAAGGGGTAGGGTTCGATCCCAACCGACAGCTTCCGGGTTCACCCAGATTTAAATGGGTACCGGATTTTTTTTTCTGGGAAAGTAAAGCAGCACGGGCGTAATACCGACCACATTACCCCAAAAATCATGTGCTGAAGGTCTGTAAAATTTATGGTCACTAACACCATATTCCCTATGCGCCACTTGGCGTGACGGGGGTACTGTACTTTTTTTTTTACTCAGCAAAACCAATGTAATATTACGTGGAGAATGAACACATACACGACTGCACATTGGTGTGTGCTTATTACATCAGATGTGACATAATCATGCCTTCTATGTATGTCCTCTCAGTACAGCTTGACCAGGTTTTATTTGAACACAATTCATAGATAGTGATAATAGTTGCCTCTTGGAACTAGATAAGCCACATGCTTAGAAGAGATCCAGAAACAATAAGAACATCTGCCCATGTAAGGGGACTCTTGAAGGAAGGAAAAAAAGTGACAGAAAAAAAGGATAGATAGGTTGGTGGAGAACAATGAAGACTGACTCTCAGGAAAGAATGGCAAAGGATTGAGCAAGGTAAAAATATTTTCTTGCTGCCATACAAGTTGCTTTGAGGCTTGTCGGTCACTTACCGCTCAACCGGTCTATGGCCAAAGACAAAATAAAAGCAGAAAAGATGTAATAACATGGCCAAATACAAAAGCAGAAAAGATATAATGAAAGAGATACACAGTCCATGGCATGGGACAGAATGAGAAAACAGAAAAGACATAATGAATGAGATCAGATATAAAGTTTTATTTCACCACTGATTCGTCAGTTTACCAATTCCACGTTTCAACAACAAACACTAAAAGACTTGCTACACTAACCTGAACAAACTGGTTGGGTGCGTCCCCACATATCCTCAACATTAATAAGTTGATGACAGGTATTAGCTTGGCCATGGCAATTGATACATTGTGAATTCTGAAGACAGTAAAGATATTTATTTACATTTTCTAAACTGGAAGAAGATGAGTAATAAAACAAACATTGCATACATGGCGCCCACCTGGGCACTCTTGTCTCATTTATATAAAATAACATTTAAACTATTTGAGTTTTGTGTTGAATTTATTTTCTTGTACTTGATCCTTCTAGCACTGCTAGACATCACATCTGAGAGAGGTCAAAGCAAAAAGAGAGCTAATTTCCAGAGAGGTCAAAGCAAAAAGAGAGCTAATTTCCAGAGAGGACAAAGCAAAAAGAGAGCTAATTTCCAGAGAGGTCAAAGCAAAAAGAGAGCTAATTTCCAGAGAGGTCAAAGCAAAAAGAGAACTAATTTCCAATATTAGGAAGAAACAATCATCATTTTTTCATGTAATGAAAAGAGCAGAACTGGAATATATTGTAACAACTGGGAAAATTGAGAGACGAAGAGATAGAGGGAAGCAAAGAGAAAAAATACCAGACAGCTTAAGAGAATGGCTTGGCAGAAGGTCAACAACAGAAATGATAAATAACTGTCGAGATCAAAAGTTGTGGTGAGACATGATCACCTATGCCAGCAGGCCCGGTACTTCATGATGAGATGTCGCATATGGCTTGTAGTGTTGTTCGTCATAAATCTCTATTTTTGGCGAGATGTTCGATCTTATCTAATGAATATGTCTGCCAACTTTGCTTCGTTTATAAGTTTCTAGTTTGTTATTTTCTGTTCATAAAAAGTAATGGTAGTCCCATAGTATTTGACATTGGGTAATGAAGTGTTAGTGATTTCACTGTACTAAGTTTACACTTCAAGAGATGGGGTAAATAGCTCCCTTCCTATCTGTCTTTTCTTCTCAAAGAATATCTGAGGTACCCTTTTAAAGAGACTGGGTGGACCACAAGAGCCTTTTAACTCAGAAAAAAATTAGGCTCCATGGCATTTGAACCTTCAGATTGACAGGTGAAAGCACTAACTACAATACCACCATGCTTGGCTCTCTTCCTGTTTATACTCACCCACTGTGCTCTCCAGCTGGCAACTGCTGCTTGTAGTGACTTGCCACACCATCAAGAATACAATGGTACCCTCTGTCTATACTCTCTTTCAGGACTGTGTGAAAATCATGACTACAGGAAGTAAATATAAATAAATGTTAGCATACTAGCTAGAACAAAAATTCATATAGGAGAAGGTGTATCTTGGTCTACGCCCTATGGGCCGGTTACGGCTCGAAAGGTCAGATAGATAGATAGATAGATAGATAGATAGATAGATAGATAGATAGATAGATAGATACTAGCTTCTGACTGAAATAAACAAAAGAATAGGTATGGCAAAAAGTAATTTTAATGTCATGGAAAGTATACTAACATTAAAACAAATAAAACCAGGGCTAAAACTAAGAATAGCAAATTGTTACATCTTCTCAATATTCCTGTATGGTGCAGAAACATGGACATTAGACAAGAAAACAGAACAGAAAATTGAAGCCTTTGAAATGTGCATTTATAGAAGAACAGGTAGAATTGGATGGAAAGAAAAGAAAACAAACAATGAAGTTTTAAAACAACTAAAAATGAAAAGAGAACTACTAAACACAATTAGAACAAGACAAATGAAATTTTTGGGGCATGTTAAAAGACACAACAGCTTGCTAAAAGTAATATTGGAAGGGAAAATCCAATGGGTGGTAACAATAAATTAACTGTAAAAAAATTTTTAAATTACACAGCGAATATCTATTACTTTTTTAAATGTTAACAAACAAAGAAGCTATAGCAAACACGTTAATTAACTATTAATTCAGAAAATAATCAAAAATTGGTGCAGTGGTTAGTGTGCTGACTTGACCATAAAGAGAACACGAGCTCATCTTAGCCAAAAGCTCTCCACTCAACCCCAGAAAGGGAAAGTGGGTACTTGGCTCACTGTATTGAGGAGGATAATAACAACAAGGAAGAACATTGGCTTACTCTCACCTCCAGATGCTATGGCCTAGTGCTGTGAGTTTAATACTTCACCTATGAGATAATATGTTACAGGACATCCTTTGCCTTACCTTTCTAAAATGTCCCTGGTTTCACTGATGAGCTTCTCTAATAATTCATCCTCTGGGTTTGGTACAGACTGTGAAATAGATTTAGGGATGCATGTCATTAAGGAATATCTAGTTTTACAACAGTCAGTTGGAGCGAAAGATGCCTATTAACACATTCTGTACCATAAGCTGGAACATGCGACGCTAGTAGCCAATGTGACAAACCCAAGAGCAGCTTTTTGCTGTTTTTAGTTTATTGATGTTTTTGTAATCACTTCTAGTAAAAACTTTAAATTCTCTTTTCCAACTTCCTGAGCAAATTGCCCAAACAAACTGTGTTTTAGATCAATTTCCATTTATTACCTCATTGTTATTTCACATTTTTTTATTTTGAAAAATGGCTTGGCCACAACATGTCAAACTCATTAGCTTCAAGTGTTCAGTAACTCATAAGTGACTGATTGCATCACGATCTGTGTGAATCAGAACTGATCAAGATCCTATTACACCACACTATATTGGGCCTGGAAACAAACTAGCGAGTCTCACCAAGTGAGAAGGGACTGAAGAGGGAAGACAACTCTGACCCAAAAAACCTTGCTGAAATAGCATATGTTAGGTCAAAACACAGATATTACACTTGTTTAGACCACAATACAACTCATTTGTGCCCATTGAACACATTTTTAACGGTAGTTAATGGATAGGGATTATTTAATGAGTGCAGAATAAGAAAGAATTATGCATTTGGTTTGGATATACAGTAAAGAAACCAGCTCAACAACAATTCAAGATGGTCCTAACGCTGAAATCCACAAGAAAATAGAAAACTTTAAACAAAGAAATAAATGGAATGATGAGTTATACAATGGATAGCCTAAGACAGAAACATATTAAAAGGTTTTGAAGCCATTGACCCAGGAAAAGTTGAAAAGCTGACAAAGATTATGCTGATAGATACTGCTGAAAGACAGGGCATAGATCCCTGGTGTGTTTATATGAAGATGGCAATGCAAATTCTATTAAAGCTAAACAACATCCTGTTGATGGTGAAAAGATAAATATTAAAAATATAATAATAGGAAACTGTAGAGAACATAGCTGAAGGTGGCAGTCTGACAGTCAGAAGTCATCTCTCCATCAAAGCAAGTATTTCAGCTATGTAGCTGAATTGATATTCAGAGTAGGCTAGCGAGGAAGTGGAAAAAAAAAACTACTAGGGTGAAAAGTCCTGTTGCATTCCTGACCTAGGTTTCAAGCTCATGGCACATCCATTATTAATTTAGGGTTGGTCAAATATATAATTTTCTGGTTAAGTTAAAGTTTAGCTTCTCAGGTTAATTTTTGTGAAAAGAACATGTTAACAGTTCCAGTATAAACATCTGGCATGAAACTTCTTTATTTCAAGTAAAGAATAATTTAACAGTTTAAGAATAAATAATTAGCTGAGTCATTTAGAAGATAATAAACATTCATTAACTATTTCCGGACTTTTAACCAACACAATGGCTCCACTTATGAAGGCATCTTCTTCTTTTCTCTTTTCACTGATATGAAGGCATACCTGACCAAAATTTTGACACATCAGCTCAGATGAGTATAGTTGAATATTTTAAAATAAAGTAACGATTATGTATAAATGTTCACCAATACTTGTATTCAATTATCTAGAAGAAGCTCTATAATTACTTCCTTCAATTACCATGTGGTATTTTTAGATACAGTGGTTGAGATTTTGAAGCAAATGTATGTTTTTTTCTGAGAAATCTTGGCTATGTGGCCACGCAATTTCTTGTGCCTAATTTCATTATTTGTGGACATAAATGCATCAAGTAAAGTGTATTTTGAAGAACTTTGGATTAGTTTGTGTATAATTTTGAGAAGAATGGATAGCAACATGCTTCTGGTCAGGTAAAATAGAGATACGTGAAATATGATATTTTGAATTGAAAATTATCTGCCTTTGAATATTTTTATACTATTTATAATAAATAATATATTTTTTCCTTCAGATATCACCAATATAATGCTATTTTCATTTTCTTCAACCATTTTCATTTCTGGTTATGTATAACATGTACCACATTTAATTATATTATTGTGTGAAATTGTAAAAAGAAAAAGACGTGGTGGAATTTTTCTAAATTGAAAACAAATCTGGTCCAGACCTAAAAAAAACAACCTAAAGTCTGCCAAAGTCCAGAAAGAATAAGTAATGACACAACTATTCATGCACACATACATGTCAAACATTTGTCAATTTTTTATTCATCTTTGTGATTGATTGGTGCCACTTCTTGGATACTTTCCCATACAAATAATTTATATGATATAACAGCCTATAAGTGATAAGATAAAATAAAGTATGATGATTTGATGTCTTTTCTTCATCTGAAATCACCTCACATCTGGAGATTGCCTCACAGAGTTACTCTCTCTCATGGGTGGTCTTTTATGGGTCGCTGATTAACCTCATCATAATCTCTAACAGTTGATCATAACTTTGTACTCCCAACTCAAACTCGCCAGAAGTCTCATTCCTCCAGTTTATGAAATGACTTTTATTTATTGTATGTGCTTTTCCTGTTGATATGTGCCAAACCACCCGGGGTGATTGTCAGCTTTTCATTATTGTCATTGACATATGCTGTTAACATCTTTTTGTTAAAATTCATTGCTCATTTTGAGTGCTCCACTGGCAATCATGAACCAGAACATTGCATCTCCCCTACACCCAAAATGGAAGGAAGGGGGTAAGGAAGGGAGGGAGGGAGGGAGGGAGGGAGGAAGGAAGGAAGGAAGGAAGGAAGGAAGGAAGGAAGGAAGGAAGGAAGGAAGGAAGGAAGGAAGGAAGGATGGAAGGAAGGAAGGAAGGAAGGAAGGAAGGAAGGAAGGAAGGAAGGAAGGAAGGAAGGAAGGAAGGAAGGAAGGAAGGAAGGAAGGAAGGAAGGAAGGAAGGAAGGAAGGAAGGAAGGAAGGAAGGAAGGAAGGAAGGAAGGAAGGAAGGAAGGAAGGAAGGAAGGAAGGAAGGAAGGAAGGAAGGAAGGAAGGAAGGCTGGTTAACTTACATCGTGGTACCATTCCTATCCCTATCATGGCAATGGGCCACAGATTAAATTCTACATGTCAAAACTTAATTGCAGAGAAAGGAGAAGGTAGTTAATTTCTAGTAACTAAAAGTAAACAATGAGGATCATAGTAAATATGGCAAAAAAAAAAGCTGTTGTGATGTAATTACTTAACACTTACAGAGATATCAGGCACTTGTTCACTTGTCAGAAGGTATGGATACAGCGATTGTGTAGGCTTGTCAACTCCACACTCTACTCGTTCCCTAATGTGGTCAAGAATGGAAGTCAGGTTGTTCAGGGTAATAAATTCTTTGAGCGGTAAACTGTGGACACCAATGTGAAATAAACCATTACAGCCAATAAAAATTATTCCAATTAGCATGTTCTAGCTGATTCTAAAAGTAAAGGTAAAGTATGAGACTTGAATCAGCCATCTTAGCACGTGAGTTTTTATCCATATGAGCTCGGCCGCCTATCCAGAAATGTTCTGAGACGTCTGGATAGTGTCGCTTGAAGCATCGAAACTCACGCTGCAGGGCGGCATTCCTCACCTTCTCAGAGTACCACCCTGGTACTCATTTCCGCCAGCGGTGGTATTTTTTTCCCTGAGTTTTTATTTTACCACAATTTTCACAGAAAAGAGCTTTATGACCCTGGAATTCTCCACATCTGCTGCACCACTTGTTGCAGAATTTCCCAAAATACATTGATAGATCATGTTGATAAGGTTGCTCTGTGCACGTTATACTCGACTGCATAGGTGACAATTACAAATCTCCTTAGTCACCTCTTACAACATGCGTGGCAGGTAACAGTGGCTTGATTCTGTTTTCCCTAACTGTTGGGTTCCCGGTAACCACAAGAAAAAAAAAAGTAGCATAGTAAATGTTCTGTAAGATACCATTAAAATTAAGCAAGGAATAGTGTCCAAAAGTGACTGTAAATTTTCAAAACTGCATTAATTTCATCTACAACAAATCCATTCATGTCCCACAACAAATTACAACCATGTTGATCAACTGGCTGATGAGGGTTGTGAATGGTCTAGTATCTTCACTAAATCAAACAGTTTCCTGAAATGTGAAGTGCAAGACAAAATGATTCTAATATCACAGTCCTGCAGTTGTTTACTGTGGTATAACAAACGAAACATTCTAGTTACAACAAGAGAAGAAACAAATACTTTGTACACTGATGTATAACAGTAGGGGAAGAAGGCTGTACAAGATCATAACTTACTAGCCAATCTCCTTTGTTACTGCAAGTCTCAGGAAACCAATAAAATCAACTAAGCCTGCAAAACAAAATGGATTACAGTCTTAGTACTTTATACACACAAACTGTTCTAATAAATAACCACATGGATACTTTTAAAATCTTTTGGGAGGTCAGTATGTGAAGCTAAATTTTAAAATAGAAAGCATCTAGATATTTCTTTCAGGATTTATTCTTCCATGATGTAATATGTTTAAACTACAAAATTATTTTTACAATGACATATTATTTTCTGGCCATGTAATGAGAAGAGAACAACTGGAATATATTGTAACAACTGGAAAAATTGAGGGATGAAGAGATAGAGGGAAGAAAAGAGAAAAAAATAACAGACAGCTTAAGAGAATGGAGTCACGATAGCTCAGTGGTTAGTGAACTGGACTACAAAGGACAAGAGGTAGGGTTCGATCCCAACCAACTGACGGCTTCCGGGTTCACCCAGCCTTTAATGGGTACCGGATTTTTTCTGGGAAAGTAAAGCAGCACGGGCGTAATACTGACCTCATTACCCTAAAAATCATGAGCCGAAGGTCTGTAAAATTTATGGTCACTAACACCATATTTCCTATACGCCACTTGGTGTGACGGGGGTACTTTACTTTTTTTTTTTTTTTTTTTTAACTTTAAGACAATGGCTTGGCAGAAGGTCAACAACAGAAATGATAAATAGCTGTCGAGATCGAAAGTTGTGGAGAGAAATGATCACCTATGCCAGTAGGCCTGGTACTTGATGATGATCATGATTATTGTCTAAGTCTTTGACATTTAAAATATTATTTAGTGTTAATAATTATTGACTGTAAAGTTGTTATAGATAAATTCTATTAATTTATCTAAAAAAAAAAAAGTCAATATGCAAAATCATAGTTTATGAGCATGTACCAAACACAAGGTTATTACAAATAATTTATATTTTTTTTTTTTAAAAACAAACCTAGGTTTGACAAAATATCACACATAAAAATTATGAAAATCACATGAAAAGAAATAGAAATTGTTTATGTTTTAGACCTATACAACAAATTACAAGTGTGCTCCGCTAGGCACATGTATAAGTGGTAGTCAATTTTTATATCTGATAAGATATATGTTCAGCAGCATTCATACTTGTTTTGATGCACAATTATCTAAACATGAACAAAATACCTTGTTCAATGAACTGTTTCACAAGAGCCAGGTAGCGCTCTTGAACTTTTTGTGGAATGCTGCTAGTGTGGCCAGTTTCAGTTTTCTGTACATAAAATTTATTTTAATTATGATGAAGACAATAGCATTTCAAACAATCACCACCACCTTAGAAGTATAGTCTATTCATTCAAACTTTTAATTTACTATCTCTGACACTTGTTCATCTCTTACCAATTAATTGGAGGCCTCTGTAGCCTAGTTGGGAAAACCATCAGACTGTGCTACCGACGTTCGGACAACCCATGTTCAATTCCCAGTGGAAGCAGAATGAGTTGTACTCATGATTAGAACAAAATCTCCCCGCTGTTGACCCAGCCACTGGCAAAAATGGGTACCAGGGTATTACTCTGGGAAGGTGAGGAACGCCACCTCGCATCATGAGTTTTGATGTTTGAAGTAACACTATCCAGAAGTCTCCCAACACTTCTGAATAGGCGGCCGAGCGAGCATATATGGGTGAAAACTTGCGTGCTGAGATGCCGATTCAAGACTCATACTTTATCTTTACCAATTAATTATTTTGTTAAGTTTTGTGTAAATATCTGTTTTGTTCACAGTACCCACTGGTATTGTGAGTAGAAGTCCCTCACCATATAGGCAGACATTCTGCAACTTTTCAGTGGTATTTTTATCATTCAGAGTCCGACATTTTGGGTTGATTACCCTAACAACTTTTACCCTGGTAGCAGTCGAATCGTAGAAAGAAGAGGTATGTTTTACAGCACTCAGAAAAAATGACAAATAAACAACAGGAAAAAAAAATAACAATATATGGTCTGAAGCAGGATCGAACCCACACTCCTTGGCACTGCACCTTGTCATGAGAAGCCCAACGCTAGGGAACATTGCCACTCAGGGTTCAATCCTGCTTCGGACCATATATTGTCCTTTGTTTTTTTCTGTTGTTTATTTGTCATTTTTTCTGAGTGTTGTAAAACATACCTCTTCCTCCTATGATTTGCTGAATTATCGCCTCAGAAGTTTCCCTCTATAATAATATTCATTTATTATTATTTGTCTCCTGGTAGCAGTCATTTGAAACATTCTTTTTTTATTTTTAACAGTCAGGAGATCCTTAAAGTGTGCAGAGTGTTTACAGGACCTCCAATTTTTTTGCCATTACCTGAGAGGGTAAGAATTTGATCTCATTACCCAAAGTCCAGGAGAGAGCTAAGCAACAAAGTAACAGCGTATTTGAAGAGAAAAATTGCCACCGCTGTGGCAGGATTGAAAAGCCAGTGACCTCCCTGTCCAGAAGCCGACATCCAACCTCCAGGCCAATCAGACGCCTCTCACAAATTAATTATTCATCCATCAATCAGAGGTGAGATATGCTTTTTAACATGCCCAAAAATCTCATTTGTCTTGTTTGAATAGCATTTAGTAGTTCTCTTTTCATTATTATCATCTAAAGTAAAGGTTAAAAAAAATAATGGCTTTCTCCACGACTTGTAAATGAGAAATAGTAAAGAATTATGTAAAGCACAAAAGACAGGTTGGAGCCGCGATAGCTCAGTGGTTAGTGAACTGGACTGCAAAGGACAAGGGGCAGGGTTCGATCCCAACCGACGGCCTCTGGGTTCACCCAGCCTTTAATGGGTACCGGATTTTTTTCTGGGAAAGTGAAGCGGCACGGGCGTAATACCGACCACATTACCCCAAAAATCATGTGCCGAAGGTCTGTAAAATTTATGGTCACTAACACCATATTCCCTATATGCCACTTGGTGTGACGGGGGTACTTTACTTTTTTTTTACAAAAGACAGGTGTTAGTTTCCATAAATTTGATTTGCCAGGAGCATATGGCAGCAATTCTAAAAGTTAACAATAAACTTTTCCTTGATGTCGAAATAAAAAATTGCCTTGATAAAGCATCAGTAACAATATGTAGACTTATAGAAGATGTTGAAAAGAAAAGTACTCACATTAAAAAAAACCTTAAGTATATTAGCCCCATGTTCTCAGTACTCTATTATATGGTAGTGAAGCATGGATAATGTATGTTCATCAAGAACATCAACTAAAAGCATTCTACCTGCGCTGCCTAAGATAAATCCTAGGCTGCCCTGCTAGGTCAACATCACTTGAGATGGTTGAGACACAAGAACTGTCTAGAGGATTGCAAATTCCAAAAGTCATTCTGTACAGAATTTCTACAAGGAACCTATCAGCTGACCAGCATTCTGTTTTAAGGATACCTCATTTCACAACATGGAAGTAGTAAAATTCTGGGAACATGCCACAGATAGATAAAATTGGTGTGCACTGGTAAACAATAGCGCAAAATCAGCAGCATAAAGAGACCAAAAAACATACATCAAGAAAAAAATACAAAAGAATGATGAAGCAACAAAACCACTAAAGTCTTCCTCAACATCAAATTATATCTGTTTTCTATGCAGGCAGACTGCCATTCTAAAATATGACTATTAAGTCATAACAACCACTATGATTGCTCTTGAGTTACCAATTATTAGTACATGTCAGTAATTTAGTAGATGTTTTCATTGGGTATGCTGGTATGTTACGTGCATTTTTTCTGCTTGAATCAAGATCTAATAATCCCATCTGTGTATTATTAGAGATCGGATGCTTGTGACTTTCTGCATTTTATTTATTGAGGTGTATTTTATGTGTAGATTTTGTATTTTATCCATGACTTCTTCCTTTCCTCATCTGCCTTTCAGCGTCGAGGGGAGACATAATTTCTGATCTTTTGTTCTTCTGTTCGCCTCCCCTGCTGTTATATTTTCTAGTGTTTCTAATATTCCATCAATCCATCTTTTTCGTGGTTGACCCTTGGGTCTGGTGTTCATGCAACGTTTATTGAAGGCTCTTTGTGTAGTATTTTTATCTTTCTGTCTTATCACGTGGCCAGACCATTTTATCTGTTGATTCTTTATTTATTCTATGGCGGGAATTATTCCTAGTTTTTTTTTCAGTTTTTTATATCTGATCTTATCTCTCAGGCCGGTTCCTGTCATTCGTCTAACACATTTCATCTTGGTAGTGGTTATTTTTCTTATTGTTGTTATATCTAGTTTCCAGGTCTGGCATTGGTAACACAACACTGGAATGAAGATTGTATTGTAGAGTGCCCGTTTTGCCTCTGCAGTGATCCATTACTTGAAGGTGTAATTTTGCTACTGTGCTACTGCAATATGACAATTTATATGACATCACTAGTCATCATCAGGATGAGAACCATACATGAAAAACATAACAGAACATTGACCTGAAGTTCATCATCATCATCATCCTTGAGTGCCGTCTCCGCATCGAGGTTGGCTACCAAGGAGCACCATTCAGCTCCGTCTCTTGCTTTGATGGTGCAGGTTGTCATAGGCTGACATCCATCTTTTGGTGTTACTCATCCATGTTAGTCTTGGTCTGCCCGTCTCTTTTACCTTGTATTTTCCCTTTCAAGTTTATTTTTAGTAGGATGCTGTGTTATTTATATTTAACATGTCCCAAAAATCTCATTTGTCTTGTTTGAATTGTATTTAGTAGTACTCTTTTCATTATTATTACCTGAAGTAAAGGCTAAAAAAAAAATAATAGCTTTCTCCAAGCCTTGCCAGGCACACAGGAAATATGGTGTTAGTGACCATATTTTTCCATGACCGCTGCACATTTTTGGCTGATGTGGTTGGTATCAGGTTTGACTTTACTTCCCAGAAAAATCTCTGGTACCTATATTTTAGAACCTATGTCAAACCCGGAGTCTTGTCGGCCCATAAAATATTCACAACTTCTGAGAAGTGAACCCAAACCCTGATCAGGAAGTGAGCACACCAACCACTGAGGCTTCATTGACCTGAACATTATAATTATTCTTCTCAGCCAATGAAAGAGATGCTAAGAAAAGTAAAATGAGAATGTAGGTCAAAACAACAATACAACTCACATGTCCATTTGAGGGAGGGATACTGTCCAGGTAAAGATAACCTCCAACAATGTTGAGCTGAACACGCAGCATGACCGACAGCATACATGTCCCGTAAACAGCAGCTAGACTGCGAGTCATACCTTAGAAAAATGTAGGTCAACAAGTTTTGTCAAAGTTATCATGAAGTAGGGGTTAACATAAGGTTATGCATTATCTATGCATAACAATTGTAAAACTGGTAATGAGGGAAACGAGTGAAGAAAAAAAAAATATATATATATAAACATAGAGAGGTATGTTGCAACATAACAGTTAAACTTATACTAGCATTATGAGGAATATATAAAGTATGATATATATATATAAAGATTAGGTATGGTGAAAGTTTTACAGTTAAACTAAATGATAATATAAGGAAAGAGTGAAAAAATATGAGATATGGCTGCTAAACTTACTGGTGATATGAATTTAAAAAAACATAAAAGGTATGATCATACCTTTTCCTTTCTGTTGAATTTGTTTTGTTTATTGGTTTTGCCTTAAATCTCTAGTGAAGTCTTTCAGGACTGAATTTTGTGTGAATATATTTTGTTACTCCCTTTTTCACTCAACTATCTGTGTGCTGAGGTATCCCTCACCATACAGACAAATATCCTTCACCTTCACGGGGTACTCTCATTTCTTTATTATTGAGAGTTTAGAAGCTTTGGATAATTTTAACAAATCAATTTTGCCTGAGCAGTGGTCACTTTTTGTTTACCTACTACTTTTAATTTACAAATGTCAACAGTTTTTAATGTACCCGGAGTGGACCTCCTGTTTTCTGTCATTTTCTGAGAAGGCCAAACTTCAAATCTAACCATCCAGAGACTGAAGGAGGGTGAAGTCATAAAGAAATCCACAGATTCAATGATATGAACCCAGCACTTTCCTGTCTAAAGGCAGACATCTTACCTCAACTGTTGAATTTTATTTTTAGACCTTCGTTCGCCCTAGCGTCATTAAAAAAAAATTCCCATGCAAAATCACACAAAACCTATTTTATTTAAAATAAAAATGTGTACAAAATAACTTCAACAATGTCTAAAGAAGGAGTAAACAGATGTACACACTAAAGCAAAACAAAACAGGGTCAGAGACACAAAGTGAAATGTGTGGAGGTTAACAAAACGCACTGGATTTGTCTCAATGAGTTCATCATGTCCACCACTGGTCACAATGTTGCTATTGCATGTTATTGCCATCTCTACAGTGCATTGCTTGAACTGCATGTAGATAAACTGACAACATGCACTTATATAAGAGGAACAAACACAGAATAGACACCATGTAGCAATGTAAGATGATAACATGTAGCAATGTAAGATAGACAACATGTATAAATGTAAGATAGAAAACATGTAGCAATGTGAGCTAGACAACATGTAGCAATATGAGTTAGACAACATGTAGCAATGTGAGCTAGACGACATGTATCAATGTAAGACAAACACCATGTAGCAATGTAAGATAGATAACATGTAGCAATGTGAGCTAGACAACATGTAGCAATGTAAGATAGATAACATGTAGCAATGTGAACTAGACAACATGTAGCAATGTGAGCTAGCCAACATGTATCAATGTAAGACAAACACCATGTAGTAATGTAAGATAGATAACATGTAGCAATGTGAGCTAGACAACATGTAGCAATGTAAGATAACAACATGTAGCAATGTAAGATAGACAAGATGTAGCAATTTGAGATAGACAAGATGTAGCAATGTGAGCTAGACAACATGTAGCAATGTGAGCTAGACAACATGTAGCAATGTAAGATAACAACATGTAGAAATGTAAGATAAGATGTAGCAATCTGAGATAGAGAAGATGTAGCAATGTAAGCTAGACAACATGTAGCAATGTGAGCTAGACAACATGTAGCAATGTGAGCTAGACAACATGTAGCAATGTGAGCTAGACAACATGTAGCAATGTAAGATAGACAACATGTAGCAATGTAAGACAGACACCATGTAGCAATGTAAGATAACAACATGTAGCAATGTGGGATAGACAAGATGTAGCAATGTGAGATAGACAAGATGTAGCAATGTGAGCTAGACAACATGTAGCAATGTGAGATAGACAACATGTAGCAATGTGAGATAGACAAGATGTAGCAATGTGAGCTAGACAACATGTAGCAATGTGAGATAGACAACATGTAGCAATGTGAGATAGACAGGATGTAGCAATGTGAGCTAGACAACATGTAGCAATGTGAGATAGACAACATGTAGCAATGTAAGATAGACAACATGTAGCAATGTAAGACAGACACCATGTAGCAATGTAAGACAGACACCATGTAGCAATGTAAGATAACAACATGTAGCAATGTAAGATAGACAAGATGTAGCAATTTGAGATAGACAAGATGTAGCAATGTGAGCTAGACAACATGTAGCAATGTGAGCTAGACAGCATGTAGCAATGTAAGATAACAACATGTAGAAATGTAAGATAAGATGTAGCAATCTGAGATAGAGAAGATGTAGCAATGTAAGCTAGACAACATGTAGCAATGTGAGCTAGACAACATGTAGCAATGTAAGATAGACAACATGTAGCAATGTAAGACAGACACCATGTAGCAATGTAAGATAACAACATGTAGCAATGTGGGATAGACAAGATGTAGCAATGTGAGATAGACAAGATGTAGCAATGTGAGCTAGACAACATGTAGCAATGTGAGCTAGACAACATGTAGCAATGTAAGATAGACAACATGTAGCAATGTGAGATAGACAAGATGTAGCAATGTGAGCTAGACAACATGTAGCAATGTGAGATAGACAACATGTAGCAATGTGAGATAGACAGGATGTAGCAATGTGAGCTAGACAACATGTAGCAATGTGAGATAGACAACATGTAGCAATGTAAGATAGACAACATGTAGCAATGTAAGACAGACACCATGTAGCAATGTAAGACAGACACCATGTAGCAATGTAAGATAACAACATGTAGCAATGTGAGCTAGACAACATGTAGCAATGTAAGATAGACAACATGTAGCAATGTAAGACAGACACCATGTAGCAATGTAAGATAGACAACATGTAGCAATGTGAGATAGACAAGATGTAGCAATGTGAGCTAGACAACATGTAGCAATGTGAGATAGACAACATGTAGCAATGTGAGATAGACAGGATGTAGCAATGTGAGCTAGACAACATGTAGCAATGTGAGATAGACAACATGTAGCAATGTGAGATAGACAGGATGTAGCAATGTGAGCTAGACAACATGTAGCAATGTGAGATAGACAACATGTAGCAATGTAAGATAGACAACATGTAGCAATGTAAGACAGACACCATGTAGCAATGTAAGACAGACACCATGTAGCAATGTAAGATAACAACATGTAGCAATGTGAGAAAGACAACATGTAGCAAAGTAAGATAGACAACATGTAGCAATGTAAGACAGACACCATGTAGCAATGTAAGATAGACAACATGTAGCAATGTAAGATATACAACATGTAGCAATGTGAGATAGACAAGATGTAGCAATGTGAGCTAGACAAGATGTAGCAATGTGAGATAGACAACATGTAGCAATGTGAGATAGACAACATGTAGCAATGTGAGATAGACAACATGTAGCAATGTAAGACAGACACCATGTAGCAATGTAAGACAGACACCATGTAGCAATGTAAGATAACAACATGTAGCAATGTGAGCTAGACAACATGTAGCAATGTAAGATAGACAACATGTAGCAATGTAAGACAGACACCATGTAGCAATGTAAGATAACAACATGTAGCAATGTGAGCTAGACAACATGTAGCAATGTAAGATAGACAACATGTAGCAATGTAAGACAGACACTATGTAGCAATGTAAGATAACAACATGTAGCAATGTGAGCTAGACAACATGTAGCAATGTAAGACACACAATGGTAGATGTTTGGGCATCATGTAGTCTCCTTAAAGTCAGCCCTAATCCAGAATTCACTCCCTGGTATACAAACTATTGTTTTAGTAAACATATTCACTATATTCCATTTGTTCATGTTTCTGGTTCCTGTGAATCTCTAGTAATGGACAGGAGAATCTATGGCAGGAAGCATAATCATGGCAAGAGACAGCTAAATGGTGCTCCATGTACATAAACCTTCAATGCAAAAGTATGACAAAAAGATGAGCATCTCAATAAACTATTTACTAAAATTTTTTGTTCAAAACAACAAAATATTGTTACAACTGGTAATTACCCATCTTTATACCCTTATATTACTGTGTGTTACCGTGGCCTCATTATGAGGGAAGTAAAGAATAGTGAATCGCCAATCAACCACTAATATCTTCAGTAATAAAGAAAAGACGATGGTCATATGTTGGACATGTGATGAGAAGAGATAATAACCAAATAGCAAAGCAAGCCCTCATGTGGGAAACAACAGGTAGGAGGAAAAGAGGAAGATCCAGAGAGACACTGAGAAGAACATTGATGAGAGAGGCAAGAGCAGCAGGAATTGGCTCCCTCAATGAGATAGATTTGTTTGCACAGAACAGAGACAAATGGCGAGATTTCATAAAATATCTTAAAAGAATTGAAAACTGTTAGAACAAAAATTTAGATAAGAGAAGGAGTATCTTGGTCTACGTCTATGGGCTGGCTACGGCTCGAAATGTCAATAGATAGATAGAAAGAATAGTGACACTATGACCTTCCAGGCATGTCATAAGAGTCGACTAAGGAGGCTGATCGATGGCTTGACAAGCTGTCATTGTAAAAAGTATTGTCGTGGAAACAGATTTTAGAAGCAGTGATATCTGCAATATGTGCCATTTTGACACGCAAGGTTTCTGTTTTTGAGATTGTGGTTCTGCCCTGTGTGCCATCTTCAGCTCAAAAGCACAATAGACAGACAGGCAGGCAGGCCAGGCAGGCCGGCAGGCAGGCAGGCAGGCAGGTAGGCAGGCAGGCAGGCAGGCAGGCAGGCAGGCAGGCAGGCAGGCAGGCAGGCAGGCAGACAGACAGACAGACAGACAGACAGATAGATAGATAGATAGATACCCTTATATAACATGCCTTCAATAAATGTTGTGAGAAAACCAGATCCAAAGTGCAACCACAAAATAGATGGATTGATAGAATTTTAGAAAAACAAGGAAACATAGCAGCAGCAGAGGCTAACAGAAGAGCAAAAGACTGCAGACTATATATCCCCTTGACACAGAAAGCCAAATGAGGAGGGAAAGAAGAAGATACCCTCTCATGATTACCAAAAACAATGAATAAACAAAACTAGAAAATTTAATTACCAAACTTACTCATTATTTTTAGCTCCTCCCACAGTTCCAGCTTATTTGGTGGGCTAAAGGAAAGACATAAAAAAAACATACATTAAACAAAATATATATATCGTTATGTAACAAAACTGTTTCATTAATAAACACAATTACTCACATTTTCTCGTTCTTTCTGGCATACTCCAATGACTACTAAAGGAATAAATAGTCCTCTTTGTCATCCATCCTTAAAAGGACATTACTTTGGTATAGATGTGTTGTGATGTGGTTTGCAGAAGAACTGTGATATTTATGCCTTTCAGTCCAACACAGCCAACTTCACACTGCTATTTTTGAGTATCGGGTTGCCTTCCCTCTTGATCCCTACTCAATAGACCACTAGACTGGTTAGTTTGTTTTTAAGGGCACTGTATGGAGATGGAGTAGAACCTAGATAGTACCTCTGAAGTCGGAGTAAATCTGCCTGCATGGCGAGGGGCATCCTGTAATGGGATAAAACGGACTTTACACGCAAAATTCAGTCCCACAAAATTGAGTGGGTGGGACTTCGTCAGAGGTCAAAGCTGGCGAAAGCGAACGAACGAACGAACCTAGATAGTTCTGGCTCACCGATTCTAGCACAAGCCATCAGCTATGAGTCGCTGACAGCCTTGCCGCTAACGTATGCCTTCACCTCCATTTTCCTTTTGAACAAATCATAAAATGAATATTAGAACCTTGTTAGACATAAACTGAAAAAACTCTTATTTGATAATCCTGACACTTTATAATTGAAATCAGTTAACAATCAAAATGCCAACAGTGAAGACACTTTACTCTAATTCACATTAATGCAGAAAATATACTACAAGATGTAAGAAGGAAATATTGGCTCAAAAGCTCAACATAACAAATCAAAAGTGCATGAAGCTAAAAAATGAGCTCACAAAACCATTCAAAATTATAATAATGTTTACTTGACAGTGTAAGCACCAAAAAGATCAATTAAAACTAATTCAATTTTAATATTTTTGCAATCAAAATATTAACATTTAAAAGATATTCTTACAACATCTATATTAGGTAATGGCAGCAAGTTAGAGCACTGGCCCACTCAACCCAAAAGCATTGTCCTAGTACAGTGAAATTAAATACTTCACTCACCTATGCTATAATTAAGGAAGATCCTTTGGCTACATTAATACTATTGTTAGGAAAAAAATGTTCTCATTATGTTTAATATTAACAATGTATAAACTTCCCTTTTATGTTTAATATTAACAAATGTATGAACTAAATTTTAGAAATAAATTTAAGAATAAATACAAAAACATTGATATGACAATTCACAAAACTGACGATTTTGCTGTAAGCCACAACACAACCCAATTAAGCCCACATAACTTCTATTTAAGGGTGGATGAGGACTAGTTGTAGGATGAACACAGCAAAAGAAGAAAATGTATACAAACAGATAAGTTGCCTCTATGATTACAGTCACTAACAGAAGTGTTTCATATGTTACTTGTTCAATGTTAATTTCTTTCAACCTGCCATCAAGTGTTCAAAAGTAATAAACATTCAGTGACATGTCTTAGATATATTAACCCTTAAATTATGGAATTACTTTGTTGCTCCGCACAGAATTATATTATTTGAAATTGTAAACTACCTAATGTTACCAAGTTTCAACAAATGTATGCATTTTGTTCCTAAATAAAACTTGTCACAATATAAATTAAATCAAAGACAAAATGTTACACAACATGAAAATTAAGATGAATGCTATGCTACACAACATTTTTACATGTTCTAGTGAAAATAGACATAAAAATATGAGTTAATGTGATATAAAATTCGGACATAATACTTTCAAACTGACATAAACATAGATCTCAAGTTAATATAGAAGATGCCACGATGTGTCAGACAGTATGTTAATAATATCAACAAAGAAAGGAATAGATTGCTTCTTGGCAAGGAAAGAGCATTATAATTTTACTACATATTCCAAAGGTGGATAGTATTCTGGAACTTTTATTGTTTACGTCAATTAACCATGTAAAATAAAATCTGACACCAGGTTCTTTTAGACTTCTCTAATTCTGTAAGAAAGATATATATATATGTAAATATGGCCTTTGGCGTCTAGACAGATGGTTGGTAGCAAGCAATAATGATAATTCAGTAGTTTGGTAAATCATTAGTGTCTCATACTGGTCAGTCAGATCCATCCACAGAATGAGCAAGGTGTATTTGTGGTACCTGGCCTAGTCTCTTTTCTCTTGCGCCTTTTGTCTTCTGAATTTGATATTAGCACTGTCTCGAGAAGTTGCTGTGCCATTTTTTATGTTTGCTCTCCATGTGCTAAGATCCACAGCCACATTTTCCCAGTATATATATATATATATATATGATGCTTGGCATTTTGACAGTGGTTGGTATTAAGCAATCATGATAAATCAGTAGTTTGGTATAAATATTAGTGTCTTATGCTGAATGCTGCTTAGCTGAACAGCTTCTTTTGTGGCTGAATCTGCCAATATAGAAACAGACAGATCCATCCGCAGAACGAACAAGCTGTATTCACAGTACCTGGCCTCGTCTCCTTTCTCCTGTGCCCTTTGACTTCTGAGTTTGATATCAGCACTGCCTCAAAAGATGCTGTGTCATTTTTATTTTGTTCTCCATGTGCTGCAATCTGCAGCCAGGATTTCCAAGTTTCATTCACTGACAGAGAATTCCTTCAAGGAAGCCCTGCAAACATCCTTATATCTCAGCACAGGTCTGTCCTCTGGTTTCTAAATATATTTTTGGTCTCTAAATATATTTGGCCTACAAATTAATGGAAAGATAATCAATAACCTAAAATATGCTGATGATACTGTACTACTAGCAGAAAATCCTAAAGATCTACAACAATTACTTAATGAAATAAACATCTATCTATCTATCTATTGACCTTTCGAGCCGTAACCGGCCCATAGGGCGTAGACCAAGATACACCTTCTCCTATATGAATTTTTTGTTCTAGCAGTTTTCTTTTAAAGATATTTTATCAAATCTCGCCATCTGTCTCTGTTCTGTGCAAGCAGTTCTATCTCATTGAAGGAGCAAAACATAATGAGGGAAATAAACATGATAAGCAAAAAATGTGGACTAGATATGAATATAAAAAAGCTAAAACTATGATTATAAACAAAGAAAATACTCAAAACCCACAAGTGGATATCAAAATTGAAGGAATAGACCTGGAGACAGTTAAGAACTACAACTACCTTGGACATACTATAACCAGTGATGGAAAATGTACAACTGAAATAAACAAAAGAATAGGAATGGCAAAAAGTAATTTTAATGTCCTGAAGAACATACTAACATCAAAACAAATAACACCAGGGCTAAAACTAAGATTAGCAAAATGTTACATCTTCTCAATACTCCTATATGGTGCAGAAACATGGATATTAGACAAGAAAACAGAACAGAGAATTGAAGCCTTTGAAATGTGGATATATAGAAGAAAATATGTAGAATTGGATGGAAGGAAAAGAAAACAAACGACGAAGTCTTAAAACAACTAAAAATGAAAAGAGAACTACTAAGCACAATTCAAACAAGACAAATGCGATTTTTGGGCCATGTTAAAAGACATAACAGCCTACTAAAAGTAATCCTGGAGGGGAAAATACAAGGTAAAAGAGGCAGAGGCAGACCAAGACTAACATGGACGAGTAACATCAAAAGATGGACAAATCAGCCTATAACAACCTGCACCATCAAAGCAAAAGACAGGGCAGAATGGCGCTCCATGGTAGCCAACCTTTGTTGTGGAGACGGCACTCGATGATGATGAAATATATTTTATTTCATATATATATATGAATGTATAAGAAAAACAAACTGGTTAATTCCTGTCATACAGGCTTCTCAGCAATTAAAAATATGCTCTCCTGTTCCATTCATGTGCTGGCACTTGTGCCCCACCAGCTGGCATAATGGGAAAAACAAGTAAAAATTCATAGCTACGTAAATATGTAAAATAACAAAACATCAACAATAAGAGCCATCACATCAAATGGCTTCATGCACGCATTTAAATAATGAACAAATAATAAGGGAGATAAAAATAAAATAGCACTTACTTTGATTTCAAAAGCTCTTTAACACTATCAGTGTCCATGGTTTTCACTAATGTATCACGCAGGCTAGGGATCACTGCCAACACTAAAAAAGTGGATATATAAATAACAAGACCAGAAATAACAAAGAAACTTATTTAATAAACATAATTGATATTTTTCCTCTTATATTACTCCATGATGCTAATCTATCTCATTATGTTACTCCTAATTGTGGTATTACATTCATCTTTCTATATTCTTATCTGATAATAGTCAGATCAAAGTCATTCATCTTATCTTGCCCATGGAGTAACAAAGCAGTTAATGGTTTATGTGCTTTAAGGCATCTTAGACACGCACATTGTTCAATGCTAATTCCTTTTAATCAGTCATCAAGATATAAAGAGTTCCATTCACACATTACTAGGCAAATGGGGAATACAGTGTTAGTGACCATTCTTTTCCATGACCGCTGCACATTTTTGGGTGATGTGGTTGATATGCCAGGCCATCTTTACTAGCAAGAAAATTCTCTGGTACCCATTTTTAAAGGTTGGGTGAACCAAAGAGATCTGTCGATCCAAAAAAAATCCACCACTTCAAGGAAGTGAACCAGGATCCTTCTGATAAGGAAGGGAACACACTAACTATATAGCCATGAAGGTGCCATCAAGGTTATATCAAGGTATTGCAACATATTAAATACTTTGTAGATCAAATCTATCCAAATTTCTAAGTCAAAATTTATCCACCTAAGAGTCCACTAAGTCTGGCCCTAACTGAGTATTTATGCATCATTATTTTCTGAAACGATATCCACAATATCTTTGTTCAACCCCTCTTTACCACCACCTTACTGAGCCCACTGCATAACAACTGTTATTAAGGTTGCTAGCGCTCTTCACTGCTTGTCATCATCATGTTCATTTCCTATTTAATTCACCTCTTGAGCAGTGTCTAAGAACAAATTAACCAGCTAGTATAAAAGTATGACAGTCTAGATGTTTTTCTTTGGCATTCTTAACATACGGGAGCCACGATAGCTCAGTGGTTAGTGAACTGGACTACAAAGGACAAGAGGTCGGGTTCGATCCTGACCGACAGCTTCCGGATTCACCCAGCCTTAAAAGGGTACCGGATTTTTTCTGGGACAGTAAAGCAGCACGGACGCAATACCAACCACATTACCCCAAAATATTATGCCGAAGGTCTTTAAAAATTATGGTCACTAACACCATATTCCTCCCTATACCCCACTTGGCGTGACGGATTCTCTTTCATTTTTACTTTATTCTTAACATACAGAATGATACATAACAGAACTTAGGAATTATAAGGATTTGAGTTTGAATAATGAATCTGTAAATGAAAAAAGGATTTAGGATTAAGCGAAATGCGCTGGCTTGGAACAGGTAGGAGATCTATTGATAATAAAATAGTAGTTTTTTCTGGAAGGGAAGATGGAAAACACCGTGAAGGAGTAGGCATAATGATGACAGACAAAGCTGCAAGAAGTTTATTAGAATGGGAACCGGTAAATAGCCGTCTGATACGAACACGATACAAAACAAAACATGGAAGACTTTCAATTATTCAATGTTATGCGCCTACTAACGAAGCTGATGATGAAGTTAAGGACGTTTTTTATAACCAACTGCAACAACTTATAAACAAAATACCAAAACACGATCTTTTAATTGTAATGGGAGACTTCAACGCCAAAGTAGGACAAGATAACGCAGGAGTGGAACATGTGATGGGGAGAGAAGGCTGTAATACAACAAGTCAGAATGGAGAAAGATTAATAGAATTATGTTTAATAGAAAATTTAGTTATAGGTGGGACATTATTTCCACACAAAAATATTCACAAAACAACATGGATATCTCCTGACGATAGAACATCAAATCAAATTGACCACCTATGTATTAAACAACAATTCAGATCATCATTAATAGATGTAAGAGCTTACAGAGGTGCTGATGTTAATAGTGACCACAACCTGTGCATTGGAAACATAAGATTAAAATTTAGAAACCAACAGAAGAGGTCAATTACACATAAAATTGATAGTCATAAACTGAAAGATGAAGCCATAAAGGAAAAGTTTAACATAGAGCTAAGTAATTGTTATTCAGCACTCGGTGAAATAGACTTAGATATCAATGAAATGTGGGACTCACAGAGCAAAATACTAATGACAGCAGCAGAAGCAAGTGCCGGACTGAAGAAAATGGAAAAACGAGCTTGGATCTCAGACACCACATGGAAATACATCAAAGAAAGAAGAGAAGCAAAGAGAGCCGTGACTAATGTAAAGACAGATCTTGGAAAGGTTCTGGCAAAAGCAACATACAAAGAATTAGACAACAAAGTGAAAAGTTCGGCAAGAAGAGATACAAGAGCTTATATAGACAACTTGGCAGAGAAAGCAGAGACAGCTGCAATTACAGGAGACAGCAGAACTCTCTATACAGTACAAAAGATGCTGACAAACACCTATACATCCAGTGGAACACCAATTCTAGACAAATCTGGATTAATGCTAACAACAAGCGCAGACATAAAAGCCCGTTGGGCAGAACACTTCAAAGAAATTCTTAACCGTCCACTACCTCACAGTTTAATAGATTTTGAAGCTGAAACACCAGCAGCAGAATTAGATGTAAATTTAGATGACTTCACCTTGAGTGAAATAGAAACCACCTTAAAGCTAATGACCAATAACAAGGCTGCTGGAGAGGATAAGTTAACAGCTGAGATCCTCAAGGCAATTGATAGCCATAATTTAATACATCTCCAAAAAATGTTCAACATCATTTGGAAAACAGAGAAGACGCCTCATAAATGGAAAAAAGGAATCATTGTTAAGATCCCAAAAAAGGGCAATCTTAGAGATTGTAACAACTGGAGAGGCGTGACACTTTTGTCAGTTGCCTCAAAGTTATTCTGTAAAATCATCCTAAATAGAATAAAGGATTCAATAGATACAGTAATGCGTGAAGAACAGGCTGGGTTTAGAAAAGGGAGAAGCTGTCTTGACCACATTTTCACTCTACGACTTATATTGGAGGAACACATTGAAAAGCAAAAACCTTTTGTACTTAACTTCATCGACTTCAAAAAAGCATTTGATAGTATTCATAGAGATTCTTTGTGGAAAATTCTGAAGCAATATGGTTTACCATCAAAAATCATAAATATTATCAAAGACATGTATGATGGTTACACATGTGCAGTTCGAACAGAGGAAGGACTGAGCGAATGTTTCCCAATAGAAACTGGGGTTAAACAAGGATGTATTTTATCGCCCTTGTTATTTGGAATTGTTATGGACTTCATAATGAAGAAATGCTGCACTGGTAATAAAGGCATCGAATGGATACAAGGAGACCATTTGGAGGACCTCGACTTTGCTGATGACATAGTTCTCATCAGCAGTCAGATAAAAACGATGCAGGAAAACACAAATGAACTATCATCAATAGCCAGCAAAATTGGGCTTGAGGTCAATCATGAAAAGACTAAAGTCATGAAAAGTTTAATTCCAACAAGTGACAAAATATACATGGAAAACAAACCAGTAGAAGAGATCGATCACTTTATCTATCTTGGAAGTCACATTGATCGAGAAGGGGATACGAGCAAAGAAATTAGAATCAGACTGGCTAAAGCAGCAATGTCTTTCAGAAGCCTTGAAAAGTTGTGGAAATCAAAACTCATTAGCACAAACACAAAACTTAGGCTATTCAAATCAAATGTACTATCAACCCTTACGTATGCGTGTGAAAGCTGGAAAACAACAAGAGATATAGAAACAAAGTTGAACGCATTCAAAAATAAATGTCTAAGGAAAATACTTGGTATAGAATGGAACGAATTCAAAACAAACGAGGAAATTAGAGAAATCGCCAATCAACCACTAATATCTTCAGTAATAAAGAAAAGACGATGGTCATACGTTGGACATGTGATGAGAAGAGATAATAATCGAATAGCAAAGCAAGCCCTCATATGGGAAACAACAGGTAAAAGAAAAAGAGGAAGACCCAGGGAGACACTGAGAAGAACATTGATGAGAGAGGCAAGAGCAGCAGGAATCGGCTCCCTCAATGAGATAGAACTGCTTGCACAGAACAGAGACAGATGGCGAGATTTAATAAAATATCTTTAAAAGAAAACTGCTAGAACAAAAATTCATATAGGAGAAGGTGTATCTTGGTCTACGCCCTATGGGCCGGTTACGGCTCGAAAGGTCAATAGATAGATAGATAGATAGAAATGAAAAAATATAAAATTCTTCATTATTTCAGATCACAATCATCAAAACAACCTTTTACCTGTCATGTTGCAAGTTCTCTGGTTACTGTCAAAGTGATGTTGGCGTCTGAAAGAATGGTAATTTACTGAATAATGACAAAACTCTAAGCAAACAAGAAAGAAACTTTAAACTTTTATCAACATTTAAGAGATGACAATTTCTGTGACATAATTTTATTTTACACTGCCAACCATTCACAAATAAGGATGACAGGGGACTGGTTGGTCTCGAGGCAAGGCACCGGCCTCGAGACAGAGAGGTTGTGGGTTCAAATCCCGGCTACACCAGTTGGGATTTTTATTTATGATTTCTCTCTGCGGCAACCACCCCTGGTCTCAGCAGCGAGGCTCGGCTTGAAACGTCAATTACTCATCAGCGGAAAAAATATGAGTACCTCCGAAGTTGGAGTTATCTGCCTGTGAGGCGAGGGACCCCTGTGCACACAGCTGCCAGGGAAAAATGGATTAACATGCAAAATTCAGTTCCTAGTCTCTAGGGACTTCGTCACAGGTAAAAGCTGGCGAATGAAAAAAAAAAAAATAAGGATGACATAATTTTGTTTTAATCTGTCAACTATACACTGCAATAAAACAACAGTTATTAAATGTTAACCGTTAATTTTTGTATTAGGAACATTTGCTTCTTGTTCTGTGATTTAAAGTACAAACATTATTGATCTACTATTATGTGGGAAGTAAAGAATAGTGACACTGTGACCTTCCAGGCATGTCGTAAGAGGCGACTAAGGAGGTTGATCGATGGCTTGATAAGCTGCCATTGTAAAAATCATTGTTATGGAAACAGAACCATAGATTTTAGAAGCAGTGATCTCTGCAATATGTGCCACTTCGGCACACAGGGGTTTCTATTTTTGAGATTGTAGTTCTGCCCTATGTGCCGTCTTCGGCTCGAAAGGACAATAGATAATGATGGATCTATACATTCTATGTAATAACATTTTTTAGCTAACTTTTATTTACTCTACTCGTTCAACTGTAGATATTCCCAGCCCTTTGAGATAACTGTGGAGTCAAACAAGGATGTGTCTTTGCCTCTACTCTATTCAGAATATTTTTTGCTGCCCTTCTACACAATGCGTTTGAAACCGTCTCTGGAGACATCTACATCCGTACAAGATCTGACGGCTCCTTATTTAATCTAGCATGCCTGAGGTCAAAATTTAAAACAACTGAAACCCTAATCACGGAGCTTCCATTCGCTGATGATGCAGAACTTAGGTTGCTCACGATGAATCTGTCCTGCAGTCAATGATTAACAATCTAGCTAGATCATGTGATTTATTCTCCCTGTCAATAAATATACAGAAGACTGTTGGTGCTTCAACAAACGTAGCCAGTCCCACAGCTATATCATTAAATAACACACCCCTTGAATCTGTGAGAAAGTTCACCTATCTCAGTTCTATGGTCACAACCACTGTCACAACATACAGGATCAAAAAGGGATTTTTTAAATTTCAGGCTCGAGACAGATGTGTTAAGCTGAAATGTACAAATATCACAGCTTGCTGTAAAAAAATAAAAAAAACAATATATTTAAGTTCACATCATTTTCTTTAAGCACGCTCCCTCCCAGCGGGCTTAACACTCTGTGGCACAAATGTTTTTCAAAATATTATTTTTATTTTAAAATAATGAGAAAATAAATGAAAATTGATCTAAAGCATTTGGTTTGTTCAGACAATTTGCTCTGGACATGGAAAAGAGGTTAAAATAGAGAGACAAGGTTTTAGTGGAAATGTCAATAAATTAAAAGCAGGCAAAATCTGGCTCCACAGCTCAACATTCCAGTAACTAGAGCCAGCTTTTGTGGCTCATAGTACCGGAATGTACTATGGGTGGATGAAAAGTAGTTGTGGGATGAAAGAAACAAAATAAAATACATAGAGGGAGACGAATTGTCTCTATGATTACAGTCAGAACCGGACTTATGATTGCCGGCACCCTGGGCAGGCTAAATTTTGGCACCCTTTTTAACTTTTTCCAGACCACTAACCGACACATCGGCTCCGCATATAAAGGTAGTTATGGAACCAAAAACCGACAGATGGGCTCAGACTGGGTGCAGTTGAATATTTTAAAGTAAAGTAATGATTTGGTATACATATTCACCAATACTTGTATTCAATATCAAGAAGAAGCATTATAATTACTTCCTTCGATTAATTACCACATGCTATTTTCTTTTTTAAGTAGATAAATGACTTGAATTTTCAATGTAAATCTATGTATATTATGATGCATAAATGCATCAAGTAAAGTGTATTTGAAAGAACTCTGGATTAGTTTGTGTAAAATTTTTAGAAAAATGGATATTGAATATAGCAACACCCTTCTAGTCATAGGAGAATAGAGATACATGAAATATTATATTTTGTAATCGAATTATCTGCCTTTTAATATTTTATATTATTTATAATAAATAATCTATTTTTTCCTTCAGATATCATCAATATATTGTTAATTTCATTTTCTTCAACAATTTTCCTTTCCGGTCATGTATAACATGCACCACATTTAATTATAATATTGAGTGAAATTGTCAAATGAAAAAGGCATGTGATGGAATTTTTCTAAAATTGATTTTGAAAATTTAATCTGGTCCATTCTGGTCTAAATCTAAAGTAATAAATAAGATAGGTAGAGTCTGGAAAGAGTTAAGTATAATTTTAACATTTTCACAAGGAAAAAACTTGATGGCACCCCCTAAGCACATAGCACGCCCCATGCAACAGCACAAGTTGCTGGTACCTTGAGCTGGGACTGTTTACAGTCACTAGCAGAAGGCTCTCATAAATGTTTCAAAATGTGTCTACCAATTGTGGGGTCAGACTTTGGTTCTTAGGTCTCTATGCAAGTCACAGAACGATTGGTCAGTAAATTCAGGTTTTTGTGCCATCTTTCACCACAGGAAAGCTGTAACCTTACCATTTATTCTTTTTTTTTTCCTTGCTCAAAACACAAACAATGAAAATATACTCACTTTACATAAATCAAGTATTGCTTGTCTTCCTCTTCTCTGATCTGCTGAATCTTTTTATAGATATATCTATACAGCATCCAAGTTCCTACAAATAGATTGATACATATTGCTAAACAAATCTATATGTGTTCTAAATGTCAACTCAATTAACTTAAAGAACATGATCATAAAATATCACAAGACTAATTTAACATCAAGATTATGTACAGTGACCACATATATTGGTAAAGCAGACAGTGAAGAAAAATCCTAAAAACAAAATCCACGCAGAAGAAGCATGTTAGTCCTGAGATAATCCAATATCTAAAATAGGGAAAATTTGATACAGACCCAGGTAACTTATTATTATATCATTTTTATTTTTTATTTGCATACGCCAGTTTTAAATAACTAGTAAAGTTCTGAAGAACTAAATTTTGCCTTCAGTCTTGTGCTACTGAATGTCTTGAGCACTAAAGGTTTAGTTAGCCCTAATGTTCAGTTTCAGACTTTGGTGCTTCAAAACTAAGCTCAGTCTGTGAAGATAAAAACATTATGGATACACACTCTATTAAAGTGAAATGTCTTGAGGTAGAGGCATACCACTAAATAGCATCTTACTGATCTTCATATATAAAACATAACGATGATAAAAACTGTTGGTGTTAATTCATATAATTGTTAAGAATCAAAATTTGTTTAAAGCTTGTTTAGTTAGCCTAACTGTTATGTGTTTAAGTTTAGCTGTTTGACAGCTAATTATTTATTATGTGCAGTAACGGTAAGCTGAAGTCACTTCAGAAGTCACAAGTGGAGCAGTCTCAGAGAGAGTCTGAGACGCCAGTTAATGTTAATGAGTTATCCTCCCCACGGTACTCAGCGAATGATACAAATCATTGAACAACCAGAACGGAGAATGGTTCCAGAATTAAACATTATTAATTATTATAATATTTTACATATTGAAATTAATAAACGCTGGAGGATCATTGTGGATGTCATTCCATTGGTGTTAAGCAACTACTTTTGTAAGTACAAACATTAAAACAAATAATTTCAAGTCAACAGTCATCAACACTACTTCTTCAAGTAGTACTATACTAAGACTTGCCTCCCATTAAAGTTCCAACCACATACAATTTTCGTCTGTGCCTTTTTAAACATGTCCATAACCGAGTAAACATTGTGTACTGTGGATTACAAAATGCAAAAATTGCACTGCTGTGGTTAATATATTATGAAACACAAAGAAAACATTTCCAGACTTCGTTAACTTGTAACAACCGTTGTCAAAACCGCTTGTCTGTGCATCAAACAAGCAGCAAGAACATGGTTGTCGTACGAGTTCAGAAAGTTTAAAGTTCATCGCTGTTTGCTAACTCCTTGGTTAAAGATTTATACGGTGCAAATGACAGAAACTGCCATCTTTTCAGTTGTCCTATGGTATTACAATGAAAAGACGATTGGAGGTCACAGAGATGGGATTTCTCAGAGGAATGTTGAAAGTTCCCATGACAGCTAAAAAGACCAATGGGGAAGTTCTCAAAGAGGCCAACACAAAAAGGCAGCTCTTAAAAAACATCAGAAAGAAGCAATCAACATTTTTCGGGCACATCATGAGAAGAGGAAAGTTGGAATACTTGGTTACAACTGGCAAAATAAAAGGAAAGAGAGATCGTGGGCGACAAAGAGAGAAAATACTGGATAGCTTGGTGTCATGGCATGGAAAACAGTCAACAACAGAACTGATACGATGCACTGTAGATAGAAGATTGTGGAGGGACATGATCACCTACGCCAACCGGTATGGCACATGATGATGATGATGATGATGATGATGATGATGATGATGATGATGATGATGATGATGATGATGATGATGATGATGATGATGATGATGATGATGATGATGGTATTACATCTTAGTAAAGATATAATATTATATAATGCTGATGATGATATGTCTCAATCATTTTTAAAACTAATTTATGAGAAGGGGATAATTGGAAAATACCACTTCTTCTGCTTTTGGATTCGACGATTATTTCTTTTCACTAGTCATCATCATCGTGTGCCATACCGATTGGCGTGGGCGATCATGTCCTTCACAATCTTCTATCCACAGTGCCAGTGCATCGTATCAGTTCTGTTGTTGATTGTTTTCCATGCAATGACATCAAGTTATCCAGTATTTTCTCTCTTTGTCGTCCACGATTTCTCTTTCCTTTTATTTTGCCAGTTGTAACCAAGTATTCCAACTTTCCTCTTCTCATGATGTGCCCGAAAAATATTGATTGTTTCTTTCTTATGTTTTTTAGGAGCTGCCTTTTTGTGTTAGCTTCTTTGAGGACTTCCTCGTTGGTCTTTTTCAGCTGTCCGGGGAACTTTCAACATTCTTCTGAGAAATCCCAACTCTGTGGCCTCTAATCGTCTTTTCATTTGTTTCTTTACTGTCCATGATTCGCTTCTATATGTCAGAATCGGTTCTATATAGCACCGATGAACTCTCTTTCTCATTTCTATTGACATAGACTTGTTGCATAAGATATTTTTCATTTTCTGAAATGCTATTTTGGCCTGAGCTATTCTGCTTTTTATTTCCGTTGTGCATCTTCCATCCGATGTTATTATTGTGCCCAAGTATTTGACGCGTTGCTTTCTTTTACTATTATGTCATCTATTTATCATATATTCATATCATATTATCATTTCTTGTAGTTCATTCTCTGTCTCTGCTATTAAGACTGGGTCATCTGCATATCGCAAATTATTTATGTTGTGACCGTTGACTTCAATTCCATTTTTGTCTACTATTGATCTCATAATATATTCGCTGTAAAGTGAAAACAAATCGCCAATCAACCACTAATATCTTCAGTAATAAAGAAAAGACGATGGTCATACGTTGGACATGTGATGAGAAGAGATAATAACCGAATAGCAAAGCAAGCCCTCATATGGGAAACAACAGGTAAAAGCAAAAGAGGAAGACCCAGGGAGACACTGAGAAGAACATTGATGAGAGAGGCAAGAGCAGCAGGAATCGGCTCCCTCAATGAGATAGAACTGCTTGCACAGAACAGAGACAGATGGCGAGATTTGATAAAATATCTTTAAA
This sequence comes from Megaustenia siamemsis, assembly GCA_032433765.1. Classification (NCBI taxonomy): domain Eukaryota; kingdom Metazoa; phylum Mollusca; class Gastropoda; order Stylommatophora; family Ariophantidae; genus Megaustenia; species Megaustenia siamemsis. The sequence goes on along the minus strand of JAVIAB010000139.1, from coordinate 78,474,641 downwards.
AGAAAACTGCTAGAACAAAAAATTCATATAGGAGAAGGTGTATCTTGGTCTACGCCCTATGGGCGCTCGAAAGGTCAATAGATAGATAGAAAGTGAAAACAAATTCGGCGACAGAACACAACCTTGTCTGACTCGTTGTTTTATAAGTTGAAATTGTCCTGTCTGGTTGTTAATTCGTTTAGCTGCTGTTTGTTGCCAGTACATGTTTTTTTTTATGATTCGCAGATCCTTGCCCTCAATGTTTACTTTCTCCAACATATTGATTATTTCCACATGCTTTATTTTGTCAAATGCTTTTGTGTAGTCTATAAAGCACACAAATAGTTCTTTCTTTACCTCTATAGATCTTTCTATCAATGTTCTTAAGATGTATATTGCATTATTGGTGCCCTTTCCTTCCACAAATCCACATTGTTCCTCACTTATTTCTGGTTTTATTTTGTTTCTTACACGTCTCATGATGATTCTTAGTAATATTTTCGTCATATGGTTCATGAGACTAATAGTGCGATGGTCTTCACAATCAGTTGCACCTGACTCTTTCGGTATGGCTACAAAGATAGATTTTAGTAGATCTTCGGATATGTGTCCAGTGTTATATATGTCATTGAGTAGTTTTGTTATGACTTGTACTCCCAGCTCTCCCAATGCATTTATCTCTTCGGTTGTTATATTGTCGGAACCTGGAGCTTTGCCTCTTTTTATGTGTTGAATTGTGCCCTCCACTTCACTCTGCATAATCGGTGGTCCTGTGTCTTTGTTTGAATTGTTTAACTCTGGTCTTTCATCATCATAGAGTTGACTGATATATTCTGTCCATCTTTCTATTGTCTTCTCCTGTCCCATTAATATATATTTCCTTCCTTTAATTTCACACATCCTGAAACTTTGACTTCTTTTCTTCCTGTTAATTCATTTAACTGATTGTGCATAAATTTTGAGTCTTTCTTTTGTTGTTTTTCCATTTCTTCACATTTCTGTTTTAACCATCCTTCCTTTGCTTCTCTGCATTTGTTTTGGATCTCTTTGTGCAATATTTTGTATGACCTTTCTTCTTTCTTATGTTTTCTTCTTTCATCCATTAGTTGTAATATTTCTCCTGTCATCCATTTCTTTTTGTTGATTCTTTTGGTCACTGGTATTACCTCATTTCTTGTTTGTTGAATCGATTGTTTGAGCATTTCCTACTGCTCCTGGATGTCCTGTATTTTCTCAAAAGCATTATATCTATTTTGTACTATCGTGCTATACTTATCACTCATCTGTTTATCTACTCTAAGTATATCTAGTTCTAATTTTATATTTCTTAGGGATTTCTGTGCCTTCCGCAGTTTTATTCTTATCTTTCCAACTATTGGTACATGATCACTATTGCAATCTGCTCCTCGCATTGTTTTAACAAATGTTAACCCATTCCTGAATCTTCTCTGTACCAGTATAAAATCAATTTGATTGTGTACTTTTTTTGTCTGGGCTTTGCCATGTACATAGTCGCCTTGGGTGTTGTTTGAACCAGATGTTACCTATTATCATTTCATGTGTCTGCCTAATCTATCAATCTATCCCCTCTGTCATTCGTCTCTCCAAGGTCATGCACCCCAGTCACATTTTGCACTTTAGCTGTTCCTACCTTTGCATTAAAATCCCCTAATATAATAGTTATTTATTGGGATTTACACTGTTCCATGGTCATCTCTAGCTCATTGTAAAAAGTGTCAATGTCTTCTTTTTCGTTATTACTTGTTGGTGTATAAGCTTGAATTATGTTGATATCCATTGGTCTACCTCTTAATTTTACTAGCAGAATTCTATCTGATACTGGCCAAAATCCTTTCACTGTTTTTCTTCTTTTTTTATCTAACATGATGCCTACACCTCTTTCGTGTGTAGTTCCCCCAGAGTTAAATTACATTTCCGCTGTCGCGTTGTAATAATCCTGCTCCTTTCCATCTCATTTCACATAGTCCCAATATGTTCAATTTCAATCTCTTCATTTCTTGACTGATGTTTTCTAATTTGCCAACTTGAAATGCTGATCTAATGTTCCAAGTTCCTATTGCTAGTGTCTCTTTATTTTTGATCTTGCATACAGTAGCTTGATGACGATCGGGTGTCACCTGTCGCTCCCTACCGGACGAATTGGCTGTGGAGTCCTCATTAACGTCGTTAACTGTAGATATTAAGCTGTGATTTGTTATGATTAGTCTAGGCAATATAAGAAGGTAGTTTGCCATTCCTTTCCTTCTTGGCAGTGACTGTACTAGTCGGAGATCGCAGCCATTGTCTCTATACATGATATCCTCTGCCTGCCATCGCGGTGTGGGGACCATAACCGCATAATCGGCACTACTTGTCGGCTGCTCCCACGACACCATCCACCACCTGCTCCAATGGTTTCACATAACCCGGATAGGGGGGAGGGGGGCGGGGCTAAACGGGAGCTCCACCTTGCCCAAGGGTGTCCCGAAGACTAGTGGAGGAAAGGAGACGTCTTACTCCTCCTTTAGTAGGGCAGAACTCTACCCCGCTAACCGTTTTTCACCAGTCATCATCATCATTGAGTGCCGTCTCCACATGGTTGGCTACCATGGAGCGCCATTCCACTCTGTCTCTTGCTTTGATAGTGCAGATTGTCATAGGGTGACTTGTCTATCTTTTGATGTTACTCGTCCATGTTAGTCTTGGTCTGCCTCTTTTACCTTGTATTTTCCCTTCTAATATTACTTTTATTAGGCTGTAGTGTCTATCTATTGTCCTTTCGAGCCGAAGACGGCACATAGGGCAGAACCACAATCTCAAAAACAGAAACCTTACGTGCCAAAATGGCACTTATTGCAGAGATCACTGCTTCTAAAATCTATGGCTGTTTCTACAACAATACTTTTTACAATGACAGCCTGTCAAGCCATCGATCAACCTCCTTAGTCGCCTCTTACGACATGCCTGGAAGGTCAGTGTCACTATTCTTTTGTAGTGTCTACATGACCCAAAAATTTCATTTGTCTTGCTCTAATTGTGTCTAGTAGTTCTCTTTTCAATTTTAGTTGTTTTAAAACTTCCTCGTTTGTTTTCTTTTCTTTCCATCCAATTCTACATATTCTTTGGTGAAATAAAAATCCTGAGTCTCACAAGTCGTGGCGACTGCTTGACCAAGCGGTCTTTATTCCTCGGGCGGGTTCTATCATTGCCGACATACACCAGCAATGGTACTATGTGTCGTAAAGATAGTTTTTTTTTTTTTTTTTGCTGAGAAGAAACAAGAGAAACAGGCTCTTCTATGGGGAACATCAGGATACAGAAAAGGAGGAAGACAAAAATAGATACTAAAAAGAAAACTTATAAGAGAAGCAAGGTTGGCAGGCATAGACTCATTAGAAAAGATCGAACATCTCGCGCAGAATAGATAGAGATGGGTGAAGGAAAACACTAGAAGCCATGTCTAACGATGCAGGAAGGATCTAGAATCCCCAAAAAAGGATATGCCTGGTTGAAATTTCTACATTGGAAATCGATAACGAAATAATTTACATGAAGCAAGGAGTGATAGAAAATAATTTTACAGCCTGATATTTAAAACGCTACAGAGAGCGAAGATGACCGTTAGCACCAACTGAAAGGGTCAGCGATTCATACCTGACTGCCTGCACCAGGATCATCATCGAGTGCCGTTTGCACATCAAAAATTGGCTACCATGGTGCAAGCAATAATAATAAATGAATATTATTATAGAGGGAAACTTCCGAGGCGATAATCAGCGAATCAATTCAGAGGAAGAGGTATGTTTACAGCACTCGGAAAAAATGACAAATAATCAACAACAGAAAAAAATATGGACCAAAGCAGGATCGAACCCGTACTCAGTGGCACAGCACTGTGCCACTGAGTACAGGATCGATCCTGCTTCGGACCATGTTGTTTTTTTGTTGTTTATTTGTCATTTTTTCTGAGTGCAGTAATGCATACCTCTTCCTCCAATGATTCCCTGACTTGTGCTTCTTTTGATGTTACTCGTCCATGTTAGGCTTGGTCTGCCTATTTTACCTTGTATTTTTCCTTCCAATATTACTTTTAGTAGGCTTTTGTGTCTTTTAACATACCCCAAAAAATTGAATTGTGTTTAGTAGTTCTCTTTTAATTGTTAGTTGTTATAAGACTTCAGTGTTTATTTTCTTCTTTTCTTTCTATACAATTCTTCCTATTCTTTTATAAATCCACATTTCAAAGGCTTCAATTTTCAGTTTTGTTTTCTTGTCTAATGTCCATATTTTTGCACCATACATGAATGTTGAGAAAGATATACAGACAACTATACAGACGGATCTGTAATACGACACCAAAGGAGTGCAAAAGCATTTAAAGCACGCTCGGCAGGAAGAATAGTCATGGAAGACAGTGGTGCATACGTTATGATCCCGAGTAGCCACGGATATCTTTGGGCTAAAAGGTTCAAGTGTAGCAGAGTAGGTGAATGAAAGCATGGGACAGGTAAATTAACCGGTACCCATTTATTAATAGACTATAGCAGTAACATATGATGGCGATCATCAGTGTTAGGACAGAATACAAGTTTAGGAAATTTCCAGCCAGAATAACAAGTTAAGGAATAGAAAGTTCATAGTTTAGGGACACCACCGAGGAATTATACTCGAACATGACAAGTTAAGGGAATAGAAAGTTCATAGGGGGTAGTGGACACGCAGAAAGTGGGGAAAGGTAGAATTATACTGGACATTATAGTTGAATGGAAATTTCCACGCTAGCAAGTTGTGGAAATGGGGATATAAATAAGCACATGACAATATGCGCATAATTTGGGCGCATGTCTTTAATGTCCTGTAAACAGCTACCAGGACAGGTCAAAGTCATGAAGTAATCATTGTTTTGAGACAGAGAGGTCAAAACTGACCATAGGGTATGATGGTCACAAACAGTTTATTTTGACAATTTTGAGTCATAGGTCAAATATTGGTCAGAAGGTTGAGAGTTATGGACTCCACGAGTGATCAGAAAGGTCGCAAGTTGTCACTTTGCGACAATTTCATTGGCTGAAGATATGTCACACAGAGTGTGATGTTGGAGTATTTAAACTTCAACAGGATAGGTTTTAGACAGAAAGAACCAATGTTGAGCCAGAAAGTTGGACCGAAAGTTAGGATCAGAAGATTAGAGGTTGAATTAGAACAAGAATTAGAACTAGAAGAAATGTAGTCAGAAAAAGTTAGAGCCAGGACAGAAGTTTAGTCAAGAAAGTTTAGTCAGGAAGAGTAGTTAGTAATCTTCAAGTACAGTTAGAATTCTCCAAGCAGTAGACACAAGATTCAAGTAGTTAGGAATCGTTAAGTTAGTTGACAAGTAAATAATGAACATATAAGCAATTAATTGAGCCATTGTGAAAGGTTATAAGTAAATAACAGAACAATATGAATTTAGTTGTGAAATTGTGATTCAAGATTCCAAGAACTGTGCTTTCAAACAATATGTTCTGATAACAAGTTCGTAAGTAAACAAATTGTGAGAACTACTGACTAAAATAAATGTGCTGTAATGCCCTTATGAACTAATTCAATAAATATTCTGTAGTTACAACACTTTAACACAAGTATCACAGATTTGCTGCAAACCACAACATAGCGCTTTAATATCCACTTTAAATCCTTTTAAGAGTGGACTATGAAGGTGTGGTCGCCTGAAAGAAAGAAATAAAGAAAGAATGAAAGAAGGCAGGCATGCAGCAGGAAAGGAAGGAAGTAAAGTTGAAGAACATCCCATCCCTATCAAGAAAACCAAATATAATTAAGTGCCAAAATCAAATTAGTACCTTTTTGGACGGAAGGCATTACTGAACATACCGGTAGCATTGTTTCTAAATGTAGAGAATAGGAAGTCTAAACAGAGATAGAAGACATGGAGCCTGATATCAAACGTATTTGGAACACTAATACACATTTATAATAAATAAAAATATAATATTATAAGAAATAACTCCAGTGGCAAAAAGGGCACTCTACAATACAATCTTCATCCCAACGTTGTGATACCAATGCCAGTCCTGGACCCCTAGATGCAAGAACAATAAGAAAACTAACCTCTACTGAGATGAAATGTGTTAGACGAATGACAGGAAACAGCATGAGAGATAAGATCAGAAATGAAGAACTGAGAAAAAAGCTAAGAATAGCCCCCGCCATAGAATATATAAAGAAACAACATATAAAATGGTTTGGGTACGTGACAAGGCAGAAAGATTAATACACAACGAGCCTTCAATAAACATTGCATGAACACCAGACTTAAAGACCGACCACGAAAAAGATGGATTGACAGAATATTAGAAAAACTAGGAAACATAACAGCAGCAGAGGGGCAAAAGACCGCAAATTATATTGCAACCTCGACACAGAAAGGCAAATGAATAAGGAAAGAAGAATAATACATTTTCTTCTACACACCTTACATCCTTTCAGGTGACATAAAGTTCTTCATTCCACTCGTTTGATATCCTCAGACATTAATATTATTTGATGTTGCTGGATTTTCTCAAGACAAATAATAATAAATGAATATTATTATAGAGGGAAACTTCCGAGGCGATAATCAGCAAATCAATTCAGAGGAAGAGGTGTGTCTACAGCACTCTGAAAAAAATTACAAATAATCAACAACAGAAAAAAAAAAGTACAATATATGTTCCGAAGCAGGATTGAAACCATACTCCTTGGCACAGCGCCTTGCCACGAAAAGCCAAACGCTGGGGGAAAACTGCCAACTTGGCTAACTAAAAAATTAGCCATCATTGGCGATGTCTTTTCATGCTTGTTCCTCAAGACTATAACATAGGGTTGCAATCACAGCTCAGAAATAAATTGTTTATCTGTATTTTCTCGATGTAGTTTAATTTAGACCTGGTGCGGAGTTATAATGTTTTCTTTTCACACGGACAAACCATTTTATTTATTAGTTTTTATTAAGTAGTTTCTTTGCTGATTCTCTCTTGTGGTCTTATTAATAAATTGTCTCCCCTGGTCAATCCAGCTGCTTTCTTAACTATGTTTTGGCTGCCATTTTCTTCCTTGTTTGCCTGAATTTTTTTTTTTTAAAATACTGCTTACACTAAATTTGTCATATTTTAGTTAATAAAAGTCGCAGGCACATGTTATTGTTATGGAAGGCCTCAGTACCACTACAAACGAATTAAAATCCATAATTGCTCAACCGCCCGTGCCAGTGGAATTATCCGAATTACTAACTCTGCCGTAGTATTTGAACACAACATGGCAGTGTACGTGAAACGATATAAGGAAGTTAAACTAGCCTGGAGGGAGTGTATGTGTAGTGAACAATTGAGACACAGAACAATGTTGAGTTATCAATAACAAAGGTTGTCATTTCATTGGTTTATTAAAGTTCCTGTAAACGTCTGCTTCTTCATAGTTAACAGTTCATCACTTCTACAATAATTGCACATTTGTCCTAGTTCTACAATATCAAATAAGTATCAGCATATCAACCTAACCACACTCCTTACTCATTGCATATCAAAATGTTTTTGCTGGCTCTTGCTCACATTTGAGGCTACTATGAAATAGATATCAATGTGGCATATTGATGCTGTAGATATCTTCTTCATTCCTCTCTAGGGCCTTCAATAAGTAGGGGTTACAAAGTCTTGTTTGGTGAGGTAACTTACTTCCAGCTACCCATTCTCTGCACACTATTTCAGTTGGTCCTTAAGAATTACAGTAAAAATAACTGTAGTAACATCAATGATGTCCTGAGGACAATATCTAGCTAATTCACTTTATCGTCACATTATTTTCATAAATGAATAGTTAAGTCACACCATTAGCCATACATTGATCAGTCTTCTATTGTCTGTCTGATCTAGTTGTACTCAATAGAATCTAGAATAAGAATGTGATGCCTTCTGTGTTTCTGTTTTTGTATTTCCTTATTGTTGCTTGTAGGGATTGTTCTAATTGCTCATTGGCTGCCTGGCTAACTCTAGGTTTTAGAATCAATTGCAAATGTCTCCCTCCTTGCATGAAGTGAACTTTCTTAGTCAGTAATAACTTTCTTTGTTATTTGGGCTTCAGGTCAAGGTTCTACGCTTACCTCTACAGTAGGAAATGTGTACCTGACCTATTATTCTTGTTTACTTCCAAAGTTCACAGTCTCTGAGTTATTTATATCTAGTTGGTTATCAAAATCTGAGAAGTGGCATCTATCACTTTCTGGAACTCTCTATAATTCTGAATATCTCATCTATATATGCTTCTCATACTGTTACTCCCCATTTTCTTAGTGCAACAGAAAATGAAATCTTCCTAAATTGCAAATATTTGTCCATATGCCACACACAGAAGAAAGAATCCAGTCATGTTTTGTGATGTATATGAAATATGGGACTTGTCCATTTCAGGTCATGCAGATGTCGAAGGCAATGAAAGAACAGATACATTAGCTGGTTTATAAATGATATCAGATGGACAACTAATCGATAGGGCAGGTATTATTAACGATCTCAGAGGTCTGGACAGAATAAAGAAGTAAAACTATGTTTCTACTAAACTGCAAGAACTTGGTGTGCAAACTGACACTGCCAGAACAGAATGATAATGTGAATGAATGAAGGGAATTACTAACCAACACTGAACTGCCACAGTTAGCAACACTGAACTGCCACAGTTAGTCACTATGTGCTGATTAACATTTTGAGAAAATCAGAGCATTTGATGATGTGACAAGAATGCAAGGATGATTTAAAAAAAAAAAAAAAAAAAAAAAGTAAAGTACCCCTGTCACGCCAAGTGGCGTATAGGGAATATGGTGTTAATGACCATAAATTTTACAGACCTTCGGCACATGATTTTTGGAGTAATGTGGTCGGTATTACACCCGTGCCGCTTCACTTTCCCAGAAAAAAATCAGGTACCCATTAAAGGCTGGGTGAACCCGGAAGCCGTCGGTTGGGATCGAACACTATCCCTTGAGAACTGAATCCTTGGCAATGTGAAACATCTTCAAGGTAAACAGAGTTCAAAGTCAAGGGTAGTATATTGTAAGACAGACATGGGCATGAAAAATAGATGCTCCATGATAAACAGACTGCCTGCCCACAGACCAACTTGCTTAAAGAATGAGATGTTTGAATAGATTTAGTTAGGGTGCAGCTGTCACTGACAGCTGAGTGTTATAACACCACGAATCATGTATTCAGATTGAAACAACTATATTATTGTAGTCTGAAGTGGCGTTAATGACAAAAAGTAAACTTTCAAAGCAGACGGTCAATGTCTGTTGGCAGCAGTGTCAAGGGAGTTGATGTAATGAGTTCTAGATATTTCAGAACTTGAAGTTGTGAAGTCTAATGTAAATACTCAAGTCAATAATATCAGTTAAGAGATTAACTCATGGTTTCCAAGGCTGCTACAAGTAACTTGGTACAAGGCCAGGCTTATATTATCATCTGGTGCGTAGCTGTCGCCTCCTGACTTCAAAATGCCCTTAGAGTATTAATTCATCAAATTGTGTTTCAAGATATGTAAGACTTTTGATGTTGTTACAGACTATGTTATAAAATGTATTGAAAGCCTGTTAAAGTTATTAAAGACGGAGCTCTAATGGAATCAAAGGTCTGTGTAGTTTATCTGAAAAAACATATGCTTTTCCTACATTGCTACAGACCTGATATGAGAATCATTTAGTTCCCATTCTTTTTCATCATCTGCACATTTGAGTAATAAAAAACAATATGCAAATAAAAAACAAATTTTTGGGGGGTAATATGGTCAGCATCATTCCTGTGTCATCTTTCTATCCCAGAAAAAAAAAATTTGGCACCAATTTTAGGCTGGGTTAACCTGGAAGGTGTGAACTAGATCAAGATCTACCTCTTGCTTCATTAGACCAGATCACTATGCAGTGTTTACCTAACTCTTGTTACACATAGAAGTCTAATTTGATTTTTAACCCTATATGCTATATGACAATCAGTCAAGCTGACAGGATAAACTGTAGTAGAAACATGCAAGTACATTGATTTCAAATATTTATTAACTTTGTTTCTTCATATCAAGAAATACAACAAAAATGCAAACTTGTGGTAATTCATTGAGCACACAGAAATGAAATATTGGTACAAAGATAATCTAAACTTTCAAAGGACATGTCTAAATGTATGCTTGTAAAAATTAAGAACACAAAAGGTAATTTTTAACTAGTATTTTTTTTTTTATCTAAGAGAAATATTAAAAGGAACATTTTAAATCTTAATATTTTAAACATTTCAGTCATCTATTTACTTTCACAGTGTAGAGCTCAAAAAAGACTTCTTTGTATAACAGGGCCATCAAAGTCTAATTCAACAGACTCCAAATAATGGAACTAAATTCTAAATGATTGTACACAAATTTGAAATATAATAGTCATGATTGAAGAATAACTAAAATGTGATGACATGTACATTAATAGAACAAACTGTGTCTGAGAAAGAAATTAGCAAATTTGTTTGCAGCTTGCTTTACACGCTGAAAATTTTATTTTAAAGCACACCTTTCAGTTGACTCAGCTGGCAACAAAAAACAGGTATCTGACCTTTGGTCAAGGAATGAAAGGTATTCAGGGAGAGAATGTTTAAACTTATTGCGCCAAGAGAAGTAGCCACGTCTGTACACCCTTGTCCTCAAAAGCATCACTACTATAAGATACACTTGACTTATCCACGCTTACTGACTGACATTATATGTAAATCCATTATAATAGTCTCATTATTCATTTAAAAAATAAATTTTAATAGTCACAATTAATAGAAAAAGATGAATACTATACATGATCATTTCATATACATTACAGTTAAACACTATGGCCTAACCACTAAACAATTAACAGAAGCCCCAAAAGTGCTGGCAAATTCTCAGCTGCACAATAAAAAAAAAATGAATAGAAGACAACTGTATTGTCACACAAAGACTTGATTTCTGTACGTTGGTTGCCACATAGATGAAATGAACATTATTGTAAACATGAATCTATGATCAAAACACTTTAAACACAATACATCCTTTACAATTGCAGGAGTAAAAATGACATAGGGTCACCTTTGTCTATGTCCCTGGACATGCTGGAGTACGGGGAAATGAAAGAACGGACAGGTTGGCTAGCAGCGTTGTCGCTGAAGACGGTCAACCAACGGATCGGGTGAACATCATCAATGCCCTCCAAGATGTGGGAAGGGCACAGGACTTCGACAACAATGAGTTCACGTCACTCCTTCGAATAAAAGAGATGGGAGTTAAGATGGGCACAGCCAGAAACGAAGAAACTTAGTGGGCGTGTAAGAAAATTAATCAACCAACACACAACTGGAGTCGTCAGTCGTTGGACACTGCTGGACTAGCTGAGTAGGGGATCTGAGTAGCTATGGATATGTTCAGAGTGCAATGATGATGACCTGCAAATAACTCATTAAACTTTTACAAACAAAAACAATCAAGCTTCTGCAGTTTGAAGCAAATAAAATTAATGACTGACTGGCTATCTAAAACTAAGAAAAAGGATAAAAACAAATGGCTGGAAAATTGAACTACATATTCACTCTATGCAATTATGTGTGGCTGTAAATTAATTTGTTAATGAACTTTTACTGCATAATTGACTTTACACACCGATTTTGTGTAACAACCGCCTGATTAATTTTTTCATACAATACCATACGTTTTATATCTCAAAATGCAGAATAACAAAATAATTCTCACAAATATAGAACACAAATGTAAAAGTGCTTACAGAAATACATTCTTTACATGACTACTGAGTAGAATTCAGCTCACTAAGAATAAAGTTCATATCTTATTTGTTTTTTGCATGTGTGACCTTTGACCTCTGTGTCATGTAGGAAACATGGTGCTATAGAGCAATGCAACATCTGATTACCCAAACAAGTGTTCTAGCTTCTTGACTCAAAAGAGAACATAGAGGGGAAGGAAAAAGATGACACCAGGCGAGCACACACAAAAACAACAATCAAAAAAGAAAAAGATGGATTTGACTCTACTACTAAGAGCCTACACTTGACAGATCAACTGTATCTCCTATCATGCTGTAAGAGACAAACTAATAGAGATGTGACAGAAGTAACATCCTCATTGTGTCAAACAATCTGACAAAATCTAAAGTGCCGAGGGGGAAAAAAAAACATGATACAAAAGCAACACTAACATACAAAAGTATCTTTTAAAAAGGAACAAAGAAAACATGCAAATTAACAAGCAAAAACAAGTGCACCTTTACAGAAAACAAAGTTTAAAATATATTGCCATCTCAGTCACTCATGTCCATATCAACTGGCTGATGGTCAGAATCTTTCTCCTCTGGCTCTAAAGGTGGAGGGGAACCGGAGGACCGTGGTTCGCTGTCCTCTCTGTTCCTGTCACTGCCACTGGCAAAACCTTTCTCCTCCTCATCATAATCTCGCTTTACCTATAAACAAGCAAAAGGACAAATGTTATGAACTTGCGACTACACAATACAGTTTTATGCTGCGTAAGAGAGATAACAAACCTAGCTATTCTAACATTCAAAGATGCAGAGCAACAAGTAGCTACAGTATGTAAAAAAAAAAATATAGCAATTTAATAACTCTAGATTACAATACCTTTGTCAACATGATGAAGGCAAAATAAACATCTTTGGAATTCAACAGTTTGCCGCAGGCAAAAATAGTCAGTAACATAAATACATTTGTTAACAGATGCTTAAAGATAACAAGTAGTACTGGTAACAACAAAAATATATCTATCCTTGATAACAGATTTTGTTATCTTCTGTCTATATCCTATGATTCTTGACCCTTCCTGTTAGACGTCACATAGGGCTTTTTGTGTTTTTCGCCACCAATCTCTATTCTGGGAGAGATGTTTGATCTTATCTAATAAGTCTATGCCTGCCAACTTTGCTTCTCTTAAAAGTGTTCTTTTAGTGTCCCTTCAGATCTTCCTCTTTTTCTGTATCCTGATGTTTCCTATAGAAGAAATTTTGGAATGTTCTTGCTGTCTCTTCTCAGCACATGTCCATCTTCTTTCCTTAATTGTAGATGAGATCTTAGGTTGCATGGCTGTTTCTCTTATTTCAATATTAGTTTTGAATTTTTCATTGTACACAGAGTATAACTCTTAGGAATTTGTCTTCAAAAGCGTTTAGTTTTTTTTCCTCAATCTCTTTTGATGTTTTCCAGCTTTCACATGCATAGGTAAGTGTTCATTATACATTTGAGTTGAGTATTCTAAGTTTGGTTTTCTTGCATAGTATTTTTGATTTCCATATTTTGTTCAGGGTTTTAAAACTTGTTGCTGCTTTTCCTATCCTGCTTCTAATCTCTTTCTTTGTTGCACCTTCTTGATTCCTAGAGGCCTATGACTAGTACGACATACATGTGTTCAAGTTCAAACACAGGTCCACACATTATGAAGTTTCCTAACATGGAAATAAGGTACAAATTAATGAACATGAACATAGAGAATGTTCATCAATTTTTTTGTGGGATATAGGAAATATACAAAACTAATACTCTTTTTTTTATCTCCAGTAGATTAATAGGTAGTAAAAAAATCTTTAACTTTTTCTTTGTTTTTGGAAGGAGGCCTTTGTGTGAGCTATTCTGCACCTCAACTATGTTGTACATCTACCGTATAAGGTTAACATTGCTCCCAGGTATTCACAGATCTGTTTTGATAATGTTCCAGTTACTTAATTGTGTTTAACGAGAAAAATAATACACAACTAAAAACAGTGGAGATTTTTTTTTTTATAAACCAGAACCACAAATAAATTATGATTAAATTACACTGTGTTGGAGCAATATGTGATATCACCTATGGTGCATTAATAAAAGAATGATGATTAAGTAATGAAAGAAATAACACATACACACAAAAAAAGGTGAAACATTTCAAAATTGTCATGTCTTGGATATTAAAATTTAGAAACCAACCTTCGAAGAAATACTGGACTCTTTTTTTTTCTCCTCCTTTTCTCTAACTGGTTTCTTCTTGCTTTCATGTTTGCGGTCTCGGCTGCGGCTTCGCTTACTCCGGTCACGTTTGGATCTATGGAAAACAGAGATAAGGTTGGAAAGGAAGATTTGTTAAAAATCTAAGTTAGAAAAGACATGATGATAGGCTTTAATATGCCTAACATCTTTGAAAAACCATAAAGAAAATTATTGTTATACAATATGTAATTAGACCCCTGTTTTTTTTTTTTTTTTGGGGGGGGGGGGGATAAGAGAAGGGTTGCAAAAAAAATGTTACTTAACCCTTAGTAGACACCAGACTAAAACGCAGTGCAACCCTGTTTGGACACACCGATTTTTTTTTTTTTAATAATTACACCAAACAGTTTCAAGAAATTTAGTGATATATCTGCTGTTTGTTATTGTCTGGTCAAGTAGCATATAACAAAATGTTCAGAAAAAGCTGCTCTATTCATTTACAATATTGTGATCTGTATAAGAAAAATCACATTAAAAATATGCTACAGGTAAGCAAAAAAAAAACACAAAATGCACACTAAATTTTCAATTTTCACTAAATTATTTTGTAATCAACAGTAACATCAAAATCTACTTACTCTCCATTGTATATACACACACATTTTATTATTAATTTCAATCATTTTAGAGCACAACCAACATATTCATTACCACTCACAGTGATAAGAGTCTTAAAAATTGAAAACAAATAAATTCAGAAATTTGTTTCACCTATAACCTAAATAAATCCTTCAATCATCAAGTTGAAAATCCATGTTCATTAAAAAATTATACCCATAGACAAAGTTTCGCATAAAAAAACGTGAAAAATAAAACACTACATGATACTTTCCAGGACTGGCTAAGGGAAATGGCCATCTAGTGAATTTTAAAATACGGATTTATTTAAATTGAGACAATGACTATTTTAAATGGAACAAACACGCAGGCTAATGGCAGATTGTTCAAAATAGGTATGTGACCATTGGCTGGGTGTCTAGTAAGGGTTAAAAGGAATGCAGACAGTGGGGAACAAGAATTTTAAAAGTGGGGTGTGTTTTTGTTTGGTGAGATACTCTAGTAGAAACAAGAAAAACAAATTTTCATCAGCTCGATTGAAGATCTGCAATCACTTAATGGATAATTAGATTTATAAGTAATCTTCATCCCAACATTGTGCTACCAATGCCAGACCTGGACCCTAGATGTAAGAACAATAAGAAAAATAACATATACTGAGATGAAATATGTGATGATGTTTTGCGTTTGTCAAGTATTGATCAATTAAGTATGGTAAAATTCAAGATATAGTTAACACTGATTAACTATTTTGATAACACCTTCTTAATGCATCAACATCATGTCATATCCATCTGAATCTAACATGAAATTATTCAACAATTACAAACATACCTTTCAGAGGCATAGAATATAGCAGTTGTCTACAATAGTCATTGATAACATGCATTCTTCCACCCCCTGGTCTCAGCAGTGAGGCCCGGCTTGAAAAGTCAATTACTCATGGACGGAAAAAATGAGTACCCTCGAAGATGGAGTTATCTGTTTGTGTGGCGATGGACCCCTGTGCACACGGCTACCAGGGAAAAACAGATTAACATGCATAATTCAGTTCCTAGTCTCTAGGGACTTCATCAGAGGTAAAGCTGGCGAAGGCAGGGAAGTGATCTTTGGTTGTCATGGCAGGGTCACTAGCCTAGAGATGGCCAAGACCTCCCTTCGCCCGAAAGGGCTCTTTGGTTACAATCTATGTAAAATATGCATTATCTGCAAGCGAACGGAATCTAACATATGCATACATTTAGTCATTAGTTGTAAGGGACTGAATAACTAGTGACCAGGTCTGTTAATTAATCACTAAACTAATAATATAAGAATTAATAAAATGATGGCACAGACCTATGTCTGGAGGGACTACGAGACTTTGACCTTTTCCTTGGAGATGGAGACTTTGTTCTTCTTCTCCTCTTTCGACGGTTACTGAAACAAAATAGATTGCAATTCCATATATATATATATATATATATATATATATATATATATAGTAAGTAAAAGTAAAGAGCCCCCGTCACGTCAAGTGGTGTATAGGGAATATGGTGTTAGTGACCATAAATTTTACAGACCTATGTTACATATATATTATTTGTCACAAAATAACAGTTAAAGAAGTTCATTTTGATGGTTAAATCTTACAGTAGGGCCCACAAAAGCAGCTGTTTTTTTTAATCAGATAATATCCAAAGATATTCCCTATAGAGTAACTTGAGTCACATGCTACGTAAAGGAAAAGTGGAAAGAAAATATAGCCAAAGAAAATTACTCAACAACAAAACTGTAAAACTAAATTTCTAAGTTTCTAAACCAAAAACAAGAAACCAAAGTGTAATTTATTATATCTCATTCATCGTGCTGAAGTCGGATGTGTTGGGCCGAAAGGCGCAAATTTAACAGTTATACTGCAAACCACAACACAACGCAGACACGTCCACTTAACGTCCTTTTAAGGACGGATGACAAAGAGGAATTCTACAGTCTACGATTACTCTAGAATACTTTAGTCATCAGGTGAATGCAAGCAAGCATATCATTCATAAATTACAAAAAATTGAACAATTAAAGCCAATTTTATCTGTCTAATGTACTCATTAAATAAAAAATAATACAAAAAAATAAATGAATGTACGTACCCTAAACGAACAGGGAAAAGTTGCTCAAGTAGCAGCAGAAATGACAAACTACAAGATAGATATTCTGGGAATGTGTGAAACAAGATGGCTAGGAACGGAAAGAATAAAATTAAATATAGGAGAGATTTTATCATCAGGAACCTGGAGAACAACATAGTGAAGGGGTAGCTATAATGCTATCAAGGAATGCACAGAAGACACTAATAGAATGGGAATCAGTAGGACCAAGACTAATGAGAGCAACATTTAAAACAACCAAAAACAAAATAAAATTACACATTATCCAATGCTATGCATCAAACCAACGATAAGGATGATTTAGTTAAAGATGATTTCTATAAACAGCTACAATGTCAGATGGATGCAAGGCGAGCCAAGGATGTTATAATCTTGATGGGAGACCTAACTGCTAAAGTAGGATCAGACAACAGAGGTTTTGAAGAGATCATGGGAAAACATGGACTTGAAGATATAAACGAGAATGGAGAGATATCTGTGGAATTTCTGCGCCCTTAATCAAGTGAGCCTAGGAGGAACAATATTCCAACATTAAAGAATACATAAAGCTACATGGGTGTCACCAGATCATAGAACGGAAAATCAAATTGATCACATATGTATTAATAATAAGTTTAAGTCATCCTTACAGGATGTAAAAGTATATAGAGGGGCAGATGTAGCTTCTGATCATCATTTTCTGATAGCCAAACTTAAAATTAAATTAAAAAGGTATACTACAGCGAATAAGGGTAGAAAGTATTTCAATGTAGGGTTTCTTAAAGAACAAGGAATTAAAGATAAATTCGCAGTCACAATATCAAACAAATACCAAGTCCTCCAACAACTAGAAAATACAATAAATGTAGAAGATCATTGGAAACAGGTAAAAGATATATGGAAAGAGACATGTCAAGAAACACTGGAGAAAAGAGAACGCCAGAATAAGGCATGGATGACAACAGAGACCCTGGACAAAATTAAAGAAAGAAAGAACAAGAAAGCAGACATAAATAAAAGCAAAACAAGAAGTAATAAAGCCAAGACACAGGAAGCTTACACAGAGGTGAACAAAGAAGTGAGAAGATGCACTAAAAAGGATAAGAGGAAATATATAGATGATCTAGTTAAAGAGGCAGAAGAAGCAGCAAATAAAGGGAATATGAAAGAACTGTACAACAGCACAAAGAAATTAAGTGGAAAATACAAACAGATCAATGCCTTTATTAAAGATAAGAAAGGAAATCTGCTTAGTAATATAATGGAACAAATGGAGAGCTGGAAAGAGCATTTTGAAGAACTTTTGAACAGACCCGGTTCAAATAATCCTCCAGATATACTACCAGCAGAAGAAGAGTTACACGTTAACTATGGAAAACCAAGTAAAGAAGAAATAATGAATGCCATCAAACTATTAAAAAATGGTAAAGCCACAGGACCAGATGAAATTCCTTCGGAAGCAATCAAAGCAGATATTAACACCTCAACCAAGATGTTACATAATCTACTAGATAAAATTTGGGAGAGATTTGGGAAGAAATACCTAAAGACTGGAAAGAAGGTTATATGATCAAACTACCAAAGAAAGGAAGTTTACAGAAGTGCACAAATTATAGGGGAATTATGCTACTCTCAGTGCCAGGAAAAATATTAAGCAGAATCATTCTGAAGAGACTAAAAGAGGCCATAGAGAAACATTTGAGAGATGAACAAGCAGGTTTTAGGAAGAACAGATCATGTGCCGATCAAATAACTACTCTACGTATAATAGTTGAACAAAGTCTAGATCTAAAATCCCCACTTTATATTGGATATATAGATTATGAAAAGGCATTTGATAGTTTAGACAGAAGAATGCTTTGGAAGTTGCTGAGTCATTACGGAATCCCCATTAAGTTTATTAACCTGATAAAAACAATGTATGAAGGAACGAAATGTAGTGTGGTACATGAATGACAGCGTACAGAAGCATTTGAAATAATAACAGGAGTAAGGCAGGGATGCCTTCTGTCTCCATTTCTCTTTCTACTGGCCATAGATTGGATTATGAAAATAACTCAAAACAACAGAAATGGAATCCAGTGGTCACTGACCAAACAACTTGATGATTTAGACTTTGCTGATGACATACCAAGCAGTGATCTCTGCAATATGTGCCATTTTGGCACGCAAGGTTTCTGTTTTTGAGATTGTGGTTCTGCCCTATGTGCCGTCTTGGGCTCGAAAGGACAATAGATGACATACCTCTCCTATCACACAGCCATCAATAGATGCAGGATAAAATGAGCATCCTTGATGAGAGATCACAACAACTAGGACTGAAGATTAATAGAGTTAAGACCAACATTATGAGAATTAATACAGTTGGCAATAACCAAATAAAACTAGGAGAAATACCTCTACTAGACGTACAATCTTACAATTTTGTATAAATCTCTGTCACCATGATTGTGAATGTGTAAATGAAGCTGCAGTTGTCCAATTGTGAACTTGAATTCTAACACTAGTATGCTTGCTTGCTTTCGTTCGCCCGATGACTAAAGTACTCTAGAATTATGAATTAGACGAGAATTCCTCTTCGTCATCCGCCATTAAAAGGACATCTCTGCGTTGTGTTGTAGTTTGCAGTGTAACACTGTTATATTTGCGCCTTTCGGCCCAACACATCCGACTTCAGCACGACATTTTTGAGTACCGGGTTGTCTTCCCTTGTCGATCCCTGCTTGCTTGGCCAGACTAGACAGGTTAGTCTGTTACTAGAGGCGCCACGGAGAGGTGGAGCAGGGTCTGGATGGTTCTGGTTCACCGATCCTGGTGCAAGCCATCAGCTGTGGATCGCTGACAACTTCCCGCTCTGGTGCTGGGAGGCGCGCCTTAGCCTCCTAACAATAGTATAACAATATGGAAAAATGACTTATTTTTCTATTTATAATGCATGCTGTCTCTTAGCATCAAAAGAATTAACTTTATAAACACATACGCTGGTGATCTAGTGCGACTCCGTTTTCTTGGGGATGGGCTTCTGCGTCTGGACTTTAGAGGTGTAGGGGATCTGAAAGTACAAACAGCAAGAATGTTCAAAAATATTTATTCATGGACAGGTACATTAAAAAATTATATTAGTAATGGCACAGTTGTTCTGTGTGTGTAATGCTGGTAGTGGAGGTTACTATACTGCTACAGTTTTACTTCTATCCCTCATTTGCCTTTCAGGAGATAAAATTTGCAGTCTTTTGCTCATCTAACGGCCTCTGCTGCTGTTATGTTTCCCAGTGTTTCTAATATTGTATCAATCCATCTTTTTTGTTTCATGGTCTGCCCTCAAGTCTGGTGTTCTCACATTTATTGAAAACTTGTATCATGTCTTGGTCTTTCTGTCTTATGAAGGAGCCAAACCATTGTATTTGTTGTTTATGTAATCTATGGTGGGAATTATTCCTTTTTCTTTGTTCACTTCTGATATTATCTCACAGTCTGTTTCTTGTCATTCATCTAATATATTTCCTCTCAGTTGTCTTTATTTTTCTTATTGTTCATAGTTTTACTCTAATATCCAAAACAGGCCACTTAAAAATAATATATACTTTGAATTGTGTGCACAAAGGAACATAAAATCACCCCACTCTGTTCACAGGCTCACAGATGAGTGGACGAGAACTAATGTACACTAAGAACAACCTACCCACTCACTTATCAATAACACCCACTTACTTATCACCCCCCCCCCCATTACCAGTCACACAAAAAGTTTTTTTTAATATTCCTAACAACTTGGCCATTTTTAACTCTTTCAGGACCAGAACAGGAAACAGGAATTTTCAGATTTGGACCAGGTTAATTTTCCTGTTTCCAGAAATTTTACCACATACCCTTTTCATTTGACTACTTCATACAATAATTTAGAATAAATGTGGCATGTGTTATACATCACCGGAGAGGGAAATGGATACAGAAAATGAAAATAGCAATATATTTATGATATGTGATTATTTAAAGGAGTAAAATATTTTTTTAAATATAAAATATTCAAGGTAGATCATTTTAAATTTAAAATATTGTAATTCACTTACCCTTTTCCAAGTTTATATGTGTTGCTATTCATTTGTCTTGAAATATTACACAACATAATCCAAATTCCTCCAAAATACAGTCTATTTGATTAATTTATGTCCACAAATAACAAAATTATGTACATTTTTGTAAATGATCCCAGAATTAAAAATATTATAAAATTTATGTGACGTCAGCACAATTTATTTACACAACTAGACTTATTTTGTGTGATATGTCCCTAAAGTACCAGTTTCGTTATCAGAATAACTACCACTCGATTCCTCTGAGACACTGATAGTGCTAGAATAGACAACACCCACTAGCTAAATATAAGCCAGACCGTCTTACCTTTTTATCATAACTTTTACCAATATTCTGACCCATTATCACAACAACAAAATTATTGTCCGAGTCTAAATACTATGAATACTCTATTTCTGAATCACTCAATAACAAGGTTTCGAACATAGATCTAGCTTGTTCTGCACTATATCGTTTTTGTCGACTGCAAGAAGTGTTGTGAATGCGACTTTCAAATCAGCAGTCGGTGTGGCCATTATGTGACAAAACTTTGAGAAATAAACAATGAATATAAATTAAAAATTTTCCAACGTTCGAAGCTAAGGGTATCAGCAGAAAGTGAAAATGCGAACTCTCCTACTTCCGGAAATCAATTATTGGTTGAAATAAAAATGAAAATCAGTGAACACGAATCAAATATTCAGCTACACACGAAATAACCGACGTGTCGGTAAGTGGTTGGAAATAGTCAGTTTTATAGAACAGAGGTGTCGGATAATAGTCCGGAAAGAGTTATGGATTGAACTGTAAATTATCTTTAAAAAAAATGAATAGCATTAACATTTTTAAAATAATTATCTGGTTATTTTTTTTTAGCAATTAGGCATTGTTTCTGTATTAAACAATCTATTTACTTAAAAAACAAAATGTACCATAGATTTCTTCACTCCTCTTATTCATTTAAAATGCAGAAGATAATGACCTTCTGGTGGCACCAACTTTTTGTTATTTGATTCAGTTGTAGAGTTTCCTTGATATTACTCATCCATCTTTCTTTAGGTTTTCATGGTCTATGTCTTCTCCAGTATGAAGTAATAAGGCACCTCTCAAGGATAGGCAAACCATTTAATGTGTTGCCTCTGTATGTAAAAAGTAAAGATCCTTGTCATGCCAGGTGGTGTATAGGGAATATGGTGTTAGTGACCATAATTTTTATAGACCTTTGGCACATGATTTTCGGGGTAATGTGGTCGGTTTGTAGTTCAAGATTACTCCCATACAGATTCTTCTCTAATGGCCTCATTCCTAATTCTTGTCTCTATATTAATACATTTAGTCATGTATACTACAACATATTTTATATCTCAAAACATCTACATAAAGTACTTACAGTCAGTATGTTGACTAACTCAGAACATTTTATGCTACTACCAATAAACTAATATTTAATTAAGAGTTTGCTTAGCGTGTATTATATAAGCTGTGCTCTAAATGATACTGTGTGATTTTTTTTTAGTCATTGAATTATTTATAAAACATAGAAACAATCACAAATAATCAATTCCTGCATAACATGTCATACAATCTAATGATATAGGAAATGAAGTTCTGAAAATATTGTTTATATATTGTAGCCTTTAGACAAATATTTAAAATTATAAAATACAAACGTCTGGAAAAAATGCTGATTGACTTACATCCACGGTGAGCTGAAAACATATTAAAACTCAAAAATAAAATGGAAAAAAGAAATTAATCTTATGGCATTTCAGGGATCTGAAAAGGAAAAATGAGACTGGAAAATAAAGGTGACATGTACAGCGCAGTCACCACATGATGTTCACGTCAATTTTTATTTCTTCCCAGATGGAAAACCATTAGACCGTACTATGATTTATATAGACTTCTCCAGATTTGAACTACAAGCTACCCATTTGGCCACCTAATCTTCCTTCCAAAGATCATATCTTAGCCTAATTTACCTTAAATCTGCCCAGAACACAATATTAGCATAAAGTTTGACACTGATAACTTACTACAAAAATATTTAAATATTCTAGACCAGGCTCACAGAGGTGCACTTAAGGTTCCAGGGAAGTTACTTTTGCCCTTGTATGTTTTGCCAGCAAGCTAAATGATGTGTGTTTCTATATACATGATGGACAAGTAAATTTTCTGTATCATCAGTGGCATGCCATTTTTCTTTATGTTACCATGAATTTGAAATATGCTGATGCTCTTGCTATACGATGATTCACTTTAAGGTGGTCAGGATTGTTTCCTGTGAGTTCTTTGAAATGTGTGACAGCCATTACAGACTTGCAGTCTTTATCACAATTGTGCTGGATAATTACTTCAGTAATTGGTGGTGTAATTTTTCCGGGAGTGGCAGGCTAGATAAACACCCAGGTCAGACTTTGTGGGAGGCAATTCTATATCTGGCATATTGTCCTGCCTGAAACTATGACAGACTTTATAATGGCTCCTGTTATATTTATATAATCGTCAACCTTATGTCACATTTTTTCCCCTACTGTTGGGCAATTCTTTCCGTACGTTCTGCTGCATGGTGCGCCTTTTCCATTTCGGTTGCGTACATTCAGCCGCATAGTGCGCCACGCGCAATTTGTTTCGTGTAAACCTTCAACAAACTGTCTTCCCATATTTTAAATTGACTATTTTATATAGATTCCTTCACTGGAGAGTTCCTTCCTTCCCCATGAGGTTCAAGTGGAAAGACGTACTCTAACATGTGATTTTTTCATTTGGATTTAGTGCTTATCGTAAAAAAATTGTAAACAAAAATCAGCTGATCAAAATGGCTTCCAGTAGCAGTGATTGTAATGCTAAAAGTCAGTTAATGACGGCTGAAGAAGCTTGTAAGTTTTTCTTGATGATAGTTCAGACACTATAAGTATTGATAACAACAATGGTGATGACAGTGATCCAGATATCGATTTTTTAGTAGAGGAAAATGAGAGTCTCATATTGATATTGACAGTGATGAGGAATACATTCCTTCAGACCACATCTTCAACCAAATGCATGCTTCAAGGCATTTTATGGACAATAAATGGAGAAAGTGTTTTTTGTGTAATTGAAAAAAAAGAGTAAATATTGTATACATAGTGATTTTTGTGTGTGTAGTCAAAATGTCTGTATTGTGTACATAGTGATTTTTGTATGTGTAGTCAAAATGTTTGTACTGTGTACATAGTGATTTTTGTGTGTGTAGTCAAACACAAATGTCTGTACTGTGTACATAGTGATTTGTGTGTGTGTAGTCAAACACAAATGTCTGTATTGTGTACATAGTGATTTTTCCCCCCCAAAAAGTTGAAATTTCATTTTTGTCACTTGTGATTGTGGATGACAAAATATCAGTTATTGTTATGCTACATCAACCAAACTTTCATGACTGCTTACAGACATATTGATATTTGTTTTTTTCCACAAAATAATTCATATTGGATTACTATGACCAGATCTATATGATGGTAAGTTGTCAATTGTGGTTTTAATTTGATGTTTCAATTTTTTGGTTTTTTTTGGTCATTTATCTACAATTTTTCTTTTTACATGTTTTGTATCATCTTGGTACTGATGAAATCAGATTCCTTGTTCAATTATCTAAAAATTCATATATAATATGTTAAGTGTTAGATAAATATAAAACATGTAGATTGATGTTTTAAGACCATAAGGTCCATCAAAAATTGTCTCTGAAATCTCCTCCGCTACATTGACAAAATTTTTCCATACTGAAAGAGTTAAGGAAAGATTTTTTTCTTCGAGAGAGATAATATATTGTAATCTTCGCTTGAATAGGGAGCCGCGATAGCTCAGTGGTTAGTGAACTGGACTACAAAGGATAAGGGGTAGGGTTCGATCCCAACTGAAGGCTTCCGGGTTCACCCAGCCTTTAATGGGCACCAGATTTTTTCTGGGAAAGTAAAGCGGCACGGGCGTAATACCTACCACATTACCCTAAAAATCATGTGCAGAAGGTCTGTAAGATATATGGTCACTAACACCATATTCCCTATACGCCACTTGGCGTGACGGGGGTACTTTACTTTTTTTTTTTTCCTTGATTACTATATATGAGTTTTGCAGACCATACTTAGAGGCGCTAAAAAGTTACATTCATTATGTGCAAGTTCGTTCAGGATTTTCTTAAAATAAACCTGATATATGCATTCTGAATGGTCTGGTGGTAGCTACTATAATATGGTCTGCAAACCTCATAAATAGTAAGCAAGCGAGGAAGATTTCTATATCTCGAAGAAGACAAAAAGTATTTCCTAATTATCTGCCGAGGGAAAAAATTGTGACACAATGTTGATAATGATATAAATATGTATTTTCACCAATTTTTACTTCACCAACGCTGAGATATACATTTTTAAAACAATGACAAACATTTGTTAATTCACTATAGCATTTTGACTCTTTAATTTCAAGCATACTAAGAGGGAGTGCACTCAATTAGATATTAACATCCAGTTTTTTTTTTTAAACTGTCGAGTAATTGTTTTATTTGTATATTTATAAAAGTGTCATTATCGTGTGCAGCACTTTTCTTTAATCAAGTGTGTTATTAGGTTGTAAAGTTTGTAGATAAGTGAAAAAATGGACCTCACAAGAATTCAGTGTAAAGTCAAGTGGCAAGAAATAATTTACCTCCTTTTACTACTAGCTTTGCCACTTTCTCCCCCAGTTACAGCAACACTGTATAGGAAAAGAGAAATTAAATACATTTTTTAAAAATTAAACTTAAAAAAAAAAGTTTTACCGCCTTTGTTCAGTCTGTAGGTGGTTATTCTAAACTCCACACACATACAAAATAATAATAATAATAATGTTAAAAATTGTATTATCTGCTTGATTCAAAAAAGCAACAACTTACAAACTTGTTCAGATAAGACTAGTTTTTTTTTTTTACACAAATTCCCTTCACCACAATAACTTTCAAGAGCTTAACTTTTAATATATCTAGAATGCAAAGCGCCTCACTAATACAACAACAAAAAATAATAAATAAATAAAAACGTTAAAAAGCCACAGAGAATAACTTCAGTTACAAAAAAATATACCAAAAGCATGATAAACCCATTACAACATAAAATCAATTTTGTTCACTATCTTCTAGTTTCTATTGTATTTCTACCTATTTCCTAAGTAAACATTAGGTATAATTCATATCTACTCCATAATTTGTATCCAGAACAAATTAGGCAGCAAATCTTCACATAGACAGAAAGTAAAAGTTCCCTCTACACCTTGCCAGGCATATGGGTGCTAGTAACCATAATTTTCTGAGTGTTTTTGAGTGATGTAGTAGGTAGCACACCAGGCCGTTTTAACTTCCTAATAAAATTTGTGATATCTGTTTACAGAGGCTGGGTAGATCCCGGAGCTTTGACTCTACGAAATAAATCTGTCACTTCAGGGAACTAAACCTGGACCATTCTGGTCAGGAAGCGAGCAGACAATAAGCAAATAACTGACTGTTTGCATGACAATCAGTAAAACAGAAATGAAGAACACATCCACAATACCATGGAAACAGAGTAACTAATCTTGCTAAGTAAGAGCTTTCAAAGAGGGGAAAGCAACTCAGAATTCAAAAACTTATGCTCAAATCTGATATGGTGGGTTGAAAGGGAACATATCGCAAGTCTGCAGTGAACCACAACACAAATTATTCACCTACTATCTTTTTAGGAGTTAAATGTGAAAAATAGAAATTAGGCAAATGTAGAAGAAGAGGAACAAATTACAAATAGGTGTATTCTTCCAGCTTAAAACATTTTCTACACAAAAATAAATAAACCAACTAAGGAATGAAATTTCATTGTAATTGTTTTACAGTGAATATTTAGAGAATGTTGTTAGACCTTTTTGTGCTACTCAGTTTCATTCATGTTACGAGATAACCTCCTACATCAGAATTGACAGAATATAAACTACATGTGCCTGTGCTTTCTTTGTTTTCTGCTGCTTTATAGTTAAATGGATATTTAAGAAAAACAATCAATTAAAATTGATGACATCATAAAGAGCTTACATTTAGAGCATCTTCCAAAGGAGTAGATTGTCCAGAGGTAAAGTCTCTGGACAGGAAGGTCCTGACTTCTAAATCCCACCACAGAGTTAGAAATTTTATTTTTTAATCTGTGATTTCTGTGTGGCCTAACCTTTTGATCTGACAGCGAGATCTAATGTCTAGCACTCTTGGATAGCGGCGAAAAACAAGAGGTTCTATGTGCACCCTGCACAGGTTAAAGAACACTTGGCAGTTAAAAGTTGAAAATAACAAACCAAAATTGCCTGTTGCCTTTTAAAAATTGTTAAGCGATTAATCTACCCATGCCAAAGACAGATGTGGTCTGAAAGGTGCAGATATTGAGGCTTGCTATAAACTAGAAGCACAACACATCCATGCCCACTGAACAGGTGAAAACTGAAGAGATACTTCAATAATTGTTAATACTGTATTACTCTGAAATATCTAAGATTTTCAACAATAAATAACCACAATCCCAGAACCATAAGAAAAAACATAGCACCAGAATTAATATTTATTTACCTTATAGCAACATTTCCTTCAGTTCTGGTGGATTAGAAGGAAGAAAACATTTTGGAAGCTATTGAGAAATCTGGCATTTATTTTTCTCCCTCTTAACAAGTATAGCATATGGTCATTGGTTGATTATTAATCCATCAGTACACAGTCTATCACTCTATGACTTAATGTCAAGTTGTAATTACAAACATTTGTCAGTTTCTGCATTAAGTTTAACTGATCTAAGAGGAAGCAATTTTTTTTAAATACAGTTAAGTGTTGAGCACTCAGAAGGATTGTGTTGAAAAGTTTTATAAGGATGTGGTCAATGTTCTCTACAATTTTTCCCCAGCCACTGAGCAGAACATTTGGTGATTTGAGCAAAAATATTTCAAATACGAAGTTACTGTGTTGCACTCATGCAGTTTATCCAGGACATTGTTTTCAATAAAAGCTGATTTAGTGTTGAGTACTTTAATTTAAATTTGCAGTAAACTACAACCATAGGTCTGGGCTGTTTGAAAATACAATTTCATGAGAATTAATGAACTTCTTTTAACCATTAATTCTAGTATGTCAATTTTAAAACTGAACACAAACTAAATAATAGAATACTAAATACTCTTCTGCCCAAGACAGAGTGACACAATTTAAACTTCCGTGAACTGAGGTGTTTCAAATGGTCATGGGTTTCTTACAGGGAACTATGAACATGGTGCATGTATGGCACAGTTTACTGTGTTATGATTGAAACATATTTTAGTGTTCACTGACATGCTGAAGACACGTGTTGGGCCTAAAGAGGCATGACTTTGCCATAAACTAGCGACACAATGCATCTACACCCACTTAAGGGATAAATGCTAAAAAATTATGATTACGTTGCAGGATTATGATGGGTGTGAAATCTCAAAAAGGTGCTTTGACAATTTTGCCCTCTGGTATTATGCATTTTTCATATGCTCTGCCAAGTTTGTTTAATGTTTTCAATAGATCTTGACCCATTTGTAAGGTTGTTAGAGTACATGTTGTTGATGCTTTCCTTGAAAGTTTATCTACCTTGAAAGTCATAATGGCTAATTGGTTAGTGTGCATGCTACTGATCAGGAGCTTGGGATCATTTCCCAAACGTGGCAAATAACTTTGTGATTGACAATTTCAAGGTCTACACAGCCTTTAAAATGTGCACCATAATTTTTTCTTGGAAAGTAGAATGGTCTGGCATAAAAATGGCCACATAACCAACAATGTACCATTCACTTAGTGCCATCTCCACATTGAAGGGTTGGCTACCATTGAACATTATTTTACTCTGTAACTTGCCTAGATGGTGCACATCATAGGTTCACTTGTCCATCTTTTGATATTATCAGTCCACTTTAGTCTTGGTTTGTCTCTGCCTCGTCCACCTTGTGCCTTCCCTTTCAAAATGACTTTTAGAAAGGTGTTATGTCCTTATAATTCTTTTTGTCATTTTTGAATGTGTTTAGTTAGTTTTTTAAAATTAGTTTTTTAATTTTCAGCTGATTCCGAACTCCCTTATTTTGTCTTATTCTCATATTTCTATAGAAACAAATGTACCAGTGATCACTAAAATAGTATGGACACTAACACCACATTTACCATTTGCCCCAAGGCGGCTGCTGGGGGCGGCTGCTGGCTGACTTTTTTTAAAATCAGCCATGCCACTGTAAATTTCACATCTGATTATATTCACAATGAAACCACTATGGAAATCACCAAAAACAGTATGGCAATATCTACTTCATGCAGGAATTAACCAACAATCAAAAGTGATTAAAAAATTGACAACACAAGCTTGCTTATATCATAAAAGTTTAAAGTCAAGCTCACTCACCTCAAGTCGAGCTTTTTAGGGGAATCTGCTTTATCATCATCATCCTCATCTTTGGGTGGAATTGATCCATTCCGTTCCAGCCGTGGAGGTGACAGTGAAACACTCTTCTTCTTCTCTTTAATCTTCTCCTTACGATCTTTAGAACGGCTTCTACGCTTGCTACGAGACCGAGACCTCCTATTTCTGTAATCCATTCATATTCAGTTTAATCTTCCATTTCTGTGATTCATTTCAGTAATTCATTTTTAAAAAACCCATTTAATCTCCACTTTTCTGTAACTCATTCAAATGTCAGCAACTCATTAAAAAACATTTAATATTCTATCCCTGTGATTAATTCAAACTGATTAAATTAATGGAAAATACTGGTATAATCACCCCTCAATTGCTGTGGCAAATTATTTACATCTGAGTTTAGTCTGTAAGGAAACCTATAAACATTACTTTCCCTAATCTATCCACTATCACTCTGTAAATAACATAAACTGTAGCATTTTCTGTAAACATGGAAAACGATATTGCACTTTATAACGGACACTGAGGTGTGTCCATGGTTGTTGTGATTAAAAATTGAAGTTATAGGTCAAGATCATCAAACTGCATGGGAGTAAAATTTTAAAAAAATATATCTCCACACTGTGTGGGCAGACAGACACATAGAGTCAACAAATATTTATATTATTAGCAGACACGTGGGTGGAAAGACATGTAGGCGAGTAGAAAGGGAGCACCCAGCATATATAAGAACACTCACTCTCAGACCCCTGGAGACATCAGAGAGAAATAAGAGAAAGACAGAGAAAGAAAGATGGAGATAAGCACAGATTAGCGATAACAAGGAATAATTAGCAGAGAACAATTAGTAAAGACTACGATTATTACTAAAGATAATAAATAATTAGCAGATGTAGTTAGTCCACAACAGAGCTCGTGTTTAGACATCTAGAAATGTGTTCTGTGATTTACTGATTTCAGGATTGTGTGAGGTTGGTGATTAACCAGACCGCTCAATAGTTGGGATTATAATATTACTGACTGTACTTTAGTATGTAATAATATAACTTGTGGCTATAGAAATGTAATAATGGTATTTGAATAAATATGTTTTGAGTGTGATGGAACACCTCAAGAATTTGTTTGACTGTCAAAAATATATATTATTGGAATGTGTTAAGAAAGACAAACAAGAACAACACGAAAAACATTACATTATAGTTAAAAGTGCAAATAAAAAGATGAACCAGTCTTCAGTTCAACGGCGTAAACCAGCTCTCTTATAATAATTATAAAAAGCATCGGTGCAACTAGATTGAATCAAATTTAACTTTACACACAGCCAAGACTTACCTCGAAGGTGAACGCTTACTATATGATTTTGGAGGTGTGCGAGATCTTCTCCTGTACAGAATTGTAAAAAAAATACATTAACAGAATTATAAATATGACAATAATTTAAAAAAACATTAAATTTATGTTGGTTTTGTCAAATTTCTGAATAAAAACTTTCATGTCAACATATGTCCTAAAATAAAAATATTCACACAATAAAATTATGATATCAAGCGCACCTTGATTTTGATCTTGTACGTGAACGCCTGCGTCTTACAGGTGAGCGGGTCCTTGACCTTCGTCTTTCTCTTGACCGTGATCTTCTGGGCCTATATAAAGTTAAAGATAAGATGAGATAAAAATAAGAATTAATTATAGTTTAATACAGGGGCAAGTTAACTATTTACATATAAACTTCATCAGCTGGGGGAACTGGTGAGAATATTAATACAAGGATGAACAAAGCTAGAAATAGTTTTCCATCTCAAACATTTGAATATATATTCAGTGCAACACAAAATGTAAAAACTAGAGATCTAAGACAGTTATGTACGCTAGTGCTTTGATGTGAAAAAAAAAATATATATATATATATATCTTTACAGCATTATCCTATTACTGGGGTCTGCTAGTTGGTGGGAAGAGAAATAGGGCCACTTGTCTTCAGCAGTCGCTGCAAGGTGTTGGGATCTGATCTGAGTTTTTATTTCACCCCAATAAAAATAACTTTTGATCCTATTGCGATTTAAACCTGCTTTCTCCTGGTTTGGTGCATCAAGTTGTGAATGTTTAAAATCATTACTTGCCAGAGGAAAATGTTTGGATAATAGTCATCATACAAAATAATTGCTCAATTGCAACCAAGAAGAAATGCATACAGTGGCAACAGGCAGACATCAGACCTGATAAGACAGTGTAAACATTACAAGAACTGCCATGCAGTGAATGATGTGCATACAACCAAAGACAACTTGCTATAGGTGCAGCAGAGTATGGGCTAGACTTGAGATACACATAAATGGAATCAAATAAGGAGATTTTGCTGCTATAGGATATAAGGAGACACATCAGAATTTGACTGTTTTTTCAGTCCCTTGTCAACAGTCGACAAGAAGAACAGATACAGACTATTAAATACCTGCAGAAGCAACAACAATTTAAACTAAAATAATGCACTCTCAGCAATATTTAAAGCTACAGACAAGTTCAAACAAACTAAAAAAATTAATGCATGATCCAGCCACATTCAAGGTGAATCTGAGATTTCATTTGCACGGACAACTGAAATATACATTTTTATTATATTTTTTATGTATCTAACATTTCCAAACCAGTGTTATCACTGTTTTTCCAAACAAAGAATGCAATAAACTGCAATGATAATGGTGCAAGATGCAAATATAAAAAACACAAAACATAATGCTAACAGTAGGACTAGTAATTAACACATAATGTGATGCCATAAATGTAAGAACAGTATGTTATAAATGAGATCATCATAACAGATTAAGGCTACACACATACAAGCATTAAATATTGGCAGGGAATGGAGAGATTAAATGTTGAGCAGTGCACAGGAAGGCAAATACAGAAAGCTTACCAATAAATATATTTATTACAAGGGAGATACGAACTTTACAAAATTATCTAAATGGGGAAAAAAAACAAAATTTTGAACAATCTTGAATTTGATCTTAAAGAAAGTAAAATTATTTTCTTAATAAATCATGCCAAAAAAAATATGTGCTTACTATTTTGCCACATAATGTTCACCTTCATAATTGATATTAATTGATCAATACTACCAGTCAAAAGTATACAAGTTTAATTAATTTAAAAACTTCATTTAGCTAAATATGGGCACAACTTAATTATTCATGTGAATGTTTTATGTAAAATTCTGATATTCTAAATTTTAATTACTTTTTTAGGTACTTATGTTGCCAAGTATGTCAGTATAATAGTTGTTAATGGACTGACTAGACCATAACATAATTGGGGATTAATCCCAGCCTAATCTTTCCAGTTGACACAGGTGAATAAGGTATTGGTTACCTGGTTCTCTGGGTTTAGAAAAGTAATAACAGTGAAGAAAAACATTTTTTTTGCCAAATTAAAATGTCTGTGTGCTAAATCTTGATATTTTGTCCCTTTTAAATATTAACATCTGATAATAAACCAACAACATTTTCAAGTTCACTCATTGCACACACACACGCGCATGTAAATTAATAATTGAGTGGTCAAGACAGTAGGTACACACAAATACATTAAATGAACATGATATTGTCAACATGGACATTAGACAAGAAAACAGAACAGAAAATTGAAGCCTTTGAAATGTGGATTTATAAAAGAATAGGTAGCATCGGATGGAAAGAAAAGAAAACAAATGATGAAGTTTTAAAGCAACTAAAAATTAAAAGAGAACTACTAAATACAATTAGAACAAGATGAATGAAATTTTTGAGGCATGTTAAAAGACACAACAGCCTACTAAAAGTAATATTGGAAGGGAAAATACAAGGTAAAAGAGACAGAGGCAGACCAAGACTAATGTGGACAAGTAACATCAAAAGATGGACAAGTCAGCCTATGACAATCTGCACTATCAAAACAAGAGAGTGGAATGGCGCTCCACGGTAGCCAACCTTCAATGCAGAGACGGCACTCAATGATGATGATGATGATATTGTCTAAACATTAGGAAAATCTAGACATGTAGGAATAACTCAGATAACTCTAAATATAACCACCCAGAAAGAAAAAAAAAATAAATATGTTATGGGGGGGGGGGGGGGGGGGGTGTGTGTGTGTAAAGCAGAAAATAAATGTTATATATATATATATATATAAATAAATAAATATAAATCAATAAAGTTGTTCCATTCTTTATGGTTTACTTTCATTATGTGGCATTATTAAGAAAATTGACACTGACAAAATTAACTATTCATTTTATAATATGTAATAGGTACACGCAAAATTATGACCTAAACCACCAAGAACACAAGTTTTCAAAATCAAAATAAATGAGTGCTTTCATTGACAAGCTATTACTAGATAAAATTAGATTTCAGCACACCTCACAAAGTGCAAATACAAAGTGCATGTCCCAAACAGAAAGGAAATAAAAATGAAAGCATGAATGCATCTTCTTTATTTTGTTAGTTTAAATCTACAGTAAGATACACTTCACTATTACAATTTATCTATTCCCTTAATTAAATAACCACATACACATAGACAAAAAAGATAAATGTTTTTCCTTTACAATACTACCTAATGTCTTTAAGTAAGTTAAAGTCAAATATTAACATTTTTTTTTAATTATAAATTTGATAAATGTACTAAACAGTTATTATGCTTTGTTCAGTATAATTTTGAAAAATTTACTGTTCATAGTTCATTTATTGTCTACTTTTAACAACTTCAAAGTTTTTTTTGGCGTAAATTTATAACTATATATGATTGCTTTTTATTAACCCTTTCACTGCTAAGACCTCTTTAAACACCTTGACCCGCAGTGTTAAGGATTTTCACTCAGAAGCCAACACAGTGTAAATTCATTTCAGAGTCTTCAGTGTAGACTGTTTTATCCACTCAAATACACATGCACGCACGCACGCGCACACACACACGTTGTAATACTCTTAATTTATCCCACATTACCATGAACTTAGCAATGTTTATTTGGTTGATAATAACATTTCAAAAACATTTAGCAAATAATCAAATAAAGTAAATTAAATTTTTTTCAGTAATGTTTTTGCATGTGAAATTTTCCAACACAATGCAACATCAGTCTTTACATGTGTATCTCGATTGTCACCATTTTTTTTTCTTTTTGAACATACAACACATTTTATTAATGGATCCCTATTCTCTGATGTTGACTCGATTGCTCATCCTTTCCACTAGCTACAGTGGCATATCTTCTTTGCTCCACCAACAACTAGTCTCAAATCATTTGAAGACAATGAAACTGGTTTAATTTTCTGTCATTTTGGTTGTTTTTCATTGTCATTATTCAGCTCTGGTGATGTTGAACACTGAAATAACATTTTCCTATCTACACCTGTTTTTCAAGTTGATGATGGTTGGGTAGACTACCTTTAAATTGCTTTGTTCACTAGCATTTCCATGCAGTTTCTCAATAATTCTAACACCAATGAAGATATTGCCATGAAATTTGGGATGAAGTAAGTGTAAGAAATGTGTCTGTAGTGTATTATGTCAAACTCTTGTGATATGACAACCCTCTATCCTGATCTCTGTCATTGGCTGAGGGTGCCTGAACAAAACGGCTGTCATTCATAAGTGTTAGTGTTCTGTACTTGTGAGTTCTCAGTGTAGCTCGAAAATGATATCCTGTGTGAACTCAGAAGTGCTGTATACTAGCAGCAGCCAACAACAACCCAACCATATTGCGTAGGCACACACAGTCAAACTCAAATGATGGATATCAGGTGCATCAGGCAGGCATGTCAAAGCAATTAGGACACAAACACACACTATAAAATGTTTCTTATTTCTCACATAATGAACGTACTACTGTTCAAATTTAGGTGCAATATCTCCATTTGCCTTAGAATTGGGGGAATTTTAGGTTTAGTAGCATGTGACACACCCTGCATAAACTTCAAGTTCAATTTTACTCTCACTCTTCAAAATAAACTTCATCAATACAAATTTGCTTTCTAGCCAAATTAGAAAAGCAATTTTCTTTACACAATACCATATATTTAATGAGTACGGTGGTAACAATTTGGGTGTGCTTCATGACCCGTTACCATGGCTATACAGAAAACACACTATGTAAATTTTCTTTATGTCTTCAATTGTAAAGTTTTTAAAAAGGTTTCAAAGAGCTTAGCCAATCCTTAATGTGTGAGCAGAGCTCAACACATCTAAAAACAGCTACAGCTTTACCACCCTGTCGAACTGATAAAGAAATTTAAATAAAATTTATTAACATGTCTACAGCAACAATGGTAAAAACGTGTAAAAATGTCAGTAGTAGTGAAAGGGTTAAGTAATATGTTTCACTACTAAATAGCTCTTAAAAATTAGATTATTAAAAAATGAAGAATCTTTGAAAACAAAAAAAAGGTTTCATAAAATATAAGTATAACTGTTAAATTTTTTTATAACTTCACCCTGCTAAAGAATTATGCAACCAAACAAACAATGGAACAGATGGTTTTAAAAAAGCAAATTATTATAAAGAAGCTTGATAGAAAAACCTCATTGACTGAACATACACTTACATATGCATAAAATTAAAGCAAATCTGACTATATGTTGGATAAATGTGAAGCATACTCACACAGCAGAAACAGAGGGAACAACTCGTCCCCTGAATCAAATTGTAATATTTATCATATACATGCTAGAAAAATCATACATTTTGCTGTAATAACGTTTATATAAACCACAGTGAAGCCCGCACTAAGGGTTGAAATTAACTATTTTTAAATTTACAATATTGGGAATAAACACTGGACATTTGGAATGATAAGCCTCTAATCATTAAAACCAAGGAAAAAATTCATATCATAAAGTTGTGATCTTTCTTCAAAACATGTTTAATGGAACATCTATGCTTAGATGATCAATTAAACAATTCTTCTTCTTTTCCATTCGGTTTCTTATTTCCTTATGCTCAACAAATTATACTGAGAGATGAGATGTCTTTTCATGGATCCAAATGTTAGCAGAAGATTATTAGAAAGACCCCCATTATCTGTTAATTTAATCATGATGCCTTGAGTAAGTTTAACAGTTTATATAACTTTTTATTTTATTTGTATATAAATAATCCAGTACAGATATGACAAAATAATAAACAAAACAAATATAGACAGCTTCTCTCCATAAACATAAATGGTTACTTAAATTTTCCTCTAATCAACAATATAGTAAAGTAAAGTACCCCCGTCACGCCAAGTATACGGCAAGTGGCGTATAGGGAATATGGTGTTAGTTACCATATTTTTTATAGACCTTCGGCACATGATTTTTTGATTAATGTGGTCAGTATTACGCCCGTGCCGCTTTACTTTCCCACAAAAAAATCGGGTACCCATTAAAGGCTGGGTGAACCGGAAGCCGTCGGTTGGAATCGAACCCTACCTCTTGTCCTTTGTAGTCCAGTTCACTAACCACTGAGCTATCGCAGCTCTAATCAACAATATACTGAGGTTTATTTTCTGTTGTCATTCAGTTTCATAACTGTTACAAAGTATGCAATTTGGAAGCAGGCATTTCATGTTGTTGTTATGGATACAGACGTCTGTGAGAAGATGCCTTATCAGTGCTATGTAATAATATCTGCAGGTATTTCTGAGTTCCCTTATACAAGGTGTTCTATTTATCAGGTCTTTGAGGAAATAGAGTTGCTCTGATGTCAGAGAGCTTTGGACAGTCAAAAAGGGATATTCTACTGTTTTATAAGAATATATATTCACAGAGTGGACTTGCTGGTGTTTGGTTACATTGAATTCTATTGATGTGAGTGTTCAATGGTACATGACTGGTTTTCAACCTGAAGATGGTGGTTTGGTCTCTTCTTTTTAGGTTGTTATTGTTGTCATGGGGATTTGGCCTTGACATGTACTTAAAAGCTCTCTCCCTGTTTTTCTCATGGCCCATCCATTCAGCTAATCTTCTCTACTGTTGGAGTTTATGATTTGTTTGGCTGTACTTAATGAGACATCTGTGTTAAATTATGCCTGTCTGGATCCTCTCTTAGCTAATGTATCTGCCTTACCATTTCATGGTGTGTTGGAGTGTCCTGGGATTCACTGCATCACTAGCCTATGGTACACATGTATTAATAAGGTTATTTATGTCTATGGTGGGCTGTGTGAATTCTTGTTTGTTTGTGCTACTTCCTAGAGAATGCAGGGCTGATTTGGAATCAGTATTTATGACTATATTTATTTTCATTGTCATTTAATCATCAAAAAGAGTATCCAGATGGTACACTGCTGTTTCTAAGGCTGTTATTTCTACTTCATAATTGTAGAAGACTTCACCACATGGGCCACATAGTTCTTCTGCTGTTCCGTCTGGATAATGTATCAAAACCCCATATCCAGCTTTGATAGTTACATTTGTGGCTGCACCATCAGTATATAAATGTATCCAGTCATCTGGATAAGTATCTGTGGCTTTCCTTGCAGTGGTAGTTATTGATACAGGGTCAGCATTTATATCTATTCTGTCACACATTTCTATACAGATTTCTGGGTTTATGTAATTTGCATTTGGTGACATTCATGTCAATCTTAACTTTGGTCCCTAAGTGGCATTAGTAAGCCTTTTTATTAGGCCACTCCTATTGTAAAGGCAATATTTCTGTGGATCCACTGTTCATATATCATTCTCACATTTAAGGTAATTGAGTCTACAGTGATCTCTTCATAACTTTATAATTACTTATCTCTTAAAGAATATATATATTCATGGACGAAGGTTAACAATACCCCATAACATAGAAAGAGTATGAAGTATTACACATCCTTAAACTAGGCTATAGTATTTGATGGTGAGGAAGCCAGTGCTCTCTCCTGTTGCTATTGCCTTTCTTAATTATGTGAGCCAGGTACAGATTTTTATCTCCTGGATCACAGTTATACTGCAAACCACAACACAACA
The DNA here is from genome assembly GCA_032433765.1 of Megaustenia siamemsis. NCBI lineage: Eukaryota > Metazoa > Mollusca > Gastropoda > Stylommatophora > Ariophantidae > Megaustenia > Megaustenia siamemsis. The sequence goes on along the minus strand of JAVIAB010000139.1, from coordinate 78,436,421 downwards.
CAGACACACCCATTTAATGTCCTTTTAAGGGCAGATGATGAAGAGGAATTCTATAGTCTACTAGAATACTCTAGAATACTTTAGTCATCGGGCAAGCAAGCATCTCCTGGATCTGATGGAGCCTGTGAAACTGGAATTTAATCCAAGTTCACTATCACCAACCCAGCAACAGTAATCATTAAGTTACTAAAGAAAAGAAGAATGAACCTCATTTTGTCCTTAGGCAAATAGGGAATATGGTATTAATACCAATAATTTTTGGTCATAAACACATTTTTGGAAATGTACTGAAACTCACACTGAAGTAGGTAAAACTGTTTAATGTAATTCTATGGCTATCTGTATTCTCTCTAAATTAATTAGCCACTCAAAAAAGAGAAGAAATAAATTAAAGCAAAAAAATTTTCAGAGATGGTATAAACGATTCAAGAAACCCTGTTCTATATCAGGAATTTCCTGCATGCTTTATATGACTGCCTAGGCATCTTCTAGTACCATGGGATTTAATTATTTTGTCTTTTGGGCAAAACAATCTGAGATTACTAAAACCTTTTCATTTTCTTCACATCTCTCTCTCTATATATATATATATATATATATATATATATAGTATTTCATCATCAAGTACCAAGCCTGCTGATGTAGGTGATCATGTCTCTCCACAACTTTCGATCTCAACAGCTATTTATCATTTCTGTTGTTGATCTTCTGCCAAGTCATTCTCTTAAGCTGGCTGGTATCTTTTCTCTTTGCTTCCCTCTATCTCTTCATCCCTCAATTTTCCCAGTTGTCACAATATATTCTAGCTGTTCTCTTCTCATTACATGGCCAAAAAATGATGATTGTTTCTTCCTAATATTGAAAATTAGCTCTCTTTTTGTTTTGGATATACTGTTTGCTAAAGCAATAAATAAAATAATAAACAATAGCTTTTTCCAGTAATCTGGTTCACTAGAAGACAATTTTTTAAGGTAAAAATTGATTCATTTTGTTCACATTTTCAATGTGTATATTTATAACCAGTCAGACATTATCATTATCTTACTAGTTATCTATCTCTATCTCTTGTTTTCCAGCTTTCACACTCATGCATAAGGGTTGATAGTACATTTGATTTGAATAGTCTAAGTTTTGTGTTTGTGCTGATGAGTTTTGATTTCCACAACTTTTCGAGGCTTCTGAAAGACATTGCTGCTTTAGCTATTCTGATTCTAATTTCTTTGCTTGTATCCTCTTCTCGATCTTATCCTCTTGTATCGACTTCCAAGATAGATAAAGTGGTCGATCTCTTCCACTGGTTTGTTTTCCATGTATATTTTGTCATCTGTTGGAATTAAGCTTTTCATGACTTTAGTCTTTTCATGATTGATCTAAAGCTCAATTTTGCTGGCTATTGATGATAGTTCATTTGTGTTTTCCTGCATCGTTTTTATCTGACTGCTGATGAGAACTATGTAATCAGCAAAGTCGAGGTCCTTCAAACGGTCTCCTTGAATCCATTCGATGCCTTTATTACCAATGCAGCATTTCTTCATTATGAAGTCCATAACAACTCCAAATAACAAGGGTGATAAAATACGTCCTTGTTTAAACCCAGTTTCTATTGGGAAACATTCGCTCAGTCCTTCCTCTGTTCGAACTGCACATGTGTAACTATCATACATGTCTTTAATAATATTTATGATATTTGATGGTAAGCCATATTGCTTCAGAATTTTCCACAAAGAATCTCGATGAATACTGTCAAATGCTTTTTAGAAGTTGATGAAGGTAAGTGCAAAAGGTTTTTGCTTTTCAATGTGTTCCTCCAATATAAGTCGTAGAGTAAAAATGTGGTCAAGGCAGCTTCTCCTTTTTCTAAACCCAGCCGGTTCTTCACGCATTACTGTATCTATTGAATCCTTTATTCTATTTAGGATGATTTTGCAGAATAACTTTGAGGCAACTGACAAAAGTGTCATGCCTCTCCATTTGTTACAATCTCTAAGCTGCCCTTTTTTGGAACCTTAACAATGATTCTTTTTTTCCATTTATGAGGCATCTTCTCTGCTTTCCAAATGATGTTGAACATTTTCTGGAGATGTGTTAGATTATGGCTATTAGATTATGTGTTAGAACTTTTACTTTGTTGTCTAATTCTTTGTATGTTGCTTTTGCCAGGACCTTTGCAGGGTCTTTCTTTACATTAGTCATGGCTCTCCTTGGTTCTCTTCTTTCTTTTATGTATTTCCATGTAGTGTCTGAAATCCAAACTCGTTTTTCCATTTTCTTCAGTCCGGCACTTGATTCTGCTGCTGTCATTAGTATTTTGCTCTGTGAGTCCCACATTTCATTGATATCTAAGTCTATTTCACCGAGTGCTGCATAACAATAACTTAGTTCTAAGTTAAAATTTTTCTTGATGGCTTCATCTTTCAGTTTACGACTATCAATTTTATGTGAGTTTGATCTATTCTGTTGGCTTTTAAATTTTAATCTTATTTTCCCAATGCACAGGTTGTTGTCACTATTAACATCAGCACCTCTGTATGCTCTTACATCTATTAATGATGATCTGAATTGTTTCTAGTTAGCCACTCATCAAATTTTTTTTTTTCACTCATAACTAGCCCATTTCAGGTAAATATGAAGACACCTCTTCATTACATGTGCTCAGTGTGATCAGCAAGTCATAGATGACTTTGGGTTTTAGTATTAGTGAAACAATAGCTGATCAACATCCTACTCCACCTCTTGAAACAGACTAAATACGTCTGGTCAAGAAAGTAGGGAGGGATAAAAGTGGGGAGTCACTCTGTAATCGAATATAGTTTGACGTCTTTGGCTGAAAGTAACAAATATATCAGTTTGTTGAAAACCAGAACACAATACATCTCTGTCCACACTGCTCCCTTTTAAGGGTGAACTGTGAAAAAAGAGTAGTTGGCAAGCACCCAAAGAAGAAGTGCTCATGTCAGTATAAGTTTAACCCCAACATTCTTGCATTGGCAATGAAATTTATCTCTGGATGCAATTTTCCTCCTCTTCTTTGTATTTCCTGGTATAGTATTGATCACATGACCCAAAGGTGTATCAATAGTTAAATATATATATATACACACTTCTACATCATATTCCCATAAGTGGGACTGATTAGTCTCGAGGCAAGATGCCGGCCTTGAGACATAGAGGTTGTGGGTTCAAATCCCGGCTGCACCAGTTGGGACTTTTATTTATGATTTCTCTCTGCGACAACCACCCCTGGTCTCAGCGAGGCCCTACTTGAAATGCCAATTACTCATGGACGGAAAAAAATATGAGTACCTCTGAAGACGGAGTTATCTTCCTATGCGGCGAGGGACCCCTGTGCACAATGGCTGCCAGGGAAAAACAGATTAAAACACAAAATTCAGTTCCTTGTCTCTAGGGACTTCATCATTAATCTTTTCTTTACATTTTACCCATTAATATTCTACACTGCATACATACATGAAACCCCTATATTGTGTTTAGAAATCAATCTGTAATTATCTATTTGCAATAATGTCTAATCATTTCAGTGTGCTTCAATATGGTCTGGTCATCTAATCAGAAAGAGAAATGTATACTGTCCATAATACCAGGCAACAAATATATATACTGCATAAAAGACTTACCTGGAACGAGATCGTCTACGCCTCACAGGAGTTCTGGATCTTCTAGGAGACCGATGACGAGATCTAGATCTTTTATTTGTCCTGGATCGAGAACGAATACGTCTTCCTTTAGACCTTGAGCGAGACCTTCTAGATGGGGATGGAGACCTGCTGCGACGTTTGGATTTAGACCTGGATCGCTTTCGGCTTGGAGAGCGGGAAGAACCTTTCTCTAAAAAGTTTTAAAGTGTCAAATTAAATGTTTGAATAAACTGCAATAATAATTCAATAAATTAAGCTATTTTTTCTTTAATTTCATCAAAATCAAACAATGTTATTCAAAAGATAATAAAGATCTGTTATCTAAATCCATGCGTTATTACCATGAATGTCATTTCATTCTATGGTTTAAAAAAAATAACATTGCAAGTAATTGTCTAGCCCATGCAGCATTTACACAAACTAATAATTTATAGTAAACTCAGTAAACACCCCCCCCCCCCCCCCCCACACTAAAAGCCAGATGTCCATCAGATGGAATAAAGTAAACACTGATATTACTGCATGCTTGTAAAAATTACTTTTTTAAAATTTATCTTCAAATCACACTACAAAATAACGGTGATATTACTGACAAATTTGCATCATTTTGCAAATGAGACTGCCAATAAATTAAAAATTAAAAATAAAATACCTACACAATTTGCATTTTTAATTTATTGAGGTCACATCTACAAAAATATAACCAGCAGGTGAGATGAACGATCTGCTCAGTTCTCCTGTGGTTAAAAATCTTACAATCTGTCATTTCAAGAACCCCTAAACAAATTCCAGCACATACTATTTTGAAGTAAAGGGCAAAAGCTCACATGCTGTTGGATCACAAAGATGTCATTAAAAAATTAATAAAAGGCTACTACTTACTGCTGTCACTTGCTGCAGCAGAAATTAATTTTGAAGCTTCTTTGACCTTTTTCATGGCTTCATCAATCTCACGCTGTGATGCTTCATTCACTTTACCACTTGGTTTAACAATATTGGTCTTGGAGTGTTGGACACTAGAAATAAACAATATAAAAATCACTGACTGTCATGGATAAATAAATTTCAGTAAATTATAAATTGTCTTTTAATGATACATTTATATTACTTTAATGGATCAACTTTATTCCTATAAATAAAGATCTTGGTATATTCTACTTAGAAACAAAGCTGAGCTCATTTGAAAATAAATGTCTTAGGAAAATACTTGGTATAGCGTGGAACGAATTCAAAACAAACGAGGAAATTAGAGAAATCGCCAATCAACCATTAATATCTTCAGTAATCAAGAAAAGACGATGGTCATATGTTGGACATTTGTTGAGGAGAGATAATAACCGAATAACCAAGCAAGCCCTCATGTGGGAAACAACAGGTAAGATGAAAAGAGGTCGACCCAGAGAGACACTGAGAAGAACATTGATCAGAGAGGCGAGAGCAGCAGGAATTGGCTCCCCCAGTGCGATAAGAGTTACTTGCACAGAACAGAGACAAATGGCGAGATTTGATAAAATATTTGTACAAGGATTGAAAACTGCTAAAATAAAAATTTATATAAGAGAAAGAGTATCTGGGTTTATGCCCTATGGGCCAGCTACGGCTCGAAAGGTCAATAGATAGATAGATATTCTACTTCTTCTGTGATAGAGACTCATTGAGATTGGAATTCCAGATTTATGAAGACTGTTGTCTGTTTCAGCTGTGTGATACACTATACAGTTTCTTAACACATCATTCCTTGGTATATAATTTTGTACTCTTTAAATAAAAATATTTCTTTGGCAATAGGTTAAAATTTCATACTATGACAAGTGTGATCTTTACTCACATAAATTAATTGTTACGCCAATTTTTGACATTATTTCTACAAAGTAACAAATATATATATTCCTTTCATCACAAATAAACAAATTTATTTTATTTGCATTGCTGAAAATACAAGGATAAAACAATTAAATACATACCTAATGGTTCTGCCTTGGAAAACAACATTGTTGTATGTCAGAGATTGAGCTACAGATCGCTGATCAGTAAACTCAATATAAGCAGCTCGGGCCGCAGCACGCTCATCTCCAGCCAGGCGGATATACTTTATTTCCCCAACTTGTGAGAAGAAGCTTAATAACATTTCTGCTGTAACCTAAATTTGAAATACACAAATGTTTTTGTGACAGAAATTCCACAAACAGATGACAGTCCTTTCTACTTTTTGTGATAATATTGAGCAGAGAAAAGAAACAATAAGAAACACATTTTTGTATATTTTAGGGAAATGGTTAATTAAGAGTTTTATACAACTCACCACATATAAAGGATCAGTACCCCTTCAACCAATGCCCTGTACATAAGCCACTTTTGCTGGTTACGGATATTCACAAGAAACAGGTGATGGTACGCTTTCCTAAAAATGCAACATCATCTTGTCCTTGACAGAAGATCAACAGCATTGTAGGTGACAATACACAATGGCAGTAAAATCTTGTCTACAGTGCTTGGTCCATCTACTAGAGGGTGCTTCAAGTTTGACCTACACTGTGTACATAAATTGTTTCTCTACATTAAAATGTGCTTCTCTTTTCATTAGATCTCCACTAATATCCAATTAATCAATCAAGTGTTCACTTCCAACAATGAACAGGTTTACTCTGAAACAAAACCCCCAGCATGTTGGAACTTCAATGGCAATGAAAATGAAGATAAATTAGAAGTACTACTACCTCACACTTCAACACAAACTAGTTTCAGTACATACAAGCAGGATCTAATAAACAACTACCAAGAAAAATGACAAAACAAGTGGGCAAATGCTAAAATCTGACATTCCCTTTTTAAACGACAAGTAAAACCACATCCTCCTGATTCAATTGAACAACTAAAATGAATAGGACAAAGTCTGTTTCCTAACTAGGGGTCAATCAGCAACAACTAAACTAAATCCTTTATGTGAACCTTAAGAAAACTGAATTATATATTACTATACTTAATGAACCTACAATTCCAGTATGTTTCAACACATTCCACCTTTGTCAACATACTATTCTTACTAACATTACAATTGTGTAAAACAAGCACAATAGAGACTGGGCTGCAAAAAGCAACTAGTATACTGCTAAAAAAGTTTAAGTCAAATTAAAAGGCTTAGATAGATATGAAAAGAACTGACCACCAACAAAGCAATACATGAAATGTAATGATAATTATAATCTTTTACAGGTGATCCATTACAATGGAAGTATAACAGTGGCCCTGTTACTTACTTACCTTTGGATCAAGATCACTAACATATACTGTACGTCTGATCTCTTCAATCTTACTGGCATCTGTAGTAATTGGTAATGGTGGATACTGTGGCAGTCCTAGAGAAGTCAGTCTGGGGTCGTAGGTGGTGATGACCTGGTTAGCACCAGTTCCTGTTACCTGCGTAGAGTAATATGTGTTACCAAAGATGTTATAGGCTGTATGAATGTAAATATGTGCAGTAATAATATTGCTAACTTCTTAGGCGATCAGCTATTGCTATGCATTTAGACCTGCTTGGGTCATGAACAAGACGGTGTGTTTGAGGTTATCACTGATTCCCTTGTCTTGTCATGTGGAGTTGTTTCTGTGGGCCATATTTGTGTTCTTAGGGTGTTTAAGGTGCTGCAGTCCTGTAGTGTATGCTCTGGAGTTTGGAAGCTCAGCAGTTGCAAAGTCACTGAGTACTATCTTGTGCAAATGTGCTCTGAAGCCACAATGACATGTTCTGAGTCTGAATATCTTGATCTGCTAAGTTGTCGTGTTTTGCCTCCTATTTTCCATGTAACTCCTTCAATTTCTTGCTTGAACTGTCAAAGGCTCCACCTGCTTTTGCGAATTCATCTGCTTTATCATTCCAGGGATGCTACAGTATGTTGGTACCTACTGCAGAACTAGCTTTGTCTTTTCTGACAATAAACATATATATACTCTTTCTTAGCTGTTCATGGTATTCTCAACATTCTTATGTAAAACCACATTCTCTACAGGCTGTAATTTTCTTGTCTGTTGTCCTATTATCCGTGATTCACATCCATATGTTAATAAGACTAACTCTACATAACATTTAAAGAACTCTTTTTTTTGTTTCTATTGTAAAAAAATTGCCATGTAGGAATGGGATCCCTCCTGGTCTGATAAAATTCTGTAAAAGTGCTCTGTTACTCTGTATCTCCTGCTTGAAGTACTACATTAATGCTGGAAAGAGAAAACCATTCCTCAAGATATGAGAGACTCCATGATTGCAACTCTCTAAAAAAAATGAAGGAGATCGAAGCGACCGCAACAACTATAGAGGCATCTCCTTACATCATTGGCAAGACCTTCGCCAGAGTCATCTTAGGAAGACTACAAAACTTGTAAAAAACGTATATCCTGAATCGTAAAGCGGCTTTGGATCCGGAAGATCGTTTCCTGTATGAATTTTACTGTCTTTTGTAATTCTTGCAGTGGCCCATATAGTTTTGTCTGTAGTGTTGCATCTATGGGCCAATGGATTTTCCTCAGTCTACTATATTCAGTGGAGTCTTGAAGTATGTGTTCAGCAGTCTGGATGGATAGTATGGATTCATAGATTACGAAAAGGCATTTGATAGTTTAGACAGAAGAATGCTTTGGAAGTTGCTGAGTCATTATGGAATCCCCATAAAGTTTATTAACCTGATAAAAACAATGTATGAAGGAACAAAATGTAGTGTGGTGCATGAAGGACAGCTTACAGAAGCATTTGAAATAAGAACAGGAGTAAGGCAAGGATGCCTTCTGTCTCCATTTCTCTTTCTACTGGCCATAGATTGGATTATGAAAATAACTCAAAACAACAGAAATGGGATCCAGTGGTCACTGACCAAACAACTTGATGATTTAGACTTTGCTGATGACATAGCTCTCCTATCACACAGCCACCAACAGATGCAAGATAAAATGAGTATATTAGATGAGAGATCACAACAGCTAGGACTAAAGATTAATAGAGATAAGACCAACATTATGAGAATTAATGCAGTTGGCAATAACCAAATAAAACTAGGAGAAATACCTCTACTAGACGTACAATCTTATATATATCTGGGCAGTAATATAGATAAAGAGGGAGGAACAGAAAACTTTACCAAAATAAGGATATCAAAAGCAAGAGGAGCTTTCATTGCACTGGGAAACATATGGAAATCCAAAGAAATTAGGCTAAATACAAAAATACAAATTTTCAACTCCAATGTTAAGTCGGTTCTATTATATGGCTGTGAAACATGGAGAATAACAAAATTGACAATCACGAAGGTACAGACTTTCATTAATGGATGCTTGCGCAGAATAAAGGGATGGAAATGGCAGGACAAAGTCACAAACGTGGAATTATGGAAATGTACCGGTCAAATACCAGTGGATAAAGAAATACAGCGAAGACGATGGCGATGGATAGGACACACACTACGGAAACCAACTGAGAGTATTACACAACAGGCCCTTTTTTGGAATCCCCAGGGGAAAAGACAAAGAGGAAGACCAAGGAATTCTTGGAGAAGACAGATTGAAGCAGAGATGAAGATGATGGGGAAGACATGGAATGATCTTAAAAGAATTGCAAAAAACAGAACGACTTGGAAAGTGTTTGTTGAAGACCTATGCTCCACTGGGAGCTAAAAGGTAGAAGACTATATTCAGTGCAGTCTTGAAGTATGTGTTCAGCAGTCTGGGGTGCCTGTCCACATGTACAAGTAGTTGATGTGCCGATCTTGAATTTTGTATACATGAGACTATGGAGTCGATTGTGTCCTGTTCTTAGGCGTATAATGATAACTTGTTCATATCTATTTATATTATGAAAGGCATCCTGATTTGGGGCTTGTGGTCCTCTGATTGATTTGATTATCTGTTTCTTATGATGGTATGTATCCGGAAGATCAACTGCAGACATGATTTTTTTCATCACGTCTGCTTCAAGAAAAATCCTTTGACTATGACAGCAGGGATGGTCTTTTCAAAATACTATCTAAAATAGGCTGCCCACATACTCTGCTGACACTAGTCAAATCGTTTCGTGAGGATATGAAGGGAACCATTTAATCACAACCCTTCAACATATGCAGTGGTGTAAAGCAGGGATGCGTTCTTGCTCCGACCCTAATTGGAATCTTCTGTGCTGTTCTATTAAAACATACAATCCTAAATGAAAACTATGTTCATACTAGATCTGATGGTCAGTTGTTCAATCTCACAAGACTAAAGGCAAGGTTCAAAATCAGACATATCACTATTAGCGACATGTTATTTGCTGACGACGCTGCACTTGTTACACAAAGTCAAGAAGAACTCCAGAGCATGATACATCACTTTTTACATGCTTGCATAGACTTTGGTCTAACAATAAGTTTGCAGAAAACTAATGTACTCAGTCAGGACATCGAAGCAACACCTGCAATCTTTATCGACAACTACAAACTCAATGTCATGCAGCAGTATAGCTACCTGGGTTCCATCATCAACGACAAACTAATTTTAGATACAGAAATTGACAACCACATTGGTAAAGCTGCTACCACTTTTGCCCGTCTTTCTAGGCGTGTTTGGCAAAACAGCAAACTGACAATTAAAATAAAGCCCGCAGTTTACATTGCATCATTAGTATCCTCTTATATGGCAGAGAATTTTGGACAATGTATGCAGGAGAGAAGGCTAAATGCATTCCATATGCGATATCTGCTCCGTATTCTTAGTACCTCCTGGAAGGATAAAGTGACAAACATGGAGGTCATGACTCGCACAGGCCTCCCGAACATCTACACACAGTTTTAAAAAATGCATGTTATGCTGGCTGGTTTGGCCACATACACCATGTGAAATATGGCCGCATAACAAAAGATTTACCCTATGGACAACTAGCAGATGGCAAAAGAACGAGGGAGCACTCAAAACTTTGATTTGTAGATGTGTGTAAATGTGACATGAAGACTCTGAAAATAAACCCTGCAGCCTAGGAAGAAAATAGCTGCAAACCGCAATCTTTGGAAACACACTCTAAAACTCGAACTCAAACAAGAAGCAGACTGATTCATAGAAAAAGATAATACACGGCGAAAGAGAAGACAAAATAACATTTCTATGAGCTGCAAAATCCATAGTCAACTATGGCTGACGGAAAATACTACTAACACCAGATTCCCTATATGCCACTTGGCATGACAGTCTTCTTCAACTTTTTTTTTTATTTTAACTGGCAACAAATAGCGATCATAAGAACTATAAATTAATTGGGAATGATTCAACAAATAAAACAGGGTATTAGCCAAGGTTGTGTGCTGTCACCAGATTTGTTTAATATGTATAATGAGATTATTTTAAGATCCATAAGTGGGACATGCCTGGAATAATAACTGGAGGTCATAATATAAATAATCTAAAGTATGTTGATGATAGTCTTAATCGCTAAGAGTTAAAATGAGTTACAAGAAATGTTCGACATTATAGTGAAGGAAAGCAAAATAAAGGACTCAGCTTTAATAGCAAAAAAGAAAAAGACATCACCGCAATGTACAATAAAGACAAATAGCAATGCACAATAAAGACAAATCGAACAATATTAAAACAGGTAAATGAATTTAAATATCTAGGAGCAATGTTAACCTCAGATGGTACATGTACAACAGAGGTGAGATGCAAAATGGGTCAAGCAAAAGCAGCTTTCCAAAAAATGAGGAAGATTCTGTGGATTCCATTTTTGATAATAGAAACAAGAAAAAAGTTCTTAAATGTTATGTAGAGCAAGTCTTAATAAATGGATATGAATCATGGACAATGGAACAATAGAAAAGAAAATCACTGGAGGCTGTAGAAATGTGGTTGTACAGAAGAATGTTGAACATACCATGGACAGCTAAGAATTATGAAAATGTTCTGAAAGAGGTCAAAGCAAAAAGAGAGCTAATCTCCAATAATAGGAAGAAATAATAATCATTTTTTTGGCCATGTAATGAGAAAGGAACATCTGGAATATATTGTTATAGCTGGGAAAATTGAGGGATGAAGAGATAGAGGGAAGCAAAGAGAAAAGATATCAGATAAGAGAATGGCTTGGCAGAAGGTCAACAACAGAAATGATAACTGTCAAGATCGAAAGATGTGGAGAGGATATGATCACCTATGCCAGCAGGCATGAGTACTTGATGATGATGAGTCTTGCTTACCTGACTAACAACATTAGCAGGCCATGTTGGTTGCCCTGGCAGCATTCCTGCCACAGCTTGTGGAGTTAGCTGGAGTGCTGTAGTTTCATCTGGAATTCTTCCTGCACAAACAAAACACTCATTCAGCCATTAACAACAACAAAATGTTGTGAAACTTTAACTGCAATTGCTAGTTATTCTGACCATTTGCAATCAGGTACAAAAGTTAGCTTTTGAGATAACCAGTCAAAATATATAAAACAAGAAATTACTGTCATAACAGTATTAAACACATACTGTATGTGCCCTCAACTATGAAAAAACATAATCATTTATCGATAGAGAAAGAAGCTGTTCTGTACAGATGTAATCAAAAGGAACATCAATTAAGATTTCCTATTTTACTTTGCAGCTAATAACAAGTATTACTGTCTTAAAGGAAAAGTTCTGAAATGTGCCAAATGGCTGCTGATTTCTTTCAGTCTATGTTTGATGTGCATATCAGCCCCTTAAAATGCTGAAGAAAATCAGCACAGCTGATATCATAGTGTAGTCATGCTTCCCTTCTCAGCTGTTTTGTATGTCCTTAATAAAATCATCTAAATTAGCAAAGTGCAAAAAATATCCTAATCTCTACTATGTAAAAACATTATTGTGTATTTTAAATTATCATTTTATTATGTTTTTATTTACACTTGAAACATATGCCAGCCAGCATAATTCCATATTTCCCTTGAAGGCACCAAAACATTCAATTCATAGTCTTTATCAGCTCTCTCTAGAGTGCCAGGTTCTTAGTTTCATCAAATGTTTTTTTTAATGAAGCACACATAGTACATTTATGATATCTTTCCTTCCTCATTTGCCTTTCAGTGTCGAGGGAAGATATAATTTGTGAGCTTCCGCTCTTGCCTCTGCTAATGTTATGTTTCCTAGTGCTTCTAATATTCTGCCAATCCATCTTTTTCGAGGTTGGCCTTTGGGTCTGGTGTTCTCGCAACATTTATTGAGGGCCCGTTGTGTTGTGATCACTCTGCCTTGTCACATAGTCAAACCATTTTATCTGTTGTTTTTTTATATATTCTATAGCGAGGGCTATTCCAAGCTTTTTTCTCAGTTCTTCATTTCTGATCTGATCTCTCAGGCTGTCTCCTCTCATTCATCTAGCACATTTCATCTTGGTGGTAGTTATTTATCTTATTGTTCTTGCATCTAGGGTCCAGGACTGGCATTGGTAGCACAATGTTGGAATGAGGATTGTATTGTAGAGTGTTGCCTCTAAAGGTATTTCCATGTTGGACAATAGCTGTCCAATGATTTGACAATGATTTATAATGTTGTTGCTTAAATTATTTAATGAATCCACCACTGGTTGGTTGAGGTTCTCAGTATTTTGAGAAGATTGGAGCACCTCTGGATAAGTATAGTTATGATGAGTCTAACATAGGATACCATTATATTCAAAGATTTTTTTTTTTTTTAATTTGGTCCAACGTTTTGAAATGTTATACCCCATTCCCTATAACCTCAACAGACCTCTTGAAGCACCGCAGACATTAGACCAAGAAGTAAAAACAAATGCTACTGTCATTTTTGGCATTCATCTTAATGCTTGAACTTCTCATTCTTTCAACAATGAAATGGACATAATTTTCATTGAATTGCTGTTTAAAATACAAGTTGCAATATTTGTAATTTCAGACTTCAGCATGGTATTTAATAAGTGCTAAGCTACGCCTCTATGATCCCTACTCGCTTTTAATCTGTATTTGGGGTACAATGTGATGTGTAATCTAGATTAACTCTGGTTAAATGATCCTGACAAAATAGCTAGGAATTGTATACCTTCAATTTATTCAAAACATGTCTTCAGCTACAAGCTATGGCAAGGCTGTAGGTTGTATGAAACAAAAAAAAAGGTTTTGTTTGTAAAAACACATTCTCATAATGTTATCACAGACTGTTGGTAATGTGATGACTATTCTCCACAACTCTGTCTCCAGTGCTGTTTACCAGTTCCATATTTCATTTCCTCAACACAACTATATTCACTTGTCATGCATCACCTCGTATTATCAAACTTTATCATAATACACATGGATTGTCTTTTTATACCATGAATTTCACTATTCATTTTCATATACACTGAACTTTTTCTCACAAAATGGACTGTTTATGAGTATGAAAATAATCTTGGATTCAGCACTGACTTGTCATTGCACACTCCTAAGTGGATTTTTTTTCTGTTACAATTATTATTTCAAAACACATCAAAACTAATAAATCTATTCATAAACAAAGAGGAAAAATATTGAACTCCAAATGGCATAATAAAAGATTACCAACTTAAATTATGACATGCATGAAGGACCAAGGGGTGTGGAAAGAACTGATCACCTAGGCCATGGCGCCTGATGATGATTCACAAATAAATAACATATTTAAACGTTTTGTCACAGACTGAATGAGTTTTTTTTTTAATTGATAAAGGTAACAAACCATCCATAACAGGAACAATCATGAGTGCACGGTCAATAAAAACAGTGCTGCTTAGGTGCAATGCCACTCCTGTTGTCACAGCATCCTCAAACTCTACATATCCTACCCTGGCAACTGCTCCTTCTGTATTTCTGTTGAAGAAATGTTTAAAATATATAGTTATGCTAGTTTTCATTACAATGAGAATATACATCAATTTAAAAAATCATATAAATAAATTGTTACTTTTCATTGTGTGTGAAAACATGAAATGTGCTAATAACATAAACTTTTCAGTTTCAAATTCATCATTATTTTATGTGAAAAATTATGAATTTACTCCGGTTCCAACACAATACATTATATCCAAAAAGTAGTTATAAATATACAAGAAACACATCTCAAATTAATTAGATAAAATATCACAGAATTGTTTGATAAGTCATAACATGGACTTGGCGTAACCCTAGTAGCTTATAACTGTTTTTTTTTAAGTATGTATGCTGTCAAAATGTGTTGAGCATCATCCCATTACGTCATGCTAAAACAATAAATGTGTCATTTAGTCACGCAAAAGCTAAAACAATAAATGTGTCAATTAGTCACTCAAAAGTAACTAACTTTTCAAGGTACTTTGGTAAACGCATTCCAACAAACATTAAGCCCATCTATCAACTATTGTCGGGCAAGGAGACAAATAATAATAAATGAATATTATGGAGGGAAACTTCCGAGGTGATAGATCAGCAAATCATTTCAGGGGACGGTAGCTTAGTTCACCACAGGCTCTAGCATTTGTCTCTCGTGGAAATGCGCTGCGTCGAGGAGTACGGACTCGATCCTGCTTTGGGCTGTCTATTGCTCTTTGTTTTTCCATAAACATACATCTTCCTCTAAAGTGATTAGCGATTGTCTGGCAAGCAGGTTCCTGCATCAAAAGTGCCCTAATGAGTTTGATGGTCCATATATGGATGGCATGTTTTCAATGTGTCCTGAAAGTTATCCCTTGGTTATGTGTCTATTCAAACATCAAAAGGTCAGGAAATTCTTGATGCCATGGAACATTCTCTCTAAATTAAGATGAAGTGGTCCTTCCATTACAGCCATATGTACACATTATATGTAAGTATTTTATACAATTTCTTTGTAAATTATAACATAACATCATTTAGACAGATTAAATCAAAATGAGTTTTTAAAAATTTATTAAGCATCCCTTTATATATAAAGTGTGCAATATATATATATATATATATATATATATATATATATCTGGCCCCTTTCATCTTGTCAGAGACGTGGAGGCTATTGTGTATTTTTTTTTAGGTTTTGTTTTTGTCGAACAGCTTCTCTTGTGGCTAATTCTACCAATGTTTGAAAAACACACACGGTCACAGAATGAACAAGTCAGGCCCACTGGTCCACGGGGTTTCCCATCCTTTTTAATGTGTCTTTTCTCTTCTAAGTGTTGCCTTAGCACAGTCTCAAATGATGTTATACCGTTCCTTATACATGCTCTCCATGATGTGCGATCACTTGCCAGATGTCCCGTCATATTCAAATATGGAGAAGAAGTCATTCGGAGATGATTTATAGATATCTCTGTATCATAGTTTTGGTCTGCTGAAATGTCTTTTTCCGTGCCTTAGCTCGCCATATACTATTTGACTGAAGATGCGCTTGTATATATATATATATATATATATATAATCATTATCAAGTACTGGGCCTACTGGCGTAGGTGATCATGTCTCTCCACAACTTTCGATCTTGACAGTTATTTATCATTTCTGTTGTTTTCCTTCTGCCAAGCCATTCTCTTAAGCTGTCTGGTATTTTATCTCTTTGCTTCCCTCTATCTCTTCGTCCCTCAATTTTTCTAGTTGTTACAATCTACGATCTTTGCTGTCTACATTTATGCTTTCTAAAGTTGTGATTATTTCTTGGTGCTTTACTTTGTCAAATGCCTTGGCATAATCTATGAAACAGGTATAGATCTGTTTTCACCTCTATGGCTCTTTCTACTAAAGATCTTATGACATATTTGGCATTGCTCGTTCCTTCACCTCCAACAAAACCACACTGTTTATTGCTAATTTCTGGGCTGATTTTGTTTCGCACTCTTCGCATGATGATTCTTAGTAATATCTTAGTCATGTGACTCATAAGGCTTATTGTGCGATGATCATCGCATTCAATTGCACCAGATTTCTTTGGTAGGGCTATGAATATTGATTTGAGCAGGTCGTCTGGTATATATCCGCTGTTGTAGATATCATTCAATATTTTTGTTATTATTTCTATTCCAAAATCACCCATGGCTTTAATCTCTTTAGTTATATTATCTGGTCCAGGAGCTTTTTCTGCTTCCATATTGTGCAAGGCGTCTTCCACTTCTTCTCTGAGTATTTCTGGTCCTTCTCCATTATCCTTAATATTTACTTCTGTTCGTTCATCATTATAAAGATCTTATATATATATATATATATATAGCAGCAAATGTTAATGTAGCAGTTTAACAGGTTCCATGCCTATGTGTGATATATCGCAAGAATCCTCTCTTTAACAAAGAAACAATGCCAATAACAATTTGTCCACTATTTATTTTGTATTTTACAAAGTACTTTTCTGTTATCTGTCTATGTTCCAAAGTTTTAAATGGAAACAATTCATGGCTAAATTTTATATTATATGCTTTGTGCTTTTAAGTAAAGCAAACTAAAGGTTCCCTCCATGCCTTGCTAGGCGTGTGAGGTATATGGTGTTAGTGACCATATTTTTCTATGACCAAGGCACATTTTTGGGTGATGTGGTTGGAATTACGCCAGGCCGCCTTTACTTCCCAGGAAAATCTCTGGTACCCAATTTTAGAGGCTGGGTGAACCCCGGAGTCTTGTTAGCCCGAAAAAAAATCTGCTAACTTTGTGCTTTTAGTAAGCTTTTATTATTTTAAATATATATATATATATTTTTTATCAAATAAATTATTCTGAAGTTTGTAAAATCATTTGGCAGCGAATAAAATAATATAGGGTTTTGATCTCAGTTTTGGTGAATCTAACAAGTGAGACTTCTGACAATCAAAATACCGATTTCATAAGCACTGGGTTCTGGTATGTGTCAAACTATGTTGGTATAAACATAAAATATAGCTTTATTGCCTTGGAGCTATTTTTGTGATAACTGTAATGAAAAAAGTGTGTCTGTGTGTATAGTTATTTATTATTTCTGAATGGATTGCTATACAACAAACTGGAATCAGACCTTCGGTAAGTGGAAAATTGTATTATATTTTGAAACTTTTTTTTTTATAAACTTTCCTTTTTTTTTAAGATTATTATATTTATTAATGTTGTTATTTTAATACATTTGTTTTTTACTACAGGTGTACTGGCACTTCAATGTTCTTATATTTCATGTATAAGCATATCCAGTCTTTTTTTTCATATGAATCAAACTGTGATAATTTTTATAAGACATCCTATCTTAATTTTTCTTTCATCCTTGATTCAACCTTAATTTTCCTAGGCATGGGAAAAGATAAGTGACAAAGCGCTATTCATGTGAAGAACCACAATCTTAAGAGATTTTGAACAGCGTAGCAAAAATATATGTGAAATTGATGCTGGCAGTGTCATTTATTGTCATTAACTCTAGACAACGATAGTCGCAAAAATGACCGCATTAAAGTAAAAATTCTTTAAAATTTGACAGTTTACCATGGTGAAACATTAGTTTTTCCTTCCCCCCCCCCCCTTTTTTTTTGCCGTAACCATGAAAATTTCCTCAGTCTTCGCTGACATGAAACCACTCTTTGTAACTCAGGAAGTGCAGTGAATAACACTACAGCTGAACGTACTGACAGACTTACGGTGTCTGTATCAATATAGACAATGTAACACGTCCTGCCCAAACAGTCAAATTCAGGTCATAAATCAACCTCAGACAGGAAATCAGAGTCCCATGTCTCTCCTTGTGTGAACACACAGCTGTGTGTCAAAAGTTCAAATAAAATACTATTTAGTTAATTTAGTATTCCTAATGTTACAATTAAAGTGGTAGTATTTTTTACTTTGATATCATTAACATTTAACAAGTGAGTCTCAAATATGTGTCATAATCTAGGGTTAAATTAAGTTAATCCGATTTATTAAGAATTTTTGCATAATTGTGTTAATGAATTAATGTTATTTGTCCAGCAAACACTCGATCATTGTGAATTAAATGATAAGGCATCATCTCCTGCTAAAAATGTTGTATCTTATCATATGTAACCTCATCCAGGAGGCACAGGCATAACTGTAGATATTATATTTTGATAACACAAAGGCAATCTACTTAAGTGTCGTTATAATCATCATCATCGAGTGCCATCTCCGCAACGAAGGTTGGCTATCATGGAGCGCCATTCTGCTCTGTCTCTTGCTTTGATGGTGCAGGTTGTCATAGGCTGATCTGTCCATCTTTTGATGTTACTCGTCCATGTTAGTCTTGGTCTGTCTCTTTTACCTTGTATTTTCCCCTCCAGGATTACTTTTAGTAGGCTGTTGTGTCTTTTAATATGGCTCAAAAATCGCATTTGTCTTGTTTGAATTGTGTTTAGTAGTTCTCTTTTCATTTTTAGTTGTTTTAAGACTTCATCGTTTGTTTTCTTTTTCTTCCATCAAATTCTACCAATTATTCTATATATCCACATTTCAAAGGCTTCAATTCTCTGTTCTGTTTTCTTGTCTAATGTCCATGTTTCTGCACTATATAGGAGTATTGAGAAGTTGTAACATTTTGCTATTCTTAGTTTTAGCCCTGGTGTTATTTGTTTTGATGTTAGTATGTTCTTCATGGCATTAAAATTACTTTTTGCCATTCCTATTCTTTTGTTTATTTCAGTTGTACATTTTCCATCACTGGTTATAGTTATAGTATGTCCAAGGTAGTTGTAGCTCTGAACTGTCTCCAGGTCTATTCCTTCAATTTTGATATCCATTTGTGGGTTTTGAGTATTTTCTTTGTTTATGATCATAGTTTTAGTCTTTTTGATATTCATACATAGTAGTTATAATAACAATTTATCATTCTCTTTAAACTTTTCACTAAAAAATTAATTCATTTCATATTTTTAAAATTGACATACAGGCATGAATCGAAAGATGAATCAATAAGATATGAATGAAAATGAATGTGTTATTATTTTATTTCTACAGTCACACTAGATTATCTAGTGTGATATATAGATTATCTAGTGTGACTGCGTTGAAATCTAAAAATAACACATTAATATTTTATAATAATATATAATATCTTAAAATAATATCGAGCTGTTATTATTATTATTTATCATGTTTTACATTTGTTTTAAAAAAAAAATATTTATTATTAGTAAATTCTCATTCTGACAAAATTATCTAGCCCTACAGTTTACAGTAAATCATTTACTGTGAGTGAGTACTACTGTCGTTGACTTGGTGTAGTGTATCAATTCAATACCAGCCCCATTCCTTCCATTCCACAGATTCACGATTCACACCTGACCTGTGACCACACTGGTCACTTTTTTAACACTTAAATTGTAAATCACTAAGTATTTTTTTTTTAAATATAATTATTAATATTATATATAAAATCTGGATTTTTGTGACTTTATACTTTATTTATAATTTATAAATAATAGCAAATTAATAATTTATTTATTTTTTCTAATTAATATTTTAAATATTAAAAAATACTATTTATTATATTATATATATTATCTTGTCTGTCTTCTTGTGCATATGATATCAAGTATAATATAATCAAGTCATTCAAAATTTTTGATTCATTAAAATTAATAATTCATTCAATTAAAATATAATAAAATATTATTATATTATATATTTATTATAATATATTATATTCATTATCTATCATAACTGAAATCCTATTTGAATTTTTCAATTTATAATATAATTTTACAGTATAGATAATTGTAAATCACTGACTCAGTATTAATCAATACAGACACTGAAAACACTCACTCTGGGGGATACACTTTGAGCTCTTTAACGCGGCCAAGATAGCTGAACAACGTCCTGAGTTGTTCATTGGTGCAGCTGGGCGCGACATTGGTAACTTGAATAACTCGAGTATCTAATTTCTCAGTCATTTTGATGTCTTCATCGGCAGCGACAGATAACTTCTGACACTGCGTGTGTAGTGTCTACAATTATGTAATTAACTAAGTATACATCAATATATATATTTTTTAAATTAGAGTGTTATCAACGAAGATTATTCCCGGCATGAATTTAACAAGGGAGTCGAGCAAACGTCTGAACCGGAAAGGCATGAGAAATATGTCGTTTAGGCGGTGTTCTGTCATTTAAACTCCCATAAACTATTAGTATTATGATGTGGTCACAAGTTGCTATCTACAGTAAGTAAGCCTGCTGGTTGAGAGGGAAATCTCGGAATCACACAAAGTTAGTTTGTGACGTCTTCAAATTTTCAAGCTATAGACGGCTGGCGTCATTTCATCCACAACAGTCTCTGTTTGCGAAGCTGAGAACGTCACAAACTTTGGGCAATAATAAATGAAAATTATAATTAAAAACTGGGAGCCGCGATAGCTCAGTGGTTAGTGAACTGGACTACCACGGACAAGGGGTAGGGTTCGATCCCAACCGACGGTTTCCGGGTTCACCCAGCCTTAAATGGGTACTGGATTTTTTTCTGGGAAAGTAAAGCAGCACGGGCGTAATACTGACCACATTACCCCAAAAATCATGTGCTGAAGGTCTGTAAAATATAGGGTCACTAACACCATATTTCCCTATACGCCACTTGGCGTGACGGGGGTGCTTTACTTTTTTTTATAATTAAAAACTCAACTCTTAATATTCATGTAATAACAAATGTGGCTGTGGTAGAACGGTGGCTAGTGAACTGAAACTACTATGATAAGAAATGCGTCCGATCCTGCATTTTGATTCACTCATACTTAACTGTGCACCTGACTTTATATGGCGAAATAATGATAGATTTACCCTGAATAAAATGCGTCATTAGTAAAAAAAAAAAAAAAATATTGTCTCTAACATCATATTCCATATATATATATATATATATATATATATATATATATATATATATATATATATATATAAGTAAAGTACCCCCGTCACGTCAAGTAGCGTATAGGGATTATGGTTTTAGTGACCATAAATTTTACAGACCTTCGGCACATGATTTTTGGGGTAATGTGGTCGGTAGTACGCGCGTGCCGCTAAACTTTCTTATATAAATACCCTTGATAGTGTTCTGACTACTTCCTATAATAAAAATACGAGACTTGAATCGGCGTCTTAACACGCGGGTTTTTACACATATGTGCTCGGCCGCCTATCCAGAGTTCGGATATTCCTGTCTAGTGTCGCCTCAAGCATCGTAACTCACGTGCTAGGCGCTATTCCTCACCTACCCAGAGTGCTACCCTGGTACAAAATTCTGCCAGCGGCTTGGTCGACCTCGAGTGTGGGGGGGGGGGGTATTTTTTCCAACCAAAAGTACAATTCATACGACTTCCAGTATGGATCGAACACAGGTTGTCCGAATGTCGGTAGCTAGTGGATTGGTTTTCCCAACAAGGCTGCCGAGGCCCCCTTTCCCTCTAATAACAAATGGAAACAGTAGCAAATAGCGCAATTGATAGTATAGTAACAAATTGATACGACAATTTGAGAACTGATGTTACTGATAATGGCAATAACTATTCCTCTCTCTCTCTCTCTCTCTCTCTCTCTCTCTCTCTCTCTCTGCGATCAAGACTCAATCAGAGTAGGATTCCAGACTCTCTCATGAAGTCAGCTGTCTAAGCGAATCGATTGCCCCATATAGTTTTTCTTCCAGGGTGGTGGGCGTGGACCACATTGCTCTTCTCAGGTCTGTGTACTGGGGGCAATCCTGTAGAACATGTTTTGTAGTCACATTATACAGTGGCTTCGGCTGGTTGTACCTATTTTGAATTTGGTGAACATGTGATTTCTCATTCTATTGTGGCCAGTGCGTAGGCGAAGTATGATGACTTGATCCCTCCTTGATAGTTGGTGGTATCCGTCACTCTCGTTATGCTTTAGGTGTTCTCGTTTCCATTTTTCATGGAACTGACCCTTGAGGATGGATTTGACTTCATCATAACTGAGCGGATGGTTCTCTTGTGGTAATCTTCCTCCCTCTTTAGCTAATTTGTCTGCGTGTTCGTTCCCGTGTATATTACAGTGTGGTGGTATCCACTGAATGGCTACTCTCTGGAAGTTATTGCATAGTTGGTCCAGGGTTGTTCTCATGTCATCTAGTTCATTGTTCTTGGGGCTTTTTAGAGCTGATAGTACTGACAGTGCATCAGTCAGAATCACCAATTTATTGTACATGTTATTTTTGTGTTGAGTAGCCAGTGTTGCAGCATCTCTGATGGCCTCAGTTTCTGCTTTAAAGTTGTTTGAGAATTTTCCAGTAGCTATTGACTTGGTGATCTTCGTTCCGATTATTCAGCATCAAGAACACACCTCCACCTCCATTTCTGGTGGCATTTGTAGCAGAGCCATCTGTGTATATGTGGGACCAAGAGTCCTGTGGGTAGGTATCGTGTATGTGTTTTTCTGTTACGTGTTTTCTTTCTGTGTCTGATTGGGTGCCTTTTTCCATGATTCCTGTTATATTTTCCTTAAGTTCTGGTATTTTATGTTTTCCATGAGGAGACATATCAGGTGGGCCCAAGGGTTTCGATATTGTTTGGGAAAGTACTGGGTCTCCAGTAGTTAGTTCATTGGCAGTTGCAGCGAAGTTGCTCCTCTTTAGTCGTACAATTCCGGAACCAGTTATTCTTTGGTGCATGAGGTGGCTAAGGAGCCTTCTATATTTCTCTGCTTGTTGCAATACTTTAGTGACCCGTCTGTCATCTAAGGGTTGTAAACCTGTTACTGTTTCTAAAGTCTTGATCGGTGTAGATTTCATAGCACCAGTGGTGATACGGGCAGCTAGGTTCTGTGTTCTGTTAATTTTGCTAATGTGTGATTTGGTGTCATAGCCCAGACTGTGACTCCATACTCTAGAACTGGTCTGACTCTTCCTAGTATAGTCTTTTCAAAATATTGCTGTCTGCCCCCAGTCCATTCCTGCCAATTTCTTTATAATATTTGTTCGTTTTCTGGCTTTTTTCCTTGCTCTGTCTATCTGATTTTTTCCAAGTCATTCTTCGATTCATGGTGACGTCAAGATATGTTGGGTTTTGGTCAATAGGGAGTGTATGGTCTTTTATCTTCAAGTTTGCAGAGAGTGTGTTTCTTGATAGACTGAAAATTGTATGTGTAGTTTTTTTTTTTCGTTAATTGGTAAGAACCAGGTGTTCGTCCATTTTTCAAGTTCACCTAGGGCATCTTGGCCCAGCCACCGACATACTTTCCTCGCGAGCTTATAACGCCAGATCATCTACTTATATTGCAAAACAGAGCGGCGGTCAGGGTTGTTCTCAGGTTGTCCCCAACCTTCTACTCAAGAAGATGGAAAACAACTTTCACTCCCGATTTGCAACTGGAGACATATCTATTAATAACTATATGATTGTTAGCTATCATCCTAGCATAACATTGCAGGGCATTGGTAATGCAGAATGCATCCTAATTAATAAGGTTATAGGTAGTGTTCAGACTATACTTTGAATACTATTGACGGAGAATAGAACAAACTTAACAATTTTGCAAGAATTTAACATTTCAGAAAACTTATTGACAAAGAACATAAAAACAAGGAAAATTAAATATTTTGATCATGTTATTGAGTTATTTGTCGGTTATTATCACTGCACTCAATATGTCCATACGTGCTCAGATCCCCTTATGTCCTGCAGCGTCAAGCGACTGCGGCTCTGTTTTGGTTGATAAGTCCTCTTATACGCCCACGAAGCATCTCGTCTTGGCAGTAGTTTAGTCCCATCTCTTTCATCGGAAGGAGTGACGTGGGCTCTTAATCGGCAAAATCCAGTGGCCTTCCAAATTGCAGGACATTAATGACGTTTTCCTGATCCATCGGTTGATCGTCTTCAACAACAGCACAGCTACCCAACCTGCCCGCTCTTTAATTTCCCATTTTCCCCGCATAAATTTTACTTAATATTTTAAAACTTGTACACATAATATTAACACATTACAGTAATTTTTTTTTTTCAATTATCTTAAAAGAAAATAAAAAATAAAAAGTTAGCTCGTTTCAAATTACGTGCCCAACTTCAAAACACTATTACTCAGTAACCGTTTGTTAAAAACTTTTGAAATTTTCCAAATGTTATTAGAATGCAAAAGACCCTTTAAATGTATATTTAACAAATATTTTGCAGCTGCAGTTTTCTTAGCGGCGAATTTCTTTGATGTTTGTCAAAATTGTAAATTGTGAAGCCCTAAAGAATAGAAATTACCATAGTTGCTGGTCTATGATTAATTTTCACTAGGTAAAGGCGTGGCCGTAATGGGGAAATAACTGGATAAAACAAAACACCATGAGAATTATTGTCTGCTCAGTTCGAGGACGGACGATAATATCAAGGTATACCTGTTTGTCCAATTTTCATAGTTGTGTGGTCCTGAAAAGGACCGTTTGTTGAACTAATTTAAGGTAATATAGGGGCCAACATTGTGGGGGCTATATACTTTCATTCTGAATCAGACGAGTCTAAAAGATTAATAACTGTTTGGGGTTGAACATTCCACAAACCATCATTTTTCCAATATTCCTCTTCCTGTTTTAAGACGTGGTCTTCACATTTAGCCCAATAATCTTTGTCTATATTTAATAAAGCGAGATTAGCAAGAGTCTTTACATCGCATATTTTGAATGTTGTATTTTCATCTGCCACTTGTCCTTTTAATTTTGCCCAGATTAGTTCTATTGGATTTAAATGAGCATGGTAAGGTGGCAGCCTCAAACTTATATGACCGTGCTCTTGGATAATCTTATCTATTTGAAAAATCTGTGTCCTCTGTTTTTGCTTTACTAGAGATAGTAATTCAGGTTTTAAGTACATGTTATTAAATTGTATGTGCTCCTTTGTGAGCCATATCTTAATGGCATCTTTTGTACTGGATGACGTCGGGACTTTATCTTCAAGTGCAACAATGTTGTGGTACGCTGCATTGTCCATTATTAGACAAGATGGTCGATCTAGTGATGGTAGAACAGAATTTTCAATCCAATGTCTAAATATGTGACCATTCATATCAGAGTGATAATCCCGATTGTCTATGGATTTTGAAAGAAAAATGAGCTCTGCATTCTGTATTAGTCCATGTTGTCGACTACCTGCATTAGCAATTATCAAGCGCTGTCCTTTGCTGCTAGGTATTAATCTCTTAATCTTTCCATCTGATGACTGCCATTCCCTTTGGTTAGTGTGGTGAGCATTGATCCATGTTTCATCCAAGTACACAATATCATAACCTTGCTTGCACACCTCTTTTACTTCACGTAAGTACTTGCTTCTCATGACTACTATATGTGGCTTCTCACAGATGATGTTTCGTCCATTTGAATACTTTCTGAATGTAAAGCCTGCAGCTCTCACATTCCTCCATAATGTAGACTTTGATATTTCAATACTGTTGTTCTTTTTCAGCGATACTTTTAATTTTCTTATTGTAACAGTTTCATTCATACCCAACATTTTGCGAATTTCACTTCTAATAAGTTCACTGTCGAAATTATCCAACATTTTTGCTCTTCCTTGTGATTTTGTATATTTTGAACATTGACGGTCACGTGCTTGAATCCAGCGATTAAATGACCGTTTAGATAAATCCAAAATGTGTCTTGTCCTATTCTCAGGGTTTTCTAAAGAATGAAATAATCTTCCTGGTTTAGCCTCTTTGCAAAAATAGTCATACATTTTTATTGCGATGTTTTGTAAACTGCAGAATTTCATTTTAAGACTCATGATAAATGTTATTGTTCCACGTCTCCACCTCTGAATGAACGGAAATGGAACATACAATTTCTCGTGTTTTTTACAAGTGTCTAATTGTGTCAAAAAACCACGGTGAAAGCGTGAAAACACGTCAATTTTACCGTGTATGGATTTTTACTCGCTATTTTTAACTTAAAATACTGTAAAAATTAAATTTTGACTACATCAATGGGTCGTTATAAATTTATATAAATCAAATAAGCAACAATAATAACCAAATGTTTTTTTAAATGAAATTAATTCCCTGTCGGGTTCTAATCATTATAACTTTACATGCAAATTTTGAACAACTTACAACAAGCGGTTAAAAAGCTATCGATTTTAAAAGTTGGGCACGAGTTATGAAACAAGCTAAATAGAGAACAATTATCATCATTATCATGTGCCATACCGGTTGGCGTAGGCGATCTTGTCCTTCCACAATCTACTATCTACTGTGCATAGTATTGTAACATAACAGCAGCAGAGGCGAACAGAAGAGCAAAAGACCGCAAATTATATCTCCCCCCGACGCTGAAAGGCAGATGAGGAAGGAAAGAAGAAGAAGATAGTATTAGTTCTGTTGTTGACTGTTTTCCATGCAATGACACCAAGCTATCTAGTATTTTCTCTCTTTGTCGTCCACGATCTTTCTTTCCCTGTATTTTGCCAGTTGTAACCAAGTATTTCAACTTTCCTCTTCTCCTGATGTGTCTAAAAAATGTTGATTGTTTCTTATATTTTTTAGGAGCTCTCTTTATGTGTTAGCCTCTTTGAGAATTTCCTCATCGATCCTTTTAGCTGTCCAGGGAACTTTCAACATTATTATGAGAAATCCCATCTCTGTGGCCTCTAATCGTCTTTTTATATGTTTATCTACTATCCATGATTCGCTTCCATAGGTCAGAGTTGACTCTATATAGCCCCGATAAATTATCTTTCTTACTTCTATTGGCATCGATTTGTTGCACAAGATGTTTTTTACTTTCTAAAATGCTATTTTGGTCTGAGCTAGTCTGATTTTTTGGGTAATTTCTGTGGTGCATTTTCTAACTGATATTATTGTGCCCAAGTATTTAGAATATATAAGGAAACAACAGATAAAATGGTTTGGCTACGTGACAAGGCAGAAAGAACAAAACACAACATAACGCGCCTTCAACAAACGTTGTGAGAACACCAGACCCAAGGGTCGACCACGAAAAAGATGGGTCGATGGAATATTAGAAGCCCTAGGAAACATAACAGCAGCAGAGGCGAACAGAAGAGCAAAAGACCGCAAATTATATCTCCCCTCGACGAGGAAGGAAAGAAGAAGTATTTGAAATTTGACGCGTTGCACTTGTTTCAGATTTGTCCTGTTTATTTGTATGTTGCATTGTGCTGATTATTGTTTCTTCGATTTAACAATTACTTCTGTAAACAGAGAACCATTGACAGCATTTACCATCAAGGTAAGAGACACTATAAGTAGTGACACGGTTCTCCACTGTGGCCAACCCTCGATGAGGAGGCAGCAAAGATAATGGTGAGAGTAATAGTTTTTCTTGCCAATTAAATATCTTAACACCGTGTGTACAAGCTTTCATGCTCTTCAGAGTTAAAAGATCTTGTTTGCTGTTCAACGTGAGGGCATGGGTTTGTTTACTTCGCTCTTTGCTACCAAGTTTGTTTGATATACAAAAATGCAGGTTTCAAATGCTAATAATGTTAAGATATACAATCTTAGCGCGGGAAAATCACTTCCAGAGGTAAGAATTTTTTTTTTTTTAAATCAACTCTTTGACTTGAGATTTTACTGTTTTGAGATACCAGTGGAGTGGTAATAATACAGTTTTTACACTACACTACACTAATAGTAATAATTACCGTAATACTCAAATACTAATACATACTCGGCCAAAGGTGCGACTTCACTCTCTCTACTCTAAGTATATACTTATACTAGTAGTGACTAAGGACTAAGACTAGAACAGTCTTAGAGTGACTCTAACTAAAACTAAAATGAGTAAGTACTTAGTAGTTATAGTATAGTAGTAGTAGGTGTAGCAGTGTGAGTGTAGTAGTCACTAAGTCAGTGACTTTACTTTATAACTTTATAATTCTAAAATACTTTAATAAGAGTAGACTTACTGACTAAACTGACTTAGACATTAGACTATTAGTAGACTGTATATTAGATTAACTGCTTGCACAGAACAGAGACAGATGGCGAGATTTGATAAAATATCTTTAAAAGAAAACTGCTAGAACAAAAATTCATATAGGAGAAGGTGTATCTTGGTCTACGCCCTATGGGCCGGTTACGGCTCGAAAGGTCAATAGATAGATAGATAGATATTAGATTAGTAGTCAGTAAGAATCAGAATGTCAGTAAACTTTTTTCAACCTGCTGCCTTACTAACTTACTTATTATTTTTTTCTTCTTTAACTCAGTTGACTTGACTTGAAACTAACTTGACTGTGACTGACTTGGTCAAATCAACTAGTTAAATTAGACACATTTTTACTTAACTTACTTATTTACTTAGACTAAGTACTAAGTTATTAGACTTAAACTTTTTATTTAGATTAGAGTTAGACTAGAATTATAGAGTGTATAGTATAGTCATAAATCATAATGAATAAATGAGACTTTTTAAAATATTAGACAGTGGACTTATTAAACTGTGACTACTATATCAGTATATCACTATAAGCAAACTAGACTAGTGTTACAACACTAGGTAAGACTGACTTTAGTCAACTTTAGACTGTTCCTCTACCCTACACACACTTTTGACTTGCTGGACAAGACATTCTAAATAAACTTTCTTCTTTTTGTTGTCAAAATCAAATGAATTTATTATTTATTATGACACTGAAATAACAACTCACAGCGTTATAATATTATAAATTATTTAATGATGCTCACCACTCAGCAACTAAACTGAACAGACAACAGTTAAATCAGAACACAAACATATGATAACATGATGTATGATCCAGAAATATTTACATTAATTGTTTGATTTCACTTTCAGACTACTCAGATGGTCAATACTTTGTTGCGTTGTTACATAGCACCTGGTGGACTACTTGCTTAACTAATAACTTGCTACAAATTTGAAATAAAATGTTTCCAAAATAAAATAGTCCAGTCATGATTGCAGTTTTTCAGTACAAGTTAATTTGTTGAATATCAAAAAGATTAAAACTATGATCATAAACAAAGAAAATACTCAAAACCCACAAGTGGATATCACCATTGAAGGAATAGACCTGGAGACAGTTCAGAACTACAAATACCTTGGACATACTATAACCAGTGATGGAAAATGTACAACTGAAATAAACAAAAGAATAGGAATGGCAAAAAGTAATTTTAATGCCATGAAGAACATACTAACATCAAAACAAATAACACCAGGGCTAAAACTAAGAATAGCAAAATGTTACATCTTCTCAATATTGCTATATGGTGCAGAAACATGGGCATTAGACAAGAAAACAGAACAGAGAATTGAAGCCTTTGAAATGTGGATATATAGAAGAATAGGTAGAATTGGATGGAAAGAAAAGAAAACAAACGATGAAGTCTTAAAACAACTAAAAATGAAAAGAGAACTACTAAGCACAATTCAAACAAGACAAATGCGATTTTTGGGCCATGTTAAAAGACACAGCAGCCTACTAAAAGTAATCCTGGATGGGAAAATACAAGGTAAAAGAGGCAGAGGCAGACCAAGACTAACATGAACGAGTAACATCAAAGATGGACAAATCAGCCTATGGCAACCTGCACCATCAAAGCAAGAGACAGAGCAGAATGACGCTCCACGATAGCCAACCTTCGTTGTGGAGATGGCACTTACAACTTTATATTCCATAAGGGTACTTATGGTTATGGTTATTCGAAGGCCCCAGTATCTCCGCAAATGAATGGAAATCTATAATTGCTCAACTTCCCGTGCCAGTGGAATCATCCAAATTAACATCTCATCAAATATTATGGGTAATTATGCTACTATCAGTGCCAGGAAAAATATTAAGCAGAATTATTCTGGAGAGACTAAAAGAGGCCATAGAGAAACATTTGAGAGATGAACAAGCAGGTTTTAGGAAGAACAGATCATGTACTGATCAAATAACTACTCTACATATAATAGTTGAACAAAGTTTACAACTAAAATCCCCACTTTATATTGGATTCATAGATTACGAAAAGACATTTGATAGTTTAGACAGAAGAATGCTTTGGAAGTTGCTGAGTCATTACATAATCCCCATAAAGTTTATCAACCTGATAAAAACAATGTATGAAGGAACGAAATGTAGTGTGGTGCATGAAGGACAACTTACAGAAGCATTTGAAATAAGAACAGGAGTAAGGCAGGGATGCCTTCTGTCTCCATTTCTCTTTCTACTGGCCATAGATTGAATTATGAAAATAACTCAAAACAACAGAAATGGGATCCAGTGGTCACTGACCAAACAACTTGATGATTTAGACTTTGCTGATGACATACCTCTCCTGTCACACAGCCATCATCAGATGCAGGATAAAATTAGCATACTTGATGAAAGATCACAACAGCTAAGACTGAAGATTAATAGATGTAAGACCAACATTATGAGAATTAATGCAGTTGGCAATAACCAAATAAAACTAGAAATACCTCTACTAGATGTACAATCTTACATATATCTGGGCAGTAATATAGATAAAGAGGGAGGAACAGAAAATGATACCGAAATAAGGATATCAAAAGCAAGAGGAGCTTTCATTGTACTGGGAAACATAGAAATCCAAGGAAATTAGGTTAAATACAAAAATAAAAATTTTCAACTCAAATGTTAAGTCAGTACTATTATATGGCTGTGAAACATGGAGAACAACAAAATTGACAATCACGGAGATCCAGACTTTCATTAATGGATGCTTACGCAGAATAAAAGGATGGAAATGGCAGGACAAAATCACTAACATAGAATTATGGAAATGTACCAGTCAAATATCAGTGGATAAAGAGATACAGCGAAGACGATGGCGCTGGATAGGACACACACTACGGAAGCCAACTAAGAGTATTACACAACAGGTCCTTTTTTGGAATCCCCAGGGGAAAAGACAAAGAGGAATACCAAGGACTTCTTGGAGAAGACAGATAGAAGCAGAGATGAAGATGATGGGGAAGACATGGAATGATCTTAAAAGAATGGCAAAAAACAGAACGACTTGGAAAGTGTTTGTTGAAGACCTATGCTCCACTGGGAGTTAAAAGGTAGAAGAATCTGAATATAGAAACACCATCCGGGTGAAACACACAACTCGGTGTGCACAGAGCACTACTCAGTAGCTCCAGCAGCAAGCCGGACTTGGAATATGAGGAAACTGCAACAGGGAACACTTTTAATACTTATTTTCCTAAGTAAATATGTATTATTATTGGGGTACTTATTTTCATTTATGTATTAACATGTTTTTGTTTTCAAAGAAAGGGGAGAGGGTTCAACTTTCTAGATGCCACGCAGTTTGTGGGCTGAAAGTCATGTCATGAAAGTGATCATTGAGTCATTAACTCATAGCTTACTGCTGGCATCTCATTTTGTGAACCAGAATTGCAGAAAATCTTACACTACACTGTGCACTGCCTTGAATATGAGATATTATTGCTAATATTTGTCAGTGACCAATGGCACATTTTTAAAGGGTGGTGTGGTCAATATAATGTCAGACGACCCTACTTTCCCAGTAAAGTCTGGTATCCATTTAAGACTGAATGAACCTAAAATCATTGATCAGGATCTAATCCAACCTCTTGTTTTCTGTAGTCTTGTTTGCAAACCACTTCTGTATGGCAGCTGCTGCAAATTACCAAAATTCAATACTGATTATGCCCAATTAACATTCCTTTGTAACAGTGATTGCTGTTATTTATAATCTCAACTCCACTTCATATTTGGAGTTATTAAACAGTAGAACTGATTTTATTTTACCTCCATCAGTGGAATGAACAGAGAGAATAAGATCCTGACATCAAAATATACGCTTGTCACAAAAAGATGGCAACAAGATAACCAAGGATCAGACACACATATTACAAAATTGTGAAGCTGGGTAAAGATTGATTGAGAGATAAGACTCAGTAGAGTAAGGACACAAACACAAAATTCAGTAAAGATTGACAGACAGATTAGCCATTGAAGAAATAAAGGACAGCACCATGAAACAGAGCTTGACATAAGTTGGAGATAGAATGCCATGAGAAGAGGTTGACAGCAACAAACAAAGTGAACACAAATTCTGAGACGTAGAAACACATTTAATTCATACAGTTTTTTTACAGTGAAATGCAGAACATAAATAATTTATGTGTAAAGTTTGTGACTCTGTTGCAACAGGTATAGACATATTTAAAAATTGTAAGAGTTGTTTTATGTGAATGAAATGCTTTCATTGTGTTTTTCTTTGGTGGCAGTGGCTAACAGACAGACAGAAGCGCAAGCTTCAGAACAAAGATGTGGGTAAGTATTGTTATATGTCTAAATTTGTGAACAACTTATGAAAGCATAATTTTTGTTGCATAGACACAGGAATTGTTTATGAAATGTTTTGTTAAACCTTTGAGCAAAGTTGACGTGAGCATGTTTTTTTTTCTTAATTTCAGGATATCTATGAGATTATCTTTATATACAATAATTTATGGCATTAATTTTTGAGAATTCAATAATTTTAGGGGACTGGATGATCTAGAGGTAAGATGTTAGCCTCTGAATGGAAGGCCTTTGTTCAAATCCTGCCAGAAGTGGGAAGTTTAAAAAATAGTTTTTTTGTGGCTTAATCCTTTCCAGGTCACAAGGTAGTGAGATTCAATGTTTAGCCCTCTTAGATAACAGTGAAAAAGAAAGAGGTCCTATGTACATTAAAGAACACCTGGCAGATAAGAGTAACAAAAAGTAGGCCAAATGGCCGTTGCCCCAACAAAATTGTTAAGCAAATCTATCCATGCTGAAAACAGATGTGTTTTCCTAATTGACCTAAAGCTGATATTGAGTTTTGCCGTATATTAGCGGAACAACACTTCATGAGTGAATTCTGAAGGAGAAGATAATTCTAGTTCAACACCCTGATGTAATTTGTATTTTAGCTGTTGTATGCAAGTCAATAGCTCAGTGGTTAGTGAACTGGACTACAAAGGACAAGGGGTAGGGTTTGATCCCAACCGAGGGCCTCCGGGTTCACCCAGCCTTTAATGGGTACCGGATTTTTTTTCTGGGAAAGTGAAGCGGCACGGGCATAATACCGACCACATTACCCCAAAAATCATGTGCCGAAGGTCTGTAAAATTTATGGTCACTAACACCATATTCCCTATACGCCACTTGGCGTGACAGGGGTACTTTATACTTTTTTTTATACAAGTCAATATACATGGAAAACAAACCAGTGGAAGAGATCGATCACTTTATCCATCTTGGAAGTCACATTGATCGAGAAGGGGATACAAGCAAAGAAATTAGAATCAGAATAGCTAAAGCAGCAATGTCTTTCAGAAGCCTTGAAAAGTTGTGAAAATCAAAACTCATCAGCACAAACACAAAACTTAGACTTATTCAAATCAAATGTACTATCAACCCTTATGTATGCGTATGAAAGCTGGAAAACAACAAGAGATATAGAAACAAAGTTGAACGCATTCAAAAATAAATGTCTCAGGAAAATACTTGGTATAGCGTGGAACAAATTCAAAACAAACGAGGAAATTAGAGAAATCGCCAATCAACCACTAATATCTTCAGTAATAAAGAAAAGACGATGGTCATATGTTGGACATGTGATGAGAAGAGATAATAACCAAATAGCAATGCACGCCCTCATGTGGGAATCAACATTTAAGAGAAAAAGAGGAAGACACAGAGAGACACTGAGAAGAACATTGATGAGAGAGGCAAGAGCAGCAGGAATCGGCTCCCTCAATGAGATAGAGCTGCTTGCACAGAACAGAGACAAATGGCGAGATTTGATAAAACATCTTTAAAAGAATTTAAAACTGCTAGAACAAAAATTCCGATAGGAGAAGGAATATCTTGGTCTACGCCCTATGGGCCAGCTATGGCTCAAAAGGTCAATAGATAGATAGATGATACAAGTCAAAGCTGGGTCATACCAGTTTGTTTAAAAAAATTCTGCTAATTTTTTTTTCTGTTTAGATATTCGACGTCGGCTGGAGCTAATCCAGGACTTTGATATGCCAAGTGTCAGCAACTGTGTCAAAATCTCTCCAGATGAACAGTTTATCTGTGCAACTGGTGAGTTGCGCTTTAAATTTGTAACACTAATCATCATCATCAAGTGCCGTCTCCACGACGAAGGTTGGCCCCCATGGAGCGCCATTCTGCTCTGTCTCTTGCTTTGATGGTGCAGGTTGTCATAGGCTTATTTGTCCATCTTTTGATGTTAGTCTTGGTCTGCCTCTTTTACCTTGTATTTTCCCCTCCAGGATTACTTTTAGTAGGCTGTTGTGTCTTTTAACATGGCCCAAAAATCGCATTTGTCTTGTTTGAATTGTGCTTAGTAGTTCTCTTTTCATTTTTAGTTGTTTTAAGACTTCATCGTTTGTTTTCTTTTTTTTTTCTATCCAATTCTACCTATTCTTCTATATATCCACATTTCAAAGGCTTCAATTCTCTGTTCTGTTTTCTTGTCTAATGTCCATGTTTCTGCACCATATAGGAATATTGAGATGTAACATTTTACTATTCTTAGTTTTAGCCCTGGTGTTATTTGTTTTGATGTTAGTATGTTCTTCATGACATTAAAATTACTTTTTGCCATTCCTATTCTTTTGTTTATTTCAGTTGTACATTTTTCATCACTAGTTATAGTATGTCCAAGGTAGTTGTAGTTCTGAACTATCTCCAGGTCTATTCCTTCAATTTGATATCCATTTGTGGGCTTTGAGTATTTTGTTTGTTTATGATCATAGTTTTTGTCTTTTTGACATTCATATCTAGTCCATATTTTTTGCTTGTCATGTTTATTTCATTAAGTAATTGTTGTAGATCTTTAGGATTTTCTGCTATCTGTACAGTATCATCAGCATATCTTAGGTTATTATTGTAACACTGATATTCATGATAAATGTGTTCAGTGTGCAACAATTTGTTTTAATCTTAAATGGACATTTTAGTTATAATTTTTTAAAATTTTGCAGCATCTATGACTCAGATATCCTCTAGTCTGCTAAATTTTCATCATCTTTGAGTACCATCTCTGCAACGAAAGTTGGCTACTATGTAGTGCCATTCTGCCCTGTCTTTTGCTTTGATTTACTCATCCATATTAGTCCTGGTCTGCCTCTTTTACCTTGTATTTTCCCCTTCAGGATTACTTATAGTAGGCTCTTGTGTCTTTTAACATGGCCCAAAAATCGCATTTGTCTTGTTTGAATTGTGTTTAGTGGTTCTCTTTTCATTTTTAGTTGTTTTAAGACTTCATCATTTGTTTTCTTTTCTTTCCACTCTATTCTATTTATTTAGTATTTGCTAAATTATACTTATTTATAAAAATTATTTCTTATGAAATTGGCTCCTGTTTGTGACAATACGCATACATTTGAAATCCATAATTTAATTCTTTTTTGTGCTAGTGATATTGTAGTAGATCAATGTTTGTAACAAGAAACATGTAAATAAAATCTGATTACTCTCGCCAAGCAATTTACTGACTTCAGAGGAGGGAATTAGTGTGTCTTCTGTTGCCGTGGTGCCTATCGATTGCGCTAACCGGACACCCTTTACACCTTTATATTAATAAGTTAGAAGAAAGCATTCATCAGCTCAAGGCTGCTAACTTCTCCCAACAGTTTGTCCTGGTCTGGCAATGGTGATTGCCACAAAAGCCTGTTCTGTTCATCTATATGTGAAATATTCAATTGTCCACAGTAAATGAAACAAGCGTTCTCATGATATGGATTTTGAAATTTTAAATTCTCATCAACTTTCATCAAGTTCCACCTATAGATTTTTTAAAACAACTGAGAAATCTGCAGTTGCCTCTATGTATGAAAAAATCCAACATTCTCTGTAGTAATCCAACACTGTCTGCTTGTGTTCACCTGATGACTAAAGGAGTATTCCTCTTCATCATCCGCCCTTAAAAGGATGTTAAGTAGGCGCGTCTGCGTTGTGTTGAGGTTTGCAGCATAACCGATATTTGCACCTTTTGGCCCAACACATCTGACTTCAGCATGACATTTTTGAGTACCGGGTTGTCTTCCCTCTTCGGTCCCTACTCGCTTGGCCAGACTAGACAGGTTAGTCTTTTACTAGAGGCACCGCGGAGAGGTGGAGCAGGGTCTGGATGGTTCTGGTTCACCGATCCTGGCGCAAGCCATCAGCTGTGGGTCGCTGACAACTTCCAGCTCTGGTGCTGTGAGGCGCGCCTTTGCCTCCCAACACTGTTTAAAGATAATCCAAAACTGTCTACAGCTGTTTCTGTACCCAAATATTTAGATATAGGATGTGTTTAGTTAACAATGTAAGTCACAATTTTTATTTTTTCCAATTCTTGATGGAGAAAATATTTTATTGTCAGGTACTTACAAGCCAAGATTCCGTAGCTATGATGTTCACGAACTGTGTCTTAAATTTGAGCGGGGTTTGGATTCAGAAGTTATCAACTTCCAGTACTTGTCTGAGGATTACAGCAAGGTTTGAGCAGCTGAATGCTGTTTTTATGTCTCAGTTTATTTTAAGGATTTTGTAGTTGTCTTTTTGCTTAACATATAGTGAATAATTTATTGAAAAATTGAATGAAATAATTGAATCAAGCAAAGTAAAAGTAAGTTAAGGTTCCCTCCATGTCTTGCTAGCAATATGGTGTTTGTGACCATATTTTTTCATGATCATGGCACAGTTTTAGATGATGTCGGCCAAGTAGATGTCTTTGTATTTTTTATATTATATTTGTTAGCTTTCTTTTGTTTTATTAGCCCAGCTAGATTTCTAGTAAGAATTGATCCAGTTGGTGCCAAGATACAGGACAGTGCGTGACTGGAGTCAGCAATTCATAGTTGACTGCTTGTATCAGGATCAGTGAGCCAAAAGTGATCAAGATCCTACTCCACATCCCCATGGAGTCTCTGGAAACTAACCAGTCTGACTGTGTGAGTAGGGATCAACAAGGGGAGATAACTTGGGGCCCCAAAATGCAATGTTGGTGCTGGATGTTTAAGACTGGACTGTGTAGATGTTGTAGCTTTCAATGACTCATATGACAACACTTGTGTATCAAAGGGCAGTGTCCTTTTACAGGCACTTGATGAGGAGGAATAGTCTTCAGGCAAACATGGCAGGAGAAGTTCCAGCAGTAGATAATACATCTTCAAAACCTTAAAAAAAATGAGAAGCTAATATACCATCCAGGAACTGAACTGAATGCAGTTACTGACCCACAGCTGACTGCATGCGACAGGAGAGCAAACAACAGCTGATCAAGACCCTGACAATCTCCCAAAAGTGCTCATGGAAACAGACTGTCAGTCCATCCAAGTGAACAGGGATCAAAGAGGGAATGCAACCTAGTGCCCATAAAGGCCATATTAAAGTCTGATGTGTTGGGCTGAAAGACACAAATAAACCACAGTACAACATAAATAAGGTAAATTTAGTGTCCTTTTCAGAATTGCAAGAAAAAACCCAGTAAAATTTATGCAAGAAACGATATTGCAGATATAGACAATATTTCAGGTAAACGAAAGATAGATATGGTAAATGGCAAAGAGAAATATTCATTCACTTTGCTAGCCTTTGGATAAATACCAGAAAGAAAGAAAGATTTTTTTAAAATGTATGACTTCTGTAGAAGCTTTGTGGATTATTAGAGACATTTATTTTTTAAAAATACATTTCATAGCAATTTTATTAAGTTCATAGATATCTATTTGTATCAAGTAAAAGTTGATTCAGATGGGACAAAGTTTAACTGCTGCAACATTTTGTGCCTCATATACAGGTTTGCTTTCTCCAAGATGATAGGTATGTGGAGTTTCACACTCAGTTTGGCCGACTTCTTCGAATGAGAATACCAAAGTATGGCAGAGACCTGGCATATCATCCACCCACTTGTGATATGTATTTTGTAGGTGCAAGGTAAGATATTGTTTATTTTCCTAAATGAGAAATGAAAACATAGTAAAAGAATTGAAGAGAACTGGCTTATAAACATCTTATAGAGGAAATGAAAATATGACAGCCATATCACAACACAGTGGTATGGAAAGAATAATAAATGGAAGGCATGGTTCCAGGAAGATAGACCAGGAAGAAGGTTGTTTCAAGACATGAAAGAGACATTGAACTTAACAGCAGGAAGTGGGAGATATGGCTAGTGTCAGAGATTCCTATGATGAGAGCTATGTTCTACTAAGGAAATACAACTAGATGGTGACTGTGGTTCAAAACCATGTTTATCTTCATAATCGGGAGTTTGTTTTATGTCTCACCAACAGCTCGCAAAAGAGATTTTCACAGACAACCGAAGATTTCTCCTGGTCAAATGAAAATTATATCTGTATTTCGTTTCCTGTTTCTGTTTGCGTTGTCCCTGTTTTCAGATGAAGGCCACATGTAGGCAGAAACATAAAATATTTTGTATTTTTTTTTTTTGTAAAGCTGTCACCATACTTTGTAGGGAGTGTATGTTACCCCGCTACCAGCTTCACAGCACAATTGCATTTATTTTGCCTGTTCCCTTCTTGAGCAGCAGTCGAACAAGAAGATAATGTGTGTATTTTATCAGTGATTTGAAACAAATTGATTTATGTACATTGTTTAATTGTCTCATTTAGCTAAGTTATTTATTTACAAGATTTAAGTCATTTTGCCGTATTGTATACACTAATTTGCAGACTTCAAGAAATAAGTTGTCCTTATCGCCTTTATAAACAGTTCAGCGATTTACTTAATAAATTCATTTTTTGTTGTATTGCTTCTTGTAGCTCAGAGATTTACAGAATTAATTTGGAAAAAGGCAGGTTTATGAAACCTCTACAGACTTCTTCAACGTAAGTTCCAAATATATTATTTCTCAACATAAGTTACACATATATTATTTCCCAACATAAGTTCTAAATAATTATTTCCCAGAGTAAGTTCCAAATACATTTTTTTTTCGTTCGCCAGCTTTTACCTCTCACGATGTCCCCAGAGACTAGGAACTGAATTTTGCATGTTAATCTAATTTTTCCTGAACTCCGACTTCGGAGGTACTCATATTTTTTTCCGGCGATGAGTAATTGACATTTCAAGTTGGGCCTCACTGCTGATACCAGGGGTGGTTGCCGCAGAGAGAAATCATAACTAAAAATCCTAACCAGTGTAGCCGGGATTTGAACCCACAACCTCTCAACCAGTCTTCCCCTCTCCTCCCCTCCCTTCCAAATACATTATTTCCTTAATAAATTTTTAAATAAATAACTAAGAAATATTATTGTTTTAAAAATCTTGAAAAATATTGTAATATTTGAAATGAACAATTTAAAGGGAATGCATATAATTAAGTTGAAATCTACTTCATTCAAATTTTAGCAGATTATGTTGCCCTTGTGATTTAAGAAAGATCAATACATGTGAGATGCGTTGCTTGAGAAAAGTAACAAACAACACAAGAAGAGATAGAATACCAAATGAAACCATAAGAAAAATAGTAGGAACAAAACCCTGCCAAGAATATATAGAACAACAACGATTAAAATTGTTTGGCCACCTGCAAGAGTTTAACTTTTAACTGCAAAGAGTTCTTTAGTGTGCACATAGTGCAAATGGAAACTCTGTTATCTAAGAGAAGAGACATTAGATCTCACTATCTAGAGATAGGGGGGAGGCAGGGGGATGGTTAAAGCCATGAAGAAATCATGGATTAAAAAAAAAATATCCTACCCGCTATTTCCAAATTTAAACCCAGAATCTTTTTGTCCAGAGGCCAACATCATACCTCTAAACCACCCATGTCTCCTTTCCAATAATAGTACTAATTTTAGTCTTCTACAAGAGTATATTAACAATGAAGATGAGCCCATGCTCTTTGTTTGCATCAAATCTGCATGGCACATGTTCTTTATTATTATGTTCAAAATATTACACTTTTTTCATATTTAGAGTGCTCATATATATTTAGTTTAACTGCTGCATTAGTGTTATATTTCATGCTTTTGGTTAGAATTTAGACATATTGTTTGTTTGTCAATAGAGAATTTTACTGCTGTGAGTTCAACCCAGTTAATTACTTGTTTGGATGTGGATCAAAGCTGGGTCTTCTGGAGTGTTGGGATCCAAGATCGAGGTCAAGGGCTGGTATTCTTGACATTGCTGCAAGTAATTTTATTCAGGATTTTGAGTAAGTATGCAAAATATTTCTTCTTGGTCAATCATCACTTTCTGGAGCATGGGACTTTATCTTAGATCATCAGTCTTCAAAATATGCACTGTTGTTCCCTAGGAGATCATAAAGATACTAAAGTTGTGTGCATAGAGAGCAGAGGGTCAATAATTATTGCTATAATTTCTTCTAAAGATTTCAATGCTGTTCATGAATCTGCAGCCTTGGTGCGACTACCGTATCTTCACGTTAGTGAAGAGGAATGTTGCCTAAGTTCAGGACAGCGAGGAAGGACATGTGAACCAGTTTATTATTTCATGCTGGGGAGGAGATATGAACACTTAGGACAATTGTTTGATGTGCGATGAGAATAATCTGACGACTAGCTAATTTCTGGGAGCCGCGATAGCTCAGTGGTTAGTGAACTGGACTATAAAGGACAAGGGGTAGGGTTCGATCCCAACTGACGGCTTCCGGGTTCACCCAGCCTTAAATAGGTACCGGATTTTTTTTCTGGGAAAGTAAAGCGGCACTGGCGTAATACCGACCACATTACCCCAAAAATCATGTGCCGAAGGTCTGTAAAATTTATGGTCACTAACACCATATTCCCTATACGCCGCCACTTGGTGTGATGGGGGTACTTTACTTTTTTTTTTTTCCAGCTAATTTCTACTATCACCCAACTTCTTCCTTCATCTTCCACTTCTAAAAGGGAGTAGATGTGTTGTGTCACGGTTTGCAGTATACTGAAATATATGCACCTATCTATATGCTCAACATATGAAGCTGTCTTTTGATAAAAAATATATTTAGTATTTTTGAGACATATATAATGGATATGAGAACAAGAGATTCCT
Source organism: Megaustenia siamemsis (assembly GCA_032433765.1). Lineage (NCBI taxonomy): Eukaryota > Metazoa > Mollusca > Gastropoda > Stylommatophora > Ariophantidae > Megaustenia > Megaustenia siamemsis. Next base: position 78,394,923 of record JAVIAB010000139.1, on the reverse strand, counting down.
AAGACAGATGTGTTGAGCTGAAAGTGCAGATATTGTGGTTACTGTATGTAAACTTGCAACACAGGTGTTCTTACTCACTTGAAAGGTGAAGAAGAAAAAGAAGTCCAAGATAGACGTGGTGAAGAATGATTGATAAAGATTGAAGAAAATGGCCTCAAATGGGATGGGCTTGAATGGCTGGCTTAAAACAGACAACAATGGTGATTACAAGTGGTAACCTTATGGAGCAGTATGCATGTAGAGGACTGAGACTAAGGCTTGCATAATGTAATGTGTCAAAATTGTAAAGGGTCCTGTCACTGATTTATAGTTTTATTTCTCGGTTGTCTATCTGAACTTTTGTATACCATACTGTTTATACAATATTTTTTGTAAGTTGCTTTTCAATTTTATAAATAATATTGAAGTTGATTTGTATTAACTGTGCCTACAACCTTTGGCTGCCCTATCATCATGTGGGGTGTCACTGATGTGAATAGGTTATGTAAGTAATTATTTTTGTGAGACAATTGTGCCAAAAGGCGAGCTGCGATTGCTTGGTCATTAGTGAACTGGACTATTAAGGAATAGATTGATGGCTTCTGGGTTCACCCAGCCTTAAATGGGTACCAGATATTTTTCTGGGAAAGTAAAGCGGCACGGACATAATATCAACCACATTACACCAAAAATCATGTGCCGAAGGTCAATAAAAATTATGGACACTAATACCATATTTCCTATATACCACTGGGTGTGACGGGGCTCTTTACATTTTTATTTACTAGTGAAAATTTAAAAAAAGGAATAAGGAGAACAAGTTTATGGAAGGAGGCGGCGGAGTTGGGTTTATGAAACCAAGATGTTTTTTTTAAAACAATGGTTTTTTTTTAAAAACCAAAGTTACATATTTGGTGCAAATTGAGGATGCTCTACAAGAATGGAAACACACACTGGCAGTGTGGGTTGGCATGGGGAAGGCTTTTGATAGGGATTAGAGAGAAGGATTAGAGAACAGGCTTCTCAGACTTGGTATCCAAGGCTGATTAATTGATTGGATATCCCAATACCTACAAGACACAACAGCCACAGTACAAGTGTAAGAAAAACAACTAAGTAAGAAAAACCAAATTGAACAAGGTCCCAATATTTTTATAATTTTCATAAATGACATTGTAGAGGACATTCCACCTAGAATCCACTATGCGATGTATGTAGTCGACCTAACGATATGAGCAAGAGAAGAATATATGCCATTGACCAGCTCCAGAATGCAAGATGCCCTAAGAAAACTTGAAAGATGGACAAACACCTCGCTGATGCTCATTAATGAAAAAAAAACGACATACACAATTTTCACTATCAAGAAACACTCAGCAATAAAAAAAAACCATACTTTCCATATTGACCAAAACCCAGCATATATGGAGTTATAATGATATGGAAAAATCAGATTAACAAACCAAACAAAGAGCCAGAAAACAAATAGATAATATGCAGAAATAGACTGAAATGACTATACACAGGAAGAGTAAGACCAGTCCTAGAGTATGGAGTCACAGTCTTGGCTACAGCTTCCAAATCACAGTTTAGCAAAGTTAACAAAACACAAAGCCAGGCTGCCAGTATCATTACTGGAGCTTATGAAATCTACATCTACAGGGACACTAGAAACAGCAACAGGCTACAACCTTTGGAAGACAAACAGAAAACTAAAGTAACGCAAATGCGGGGAAATACAAAAAGCACCCTAAGCATACCACTCACCAAGGAATAAATGGCTTCAGAATTGAAAGACTAAAGAGATGCAACTCAGCAGTCTCCAAAGAATTGACAACTAGCGATCCAGTACTGCCTCAAAGAAAGCCAAAACCCATATGTCCTCCCAGTGTGACTCCCCATGGGAAGGCATAATAGGAATCAAGGAAAAGGGCACCCAAACAGACACAAAGAGAAAGCACATAGAAAGTGCTGTCTGCATGTGCAGAAACCCACATTGATGACAACAACGCACAGGACTTCTGGTCCCACATCTACACAGATGGCTCTGCTATAAATTCCACCAGAAACGACAGGAGGTGTGTTCGTGTGACTGAATAACCTGTAAGAGATTACCAAATCAACAGCTACTGAAATTCTCAAACAACTATAAAGCTGGAACTGAGGCCCTCTATGATGCTGCAAGATTGGCTATTCAGCACAAAAATAAATGTGTACAAGCACTTGGTGATACTGACCCATGTTCTATCAGTCCTAACAGCACCAAAAACCCCCCAGAGGAACAGTTAACTAGATGACTTGAGAACAATGTGAACAAATGTGCAACAACTTTTAGAGAGTTGTTATCCAATAGATATATCACACTGTAATATACAAAAAAAATGAATACGCAGACAAACCGGCTGAGGTGGGAGAAAGATTACCACAAGAAAACCATTGTCAACTATGATGAAGCCAAATCCACCATCAAAGGCCAATATCATGAAAAATGGAAACAAGGACACCCAAAGTATAACAAAATACCTACAATTATGAAGGAGGGATTAAGTCATTAAGCATCACCCATGCACTGGCCACAACAAATTGAGAAACCACATGTTCACCAAAACCAAAATAGGAACTACCAGTCTATGCCTCTGTACCCTAGATGCCATGACAACAAAACACATTCTACAGGATTGCCTCTGTTCACAGGTCTGAGGAGATTAATGTGGCCCATGCCCACCTCCCTGGAAGAGAAACTTTATGAGTCAACCGAATCACTGAAACAGGACAGCCTTCATAAGAGAATCCGAGTCTGAATGAGCCATGATCGTAGAAGAAGAATATGTTTGGTGGCAACATTATCTGAACACATTAGCATGTATGCAAACATTCTGTAGCACTTGATTTATACTATGAATATGTGATAATTTGAAACGGCTTTGACATTTTGAAATCTCTTTTTATGACCAGCATACAGTCAGTTCCTGCAGTTACATCCATGAAGTTCAGGAATGATGGACTGACTGTAGCTCTTGGCACTAGTACAGGCCATGTAAGTTGTTGAGAGAATGAGAGTGTATTATTTCTTGTTGGTCAGATCTTGATGAATGATTTTTATATTTATAGACCTAAAGAGTTGGTAAACTAAATATTTAACTTAGATTTCTTCACTTCTATAATTTAACTTTTCTCTCCTTCTCCTCCTCCTCTTCCCCCCCCCCCCTCTTTTCAGTAAAAAAATATTTTAGGCCTGATTAACATATAAAAGAAGTACAGTGTTTACATTTTTTTTTAATGTAACAATTGGATGTGAATCATGGACAATAGGACAACAGACAAGAAAATCACTGGAGGCTTTAGAAATGTGGTTTTACAGAAGAATGTTGAGAAAACCATGGACAGCTAAGAAGAGTAATGAAAACGTTCTGAAAGAGGCCAAAGCAAAAAGAGAGCTATTTCCAATATTAGGAAGAAACAATCATAACTTTTTGGCCATGTGATGAGAAGAGAACAGCTGGAGTATATTGTAACAACTGGGAAAATCGATGGACGAAGAGATAGAGGGAAGCAAAGAGAAAAGATACCAGACAGCTTAAGAGAATGGCTTGGCAGTAGGTCAACAGCAGAAATAATAAATAACTGTCGTGATCGAAAGTTGTGGAGAGACATGATCACCTGCGCCAGCAGGCTTGGTACTTAATGATGATGATGAATGTAACAAAATATGGGAGGAAAAGGAGAGAACAAAACTCTACAGAGTATCTAATACCTAAGATTGAGTTAATGCATACAGCACAGATGGGTCAGTTTTAAAAGCGACTGTCAGTGCAGGCCATGACTTCATTGTAGCTTTTCCTAGTAGGACTTTCTGTGAACTTTTTACCCTTTTATATTTTTCAACTGTTGTGATGCACAAATTTTTTTCATAATCCAATCTATGGCCAGTAGAAAGAGAAATGGAGACAGAAGTTATTCCTGCCTTACTCCTGTTCTTATTTCAAATGCTTCTGTAATCTGTCCTTCATGCACCACACTACATTTTGTTCCTTCTTACATTGTTTTTATCAGGTTAATAAACTTTATGGGGATTCCGTAATGACTCAGCAACTTCCAAAGCATTCTTCTGTCTAAACTATCAAATGCCTTTTCATAATTTATGAATCCAATATAAAGTGGGGATTTTAGTTCTAAACTTTGTTCAACTATTATACGCAGAGTAGTTATTTGATCAGCACATGATCTGTTCTTCCTAAAACCTGCTTGTTCATCTCTCAAATGTTTCTCTATGGCCTCTTTTAGTCTCTCCAGAATGATTCTGCTTAATATTTTTCCTGGCACTGATAGTAGCATAATTCCCCTATAATTTGTACACTCCTGTAAACTTCCTTTCTTTGGTAGTTTGATCATATAACCTTCTTTCCAGTCTTTAGGTATTTCTTCCCTCTCCCAAATTTTATCTAATAGATTATGTAGCATCTTGGTAGAGGTGTTAATATCTGCTTTGATGGCTTCCGAAGGAATTTCATCTGGTCCTGTGGCTTTACCATTTTTTAATATTTTGATGGCTTTCATTATTTCTTCTATGCTTGGTTTTCCACAGTTAACATGTAACTCTTCTTCTGCTGGTAATATATCTGGAGGATTATTTGAGCCGGGTCTATTCAAAAGTTCTTCAAAGTGCTCTTTCCATCTCTCCATTTGTTCCCTTATATTACTAAGCAGATTTCCTTTCTTATCTTTAATAAAGGCATTGATCTTTTTGTATTTTCCACTTAATTTCTTTGTGCTGTTGTACAGTTCTTTCATATTCCCTTTATTTGCTGCTTCTTCTGCCTCTTTAGCTAGTTTATCTATATATTTCCTCTTATCCCTTTTAATGCATCTTCTTACTTCTTTGTTCACCTCTGTGTAAACTTCCTGTGTCTTGGCTTTATTACTTCTCGTTTTGCTTTTATTTTGTCTGCTTTTTTGTTCTTTCTTTCTTTAAAGGTCCAGGTCCTTTAATTTTGTCCAGGGTCTCTGCTGTCATCCATGCCATATTCTGGCGTTCTCTTTTCCCTAGTGTTTCATCACATGTCTCTTTCCATATATCTTTTACCTGTTTCCAACGATCTTCTATATTTATTGTATTTTCTAGTTGTTGGAGGACTTGGTATTTGTTTGATATTGCGACTGCGAAAATAACTCAAAACAACAGAAATGGAATCCAGTGGTCACTGACCAAACAACTTTATGATTTAGACTTTGCTGATGACATAGCTCTCCTATCACACAGCCATCAACAGATGCAGGATAAAATGAGCATACTTGATGAAAGATCACAACAGCTAGGACTGAAGATTAATAGAGATAAGACCAACATTATGAGAATTAATATAGTTGGCAATAACCAAATAAAACTAGGAGAATTACCTCTATTAGATGTACAATCGTACATATATCTGGGCAGTAATATAGATAAAGAGGGAAGAACAGAAAATGATACCAAAATAAGGATATCAAAAGCAAGAGGAGCTTTCATTGCACTGGGAAACATATGGAAATCCAAAGAAGTTAGGTTAAATACAAAAATAAAAATTTTCAACTCAAATGTTATGTCAGTAATATTATATGGCTGTGAAACATGGAGAACAACAAAATTGACAATCACGAAGATACAGACTTTCATTAATGGATGCTTACGCAGGATAAAAGGATGGAAATGGCAGGACAAAATCACTAACATAGAATTATGGAAATGTACCAGTCAAACACCAGTGGATAAAGAGATACAGCGAAGACGATGGCGCTGGATAGGACACACACTACGGAAGCCAACTGAGAGTATTACACAACAGGCCCTTATTTGGAATCCCCAGGGGAAAAGACAAAGAGGAAGACCAAGGAATTCTTGGAGAAGACAGATAGAAGCAGAGATGAAGAGGATGGGGAAGACATGGAATGATCTTAAAAGAATGGCAAGAGACAGAACGACTTGGAAAGTGTTTGTTGACGACCTGTGCTCCACTGGGAGCTAAAAAGGTAGAAGAAGAAGTGATACAAAAATAAATTCTATATCAGAATCATATAAACTATAATGAGCAAGTACAGAAATTAAGGAACAAATTTAAAGCCTTAATCATTTTCTTAGTCTGTATGTGTTAACACAAACATTGTGGCTCGCTATAAATCACAACACACTTTTGCCAAATTAACGTCCATTTCAAAGATAGACAAAGAAGAAAGGGAGTAATTGTCTGATAAAGTTAAAGAAAAAGATTCCCAGAGGATCAGAAAATAACCTAAGCCCACTAGGAGCCCCACTAGTTAAACAAAATATGGAGCTAGAAATAAACGGAATACAGTTTGTTACAGAGTAATAGAAGGAGTATCTGGGTCTACGCCATATGGGCCGGCTACAGCTTGAAAGTTCAATAGATAAATAGTAGAATTTTTTACAACAGTGTCGCAGTCTAGACATTCTGATGTCTCTGTAAAATGTTTAAGTAAATTCCACTCCTTTCATCCAGGTACTTCTGTATGATTTACGTGCCATGAAGCCTTTCAATGTGAAAGACCACAATTATGAGCTGCCCATCAAGTCTATAGAATTCCAAGATTCTCAAGACCTCATCTTGTCAATGGATTCAAAAATTTTGAAAATGTGGAACAGAAATACGGTTGGTTGTTACTGAAATCCATTACACCAATTAACCCTGAAGCTACATTAATTAATTTTAAAAAATATTTTAGGCAGTTGTTTTAGTGGTGTGAATAAATTGTGCATCATCATTCATGTTAAATGTCCTTTGCAAATCATTGTACTTATCACAGCTCGTCTGAAGGATTCTTTGCTTCTAGTCAGATCTCCAATTCTTCTGTTGTCATGTTCAAGGTCTTTTGACATCACTTTCTTCTTAGTCTGTCCACGTCTTGTCTTCCTGAAACCATGACTTCCATTATTGTTCTTTCCAACATATTGTGTCTTTTGATGTGTCCATAGTATTTTAATTTCCTCTTAAATATTTTGGTTACAAGTCTGTTTTTTTCAATGTTTGGCTCTTTTAATGTCTTCATTGCTCTTTATCATTATCCAAGGTATCTTAAGAATTTTTTGGTAACATTTTCATAATAGCATATTCATACTTTTAACATTTTGTAAATTATTTTATAATTTTTGTTAAAAGTACATTCAGTTAACAGACTTTCTCCAATAGTTGTTATTCCTGCTCATCTGAAGGTAAGTTAAATTAAGAACCTAATGTATTTGTTTTATTAAACATTAACACTGAATAATATTGCAGTCTTAGTCGGAATGCTAAGAATGTTAATATTTTATAGGGGCTTCAGTTTTATATGTTCTCTTATTTTCCCCCCACTGTTCTCTTGTGTCTTTTAGCTTCAAGAGAAAATGGAGTCTTTGACTAGCTCTATGGTTTGCTTAATACGCAGTAATTTGTGTAGCATTTGCTATTCACTGTTTCATAGTTCAGTTTTTCAAATTAATAAAAGTAATGAATAACTCTGTTCCAATGTAGGTTTCTTCTCCAGCTCCCAGTGTTAGGCATGGAAACAGACTAACCAGTGTTTCATGTGATTAGGAGTTCAAGTAGGAAGGCAAAACTAGTACCCAACAATACCATTCTGACGTTTGATGCATTGAATTGAAATAATACCATTCTGACGTTTGATGCATTGAATTGAAATAATACCATTCTGACGTTTGATGCATTGAACAACTGAAATAAAAACTGTATGTTGAAACTGTTGATATTGTAGCTTGCTGTAAACATGGCACAGCATAGCTATGTTCATTTTAAAATCCATTTTAAAGGATGATGTCGAAGAGAAATAATCATACACAGAAGAAAGTTCTGTTTATCTGTCCATTTACATGTACACAGGTAGTTCCATTTACATGTTGATGACATTTTAAGCACACAGTATGATAGTTCTTTCCACATTTGTGCACTAAATTTGTAACCTAGTGCTGTCCATTTCTTGCTTAAAATAATTGTGTTTCCTTTTCTTCTGCACAGGGCAAACCACTAACTGCCATAGAACCTGGTGTGGTCCTGAACCAACTGTGTGTATGTCCCAACTCTGGTCTTATCTTCTTGGCAAATGAAGCTCCAAAGATCTTGACCTACTTTATACCAGTGAGTTACACTTATAAATAGGACAAATTATGTGTATTAGTCTTTTAAAATAGAATTGCAGCTTGATAAAGAAAGAGCCTGAGAGAAGTGGGCCAAGCAAAGCCAAAGGCTATAGAAGAATTCCTGAATAAATGTGTGCTAAAGACTGACACACTAGACTGTGAAGTGCAAAATATAATACAAAGCAGTGTGCTAAAAAGTGCACAAATAAGAACTATCTTTTACTAATTTTTTTATGGGGACTAGGTGGTCTAGAGGTAAGATGTTTGTCTAGAAAAAACTGTCAACTTCATCGTGGAAATGGGACTGCAGATCTAACCCCAAGAACTAAAGAGTAGATGGAAGACCTTCACTACCAGGACGGGGTGGATGCTACACGTGGAACTGTTACATCAGCTAAAAAAAAACATACCATATGTCCAATGACAGAACAAGCCATGCAAGTAAGAGCCACATTCAAGGTTCTCTTTACAAGTAAGAGCCACATTCAAGGCTCTCTTTACAAGTAAGGGCTACATTCAAGGCTCTCTTTACAAGTAAGAGCTACATTCAAGGCTCTCTTTACAAGTAAGAGCTACATTCAAGGCTCTCTTTACAAGTCAGAGCCACATTCAAGGTTCTCTTTACAAGTAAGAGCCACATTCAAGGCTCTCTTTACGTGCAAGGACACCAAGAAAACAAACCACTGCTACCTAGCAGTTGCCATGAGGAGAAGGAAAGGCTTTTGAAGAACATCCAGACAGAAACCACAAGCCAGGTAAGCTTAATAGCCCTGACATGCATCCACCCTATGAGAAGGAAACTTTCTATGTCAAACCAAGATCCAGCCTGCTGAAGAGTATGTCAGCCATTGTGCAGGTTTAGGAGATGAATCAGTCATATAAAAGTACCAACCACCAGCTCATCTTGTGTCATAATATGATGTTCCTAGCCCTCCATCATGAAACAGGACAGAGTTAAGGTTGCATGATCAAAAGACTTGAATATTGAGGAAGAAGAAAAAATATTGATCCAGATTGATCTTATTTTTGGTATATTCTCTTATAGTTTTTATGTATTTCTCCAAAGAGTTGCTTAAATATAATTCTTCTAATATCAATCTGTTGTAATCTTGTTGTGTTCTTTAATGCCTTTACAGTCCCTTGGTCCAGCCCCTAGATGGTGTACCAGCTTGGACGGTATGACAGAAGAGCTAGAGGAGAAGACAGAAAACACTGGTTTGTAATTGTAAACTGAAAACAAAAAATATTACTGTAGAGTGCAAACCAGAAAGAAGTGTTTTATGACAGTTTTCCAAACTCTATTGTGTATTTCTATTCTATAATCAGCTCTGTCATCTTAATTGACCTAATATTTTGTTATTTTATAATTAACTTTCTCTGCTGTCACTTATAGACTTTTGCCACTAACTAGTTGATATATTTCTCAGGAGTCAGTTTGCTTCATTGACAATAGTGAAACTATTTGTTCTTGTGTTGATCTAATTTTTTATGGAAAGTATTAGTTAAAAATTTATTTAAAAATTTAATTTGTGCACTGTGGTAGTTGCTGAATAAAAAAAATAATGTGTTCATTTTGTTCATAAGAAATGGCCCACACAAACAATCTAGCATGACAAATTCGGGGGCCTCTGTAGCCTAGTTGGGAAAACCACCTGACTGGGCTACTGACATTCGGACAACCTGTGTTCGATTCCTGATGGAAGCAGTGTGAATTGTACTCGTGAGTGGGAAAAAAAATACCCCTTTTCGACCTAGCCACTGGTATAAATGGGTACCAGGGTAGTACTTTGGGAAGGTGAGGGATGCCGCCTTGCATCATGAGTTTCGATGTTTGAAGCAACACTATCCAGAAGTCTCAGAACACTTCTGGTTATGTGGCCATGCACATATGGGTGAAAACTCTATTGCTAAGACACCAATTCAAGTCCTGTACTTTGCCTTTTACCTTATGATAAATTATGGTGAACTGGTGATGACCTCAAATGCAGCCTCTTATTCGTGACCCAAGCTAGTTTAAATGTACAGCAATAGCTTAATGCTGAAGAAGAAGCTTATAAAAAATATCTTTCTACAAAAATTTACAATTATTTGTTCATGATTGTGTGGAATAAGCAGTGAGATAAGACATTCTATCTATCTATCTATTGTCCTTTCGAGCCCAAGATGGCACATAGGGCAGAACCACAATCTCAAATACAGAAAATGCGTGCCAAAATGGCACATATTGCAGAGACCACTGCTTCTAAAATGTATGGTCCTGTTTCCATAACAATACTTTTTACAATGAGAGCTTGTCACGCCATCGATCAATCTCCTTAGTCACCTCTTACGACATGCCTGGAAGGTCACAGTGTCACTATTCTTTACTTCCCTCATAACGAGGCCCCGGTAACACGCAGGAGAGATAAGACATTGGTAGAAAGAAAATGTTATTTCTGATATGAAACTTTGGTTGATCTAGTTTTGTTGTTTGTCCACAAAGTTGCAATATACAAATTGTAACTTTTCCTCCTGGATGAACACAACCTTTGTCACAGCTTCCCATGATTATATGTTGCTTTCCTGCCCACTCCCAATATTATAGAATCTGCTACTTTACTTAATACAAAGTGCTGTTTACAATCAACAGTGTGATATTTATTGTCTTTATATTTCTGTGTAACAACTGGAAAAATTGAGGGACGAAGAGATAGAGGGAAACAAAGAGAAAAGATACCAGACAGCTTAAGATAATGACTTGGCAGAAGGTCAACAACAGAAATGATAAATAACTGTCGAGATCGAAAGTTGTGGAGAGACATCACCTACGCCAGCAGGCACGGTACTTGATGATGATGATTTTGAAATAGAGGAACATTATCCTTAAAAAGATAGCTACCACGATGTTTAACACGCCATAGCACAACAGTTTTATTGCAAATGTTTTTTCATTTGAAATAACAGCAAGAAAATTAATAAAAAACATGCAGTTTGTTCAAACAATTTGCTGAGGCATTTGGAAGAGGTTAAACAAGAGGATTACAGGGTTTTAGTGGAAATGTTAATAGATTAAAAGCAGCAAATACTGGTTGCAGGATTCAACACTTTGACAACTGGAGCCAGTTTTTCTGCCTTGATTAATTAACTAAAAATAATACATTTTACATGAGACAAACAAAAATAAATGTATAATGTTACCCCTGGTTATAAATTTTAGTTTATGATGGCTACAAGTTTGTCACTCGCACTGAGCTGGATGAATTGGGATTGGGACACCTTATTGGAACAAACCTGTTGAGATCAGTCATGCATGGATACTTCATGGATATCAGACTTTATCACAAGGTATGATAATTGTTCTTACTTATTTTTTTTTTTCTCTTAATTGAATCATCAGAACCCCATTAACTCTTTCCATACGGAAGCTTTTTATCGACGTAACAGAAGAGATTTCAGAGACAAAATTGTTCATGGTTTTAAGAATCAATCTACATATTTATTTTTATATAACATATATATGAATGTTTAGATAATTGAACAAGGTATAAGATTTCACCAATATCCAGATGATACAAGACATGTAAAAAGAATATGGTTTGATGACGCTCACACAAATCAAATTGAGCATGACGCACTATGCGGCAAAACGTACGCTGCCGAAATCGCATTGTCACACAGTGTGGTGAAATGTACGGAAAGAGTTAACTACTCTCTTATGAGTCAGTGACTAAAGTTTAATGATTTGTTGCATTTGTGTTTAATATATCGGTGTCTGTAATAAAAAGTTTCCAAGAAGCATACATTTCTATCTATCTATTGACCTTTTGAGCCATGGCATGGCCATAGGGCATAGGCTCAGATACTCTTTTTCTTTTCCTAAATTTTCTTTCCAGCAGTCTCAATCCTTGCAAAAAACATTTATCAAATCCCACCATTTGTCTCTGTTCTATGCAAGCATCTCATTCTTATTGAGGGTGCCGATTCCTGCTGCCTTTATCTCTCTGATCAATGTTCTTCTCTGTGTCGGCCTCTTTTCCTCCTTACTTTTGTTTCCCACAGGATGGCTTGCATTGCTATTCGGTTATTATCTCATCTCGTCACATGTCCAACATATGACCATCGTCTTTTCTTGATTACTGAAGATATTAGTGGTTGATTGGCGATTTCTCTAATTTCCTCGTTTGTTTTGAATTCGTTCCATACTATAACAAATATTTTCCTTAGACATTTATTTTCAAATGCGTTCAACTTTGTTTCTATGTCTCTTGTTGTTTTCCAGCACTCGTATGCATATGTAAGGGTTGATAGCACATTTGATTTGAATAGTATAAATTTTGTTTTTTGTGCTGATGAGTTCTGTTTTCCACATCTTCTCATGACTTTTGAAGGACATTGCTGCTTTAACTATTCTGATTCTAATTTCTTGACTTGTATCCCCTTCCTGATCAATGTGACTTCCACACACATTTACTGTACCTCAAATAACATCAGTATTAAAATGAGAAAATTTATAGCAAACTCTATTGAACTATAATTGAGGAAAGACATTTATGAGGAAGTGAGTCAGTGAACTTCTCTTGACAACTTACTAGTTGGTCACAGAAGATTTGACTTGCATATACAGTGAACATTTTTATGACCAACATGATTTGTATATTTTTCTTCTTGAATATAAATTCATTTTGTCTGCAGTGTCTGATAGGACTGGGCATTTGATCTCACTTATCCTGTGATCTATAATCATTATGAAATAACCCTTTGTTGCACCACATGGTATTTGAATTGAACACTTTTGTGAGACAGGCAACCTAACCTTATTACTGCTGCAGCTTCCATTTTAGCTGAGAGAAAACGTGATACCTGTCATCTTTCTACAAGCAAAACCTATATATTGTCCTTTCAAGATGAAGAAAGAACATGGGGCAGAAATTCTACTCTAAATCTGACAATGTTTGTTATCAAGTGTCAAACCCTAAACAGACCCTGTATTGTATCTCACCACACATCCCTGTTCTGGTCAAGTTGCTCAGTCTCAGTGAGGGAGCTGAAGCCTGTTGTTGTTACCTCTTGTCTCTTTGTTCATTTCAGTGTTTGTCTAGGTCAGACCTAAAGTTGAAAACACTGCTAAATTCTGATTAGAATTTGTTATTTCTATTTAAGTCAAGAATTCTTTTTTAATAACAATTGATGTTTCACCATGTCTGGCCACCGATCAAATCTCCATAGTAAGATGGAGATAAATCAAAACTTGTCCAAAAAAAATAATATATAAACATGAAAAGGTATTGTTTAATATAAGATTAACTGTATGACATCAAATAAAAGATGTAGATTAACTTAATACTCATGTTTTGAAAATTGTGATGCATTTGCCAGTATGTTAAAAAACCAAGAAGAGCTATAGTAAATCATCAATTACTGAAGCCATCACAAACGTTATAATTTATCATTTTATTATGATATAAATGGCTATTTTCTGTAAAGAAATCTGCTGGAACTCTAGCGTTTTTGAGTATGAGTATGTATATGCTTGTGTTTGGAAAAAAAACATTCATAAAGGCATATGTGTCGCAGTGACTCTTATGTACACAAAATGAAGTAAAACTATTTTGTGTGTTTTATTTATATTTTAAAATTATTTCATTTACTGCAGGCCAAAGTCATTGCAGATCCATTCGCATTTGAGAAATACAGGAAGTCAAAGATTCGAGAGAAGATTCAGGAAGAAAGAGTAAATCGTGTTCGACTGAAGGTTTGAAAGCTTTTTTATTATATCTATTTGCATACAATTTTTATCCCTTTACTGTGAATGTATTCATGAGAAGAGGAAAACTGGAATACTTGGTTACAACTGGCAAAATACAGGGAAAGATAGATCACGGACGGCAAAGAAAGAAAATACTAGATAGCTTGGTGTCATGGCATGGAAAACAGTCAACAACAGAACTGATACGATGGATAGAAATTTGTGGAAAGACATGATCACCTAAGTCAACCGGTATGGCACATGATAACGTGGATGTATCCACAGCCTGAATTTAGTTTTTGCTTATATAATCCTTGCATATTGTTTTGATGTTGCTTAATTATTCACACGTTATGTATAGTTTTAATGTTATATTGTTGTTTACATTACATTCTTTAAAACATTGCTTGTAGTCAGGGTAAATAAGCCACAATTTAGAACCTCACAATTCAGGGTGGGGGGTTGGTTTCGTTCCCAAGTTTATTTATATTGTAATCTATGATGGAGTCTTTCTAAGGTTACTATTTTTAACAAGGGCCTCAGAGTTTAATTTAGCATAACCGGTTTAGGGGCTCACCAAGTCTAAATCCAGGCCTGCATGTAGTTTTAATTTTGCATTATTGTTCACTTAGTCATGAAATAATTTTTAAAAAATTTGTTGTTGCTATGAAAATTGTAAATGCCTTGTGACATATATCGTGTGTGTGTGGGAGGGGGGATATAAAATGTCTCTGTACTAGGTTTCTGTATTTGGGGGGGTGAGAGGATCATTGCAATTCTTCACTGTCATTTCATTCATCCAACTCAGTAAGCCATGATACCCATCCCTTTATTTACTGGAAAATGCCCGGCTTGTGGGTACCATACCTATACTTCCTTTGTTGCCTGGCCAGCATGTGGTTACACAATTCTATTACAGTCATAAATTGTATTATCTTTTGGAGGAAAGGTGTCAGGAGTTGACGGCTTCCACCAGGATAGGTGAACCAGAACCATCCAGATCCTACTCCACCTCTTCATAGTGTCTCTAGTAACAGACTAATTAGTCTAGTCTGGCTAAGTGAGTAGGGAACAAGAAGAAAGGCAGCCCTGTACTAAAAAAATTATATGCTGAAAATGAATATTTAGAGCTAAAAGGTGCAAATAATGGTGCAAACAGCAGCACAGTGGAGTTATGCCCACCTAACGTTCTTTTAAGGGTGGATGATGAAGTGGGATAGCTTGCATTTGGATCAGTGAACTAGAACCTATTGAGAAGATCAACTAATCTTTTAATTTTCAGATGAACACAAGAAAGAGAGAAGTATTATCTTTTGAATAGCCATCAGTTTCTGCCTCTGCTTTTATCCCTACTCTTTGTTTTTTTTTTTTAAATTGTCAACAATAAATCTGGAAAGTTTACCTATTGAGGCAGTGTAGTTAGTTTAGACGGCAGAACTGATGAAGACATTAAAAGCAGAGTTAACAAAGCCAGAACTGCCTACAAAATTCTTCACCCTGTAAGGAAGGCAGGTGCACTTTCTCTGCCGAACAAAATCAAGATTTTCAGCACAAATATCAAGGCAGTCCTACTCTGTTCAGAAACATGGATGGAAACAAAAGACTAATAGCAAAAAATATACTCCAATCTTTCACGAACAGATGCCTCTGACAACTTCTTAATATTCGATGGCCAAATAAAATTACAAATGAAAACTGTTGGGGGAAAAAATTGCCCAGGTACCACTCGAAATGGAGATCACAAAAAGGAAAATGGTATTAATTGGCCACATATTGTGAAGAACACAAAGTAATATTGCAAGACAGTCAATGAAACGTAGTCTGCAAGGAAATATTAAAGTTGGAAGGCTCAAGGCAGACCTGGGGAAGATCTGTCAAGAAAACAGCAAAGGCTGCAGGATGGACATAGTCTCAGTTGGAAAAGATAGCAGAGAACTGAATCTTTGGCAGAGTGTGGTTGCAGCTCTTTGCTCCATGAACTGCTGTAAGGCATAAGTCAGTCAACATTCTAGACTCATTGCCTTTGTACCTTGTAAAATACAACATTTAAAGTTTGTATACAATGCATAAATAATCTAATTAAAATGTCTGTAATTAATTACTGTAAAATGTTTGAACTTGACAACAGCAAGTATTTCTCATTTCATAAATTACATTTTTTTTGTCACACAAGTAGAAACATTGTAAAATCTGAAGATAAAGATTCAAACAAATTCTCTATTTTCATTAAAATGTTAATTTTTTGTTTCTCATTGCAGAAACTCCCAAGTGTAAACAAAGAATTGGCTGAGAAACTTATGGAAGAAGATATTGCTCAGAAGGCAAACCCCAGGAAACGTGTGGTTCGTATTGTATTATGTTTTAAATAATAATAGCCTCCTTGTCATGTAAGACTTTAGATTATGATAATTGGATCTTGAGATTATCAAACTATAATTTATGTTGTATTTTATTGTAATGTCACAAGAACTGCAGTTGCCCTATGTTATATATATTTGCCACTAATGCTGAGCTTGAGAGATGTGAAGTAGTTGAAGAACTGACTTGAGGATTAAAAGGTATGCTGTTTGTACTCACACAGGAGAATTACTTAATATACACCATCTATCAGGGACTTCGTCTCTAGGAACTTCATCAGAAGTAAAAGCTGGCGAACACACAAAAAATTGACTACTTGCGTCAGGATCCGTGAACAAGAGACTAATCAGTGTGTGGCAGCCATGGTGCAGGTTTAAGGGAAAAATCAGGATATACAAGCATATATGAGTACCGACTATTTGTCATATTGTGTCATGATGCAGCACATAGTCAAGTTTGCATAATCAAAAGACCTGTGAACCCTGAAAAGCGGGGAATGCAACCCAGTACTCAAAAATGTTGAACTGAAATTGGATGTGTTTGGCCTAAAGGCACAAATATGAGATTTCTGCTGTAAACCACATTGTGCAAAATACAACTGCACCACCTTAACATTTCTTTTAATTAAAGTCCGTTGATGAGTAGTTGTCAGGTGAATGTAAAAGAAGAAGAAATATGCTAATTAACAACAGATTGTTGTGCACTTTGTTTTGCATAATTGTGTCCAGTACATTGTCCACACTCATCTGTACCTTTCCTTTGACTCTTCTTGACCTTCCTTCAAGGCAGCAGTTTTGTGGTCAGATTTATGAGTGTAATATTCTTCTGCAATTGAAACACATTCAGGCTGGGATTCTGATTCACTTATGAAGTCTGTAGTATGTTTCAGGATTTCATTTCCGCCTTACAGTTTCTCTTTCAAGGTAGTGGGTGTGGCATATTTTTCTCCTTGAGTCTGCAAACTGGAGAGTCTTATAGGATGTGTTTTGCTGTCATGTTTGTTAGGACACAGTGGTACAACCCAGTTGCTTTTATAAGTTTAAAAATATGGGGGTAGACAACAATTACCATACACCACTGTTATTCCCCTCCCCCCTTTTTTTTCTACCTACATAAGGCTTTTACCATTCCATTGTTGTTTATATATTTTTTTTTTTCGGCCCTCTGCATTATGTTTAGATTGGTCTTATTTCCACTTTGTATGATATTACTCTTTGAGGATGGGTTTAGCCTAAGTGTGGTATGGATAGCTATAGCCAATTAATAGTCTGGATGAGAAATGTGTTCACTGAGTTATTAGTGGGTCATCATCATTGCACTCCGAACATGTCCAAAGGTGTTCAGATCTCCTCCTCAGCAAGTCTCGCAGTATCCAGTGACTGACGACTCCAGTTCTGTGTTGGTTAATTAGTCTTCTTACACTCTCACTAAGTTTCTCGTTTCTAGCTGTGCCCATCCTAGCTCCCATCTCTTCCGTTCGAAGAAGTGACGTGGACTCATTTTTGTCGAAGTTCGGTGTCCCGGAGGGCGTTGAGGATGTCCGCCCAATCCATTGGTTGACCGTTCTCAACAGTAGCACAGCTAGCCAACCTGTCCACTTTTTCATTTACCCGTACACCCTCATGTCCTGGGATGTAGACAAAGGTGACCTTACGTATTTTTTACTTCTGCAATGACTCTACCCATTGCATACATACAGATCTCACCTCCACTTTTCTTATCATGCTCATCGAATCACTCAGTATACAGGCGAAGTGTGGTCTTATGACTCTAACCAGATGAATGCCTTGGTCACTGCCATCACCTCCATCATCATGCTACTCATGGTCATAACGTATGCACCACTGTCTTCCTTGACTATTCTGCCAGCCGAGCATGCTGTAAATGCCCATGCACTCCTTTGGTGTCACATTACAGATCCGTCTGTATAGATGACTGCATCTTTCTTATCGGTGTTATCCCAGATGAGATCTTTGACCTCCGCATTGACCATGACTGATTTGATATGGTCGCTGAACGTCGATGCTGCGGATGGTCTAGACTCACGTGCACTCACTCAGTTGCACAGCCCAGAACCCGTTTCCATGTTATAGACTGGCCAGCTCAAGTCAATTAGCTCTACGGCATGTGGAGACACCATGGGCATTTGATTTTCATCGTTTAGAAGCTCAAAAATGTATTTAACAAGTATGCAACCACAATAATCAATTTGTTTCTCCATTTTTCATCTGCTTTGAGGGATAGGATACTTATAAGGCTGCTGGTAGTGTAGTAAAGTCACTTTTACTAACCATCTATCAGTAAAATAATGCTGTTCTCTGTGTTATATTTTATGTGGTTACACTGATGTAACTTTGTCATTTCTCAGAACAAGGCAGTAAGCAGCATCCTGAAAGACGATCGATTTGCTTCAATATTTACCAACCCTGACTTCCAAATTGACCATGAATCAGAGGAATACAGACTAATCAATCCAGTAATGTCAAAACTGGAGAAAGCTAGGAGGAAACGAGATGAGAAATATAATTTGGCTCGGCAATTTAAAGAAGTGGAGGTAATACTCATCTGTGAATAATTTTTTTTCTATGGAATATTTTTTAAATAAATTTGTTTCATAGTTGCAAAACTGTTATGGATTTATCCATCATTTTATTTTATTCTTTGATATGGACAAAATTTTATATTTTGTGTTGCTTTGTTCTAAGTTGATCCTATTTTATTTAACTTGTCTTGTGGGTTTTTGTATTGTTTTGAAGATTAGATGTTATTTTGGGATGTGTGTGAATGTAGAATCAAGTATTTATTAGCTAAAATAAATAATACAAAGTATTGACAAACTAACATGGTAACGACATTGTCTAGAGTTTTATTTTGCAGGTTGAGCATTTACTTTTTTTCATATGAGTCTTGAACAATATTATTTGTTTAATGCACCGTTTATAAGTGTACACTATATAAACCAGTGTGGTCCAACCCATGGCTCGCAAGGCTCATTTGAGTGGCCCGTAGGCCTCTTCAACAGTTTTCATTAATAGAAAATAAACCAATACTATAGTTTTAAAATTGTAAGTATTGGGGAAAAAAGTCAATCTTTTCTGATGGTTCTATAGTTTCCATGGTATACTCTGTATTCATAGAATAATTTGTAACAGGTGATAATACTTTTGACTAGACCAGGGATTCATAAAGCTTTTACAACCACTTCGAGAAAGTCTTTAGATCTTTCGGGTAGCTCTATTCTTGTGTGCATGTGAATTTAGATTATGATGAATGACAGTGAAATTGACGCCATAGGTGTGAAATTCTTATATTATTGTGAAGTCCTAATGTTGGGATAATCTAACGTGTGGGTAGGTGCGAAGAATTAACCATCAGCCACACTGACCATTGAATTTTTGTGCTTTCAAAGACGAGAAAAGGATGATTGGCTCCTGTAAAATTACTGGGAGGGGTCTATCTGAAGGTGCAGATAAGATTAACCAATAAGACGACACTTTATCACTATCAGGTTTTATCCATGAGTATGGGCGGTAACCAAGACAAGATCAACAAAAACAAGTTTAATGGGAGTTGTCAGACAGACCTTAAATTAACCTTCAAGCACACAGTTTTGAGTTAGAGTTTTTTAAAAATTAAGTTGAAGCCAGCAGATTTTTTAGTTTGAAAGTTCACAGACAGTTTTAAAGTTCAGAGGTGAAAAAGTTTAGAAGCACTGTAAGTAAACTGTTTGACGCTCTCATTTTCTACTAATAAATTACTTATCTGCTTGTAAATTTTTTATCACCTACAAAATTATCTGTATCTGCACATATTTGAAATTATGAATGAATATGAACACATTAATATATATATAACTGTAAAGATGGAAATTTTGAAGAATCGTGATTGCCTGTGTCAGAAGGCATGGTACTTGATGATAACAATGATGCTGATATATCTGTATATATAATTTACCAGGGAGCTGATGAGCGTGAAGGTAAAGTAAGTGATGATGAAGACAGCAGTTCTGAAGATGAGCACACATGGGCACAGGAAGTCAGAAAAGAACATCAGAAAGTTACAAGAGAAAAGAAAGCTCAGGAGAGGGCCCAGGAAAGGGAGGAAAGAAGACAGGCTAGGCTGTTTGAGATCAAGGATGGAGAGGAGATTGGTGTGAAGGCAGACAAAAACAAGAAGAAAGATTCGAAGTAAGTTTTAATCATTTAGTGAAATCAGTCTGTCATTGGATATTAATTTTTATTCAAAATTTCATCCCCAAAATATGTATGTTTAGATGGTGGCCGTTCAGGCATTTTATTTGTAAAATTTTGAAGGTAAAGTATGAGACTTGAATCTATGTCTTAGCATACAAGTTTTCACCCATATGTGCTTGGCTGCTTATCCAGAAGTGTTCTGAGAGTTCTGGATAGTGTCGCTTCAAGCATCGAAACTCGTGATGCGATGCTGCATTCCTCACCCCTTCCCAGAGTACTATACTTGGTACTCATTTCTGCCAGCGGCTGGGTCATCCGCTGGAGTATTTTTATCCAACTACGAGTACAATTAACACTGCTTCTAGTGGGAATCAAACACAGGTTGTCCGAACGTCGGTAACCCAGTCAGGAGGTTTTCCCAACTAGGCTACCGAGGTTGAAGGTTTTGTGGGTAACTAGTGTAATGCTGTAGTTGAATGAGTAGTTATTGATTATGCCAAATGGGAACTCTTGGGGTTGATGCTTTTGTAGATGTTCATTTCCATTCGTTCAGTGATTATTTATCTTCACCATCTGCTCTTAAAAGGACCTTAGAAGAGCATAGATGCAACTAACTAGTTGCGTTAGTGCTTTGTGTTCATCTGCCCAAAACATCTGACTTCACAGAGTCATTTTTTAGTTACCAGGTTGCCTTCCTCTGATCCCCATTTTCAATTGTTATTTTGCTTCCAGAGGCACCAAAGGGGGGTGGAATAGGGAATTGATCAGCCATTGCAGCTGATCCAGATGTAGGCAGCTAGCTATGAGATGCTGACTGTTTTCAACGCAGGTTCTTTGTCTCTTGTGTGACACAAAGGTAGAGATCCATAGGTTGGTGGATCCATAACCAACTCTTGAATCTGTTCTTCTGAAGATTCACAATCAATTACTGTGGCAGTAGTACATAAAGATGAATAGAAGAATCAATTTGTGACCATAATTATTCTCATTTTCTGTTCTCCTCATCATAAATTTGTATCCAGTTATTTATTCCAGTAAGGGGGACTCCCAAAGATGACTCAAGTGCCATCTGGCAGTTCTTTCCAATTTAAAGTAGAGAGGGCATTTTGTATTATTAGTGTAATTTCAGTATCTTCTTCTTCTTCTTTCCTTCCTCATCTGCCTTTCAGCGTCGAGGGGAGATATAATTTGCGGTCTTTTGCTCTTCATTTCGCCTCTGCTGCTGTTATGTTTCCTAGTGCTTCTAATATTCCATCGATCCATCTTTTTCGTGGTCGACCCTTGGGTCTGTTGTTCTCACAACGTTTATTGAAGGCTTGTTGTGTTGTGTTTTGTTCTTTCTGCCTTGTCACGTGGCCGAACCATTTTATCTGTTGTTTCCTTATATATTCTATGGCTGGGGCTATTCCTAGCTTTTTTCTCAGTTCTTCATTTCTGATCTTATCTCTCAGGCTGTTTCCTCACAACCTGTTAGTTCCAAACCTGTTAGTTCACAAAATGAACTAGGTTGGCCACATATCTCAATTCTCTTGTCTAGCAAAGACCATTCTGGAAGGAACTGTGAAAGGAACGAGGAGAGATAGGCAGAGAAAAAGATGGGAAGATAATGTGAAAGACTGGAGAGTCCTTGAATTCACAGTCCAAAAGAGTAACTGAAGATAGAGGGTAATAGGGAATGCTGACTAAGTCTGTCAGTGGGGCCCCAACGACACTCTCGGTTTTGGGATGAAAAAGAAGTTCACAAAATAAATCATTAATATAACTGAAGTATATTTATTTTATTATTACTTAAACAAGAACAAATATGTAATCCATTATTTTTTTGTTTGCTTAAAAATGTACCAGTATATTTAATGTTGAACTGTTTTTAGTATTTAATTTTAATAAGTTAAAGAAAATGAAAAATGAGTTAATTACAGCAACAATTATTGTGGGTGGAGCATCAGATTAGTGAAAATGTTTAATTCCAAAGCCACATGAGAGATTTTGTGAAGGGACAATACTAAAGTTAGTTCACACTTGCAGGAAACCTCTAGCTGACAGATTACAGGCTTCAGAGAGTGATGTGGCACATACAAGTGGCTCCATTGGTAACAGAGAAATTACATTCTCTCTGAGGAAGGTATGTGATTTATTGTTTGATCATCTTGTGAAATTGAAAAGTTTTTATGTGTGATCTGCCATAGAATATGAGAATATAAGATCAGTCTTATTGAGAAGTTCTATGATGCCCATTGGTTATCTCTGATTTAGATCATCATTAAAAGTAAAAAAAAAAAAGTAAAGTACCCCCATCACGCCAAGTGGCGTATAGGGAATATGGTGTTAATGACCATAAATTTTACAGACCTTCGGCACATGATTTTTGGGGTAATGTGGTCGGTATTACGCCCGTGCGGCTTTACTTTCCCAGAAAAATATCCGGTACCCATTAAAGGGTGGGTGAACCCGGAAGCCGTCGGTTGGGATCGAACCTCTCTCCTTTGTAGTCCATTTCACTAACCACAGAGCTACCATGGCTCCCTCATCATTATAAAGATTGTGGAATATTTGTATGGATAACATTTTGTTTATCTAATTAGCTATGTGTGGATAGCTTAGTTTTATCAAAAGATCATCCTTGCATAACAGATAACTCTATAATCCTCAGATCTCCTATCTCAACATGTTTCCCAGTATGAAGCACTAGCACCTCACACTGAAGATGGCTTCAGCTCAGGTGCACAAACTACATAGCACCAGTGAACACCTTGCCCCCAAAACCTCCTTAGTTGTATCTTACATCTTTGGCTAGTGACAGTGGCTAATTTCTTTTCTCCTCTCACTGTGGTCAGAACTTTGGTAGCCATGTGAACATATGTGTGGATACTTTAGGGATACATTCTCTCCTTTGTAATTGTTGGAGTGTTATGTTTAGGCTATTTATCTATTTTTCATTCGCCTGAAGTATTGTCTATATCTGCAATGTCATTTCCTGTATACATTATACTGTGTTTCTTATGTTTAATAATTTTTGGGACACACAGTTGCTTCATTTCTGACTGTTGGTGTAAGTTTATCAACATAATAATTGAAGACTTTTATTACTTGCAGGAAAAGAAAACAAACAGCAAAGTTATAGAACAAAACAGACTTCATCGATCGGAAAGAAAACATCTCAAAAGAGCTGGAGGTGCACTCCTTGAGAAACCAAAGTCCAAGTTTTGGATGGGCAAGAAAGTGAAATGACTTGGGCATGTTCTAGAGATGCAAGGACTGGCTTCAATTATAGTTTTATGTGTGTGATTGCAAATTTGGGATTATGGTTTTAAAAATGGCCAGAATGTTGTTGTGTGTGAGGATGCAGAAGTATTTTACATATTTAATGTACATCATTTCTTGTTTTATGGCAAAAGGCATGTAGCAGCTAATTATCCAGTACTAGCAGCACAAATACATCTTACAAATAATTAAAACAGTCTCCATAAATTATTTATTTTTCTATGTTATGTAGTTTTTCCTAGCAGTTAGTGTGACTCTGCAAGGAGGGTGAAGGATCTTAATCAGCTATGGCCACTGATCACTTACAGTTAAGCTCTGTAGGCATCTAGGCCCCAAGTACCTATTTAAGGTTGGGTGAACCTAGACATCGGACTTGTCCTTAAAAGTTCACTAACCACTGCTCTACCCTGGCTCAAAGGGAAAAAAAATAATGACAACATCCAACTTATGCACTTCCAAGTTCATTTTATTTTTATTTTCTCCTACTGATAACTTAATATAAAGAGGCCCAAATATAGGGAGTATGGTGTTAGTACTTATAATTTTAAATCTTCATCACATTGCTTGCTTGCGTTCGCCCGATGACTTAAGGAGTGTACCTCGTCATCATCCGCCCTTAAAAGGATGTTAAGTAGGCGTTGTGTTGTGGTTTACAGTATAACTGTGATATTTGCGCCTTTCGGCCCAACACATCTAACTTCAGCATGACATTTTTGAGTACTCGCTTGGCCAGACTAGACAGGTTAGTCTGTTACTAGAGGCACCACAGAGAGGTGGAGCAGGGTCTGGATGGTTCTGGTTCACCAACCCTGGTGCAAGCCACCAGCTGTGGATCACTGACAACTTCCAGCTCTGGTGCTGGGAGGCGCGCCTCTTTCTTTCCCAGTAAAAACAGCACACAGTGAACTCTGAAGCCATCTTTCATGATCGAACCCAACCTCTTGTCAAGTTCACTGAGCTATGCAGCTTCATAAATTTTAATTATATATATATATAAGCAAACACGCTTCTTTTCTTCTTAGCATTCACCCGTTAAGTGGGCATGGATGCATTGTGTCATCAGTTTATGGCAAAGCTGCCGTATCTGCCTTTCAGCCCGACACATTCGTCTTTGGTATAGATGAGTAGATTTGCTTAACAATTTTTGCCCAGACAGTGGCTATTTTCGGCCTATTCTTTTCAATTTGTAACTGTCTAGTTTTATTTAATGTGTGCAAGTGCACACAGGATCTCCTGTTTTCTGAGAAATCTAGACATCAGATCTCACTAAGAGGAGACCAGAATCGGTAAAGTGAAGCAACTCTTGATTCGATTTTTGAAATATTCCCACCACCAGTGTGGATTGAAGCCAAAACCTTCTTGTCCAGAGGCTATCTTACCTCTAGACCACCCAGTTCCCCCTGGTACAAGATTCAATCCTTGAACCTTTGGAATGCTGGTGCTGAAACTTATGAAATGCTACTATCAGCTTTCTGTAAATCCTGTTTAAGTTGATCAATGAATATGAAGAGTGGTTTTCCAACCAGTGAGACCTTGGCACATGACAAAAAAATAATTTGTGCTGACTATTGTCACCTATATTGAAAGTTGAAGGGCTGAGGGGATTTTCCTGAAAATAAAGCTTGTGACGTCTTCAGCTATGATGACTGACATCATTTTACCCAGAGCTCCTGCTCACAATGCTGAAAGTGTCACAACCTTTGGGTGGTCCCCCTCAGCGGGCAGGCACTCAATATAAGTGACAATGGTCTAACAATCAGACAGGTAGCAGTGGATGTAGACTGTTGCATTTGTAAATTTCTAAGATTTGGATAGCAGATGTGTCAATGAAATTCATGCTGTCCTGAGTGCAGTGCAAAGGGAAAATGATGTGTCAGATTGCACTGGTTCTTCTTGAGTCAGCCCATGATAATCTCCAAACTTCACGTCAGTGATAATTACTGGTGATGAAATCTGGGTTGTACAAATATGATCTGGAAACAAAGCTAACTTCAATCAGTGGAGAACACCTCAACCAAGAAGGCATGGTAGATGTCCAATGTCAAGGCCATGTTGTGTTCTTCGTCACTGTTGAACTAATTCATGTCAAATACATCATCAGAGGGCAGACAGTTATAGAATCTCTACAATGCTTTCTGCGATGCTGTGTGCAAACATCACCCTGAGAAGTGGTGTACTGGCAATTTAAATTGCTTCTGTATATGTCTCAAAACAAATGAATTTTTGCAAGAAACAACAATCACTTGCTTTTACATCCTCCATATTCACCTGACTTTGCTCGCAGTGACTTTTTGTTTCTACATCTCAATAAAATATTGAAAGGTCACAGATTTGAATGCAGTGAGATGCATGAAGTTACAGTAAAACCTTTGACTATGCGGCGCAGTATCAGAAATTATGGAAGATCATGATTAACATTGCTTTTCCAATACACCTTTGTTGAACTATTATTAATATTGCAAATGATAAGCAGCTATCGGGAGAGCAGGTGATATATCAAATTGGTTCAAAGTACAAAAAGAATGACGGGTGCATCCAATCTGCATGCCAGTTTAACATCTATTATGAGAAATGAAGACAAATTTGTGAAGTTCAACCTTTTCACAATAAATGACAATGTAACACTGGAGCTCTGATATACTGATGATGCAGCTCTCTTCTCAACAATGCAAAGAAATTAGAAGGTAACTGAAAAAAAATTGAGATCAAAAACTTTTAATATATAGAAAACTAAGTTAATGTTCACCATCAAAGCAGAAAATCAACTCAAAATTATCAAGAATGAAGCGCTTGAAATTGTAAATGATAAATATCTGGGATTTGTAAAACCAACAATGGAGATTGCCAGGAGAAAATCAAATGAAGACTAACAACCGCCACACAAAAATTAAACACCAAAAACATAGGGCAGTAATACTAACAAGGAAGTAAAACTACAAGTGTCTTCCAGATAGCAATAAATGGAATCTTGGACAAACTTCTATCTATTGTACTTTCGAACTGAAAACGCCAAATTGGGCAGAAATTCTAGACTCTCTGTAAATAACAACTTTTGTTATCCAGCATTAGACCTTACACAGGAACCACATCATTTATCACTACACATCTCTGGTCTGAACAAGCTGTTCAATCTCGGCAAGGGTGATGATGCCTGCTGTTGGTGCCTTTCACCTCAGTATTCTTTTGAGTGTTTCTCTAGGTCAGCCATTTCTTCTTTTACCCTCTGGTTCCCATTTGCTTTTATTTATGTGACGTCGGAGGGTGTAGAAGCAAGTGATTGTTGTTTCTTGCAAAAAATTCATTTGTTTTGAGACATATCTATCTATCTATCTATTGACCTTTCGAGCCGTAACCGGCCCATAGGGCGTAGACCAAGATACACCTTCTCCTATATGAATTTTTGTTCTAGCAGTTTTCTTTTAAAGATATTTTATCAAATCTCGCCATCTGTCTCTGTTCTGTGCAAGCAGTTCTATCTCATTGAGGGAGCCGATTCCTGCTGCTCTTGCCTCTCTCATCAATGTTCTTCTCAGTGTCTCCCTGGGTCTTCCTCTTTTTCTTTTACCTGTTGTTTCCCACATGAGGGCTTGCTTTGCTATTCGATTATTATCTCTTCTCATCACATGTCCAACGTATGACCATCGTCTTTTCTTTATTACTGAAGATATTAGTGGTTGATTGGCGATTTCTCTAATTTCCTCGTTTGTTTTGAATTCGTTCCATTCTATACCAAGTATTTTCCTTAGACATTTATTTTCGAATGCGTTCAATTTTGTTTCTATATCTCTTGTTGTTTTCCAGCTTTCACACGCATACGTAAGGGTTGATAGTACATTGAGACATATACAGAAGCAATTTCAATTGCCAGTACACCACTTATCAGGATGATGTTTGCACACAGCATCGCAGAATTCTATAACTGTCTAATGATGTATTTGACATGAATTAGTTCAACAATGATGAAGAATACAACATGGTCTTGACATTGGACATGACGTAAATTTGTGTGTGTATATATATATACACAAATTTCCCAATTAACATTGCTGAATAAAAAAAAATAATTCATAAATATTCTGTATAAGGGGAGCCTGCTAAGTGACCATTTTAGACATTTGTTTGTAAGTGGTTTTTTTTCTCTCTTCATATATTCATATGGGTCTGGCAATTTTCATTGAAAAAAATGGCCTTCAAAGAAAAAACAAATTCATAAGCCAATAGATCAATCACCAGAATTGTATCAACAGAAACAATAACACAAAAGTATCACAGGACAATTAATTCAGATCTGTGAGAAATTTATTTTTGGTCAAACTTAAAGCACATGGGGCATCTGCAGTAATACCATATGTTGCATTAAATGTGAAGTGTCTGATTCTCTCACTGTTACCTATTATATAGACTATTATCTCCTATTATAAAATTACCCTCATTAGCTAGATTTGTATTAATTTGTATAGATTGATTGACAAATCCACAATTACTGGATATGCAATCTAAAAATGTGCCAATGTACATCCAATCTCACTCTTGTGCTCATCGATTTATTTTACCTCTATATAAGCACTCAGAACAGCACAACTAATAAATAGAATAGAATAAATATAATGTTTCTACATCTATACTAATTAAATATACATTAAAGTTATTCCTACAAGACCCAATCCATGGCCTGTACTCCAATAAGGATTCTAAAGGACTTTGATTGATATTATTGTTTCTACAAGGCAAATTACTTCTTGAACACACAGTTAGAAAATGGCAGAAGTTATACATGTCAAGAAAAGAATTGGAATGGCAGATATTATTATTATAGTAGTGTGACAGCATATAAGTAGACAATTAAAAGTGGTAGATAGAAATTCTTCTTCTTTGGGGGGGCCTTAGTAGCCTAGGTGGGAAAACTACTCGACTGGGCCACAACGTTCAGACAACCTGTGTTCGATTCCTGCTGGAAGCAGTGTGAATTGCACTCGTTGGAAAAAAAATACCTCTGTGGTCGACTGAGCCGCTGGCAGAAATGGGTAGCAGGGTAGTACTCTGGTAAGGTAAAGAATGTTGCATTGTGAGTTTTGATGCTTGAAATGACACTGTCCAGAAATCTCTGAACACATATGGGTGAAAATTTGCGTGCTAGGATGTTGATTCAAGTCTCAAACTTTACCTTTATCTTCTTCTTTATCCAATCTCATAGAAGCCACATCAATTTTCCCCATAAAGAAAATAATGAGAAATATATGTCTTATTTATCAATACATTATTTTATGGTCTGGTCATAGACAATAAACAAAAACAGATGGAAAAACTAAACTGGGACATCTGAAATGGTGCATCGATGTAGTGTTTGTTGTGGAATAAAAATAAAAGATTAAGGAAAACCTAAGAATGAGTCCGGTAGTGTCAAAGTTTTTTTTTCTATTGGGGGTGAAAGAAAAACTCGGACACGAACACCTTGTGACAAATACACTGGACAAGTGACCTTTTATTCTCTGGTCCTACAAGTCCCTCCTGGCAGACCCACAGTATTGGGAAAATGCTGCAAAGACAGTCTTTTTTTTTAAGAATAAAATTAAAAAAAAAAAAGCTAAGAGATAGATTAAGACAACAAATCTGGAGCATTAATGCTAAAAACCATAAAAGTGGACATGGTTAAAGCAAGAGAATGACAAGATGATACCAATTTTAGAATCCTGGAAGAATGTCAATGTTTAAAAAAAAAATTGTCACATTCTGAAACTAAACCCTGATTTTCTTTTGATCATTTGCTCATCTGTGTTCCTGACACATCTCTTGGATTAAGTTATACCTGTATCTGGATCAGATAGTTTCCTCCTTCCTTTGATAATCTGTCAATGTCATTTCCTGGAATATTTGCATCAGATGTGACCTATTAAATGGGTTTTTTTAATTACTGATGTAAAATGTTTAGATCATCCAGCTACACCTTTGTGGTAATTCAAGGATGCATCAAATGACATAAACACAATATCTCTTCCTAGAATACCAGATTTATTCCTATACTTTTCTGCTTCAAAAGAGCTTCACAGTTGCAGTTTTCTGCTTCTCTGCCTGAGAATTTCCACATATATTTTTATATGTACAGTTTTTTTTTTTTTAATTTAAATTTCTGTATCTAAAACAAGTATCTATTGTTAGATACTTTGGTTATTGACCCATGTGTGTATACACACATCCAGAAGTTTGGGTAAGGGTAATGTTTCTCAATGTGTGAATGTTCATTCTCTTATTCATGATTTCTGAAATGCTCTCTATTATGTCAGGTGTGCAGTTTTTCCTCCATGCATATTTCTGTACAAAATTATAGCCTGTTTTCTGAAATACTTTTTAAGAATCACTTTTCTGTTGTGTTCTCTTTAGAATAAAAAAAAAAAATGTTATATAATTTTTGACCTAAAATTTCTTCATTATTTAATCTTTCTCTCTTCACTTCCTCTTGTACCCATTGGGTGTTGAGGGAGATAGAAAGTTCTTGTTTCCTGGCAGCTTCAACCATTGTCAATTGATGCTGTTGTAGCATTTGTTTGATGTTGTCTATCCATATTATTCTGGGCCTGGCTCTTGCTCTTCTCCTTTCTCCACTTTTAATATATGCTTTGTGTGGTAAGTGCTTTTCTCAGACATCTCATCTCTGTTCGTTATTTAATGCTGCCCTATAATTTTAATCCTAATTACGTCATTACACAAAAAAATTATAGAGAAAAAAAAATGTCTTTTACAGAATTTTATCCATTTGGAGGTGGTTTTTGTTCATTCTGGATGGAATGAAGGCCACATGCCCATAGTATACAGATAAGGTTTAATTATTCTCATTCTTGATAGAAATCTACCAGAAATGAAACCATCACTCCCTTAATATGTAAACAACCAGTTTAATCCACCATATTAATCAGCCACTCCACAGGAAATTATTAACACCAAAGAAGACAATAAGCTGTGACAAACACCCCTAAATACAATAACTTGTGGAGATTATAAAATTCTTTAATTGTACCTGTCAAAGCAGAGTCCAACACTTTTGTTGTATATTTTTATTTTTCTTTCAAACTACCATATCACTTTCATTTATCAGCTCAAGTCTATAAAATAAGTCACTTCAACAAGTCATTTTCATAATATTAAGTGTCATTTTACAGCAATATCTTGTAGAAATTGTAACAAGCATAATTAACCACAGATTTTTAAAAATCTGGCTAATCTTCCCACATATATTTATACATATTTTAAATACATATTTATGCTCAGGCTGTGCTAACATTAACATAAAGTTATTATCTAAACAAAAAAAAAGAGACTTCCAAAGATGAAGACTGCACTAAATTAGAGCTTCAAATGTTGATTTGATCACTTTAGAAAAGTACATATACATTCACTATGATAAAAATAATAAAGATAGATTATGTTTGCTATAGGAGCCACGAAATTTAAATAGTGTAAAAAATCTTGCCTAGGGTCATATTTTATAGTCAAATGCTTGAAAATAATTATTAATATTCCATAATTCACTTAAAAATATAGTTTTAAATGAAAAGAAGGCAAAAAATGGTAACCAAGTTGTATGCTGTGCTAGAGATAACTGGCACGTACTGTATTTAAAAGCTGAAATTAATTTGTAAAATGCAAGAGACATTTAACAATAAGGATTATCATTTCTCTAGACGACACAATGGGTTGTCATAGACCATCTTTAAGTTAACTTTTGGCCCGACGAGTTCACGGATGTTGTCAATGCCATACTTGATCATTGTTGGCCTGAAAAGGAATAATAAATTCCATGAAGTCATTATGCTGTCTCTTTGTTGAACACTCTTATACTTTAATTCAATGCTTTATTCATAATGCAGTGACCCATGGCTAAACAAAAGAAATTATGATAACCATTATTTGGTAGCCATGTAATGAGAAGGGACATGAAATATTGTGGAAACTGGAAAAAAATTGATGGAAGGAGAAACAGGAAAATAGAGAGGGAAAAAAAAAAGATACAAGACACTTTAAGAGAATGGTTTGGTAGGAACACAGATTTGATTGATAGCTGTAGAGATAGAAAGTCGCAGAGAGACATGATCACCTTCAGCAATAGTGCTTATGTCATAAAAATAGACAAACTTGAAAATGTAGTGGCAATGGGAAATATTTCAGGAAATGGAGACAGTCTTACAAAAGATATTTGACAGTTTTAAGTTAGGTATGAACAATGATCAACAGCTGAGCTATCCAGAAACATAGAGACAGTAAAAATTTTTTTTTATTATGTGATTTGTTAACGATTTTGCAAATTGGTCTGTCAACTGTCCTGGTATTATAAAGCTAGGGTGAATGTGGTTTCAGTCTTCCATTTTATCTTGTTTTTTCTCTTCTTGCCCTTAACAGCGGGACCATCAAAATATTCAGTCACTGACACGTCTTTCACACCAAGAACTATTTGTTTGGTGTAAAGATGTGATTGGATGCAGTAATTTATCTTTCCTTGTTACAAAAAGCAACACCCACAGAAAATCAATCTTCATTCCTCCCATTTCATTGATCCAATAGAAGCAATAGACTTTTATGCTTGTAAATGACAACTTATGCACTAGTGGCTTCTGTAGTAATATTTTATGACATGGAATTGTTACCCCATGCACAGCCCTCCAGATGCACTTTTTCCCTAAAGAATGACCCTGACCTAAATATACAAAAGGAATATACCCTTTAAGAAACTACTATTTGTTTTAGTTACCCAGAATGATCATCAATAATTAGATTGTTTATTTAGAGGGAAAAGTTTACCGTTCTAAAGAAAGCCCCCATGCAATCACAGACACATCATTAGGCAACCCCATAGGTAACAACATCTCTGGTCGGAACACACCAGAATTGCCTACTTCCACCCACTTTTTTAGACCTGTGAAATAAAAATTGGATATTATTACAAAACAAAACAATGTCACTAATTTCTGACCAGAGGAGGTTTACACCTCATAACCCTAACATAAAAATAGCCTAAGGTGGTTATCATAAAATAAATGCTAAGATCTTAAGGCCATACACATTTCTAAGTATTGTTTTGTACAAATTCATTCTCAAGCTTCAAGTTCATGCTTTGGATAATTTATATGAAAGTGTAAAACTGTTTCATACTCACTTCATACAACATAAATAAGTAAATCTGAGTTTCATTTATTCAAAATTTATGTCAGCTTCACCATAATTTCATCATAAAACACAGTTTTAATGAATACAGGAAAAAGAAGCAAATAAAGAAGATAATTGACCTAAAGGTTCATAAGCCAAGGAGAGTTCCACATAACATGAAAGAAATTACTTTTTGAACATAGACCTTTCATCTTTTATGATACCTTTAGAAAAATGACAACCACAAAATACAAATTCTTGGAATTCGACAGTTTACTATGGGCAAACATTTCCCACCTTCTTATACCGCCCCAATTATTACTTCCTGTGACCTCTATGTGTTGGATTTGTTTCCTTTGATGTTGGATCAAACACCAACTTGCACTTCATAAAATGTACAAAGCTATCATAAAAATTGGGCTTTTTTTCATTTTGTCAATTTTCAAGAATTTTTTTTTTTTTTAATTTCTTATGGGGAAAATCTCTTCAGTTGCCAGCGAGACATCAAACAAAACCTTTGCAACATAGAATAGGTAGCAAACGATGCTAAGAGGAAGGCAAATATACGGGCTGGACTGACAGCCAACATGTTAATAGACAAAGTAAAACCTCCAAATTAAGGCCATATTGGACCTAAATCAAGAAATGATTACCAAAACTTATTCCCGTGTCTCTCTTTGTGTAAACACATTATTTAGAAAAAGTTCAAAGAAAATATTATTTTCCAAACTAAATAATGTAACAGTGATCATAATTTTACGATCATTTCATACAGACGTAATTCATGGAAAAGCATCGTAATCTAGGGTTAAACAATCACTGAAAAGAGATTAAAAGCAAATGAAAACAATAAGAATATGACAACTTTATTGGAATATTAAATATTGTCCAACAGACAAAGAGTGACTAAAATACCTTCATGGTAGCTGAAAATTTCCATGCTTGGTTCAGTATAAGGGTTGTATGCTGGCTTGAAACGCAGCTTGGTTATACCTGAAAAAGTTTAGAACACCTAACTGTAGCTGAGGTAATAGAGGCATGTGGATTACTTGTCAGTTTCTGCTAAATAGTACTGATTATAGGCATATCAGCGATAGTTCAGTAGTTAGTGAACTGGACTACAAAGGACGAGAGGGCAGGTTCCATCCATCCATTGACCTTTCGAGCCGTAGCCAGCCCATAGGGCATAGACTAAGATACTCCTCTTATCTGAATTTTTGTTCTAGCAGTTTTCAATTCTTTTAAAGATATTTTATCAAATCTCGCCATTTGTGTCTGTTCTGTGCAAGCAGCTCTATCTCATTGAGGAAGCTGATTCCTGCTGCTCTTGCCTCTCTCATCAATGTTCTTCTCAGTGTCTCTCTGGCTTGGCCTCTTTTCCTCTTACCTGTTGTTTCCCACATGAGGGCTTGCATTGCTATTCGGTTATTAACTCTTCTCATCACATGTTCTAGGTTCACCCAGCCTTAAATGGGTACCTGGGAAAATAAAGCAACACAGGCGTAATACCGACCACATTACCCCAAAATTCATGTGTTGAAGGTCTATAAAAATTATGGTTACTAACACCATATTCCCTATACACCACTTGGTGTGACGGGGCACTTTCCTTTTTTTTTTTTATAGGCATTTCAGTACAACTCTTAACTAGGATAACCAGAGTGACAAAATGTATTCAAACTCTGGTAAAAGGAGCTGAGTGGCCTAAGGGTAAGACATCAGCCTCTGGACATGAAGATATGAGTTCAAATTCCGCCACAGGGAATTTTTCCTCTTCAAATATGTATTTTTCATTAATGGCTTTACATACACAAACAGCAGCAAATAAATTCTGGCACCAATTTAACCACCATTACAGTATGCTGTGAAACCATGGCAACAAAGTAGTAGTCTCAGCTGCTGGTGAGATGGTCCAGAAATTTGACTAGTTTTATTTTCATACTGACAACTGAAAATGGGTATGAGATATTTTCTCAGGAAAGTAGAACAGTTTGACAAGATATTGACCACACCAAATATAAACGTGCTAATGGTCAAGAGAAACTGCAATTCAATATAGAGGTATATCTCTTCTCTGTCATGTGGGAAAGTTATACGCCAAAATTATGGAAAAAAGGCTGAGGCCAATAATAGAACTACAGTTAAGCAATTCTCTAGGACTGGTTGGTGTCAAGGCAAAACACCAGCTTCCTGGTCTCAGTAGTGAGGTCCGGCTTAAAATGTCAAATGCTCATCGATGGAAAAAAATATGAGTACCTCTGAAGACGGAGTTATCTGCTTGCACTGTGAGGGACCCCTGTGCACAAGGCTGCCAGGGAAAAATGGATTAACACACAAAATTAAGTTCCTAGTCTCTAGGGATTTCAGAGGTGAAAGCTGGCGGGGGTCACACACAAAAAAAAAAAGCGACTCTCGAGGGGAGGGGGTTTCAGAAAAAAATCTCCCCTACTGTTTATTTAAAAATGTGGACTACATGTGCAAGTTAGCCAACCGATCGGAGACAGAGGAGAGTAATGAGCTTTTATTTGCAGATGCTCAAACACTCGGCTCATGATAGAACCAGAGAGATAAAAGCCGCTTGGTCAAAGCAGTCGCCACGATGTGCGAGACTCAGGATTTTTATTTCACCCCCGACAGGAAAAACCTTTCTGTCTACCGCGGGTTTCGAACACCGTACGCTGTCTTTACAGCCAGCGAAACAGTGATTTTAGTCGCATGGCCACACACACGTCATTAAAAATGTAAAAAAATGTACTGATGGTAGAAAATTATCGGCAAAACCTTTATTCCCTTTACATGGAGAGTCAAAGCATAAAAATGCAAAGCTGCAGTAAAGCTGAATGTGAAAGAGAAATGAAAAAAAAATATAGAAAAATGGTTTGGTTAAAGCTTTACTGCACCGTGGTCAGAAGGAAAATGAAAGTGTGATGCAGGATACATGGTGTCGTTGACTAGTCGATTTGGGGGGAGGAGGAGTGTTCAAAAACAGATTAAATGGTTCGCCACTCTTTCATTTTCCTTCTGACCACAGGGCAGTTTACAGGGAAAACATTTTTATTTCTCGTACTTGTTTGAGATTATTTTGTTTTGGGTGCTTCATTATTAGTTAGCTATGCAGAACTAGTTTTATTTACTTACAAATCTGTGTGTGTGTTGTTTGTTCCTGCATTGAGCTGAAACGTTCAAATTTGTGTTGTCCATCAATTACGTAAAGCTTTAACCATCCATTTTTTTTTTTAATTTCTCCTTCCCTTTACATGACAGGATTAAAAGAATATTTAAAATAATTATTAATGTTCTTACAACCACAAATTGACTACAGATAATCCACTCACACTCTATAGAAACTAAAAAACTATAAAAGGTAGTACCTAGTTTACAGAAAAATTCATTGATTGTACCCATGAGATCACCCAAAGTTAGTCCTCGATCTGCAACAACACCTTCAATCTGTTGAAACTCTGCAAGATGTGTGGCATCCAGGTTTTCATTGCGGAAAACCCGGTCAATGGAGAAATACTTCACAGGCCGGAACTCTTTCTAGAAAATATAATATTAATTTATTCAAAACCTGACAACAATGCATGATATTTCCCAATTAATGTTTTTGTTCACTTCTTCAAACTGATTTCACTTCTTCAAATTGATTGCAAATGTATTAAACTGTTGCTGGAATAATTCTGCAATCAATTTTGACAAATGATGTCACTCTGAAGTTAATGATTGCATTACTGAGGAAATTCTCCTATCCTGCCTAAGTGTAACCAGTAGTCCAGTTAATCAATGACTTACTTTATGTAATAGTGTTACCAAAGTTTTTACATGCATACAGAAAACTTTATTGACGATATAATGTATCATACCAAATAACACCAGAATAACATGCACTTATATATATAAGCTTTTAGTGTAACAAATAACAATCATCAGGAAATTATCATCATCATCGAGTGCCTTCTCCGCAACGAAGGTTGGCTACCATGGAGTGCCATTCTGCTCTGTCTCTTGCCTTGATGGTGCAGGTTGTCATAGGCTGATTTGTCCATCTTTTGATGTTACTCGTCCATGTTAGTCTTGGTCTGCCTCTGCCTCTTTTACCTTGTATTTTCCCCTCCAGGATTACTTTTAGTAGGCTGTTGTGTCTTTTAACATGGCACAAAAATCGCATGTCTTGTTTGAATTGTGTTTAGTAGTTCTCTTTTCATTTTTAGTTGTGTTAAGACTTCATCATTTGTTTTCTTTTCCTTCCATCCAATTCTACCTATTCTTCTATATATCCACATTTCAAAGGCTTCAATTCCATCATCAGGAAATAGAATGCTCAAAAACATTCTAGGACTTATTTTGGATGACAGAAGGTTAAACTGAAATTGATGAAAACAGATTTTTGTTTCTGTTTCATAGCAGCTGCTTTGTGGATCTATTTCAGTTGTTGTATGTATGTTGGATCAGATTCTATGTCTCTCAAGCCAATATGAATGCCATTTCAAGAGCTTCAAAAAGCCAATTCAGCTAGCTCATCCATTTTTCTGCTGGATTGACTGAAGAACGCAGAATGCTATCTGGGGATTGAATCCCCATTTATTTTAACACTAAGCACTAACTACTATACTTCTGATGATCCAAATAAAATATAGATCCATTAATAAAGAACATTTATAAACATATTTATTTTTTTTAATTAAGACAAAATGCACAGATCTACTAATAAAGGAATGCAATTTATACAAAAGATAAAGCTGCACATGATTCTGAAAATAATGTGCCAGAATCAATGAAGACACAAAAGAGGCAAAGGTACGCCTCACAGTAGCAGAGCTGGAAGTTGTCAGCAACCCACAGCTGATGGTTTGCGCCAAGATCGGTAAACAAAAACCATCCAGACCGTGCGTCACCTCTCCATGGTGCCTCCAGTAACAGACCAAGCGAGTAGGGATCGAAGAGGGAAGACAACCCTATACTCAAAAATGTCGTGCTGAAGTCAGATGTGTTAGGTCAAAAGGCGCAAATATCACAATTGTAATGCAAACCACAACACAACGCAGACACGCCCACTTAACGTCCTTTTACGGGCGGATGATGAAGAGGTGTAGTACTCTTTTAGTCATCAGGCGAACACAAGCAAATAATAAAAACACAACTAAATATATTATATATACAAGAGCTTATATAGACAACTTGGCAGAGAAAGCAGAGACAGCTGCAATTACAGGAGACAGCAGAACTCTCTATACTGTACAAAAGATGCTGACAAACACCTATACATCCAGTGGAACACCAATTCTAGACAAATCTGGATTAATGCAAACAACAAGCGCAGACATAAAAGCCCGTTGGGCGGAACACTTCAAAGAAATTCTTAACCGTCCACTACCTCACAGTTTAATAGATTTTGAAGCTGAAACACCAGCAGCAGAATTAGATGTAAATTTAGATGACTTCACCTTGAGTGAAATAGAAACCACCTTAAAGCTAATGACCAATAACAAGGCTGCTGGAGAGGATAAGTTAACAGCTGAGATCCTCAAGGTAATTGATAGCCATAATTTAATACATCTCCAAAAAATGTTCAACATCATTTGGAAAACAGAGAAGACGCCTCATAAATGGAAAAAAGGAATCATTGTTAAGATCCCAAAAAAGGGCAATCTTAGAGATTGTAACAACTGGAGAGGCGTGACACTTTTGTCAGTTGCCTCAAAGTTATTCTGTAAAATCATCCTAAATAGAATAAAGGATTCAATAGATACAGTAATGCGTGAAGAACAGGCTGGGTTTAGAAAAGGGAGAAGCTGTCTTGACCACATTTTCACTCTACGACTTATATTGGAGGAACACATTGAAAAGCAAAAACCTTTTGTACTTAACTTCATCGACTTCAAAAAAGCATTTGATAGTATTCATAGAGATTCTTTGTGGAAAATTCTGAAGCAATATGGTTTACCATCAAAAATCATAAATATTATCAAAGACATGTATGATGGTTACACATGTGCAGTTCGAACAGAGGAAGGACTGAGCGAATGTTTCCCAATAGAAACTGGGGTTAAACAAGGATGTATTTTATCGCCCTTGTTATTTGGAATTGTTATGGACTTCATAATGAAGAAATGCTGCACTGGTAATAAAGGCATCGAATGGATACAAGGAGACCATTTGGAGGACCTCGACTTTGCTGATGACATAGTTCTCATCAGCAGTCAGATAAAAACGATGCAGGAAAACACAAATGAACTATCATCAATAGCCAGCAAAATTGGGCTTGAGGTCAATCATGAAAAGACTAAAGTCATGAAAAGTTTAATTCCAACAAGTGACAAAACATACATGGAAAACAAACCAGTAGAAGAGATCGATCACTTTATCTATCTTGGAA
This sequence comes from Megaustenia siamemsis, assembly GCA_032433765.1. Classification (NCBI taxonomy): domain Eukaryota; kingdom Metazoa; phylum Mollusca; class Gastropoda; order Stylommatophora; family Ariophantidae; genus Megaustenia; species Megaustenia siamemsis. Next base: position 78,355,771 of record JAVIAB010000139.1, on the reverse strand, counting down.
GTCACATTGATCGAGAAGGGGATACGAGCAAAGAAATTAGAATCAGACTGGCTAAAGCAGCAATGTCTTTCAGAAGCCTTGAAAAGTTGTGGAAATCAAAACTCATTAGCACAAACACAAAACTTAGGCTATTCAAATCAAATGTACTATCAACCCTTACGTATGCGTGTGAAAGCTGGAAAACAACAAGAGATATAGAAACAAAGTTGAACGCATTCGAAAATAAATGTCTAAGGAAAATACTTGGTATAGAATGGAACGAATTCAAAACAAACGAGGAAATTAGAGAAATCGCCAATCAACCACTAATATCTTCAGTAATAAAGAAAAGACGATGGTCATACGTTGGACATGTGATGAGAAGAGATAATAATCGAATAGCAAAGCAAGCCCTCATATGGGAAACAACAGGTAAAAGAAAAAGAGGAAGACCCAGGGAGACACTGAGAAGAACATTGATGAGAGAGGCAAGAGCAGCAGGAATCGGCTCCCTCAATGAGATAGAACTGCTTGCACAGAACAGAGACAGATGGCGAGATTTGATAAAGTATCTTTAAAAGGAAACTGCTAGAACAAAAATTCATATAGGAGAAGGTGTATCTTGGTCTACGCCCTATGGGCCGGTTACGGCTCGAAAGGTCAATAGAATAGAAATATATTATTTTTCATACAGGTATTTCAATACAATAAAATTACCTCCTGTGAGAGCTTGTATAGCATTCTTGCACTGACTGCTGTGGTGTGTGTTCGCAAGATATTTTTCTCTGCCTCTTCCAGTTTCCAATCATACTTGTAGCCCTGAGAACCAAAACCACCCTTGCTGTGTACTTCCTTCACCTTCTCTAAATAGTCCATCGGAAAGGCACTGGCACTCACTGGATCTGGAAGAATTTTTTTTAAAAATACAATAGTATTTTCAACATCATCCAGTCGCATTAACACCAATTTTATTAATACTTGATATAATTCCCAGCAATATCTCTCTTGCATAAATAAAATAGCTCTTATAGAACAACTGTTTCCTTTCATAAATTCTTCTAAACATAATTACTCCATTAAACATGTTAAAATGGATCGGGCGAACATCTCAATACCCTCCGGTAAGTGGGAAGGACACAGGATTTCGACAATCATGATGTGTACGTCACTCCTTCGGATGAAAGTGATGGGACCAACACAGAACTGGAGTCGTCAGTCACTATTCGGAGTGCAATGTTGATGACCCGCTAATAGCTCTATAACATGTTAAAATTAATATCTCTTCAAGTCAAGATTTTCTTCCTCCTCTACATTAATCATACAAATATTCCTCTATTCATTACATTGTTGTTGCTTTCTTGGTGATTTTGCCTACATTTTGCTGAGGCATAGCCCATTCAACCTCAAACTAAGTCTTTTAAGTTATATTAGTCCATCCTATAGCCATCCAAAAATGCTTATCATACATTCTTAAAAAGTATGTTAAATGAGTGTGCATAAGTTATGATGGGATTTACAGCAAGCCATCATATCTGCCCAATACATTCGACTTCAGAAAGGCATTTCTGGGAACCGCGTTGTTCCTTCAAACTATCCTCATTTGACCAGATCAGTCAGCATGTTATAGACCCACTGCAGGAAGGTAATGTGAGACTGTGATCAGTTCTACTTCATTGATCCTAACATAAACAGTGATACTTTCAGTCCCAACATTTTCAAATTTAACTATTTTTTCAAATCATCATCATCATTGAGTGTCGTCTCCGCATGGAAAGTTGGCTACCATGGAGCGCCATTCCACTCTGTCTCTTGCTTTGATGGTGGAGATTGTCGTAGGTTGACTTGTCCATCCTTTGATGTTACTCATCCATGTTAGTCTTGGTCTGCCTCTGCTTCTTCTACCTTGTATTTTCCCTTCCAATATTACTTTTATTAGGCTATTGTGTCTTTTAACATGCCCCAAAAATTTCATTTGTCTTGTTCTAATTGTGTTTAGTAGTTCTCTTTTCATTTTTAGTTTTAAAACTTCATCATTTGTTTTCTTTTCATCCAATTCTACCTATTCTTCTATAGATCCACATTTCAAAGGCTTCAATTTTCTGTTCTGTTTTCTGGTCTAATGTCCATATTTCTGCACCATACAGGAATATTGAAAAGATGTAACATTTTGCTATTCTTAGTTTTAACCCATAGTTTTTATTCTTAGTTTTTTTTAATAGTGTTATTTGTTTTGATATTATATTTTTTTCAAATCAACCTTTTTAAATATAACATAACATTTTTCCAAATTTTAACTACCAAATATAATTCCAGGAGATCAACAATATTCTATTGTCTATCTATTGACCTTTCGAGCCGTAACCGGCCCATAGGGCGTAGACCAAGATACACCTTCTCCTATATGAATTTTTGTTCTAGCAGTTTTCTTTTAAAGATATTTTATCAAATCTCGCCATCTGTCTCTGTTCTGTGCAAGCAGTTCTATCTTATTGAGGGAGCCGATTCCTGCTGCTCTTGCCTCTCTCATCAATGTTCTTCTCAGTGTCTCCCTGGGTCTTCCTCTTTTTCTTTTACCTGTTGTTTCCCATATGAGGGCTTGCTTTGCTATTCGATTATTATCTCTTCTCATCACATGTCCAACGTATGACCATCGTCTTTTCTTTATTACTGAAGATATTAGTGGTTGATTGGCGATTTCTCTAATTTCCTCGTTTGTTTTGAATTCGTTCCATTCTATACCAAGTATTTTCCTTAGACATTTATTTTCGAATGCGTTCAACTTTGTTTCTATATCTCTTGTTGTTTTCCAGCTTTCACACGCATACGTAAGGGTTGATAGTACATTTGATTTGAATAGCCTAAGTTTTGTGTTTGTGCTAATGAGTTTTGATTTCCACAACTTTTCAAGGCTTCTGAAAGACAATCAACAATATTACAAATTTATTATTATTTTAGCCAATGATATAATCAAATTTTCCAAATTATTGTGCTTCTCTTTTGTCTTATAGCAAAGAAGAAAAATTAATGGAAAATTTAGAGATCTGTGGTTTGCTTAAGACAAAATAATTTGTGTGGCATTTTATATTTCACTAATCCATCATATACACTAATGACCGAGAAATCCACCCAAAAAGTGCAAAGATAGTATAGGCAATTGAATCAATTAAAAAACACAGTGAAAATAAAAACCTTCATTTAAATATACAGAAATTAAGATAATGTTCACCGACAAAGTAAAAGGTCAACCCAAAATCAAGAACTTAAAACTGTAGAAAGTTATGAATATCTGGGATCTGGACTTATGTAGGATCATAAAAATTTATTTTTAAAATAACATAAATTTTATTTTTAAGCATAAACTACAATTTTGTGTAAAAATTAATATACTTTACAATAAACAACATTTACGGTGTTACTGACATGCACAAACTTGTAAATATTATTTCAAGTGCTGTTTTTGCTTTTATGATTTCCAATTTCATTTTTTCTTTATCAGGTTTTTCAGTTACTTTTTGCAATTTTCTTGAAAAAAAAATGTATTTGTAAACACATTTTATACAAAACTCATTTAATTCTACAAATTTTGATATAAAATACATCATAGTAATGTTTGAGATTAAAAAGTTGTTATGATATTAAGTTATGCATTGAAGCCCTAATTTTTTTCTCTCTTAAAAATGCTGTGTAAAAACATGGATTTTGAGACAGTACAGTAAGAGTTAATAAACAATGAAATCATGTGCCTGAAAAGAAAAAAAATTCCACATATAAATTGTAAGCTACAGTAGCGAGCTATTTTATAAATCCTCACTCTCAGCGGTTAGGTGGCTGGATTTTCAGGCAGATATCAAGTCTGTCGATGATTAACACAGGATTGGCAACTGCTTGACTAACTATCTATCTATCTATTGTCCTTTCGAGCCAAAGACGGCACATAGGGCAGAACCACAATCTCAAAAACAGAAACCTTGCGTGCCAAAATGGCACATATTGCAAAAATCACTGCTTCTAAAATGTATGGTCCTGTTTCCATAACAATACTTTTTACAATGACAGCTTGAATGGCTTACCTGAAATGAAGAAAGTGTCATGGGCATCTCTGGCTGGGTGCTGCTGTGGCTGGAAGAGAGCATCAAAATTCCAGAAACTTGATTCTATGTAGTTGTTAGTTGGCATTTCAGTGAACCTACAGAAGACAGTGAATAGTCACTTTGAATCACTTATCTGACAGGCATTCACATATAAAGGGTTTCCTGAAAGCCTTATGGAGTGTGGGGAATATGATGTTAGTGTCCATATTTTTCCATGTGGTTTGTCTTACTTTCATAAAAAAATCTAAGGTACCCATTTTCAAAGGCTGGGTGAACTTTGAAGTCCCCCCCACCCCCAAAAAAAAAAATTTCAGACCTTTCTGGTCAGTAGAAAGTGCATTTACTACTCAGCCTCAGCCACCACCACTTCATTTGTACCTAAATAAAAAGTAAAGAACCCCGTCACGTCAAGTGGCGTATAGGGAATATGGTGTTAGTGAACATAATTTTTATAGACTTTTGGCACATGATTTTTGGGGTAATGTGGTCGGTATTGCGCTCATGTCACTTTACTTTCCCAGAAGGAAAACTCTAGTACTCATTAAAGGTTACGTGAACCCGACCTCTTGTCCTTTGTACCTATAAAAAAAAGTGCCCCCGTCATGCCAAGTGGCATATAGGGAATATGGTGTTAGTGACCATATATTTTACAGACCTTCGGCACTTGATTTTTGGGGTAATGTAGTTGGTATTACGCTGTGCCATTTTACTTTCCCAGAAAAAAATCTGGTACCCATTAAAGGCTGGGTGAAGCCGGAAGCCGTAGGTTGGGATCAAATCCTACCTCTTGTCCTTTGTTACCCGGTTTACTAACCACTGAGCTATAGCGGCTCCCCCTTTGTACCTATACCAGAGTTTATTTCTTTAAAACAGATGTGCAGTAAAAGTTTGGTAAAGGGGACAAAAATGTCTTTGAAAGGCTAACTACAACAACAGCAATCACACCTACACTTCAGGCAGGTGCTATCACAAGATCTTGGGCTTCTTACATTTTGATCACATTCTTTTTCTTCTACCTTTCAGCTCCCTGTGGAGCATAGGTCCTCAACAAACACATTCCAAGTCATTCTGTCTCTTGCCATTCTTTTAAGATCACATCATGTCTTCCCCATCATCTTCATCTCTGCCTCCATCTGTCTTCTCCAAGAATTTCTTGGTCTTACTCTTTGTCTTTTCCCCTGGGGATTCCAAAAAAGGACCTGTTGTGTAATACTCTCAGTTGGCTTCCACAGTGTGTGTCCTATCCAGCACCATCGTCTTCGCTGTATCTCTTTATCCACTGGTATTTGACTGGTACATTTCCATAATTCTATGTTAGTGATTTTGTCCTGCCATTTCCATCCTTTTATTCTGCGTAAACATCCATTAATAAAAGTCTGTATCTTCGTGATTGTCAATTTTTTTGTTCTCCATGTTTCACAGCCATATAATAGGACTGACTTAACATTGGAGTTGAAAATGTTTATTTTTGTATTTAACCTAATTTCTTTGGACTTCCATATGTTTCCCAGTGCAACAAAAGCTCCTCTTGCTTTTGATATCCTTATTTTGGTATCATTTTCTGTTCCTCCCTCTTTTTTATCTATATTACTGCCCAGATATATGTAAGATTGTACGTCTAGTAGAGGTACTTCTCCTACTTTTATTTGGTTATTGTCAACTGCATTAATTCTCATAATGTTGATCTTATCTCTATTAATTTTCAGTTCTAGCTGTTGTGATCTCTCATCAAGTATGCTCATTTTTTTATCACATTACCTATAAACAAATTAAAAATACAATCTAAAAATAGAGAACAAGAGAAAATCTGTCCTGTGCCCATGACCCTAATTGCAGATAGGCATTTACTGGCTTTCAAAACCACCAGATCTGCATGCTTGACAAATCAAGGCTCTGATCAAACAACACTCCAGGGACTGGTTGGTCTCGGGGCAAGACGTCGGCCTCGTGATAGAGAGGTTGTGGGTTCAGATCCTGGCTGCACCAGTTGGTATTTTTATTCACGATTTCTCTCTGTGGCAACCACCCCTGGTCTCAGCAGCGAGGCCCAGCTTGAAGTGTCAATTATTACTCATGGATGGAAAAAATATGTGTACCTCCGAAGACGGAGTTATCCTGCCTGTGCAGTGAGGGACTCTTGTGCACACGGCTGCCAGGGAAAAACGGATTAACACACAGAATTCAGTTCCTAGTCTCAAGGGACTTCATCAGAGGTAAAAGCTGGCGAATGGGGAAAACAAAAATACACATCTCATTGCATGAGTTCTCTCACAACTTCTCAACACAGACTCACATTTAGTGTTGTTGACTTTGTCGTTATTCAAAGAGAACAATGCCACCCACCATCATCTTAATAAAGCTGGCAAATGCTCCTGCCTCCCACACCACACACTTATATGTTCAAGCCTTGTTAGAGGTCATTAATATAGAAAAGGGAAAACATTTAAAATGAAGATCTGTGCTCAATAAAGGGTCAACATATGAATGATGATAATATTCATAATTTAAAAAAATACTTACCCCATTTCAAGAAATATCTGCCTGTACTGCTCCCTGACTTTCATCAAAGGATGCAGATGACCTCTTGTTGCTGGCACACCCAAAGCATTGAAGTTGTATGGCTTGAACTGTGCATTTTTCCAACTGCCACTTGATATCATTTCTGGTGTTAAGTCAACTACAGGCTTGCTGATTTCAGTTGTGAAGTTCTCTCCTTTTGTTATGATGTAAGTGACTTCCTTTCTATAAAAAAACATAAAAGGTATTTATACTGTATTGAAACAGCCTCTGGCTACAATATTACTGAGTCTTTTATTCACTAATGATAGAATGTAAAAATAGTGATGTAATTTGGTTAATATTTAATATATTTTGACAAATGCTAAGTCAAATGAAATATGAACTATTGCAAAAATAGTGAAGAATTATTCAGATTTTCTTATTTCTGACTCAATTTGCTGATTTAAGCAGTAACTGTCCTTTAGATATTGAGATAGAATTAAATATGAACTACAAATGATTGCTAGAGCTCGAATTAATAACATTTAAACTCTACAAAATTTTAATGTTATGTTTAGTGGATGACACAAGCATAATTGGTCTAGCCAAGATAGTTTGTCTCTGGTGATACTGTCCTAACTAAAATGCCTTTGGTCTGCCTTTTTTTTTGTGTGTCTTTAATCCACAGTCCACTACATAGTAACTATTTTAAGATTTACAGAATTTTTTTTTCTGAGCAAATGTTCTATTCCGTTTAGACACATAGGTCCTGACCAATCTGCCGCTTCCACCATTTTGAGATTTATACTTCCCTTTCGTTTTTATGTCAATATTTGTAATTTTGTACATGATAAAGGCTTTTGCCAAAACACAGTTTGTCCCGTCTCTCTACAGCTGCTTAATACAATTCTATGTTTATTTTACATGTTCAGTTCAAAGAGAAGGTAGACAGAGAAAATTATGAGAAGATAACATAAAAGAATGGAAATGTCTTGCCTATGCAGTTCCAAAGAATAATTAAAGATAGAGATCAATAGAGAAGGCTGGTGAAGTCTGTCAGTAGTGTTCCAACAAACCTCAGGGTTATGGGAATGAGACAGGAAGTTCAAGGATATTCATCTTATCACTTTCTGTCTCACAAAAACATTGCAAAGTGAAGGTCAGAAGTTCGTACACTGCTAGTTCAATTACCAACTATCACTTTTGTATTTCCACTTTTAGCACCTGTTGAGTTGTTTGTTAAATGTATTCTCTTTACACAAACTCATCATCATCATCATCGAGTGCCTTCTCCGCAACGAAGGTTGGCTACCATGGATCGCCATTCTACTCAGTTTCTTGCTTTGATCGTGCAGGCTGTCATAGATTGACTTGTCCATCTTTTGATCTTACTCGTCCATGTTAGTTTTGGTTTGCCTTTGCCTCTTTTTCTTTGTATTTTCCTTTCTAATATTACTTTTAGTAGGCTGTTGTGTGTTTTAACATGCCCCAAAAATTTCATTTGTCTTGTCTTAATTGTATTTAGTAGTTCTCTTTTTATTTTCAGTTGTTTTAAGACTTCATCGTTTGTTATCTTTTCTTTCTATCCAATTCTACCTATTCTATAAATCCACATTTCAAAGGTTTCAATTTTCTGTTCTGTTTTCTTGTTTAATGTCCATGTTTCTGCACCATACACACAAACTAACCACACAAAAAAAAAACGAAAAAAAAAAGTCCTGATTATTGTATTTTTGCTATTCATCAACATTCAAATCCATACAGAAACACTGCAAGCACATGGTATTCACTTTATAATTTTGTATACGCTGAATGTCTTTTTGGTTTACATAAATCAGCCAGAAGCACATCACAAAGTCGTTAAAGCTCACAAACAATCCTATCATTTGCCAGTTAAAATATTTTTAATGTAATTAAAAATGAAATATTACCACCAAACCCCTCACCCAATAAATAAATTTACAAATACAATTTAAATAATTAAAAACAATATAATAATAAAATAAAAATAATATAAAACTTGTTAACAAAAACACATACACTTCTGTGATCAGTTTCCGTTTCTTGAAATCCTTTTTCTGTTCCTCACTGACATCATCTAATTTCAACTTGGAGATTTTGTCCAAACAAAGTTTCACTGTATCTTCAATACTGTCCACCTGGAATAGCAAATAAAAGTGAACAAATACATGTATTTCCTACTCAAATTGAATACAGAGGAACAGTTGTAATTCTGCAATAAAGCTGGTTATGATCAGTTATATGAATCATAAGTGAATGATAGTTTCATTCACACAGTCATCTGAGGGTTTTTGTCTACCGCCAAAATTAACAGCTACTTGCTTAGAAAAGTTACACACAGTGTGCAAATTAGGGATTTGATTTTGCCAGACACTTATAGAAAACAATAAAATAAAGAACATAACTACTAAAATGATGACTCAGTGTAACAATTGCATGGGTACCAGTGACAAGGCATGCTCATATATATATATAGCCGTAGGCTGTAACAGTGAATTCAGATAGACAAGCACTGAGGGGGAAACCTCACATTTGACACCAGACCATTAATGGTAACTTCAGGCTTAGAGTAAGATAGGAATGAATGGAAAGCAAGAAGATAATTAACTAGAGTCCTCATAAAATCTCTTAACATAGTAAGTGAGGCCTGGCTTGAAATGTCAATTACTCATCGATGGAAAAAATATGAGTACCTCCGAAGTTGGAGCTATATGCCTGTGCTGTGAGGGACCCCTGTGCACACGGCTGCCAGGGAAAAATGGATTGACACGCAAAATTCAGTTCCTAGTCTCTAGGGACTTCGTCAGAGGTAAAAACTGGTGAATGGAAAAAAAAAAGGCCAAATATCTTTTGTAGAGGTTAGAATTCAGAATTCACCACTGAAAGTCTGAAGAAGGAAGGAAACCTTATATGAACTTGTTAAAGGAAACCTTATATGAACTTGTTACTGCTAAGGTTATTGACTGTTGCCTATAGCTGTAACAAAGCTGACCCTCACATGGAAGTACGTCAGAGTACACAGATGGGAGAACATGCTGGAATACAGAGTCATAGTTAGAGATAAGACATCGTTCAACAGACTTAGTGATAAACACACACACAATGATTAAGATGTTTAATAAATTGATTAAAACCTTAATTCAAAGATTACTTTACAGCAACAATAAATAAATCATCAATTATGACTTTCTTGTTCCTGAATTCAAAATGTTCAACTTGTATTGTCCTCCAGCATCTCATTATCATAAATTACAAAAACTGTTATATCAGAAGAATACTGAATGTAACAAGAAGAGGAAAAAAATTAAGAACAAAGATATAGAAAAAGAGTAGGGATAACATCAGTTCTGAAATACAGTAATCCCTCAGTTATCGCGGTTAATAGGGACAGGAACCGGCCGTGATAAGTGAAAAACCGCGAAGTAGTGTCACTCTCTCATTTTTGACATACGTACATTTTTTTGTGTATGTATAATATCAATAAGTGTATATGAAACCATATAAGTGCATATGTTATCATTAGAACATTAAAGAATAGTTTCAAACATGTAAATAAAATATTAATAGTATAAATAACATACATAAAATAATGTTTTTTTAATAATAATTCCTCAATTTTGAACAATCCGCGATGTACTGAGGCCGCGATAAATGAACCGCGAAGTAGCAAGGGATGTCTGTACATCCTAAAACAAATCAAATAGTTTGGCCATATAATACAGACACCAGTAAATAATACCCAAAAATTCCATTAACTAACAGGCATTGAAGCAATAAAAAAAAAAGTCTGTTTTCCCTTGTTTTATAAAGCATAAGAGAACAGAACATGAAAGAACTTCTTACCTGTCTGATCACTCTTGGTCCATGCTCAGCACTTTTGTCCACTTTGATCCAGCCAGCGGACATGGCTTTACTAAACCCCACTTTGCCATTAGGTACTAAATTCTGCAACATATTTTTAAAGATTATGAAGATGAGAATAATAAATATGCACTTATGGATGAGAACTGTAGAAATAGTAAAGTAAAAGAAAAAGCAAAGATTCCCTCCATACCTTGCTAGGCGTATGGGAAATGTCTTAGTGGCCATAATTTTCTATGACCACTGCACATTTTTGAGAGCCGCGATAGTTCAGTGGTTAGTGAACTGGACTGCAAAGGACAAGAGGTAGGGTTCGATCCCAACCGACGGTTTCCGGGTTCACCCAGCCTTAAATGGGTACCAGATTTTTTTCTGGGAAAGTAAAGTGCCACGGGCGTAATACCGACTACATTACTCCAAAAATCATGTGCTGAAGGTCTGTAAAATATAGGGTCACTAACACCATATTCCCTATACGCTACTTGGCATGACGGGGGCTCTTTACTTTTACTTTACTTTTACTGCACATTTTTGGGTGTTGTCGGTATCACGCCAGGTTGCCTTTACTTCCCAGAAAAATCTCTAGTACCCATTTTTTTAGGCTGAGTAAACCCCGCAGCCTTGATGATCCGGAAAAAAAAATCTGTCACTTCTAGGGATCGAACTCGGATCCTACTGATCAAAAGGTGAGCACACTAACCACTCAGTCATCGAGGCTCCTCAGAGAAAATAATGGAGAAATAAAAAAAAGAAAATTACCTGTGACCAACACACTATAACATTACAAAAAAGCCTAACTATAACCAGCATGTATTAATCTGAAACTCACATGGAGCAGTTGGAAGGTTCAAGTTTTCTTCTTCATCCCATAACCACCAGTAACTTCATTAACCTAAATGATCATAAATATTTTAATTGCACAAATTTGTCTTCAGTTTTGATACAAACAAATAAATTACCATCAGCTCAGTTTGGCTAATGCCTCCTGCAGGAACTGCTTGAAATACAAGAGCCTCATGGCTGCCATTTTGAAGCACAAGAGCACCTTCTTCTGTCAGCTGCCATCTCTTGTTCTGCTTATCCTCTACACTAATAATCTGTAATAAAATATGAAAGTATTTACTGGATAGCTTCAATCACCAAGATAAGTATTTTTAAAAGTTAGGATCCAACAGTAAAGTAATTAATTATAACAAGAAAATAAATCAGTTACATTTTGACTGCAGTAACATCTGTAAATCTTTAGTAATCTTTGAATCCAACTGTTTTAGTATGTGTTGATATACACCAGGTTTATGCCTTATGGCCTCATACTTCCAATTTCCGCCCGTATTTTATTCTGGTATGCTCTCCTTAGCTGACTGTCCCCCAATCTTCCTGCAAGGCAGCAAATTGTCTATTCTGTAGGGGGATTCTGCCATTAAATGATTTGCCCATCTGAGTTAACAAGCGCCATGTGCCTGAGCTTTCTGTGGCTTTTTCTCTCTCCTACATGCTCTGTCGGGGAGTCGCAATAGCTCAGTGGTTAGTGAATTGGACTACAAAGGACAAGAGGTAGGGTTCGATCCCAACCGACGGTTTCCGGGTTCACCAAGCCTTTAATGAGTACCGGATTTTTTTCTGGGAAAGTAAAGCGGCACGGGCGTAATATCGACCACATTACCCCAAAAATCATGTGCCGAAGGTCTGTAAAATTTATGGTCACTAACACCATATTCCCTATACGCCACTTGGCATGACAGGGGTACTTTCCCTTTTTTTTTCTGATTAAGATCACCCTTGTTAATGTTACTCTTTTTAGTTACCCATGGTACTCTGTTCTATGATCATATTACTACTAGGATTACTATCTCACTTTACTTAACAACATCATCTCAATTTATAAAGTACAACTACTGTGGCTATTCTGACTAAGCATTGGAGGAATCATCAGACACTCCTAACACCAAAGTCATATCATTTATCATTTAAGTAGACAGGAATGTGCTGTAGTCTGAAGTTGTTTCAGAAAAATACCAAACCAGAGGATAACCTAGGTCAGTTAGTAAGCCTTCGTGAATGTTATATCTGAGTTTTGTTGTGACAATAACCTGTGGACTAAAAGCAGCTGAATCTAGCACACTAAACTAAAAATAGCCTACTCCCTCCAATTACTAACTACCTTCTGATGCATATGAGCAAAAATGTTCAAATATACAAGCTGTACTCTATTACATAAGTACAGTATATCTGTTTAGTATTATGGTGTAGTGAGAATTGTATGTTAATGGTACCCGTTTATTGGTGATTGGTGCTCTACTTTTTTTTTCTTTTACTCTTATGTGAATTTGCTCAAAATAACTTGCTAATCATTAGCCTAATGTTCGTAACTACAATCTATAAAACAAATTACTTATGATAGTTTTACAAGTTATTCATTATTATTGTGATTATTGATGATCACTTACTCGCTGGTATCTAAATATAAAGTTAAAAATAGGTGATTTATGTATGCCTTATTTTAATTGCTGGTGAGACGCCAACCCTATCATCCTGAAATGCACCATTGGTCTCAGAGAAAAAAATGTGGTCATGTAACAATAATTCTCATATGTCTAGCATGGTGGGCATTAATGAATTTACTTATGCAAATTGTTAACAATTAATATTATTTTTACTTTTAATTTAATTTGACTAAATAATAACACTAATTTTTCAACAAACTGCATTCAGCAGTCTATCATTGCTATTATATTATATTATTTATTTTTACATTCAGTAAATGTTTGATGTATACCACACAGGATGCATGCCAAATGAACTAAAAACATCAACTTTCATTGCATTGCCTAAAAAGAATGGTGCAGTTTAATGCAGTGACTTTAGAACAATAAGCCTAATGAGCCATGTTACAAAAATCTTACTAAAGGTTATACAAGGAAGGATTCAGAATAAAATCAATACTGAATTAGATGAGCAGCAATTCGGATTTAGGAAAAATAGTGGGACAAAAGAAACCTTATTCTGCATGAGAACATTAATTGAAAAGTACACAGAAGTAAACAAACCAATATTTGCCTGTTTCATAGACTACACCAAATCTTTTGATAGAGTACACCACAAACAACTTATAGAATGCCTAAAAGAGATACATCTAGATGACATGGACATACGACTAATATGTAATTTATACTGGGAGCAAACAGCAATAATAAAATATAACAAAGAGAACTCTACACCCATTGATATAAAAAGAGGAGTAAGACAGGGATACATTTAATCACCAAGCTTGATCAATCTATATATACTGAGCAAATCTTTAAAAACATCACAGATATGCCAGTCCTACAAATTAATGGAAAGATAATCAATAATCTAAGATATGTTGATGATACTGTACTACCAGCAGAAAATCCTAAAGATCTACAACAATTACTTAATGAAATAAACATGACAAGCAAAAAATATGGATTAGATATGAATATCAAAAAGACTAAAACTATGATCATAAACAAAGAAAATACTCAAAAACCACAAGTGGATATCAAAATTGAAGGAATAGACCTGGAGACAGTTCAGAACTACAACTACCTTGGACATACTATAACCAGTGATGGAAAATGTACATCTGAAATAAACAAAAGAATAGGAATGGCAAAAAGTAATTTTAATGTCATGACAAACATACTAACATCAAAACAAATAACACCAGGGCTAAAACTAAGAATAGCAAAATGTTATGTCTTCTCAACATTCCTATATGGTGCAGAAACATGGACATTAGACAAGAAAACAGAACAGAGAATTGAAGCCCTTGAAATGTAGATATATAGAAGAATAGGCAGAATTAGATGGAAGGGAAAGAAAACAAACGATGAAGTCTTAAAACAACTAAAAATTAAAAGAGAACTACTAAACACAATTCAAACTAGACAAATGCGATTTTTGGGTCATGTTAAAAGACACAATAGCCTACTAAAAGTAATCCTGGAGGGGAAAATACAAGGTAAAAGAGGCAGAGGCAGACCAAGACTAGCATGGATGAGTAACATCAAAAGATGGACAAACCAGCTTATGACAACCTTCCCCATATCAAAGCAAGAGACAGAGCAGAAAATGGTGCTCCATGGTAGCCATCCTTCATTGAGGAGATGGTACTCGATGATGATAAATTGTTTGATACTTCTTGCACTAATTGCAGCCCTTTTAGAAAATCACTTTTAATCTATTTGTAGCTGTTTTTCAATAAATTGTTGCCGAACATTTTTTTTTAGCTCTGATGAGAAAATTCCCACAAATGTTTATGACAAGATGAAGAATAACTTCCTAAACAATAAAAGTAAAAGGCTGAATACAATTCCTGGAAAACCATCACTACAAAATTGACTGCTAACTTTTTACAAAAAGATCAAATTTCCAGGAAAAAATGTGTTTCACAAGAAAAACTTCTTAAAAAGAAAGTAACAAAGCTCAATAGAACTCCAGGAATACAATGACCAATGATAAATTTCAATATTATAAATGTTTGCTACTTCTAGTTCTTGTAGCCCAATTTTTGAAAATCTCAAAATCATCTGTTTATATTTATATAAATTAATACATTTATTATATCAGTTGCAATACTATTTCATCAGCTTGTTCATGTTGGTCAACAATAAATCATTTGTTAAGAAAATTTCAGGGAAATTACTTTGGCATACCTAACTTTCTTAACTTAAAGGAATACAAAACAAACAATACACGGATCATTACAATTCCTGGAAAACCATATGATTATTATGGCCATGATCTAACTTTTAAGAGAGAAATTATAAAATAGAAATACAAGAAAAAGAACAATTAAATTCTCCTGGACAAAATCACAAAAACTATTTAAGTATCTACTAGTACTAGTACTAGTACTACTACTACTACTTCTAGCACACAATTGAATAAGAAAAAACCTCAAACTTAGCTACAATTTACAATTTAATCAATCAAATTAATAACCTTAGATAGAAATAACTGATTATCAGCTGTAGTTTTGATGCATTATTAATTATACTCATATAACTATACTTAACTATATAATTATAAGACCTGTAGACTACAGTGATAACACTAACAGTGTCAAGTGTAAGTAGTCTGTAGCAAGTTTTAGTTTAGTCTAAAAAAGACTAGACTAGACTTCGCTTCACTTCATAGTTAAGATACTAGAGTAGATACTATAGATAGGTCCTGTCCTATGAAAATGAAGTTATTTGAAGTCTAGTCTAATCTAAGTCTTAGAGTCTCAGCTACAGGTCTACTATGCACACAAACTACAGCTGATAATCAGTTATTTCTAAGATTGTGGTTATTAATTAAACATGAAACTGAGGTCCTCAGTTTCATGTTTTTTTTATTATTTGTTATTTCATCATCATCCAACGCCAACACGTTTCAAAATAACAGAGTTGTTCAGTAGTTCACTAGTTGAAAAAGTCTCCTTAGTCACCACTAAACTATAAAAATAAAGGATACTCACGTTTCCCAGCGATTGCAAACTTTTTATTGCGCCAACAATAACTTGGTGATTGACACCACGACGACGAGAAAGATCCAGTGAATCAACACTGCCTGAGCTTGCTACTTCTTGTAGCAGAACGTCTACGAGTTCGGCCATGCTGTGGGACAATTTAAAAACAATACCGAACCTTCTTGCCTTTTATGTGATCTCATATCCCACTCGGTTAATTTAAAACAAAACAATCTTGTCAGAACTGTTGTTGCTTGAGAAAATAGAAGCTTTGTTGGCATTTTAAAAATATAATTTAATATATATTTAATATAATTTATTATTTATAAATATTATGTATTTCATAATTAACAAATATATACTATGATGGTTTATAAATAATTTGTTTCCCCCATTTAAATACATTCGTTCGTGTTTAGATTTTGTAATATCAGTAGGTGGCTCAGATTTAGCAGCCCCAAAATGAAATCCAAAAATGAAAGTAGGCTTTTGGTTGTCCTATTAAATTATTTCCAAATGTGTGCCTAACTCCAAAACCGAAATAAAGAAGGCTGAATGTTGTAGAAGAATAAGAAAATAGCATAAAGAGGAAGATTGTTCATAGTTACACTGACATCGCAACACTTTGAGCAAATCCATAGGTGTGTTGATCCCTTGCCTTGCTATGGAGTTCGTGCACGTGGGTAAGGGTTCTCCTCGGACTTTTTCTAGGGGGATACAGAAGCACCTATGGATTCGTTCGGTATGCAGTGATGATAATCCTAACACAAACAAACCATATGTGTTTAGTCGCATTCAGCAGATAACGAAATGTGTGCACATTGAAGGTTTCATTCTTGCTGATTCAATGTTTATTCCAAATAGTTGCAGCAGTCTCAAGAATGCATACATTCTCTTTGATAGCCGTATCGTCATTCAAACTATGAAACAGAAGACCATTATAACGTCACCTTTGTATAAGTTCACATTCCCTTACACGGACGTACATGAAGCCTAAAGTTACTGGATGACTCTAGCTAGCACTGTTTAAATTTCAAATGATTTTTTTTAAAGATTTGCATTCTGTCTTGTTTGTATTCATCCCGGTTGAAGACCTTTCTGTCAAAATGGTTTTTTTTTTAAATTTTTATTTTGCTTAGTTATGTCTTGTTCGCAAAGCTAAAACATCCCAGTTGTCTTTTAAATGTATATAGTCCAGCTTTACCTCGGCACTGCATGTCATGCATATTCCAACCTATTAATTATGTTGTTCCCACAAAGAAAATTAGCGCAGTAAATATCCATATATTAGTTTTTCAAGTTCTCAGACTTCTATGTACGCCACTCACTCCTACCGGAGAAACTGTTCTAAACATTTCAAAAATTTACCGAAAGTTCGTCACAGCTCTTCATCTTCTTCTTAGATCATCACTTCTAAATGTGTCTCTCATACTGACTCCCATCATACATCTAATACATTTTATTTATTTTGGTATTTATATTTTTGATTATTCAAGAATCTAGTTTCCACCTCTAACATTGATAGCACAACGTACTTTTAAACAAATTAATTGCAGACCATTTTCGATTCGGTGACCACATTTAACTTCTCATTAAGTATAAATTGGGGGGGGGGGATCCTTTCAACTGAAAGTGGTCAGCGACTTATAGCTAACTGTTTGCGTCAAAATCAGTGGTATCATTTCATCGGGATCCTACTTCACTTTCCAGCGGTGTCCTGGAAATAGATTAACCATTGTGTCCAAGTGAAAAGGAATCGAAGAAGGAAAGCAATATCGTACACACAACTAACTTCATAAAGACGGATGTGTTAGGCCGAAAAGCGCAAATATTACCGTTTGCTGTAATCCACAACATAACGCAACTTAACGTTCTTTGAAGGGCCAACAATCATCAGGTGAACCCCAGAACGAAAGAAGAAAATAATTGTAATATTCTATCAAAGGTGTTGAGCACATATTGCATGGGGGGAGGGGGGGGGGGTTCCAACCTTTCCTAAAATACGCATCTCAATAGAGCATCTGATATTGAAGAAATTATTCTGATTTGTTATGATGAAGAATCCACGTTACTATACAGCAAGAGAAGCAATAAGTGTTTAGTCGCCGATCGTTAAATGCACACTGCTAACTCCCCTTATGCCTGGTTGAACATGTGCTACAAATTGTCTCTCTTGCATGTGCATTTGTTCACTTGTCTCGCGTTCAATTTTAAATTTAAGAAGACAATGGTGTATACGTTATGATCACGAATAGCATGACGATGGAGGTGATTGCAGTGTCCAGGGTATTCATCTGGTTAGAGTCACAAGACTACACCCACTCCTGCATACTAAGTGATTCGATGAGCATGATAAGAAAAGTGGAGGCGGGCTCTGTACGCAGGCAATGGGTAGAGTCATTACAGAAGTCAAAAATATGTGGGGTAAGCTTTGCCTGCGTCCATGGACATGCAGGAGTACGAGGAAATGAAAGAGCGGACAGGTTGGCGAGCTGCGCTATCGTTGAAGACGGTCAACCAATAGAAAGTGCGGACGTCATCAATACCCTCCAAGATGTGGGAAGGGCACAGGATTTTGATAACCATGAGCCCACGTAACTCCTTCGGACGAAAGAAATGGGAGTTAAGATAGGCACATTCACAAACGGGAAGCCTAGTGGGCGTAGATGAAGACTTATCAACCAACACAGAAGTGGAGTCGTCAGTCGCTGGACACTGCGGGACTTGCTGAGAAGGAGATCTGAGCACCTATGGACATGTTCGGAGTGCAATGCTTGATGACCCGCAAATAAATCAATAACTCAATAGCAACTTAAATATGCTTACATACATGACCCTCATTATCCCTGTCATTTGAGCCTTTAAAACCAGCGTATCCGTTCATTCATTGCCATGAACCTCAACATAATCAGTCATAATCTATTCACATTAATTCCTAATGTTTCGAGGCAAATAGTCATACCACAGTCATCTCTGTTGAGAATTTCTAAACATCAACTGAGAGTGTGACATCATTGCAGTCCTGCTGAATGGCGTGTCAGATAACCACCTCAGAGTTGCAGTTGCGGTCTCAATTTTCTTGTCTAAGAGGTATATAACTCAGAGGTTATGTTTCTTGTCAGGGTTGCAGTAGTCGTATCATATTATGTTCTCATACTTGAGATTAGACTCTATGTCTCTCACCAACAATTTTACTCATCAGTCTGACAATGAACCCCATCATGGTTTTTGCATTATCGATCAAATCACAGTTTCATTTATAAGTTAAGATCAATTATTCAGTCAATAATAATAATATACCATTTACATTAATCTCCTAGGGTGCCACTATGGTAACTTGCCCAATTGCATTATCTATTTGTGTCGTTTGGTTTCGCTCTCTTGATATCCACGATGTTATAAATATCTCTACGGCACAAAACTATTGCTAGCGTATGTCGAGGGGCTCACGACCGGTCCAGATTGGATAACCTTTTGGTCAAAGGACACCACGACGCGTGAGAGATTTATATTTCACCCCCGATTAAAAAAAAAATAATTTCTGTTTACCGCGGATTTCGAACACCGTACACCAGCTTTTCAGCCAGTGAAACAGTGGATTTCGCAGCACATGCACCTCCTATATGCTGTAACGCGGAGGATATATAAATGTAGCTATTATCAGTGGTTAGTGAACTATACTACAAAGGACAAGAGGTAGGGTTCGATCCCAACCGACGGCGTCCGGGTTCACCCAGCCTTTAATGGGTACCGGATTTATTTCTGAGAAAGTAAAGCGGCACGGGCGTAATACTGACCTCATTACCCCAAAAATCATGTGTCAAAGGTTTGTAAAATATATGGTCACTAACACCATATTACCTATACGCCACTTAGGGTGACGGGTTACTTTACTACTTTTTTTTACTACTTTAGTTTGATCTATAAGGGCTATGCTCTTTAGGTTAATTTAGAAAGCAATTGCCGTTTAAAAAAAAATATATAATAATTTAAAAAGCGCAGTGACAACTACACTGGTTAGAGTCGTTCCTGTTAAAACTGCAGGGCCAACATTGGTCGCCCCGCCAGAATCACATCACATAGGGAGGGCTGCATGCTGCATAACGCGCTGGCCAGTGTTTTGAAGAAATAGAAAGTTAATGATTAGATTAAAACAGTGGCGTTATGAACAAAAAATGTTTTCATTTCTCCTCACTGTTAGCTTCACTTCAGCTTCTCATTTTGATGCATTTCTTTGCCTTCACCCTATTATAACAATGGCGAAGGTTGCGGTTTTATTAATAAAGGTTCCTTCACGCTTTGATGTATGTCAAATATGATGCTAGTGGCTATATTTTCCGTGACCAATGACCAATTTTTGGGTGATATGATCGGTTTCACACTAACCCTTGTTATTTCTCATACAAATCTGATACCCATATTTAGAGGCTGGGTGAACCCCGAAGCTTTGTCGGTTCGGAAAAAAAACGATTTTTGGCACTGAATAAAACAATACGTGGAAACATTAACCTAATTTTCAGATAATAATTTGCATAACTTAATTTATACTCTCCCCCCCCCCCTTTCCAAAAAAAGTGTCCTTTATTGAATAAAAATTGTTATGAGTCAAACTGACGAATGTTTTTAGATTTGGCTCAAGGAAAGCAAAAATCTCGCCAACGCTCATTTCATTGAAATTCATTGCCACAAAAATCTGGGAGCAAGCTTTCCTCTGAAAGAACATGGCTGCAACTTTGTTAAGGACGACCTCAAATATTGTTAGGCGATCTTTCTCGCTTGCATCAATTAGGTGTGCTAGCGGCCCACCTTCAAAGGCAGAAGACATTCACAAAGGGAAAGTTCGTAAGTATGCCTTAGTTGCAACAAATGTTTTAGAAATTATAATGACTATTAGACCTATCTAGCAATCATGTATGTTGACATTCTCATGTCATCTTTCTCGCGTGACCTTCTAGCCGAACCGGAAAGTTATCAGTGAACAAAAAGTCACGTAGTTACTCAAATATTTATTTAAAAACTATTAGTTTTAATTATAAATATAATATAGTAGTGGGCCAGTATGCATATCTTATAAGATAACACAAAGAATGCATACGGTACTTTTATGTTAAAAAAAAAATATATTTTTGTCAACGCCAACGGATCATAATTTTTAATTGTGAATTGAATTTATTCATGTCTGTCTTATCTTATGATGTCTCTCAGACTCAGGCAGTGTTTACCGATTGAGAATTGAATGAATGTGTTCGATGTAATGTATTTAGTAATACAACCCACATTCTATAGTTATAGTTCTTATAGTATTATATTAGTTATATAAATATATATTTTTTTATGAATTAAAATTAAAAACATAAAATAGCTGGAAAGTTCTGAACGAACTGTAGGGTAGGAATCCATTTAGTTCTTCAAATGACATGTCACATGACATTGTCACCGTACTTTAGTTTTCAATTATGAAAAAATAATTTTGATACAAATAAAAAAAAAAAAATTACTATAATAGCCCTTGACCAGACTATTTATTGTCCTTTCAAGCCGAAGACGGCACATAGAGGGCAGAACCAAATCTCAAAAACAGAAACCTTGCGTGCCAAAATGGCACATATTCATATTGCAGAGATATCTGTTTCCTGAACAATACTTTTTACAATGACAGCTTGTCAAGCCATTGATCAACCTCCTTAAGTCACCTTTCACGACATGCCTGGAAGGTCACAGTGTCACTATTCTTTACTGTTACTCATAATGAGGCCCTGGTAACACACAGGCTAATAGATAGACTACCAGAGCAAAAAAAAATAAAATCATTCATATCTGTATGGACGTCAATTATTTAAAAAGTTGTATATTAGTAAGTGTCAAACTAGGCATTTTAAAAATTTAATTAGTCACACCCCTTTAGACATTTCTACACCCTAAACAAGCAGATCAGTTGCCAAAAATAATATTCGAGCCAAATTTAGGTCAGCAATGCAATGCTCCCTAAGGTTACGCCAGTTAGTCATAAATCATTAAAACAAATATGGCGTTATATATGCACTGAACTGGGTAAATAGGAGGTCAGCGTCTGCAAATAAAATATTGACCGTTTTATATTCATCATTGAGTGCCGCCTGGCGTCTCCTCATTGAAAGTTGGCTATTATGGAGCGCCGTTCTGCTCTTGCTTTGATGGTGGAGGTTGTCATAGACTGACTTGTCCATTTTTTGATGTTACTCATCCATGTTAGTCTTGGTTTACCTCTTTTACCTTGTATTTTCCCTTCCAAGACTACTTTTAGTAGGCGGGCGTGTCTTTTAACACGCCCCAAAAATCTTAATTGTCTTGTTTGAATTATGTTTAGTAGTTCTAATCTGCTACTGGATTTAAAAAAGAATACTAATTTTTCGGTGGCAAAATATTGTAAAACTGTAAAAAAAAAAAATGCTATAGAAACCTATGATTATTTTCATTTAGAGTATAAATTTAAAAATGTAACGTTTTCCCAAACTTCAACTTGAAACTTCACATATTTATTTATTTATTTAGAATTTGATGCTGAATCCAAATATGCCCACCTATTTTTTTTTTTCAATCAAGACACAAAGAGAAATTAGATTTTCATTCAATTTTTAAGAAAAAAAAACAGTAGATTGAAAACTGATAAAACTTTGCCATTATGGAAAAGATTTTTTTTGTTGTGTGCGTTCACCAGCTTTTACCTCTAACGAAGTCCCTAGAGTTTAGGAACTGAATTTTACATGTAAATCCATTTTTTTCCTGGCAGCCATGTGCACAGGGGTCCCTCGCCACACAGGCAGATAACTCCATCTTTGGAGATACTCATATTTTTTCCATCCATCAGTAACTGACGGAAAGGATGTATATGATATAAAGGATATATAATGACATCAAGTTCTATATTTGGCCCTAAACTTGTTTCGTTAAAAGTGCAAGAAACTAAGCAAATCAATTTGGCTTCTCTAAATATAGTATTTGATGTCAGCCAATAACAGGAAATTTTCCAGGTCACAGCAAAAAAAAAAGGAAAAAAACCATTTTCATTTAAAATTGGCGATTTTTGTTTGCACAATATGATAGTATCTCACAAAATGAAAGAAAATATATATCCCTACATAGATAGAAATGGGAGCCGCGATGGCTCAGTGGTTAGTGAACTGGACTACAATGACAAGGGGTAGGATTCGATCCCAACCGACGGCTTCTGGGTTCACCCAGCCTTTAATTGGTACCGGATATTTTTCTGGGAAAGTGAAGCGGCATGGGCGTAATACCGACCACATTACCCCAAAAATCATGTGCCAAAGGTCTGTAAAATTTATGGTCACTAATACCACATTCCCTATACACCACTTGGCGTGACAGGGGTACTTTACTTTTTTTTTTTTTCACTTTTTACATAGATAGAAACTAATCCAACACTCAGGGGTCACTGAAAGTAGTAATTAGGAAGGTCTGTGGAGGGATGTTTGACCAATGTACACTGTCATATTTTGAATAATTTGTGTTTTGATGCTGCTATTTTCACGATGGTATCATAATCTATGGTTAAATGGTAAATAGTATGCCTACTAGCTTGCTGAATTTGTACTACTCATTTATTTCTATTCTGCTGAGCATGACTCCTGATACTTGAAGTCTAAGATTTTAAAATACTAATTGGAGTTAATAAATCTTGATGGCAAATAATAAATGAATTTCTTTCTGTCCTTTAATCTAGCCACTGCCGACTGTTCTCTGCCAGACAGCTATGGACATTCTGTGGGGATAGAGCGCAGTGAACTTTTGTTAAGGGAGGCAGGAGATGAAGTAAGACAAAAGTGTGCATGCAGACATTTGTATAATTTAACTTAGAATATTTAAGACTTGTTTTTTTTTTTTTGCAAAGTTGCCTTTTATATTAGTTTTGTTGCTTTAATAACTTTTAAAAACATGTTTTTATTTAAATCATGAAATTTTGTGTTCATGTGCTTTTGAAGTAGATTGTGTAAGACAGTATGCTAAATGATGACACATTTGATTTATGAAGATTTTAAAAATTGGTTTTAAATAGTGAATCAAAAGCAAGAGTGAAAAATTTTGAAAAGTGATGTAGATAAATATTCATCTTATAGCATGGAACAATTAATCAGCAATAGAGATAATGGATGGGAGCTAAAAAGGTAGAAGAAGAAGAGATGATGGACAACCCAGGGGGTAAACTATAGCACAATGAATCTACACTAGGGTGACCATTCGTCCCCGATTTCCAGGGACAGTCCCCGGAATGTAGAAGTTGTCCCCGAAAGAAATTTGTCCCCGATTTTGTCCCCGATTTCAGTGAATAAATAAATGTTCATACACGGAATCGGCAAATCGGCTCTTTTAAAGTAATCACTAGGACTCAGGACGTTACTGAGTTGTGTTTCATTATCCAGATTGAGCGGCATTAGCAAGAAGATAAAAGAGAAGACTTGGACGCATTGAGTCGGAGATAGCTCTTTGAACTCTTGAAGCGCGGTGCTACGTCACTTCTATTCCCACCACTCACTTCTATTGGGATGGGTTTAATTTTTTTAAAAAGCAAACACTCTCTCTACCCCCACCCCTGCCTTTCCGGACATCTCCCGCCAAAGTCACCAACAGTAAAAACTAACATTAATTTATCGTGTGAAAGCTTCAGTGAAAAACTTGCTTCAAATCATGAGATCTTGAGAAAGATACACTCAAAAAACAAGTACCACGCCGAGGCAACAACTTCTTCAGTATAAATAAGGTACTGTAAACATTACTTTAATACTGCAATTGATATCTATATGTTGTTTAAATTTTTTTTATTTTAAATATATTTTTTTTTTATTAAGAAACACAACTAGCTATTGTAATGTCATTAAGTGCGTGTATCACATAAGTACCGTGAATATTAACAAAAATAAAATCAAACAGCAAATGAACAGTTATTATGAAATTTAAAGTTATCTTTTTTTTGCATCTACAAAATTTCTTGCGCACACACCTACCCACACATATTATAAATATATATATATATAAATAAATTTATATATGTATACACACACACACACATATATATATATATATATATATATATATATATATATATATATATATATATATACATATATATCGTTCGCCCCCGATTTTGTGGGACAGTCTCAGAAATAAGCAAAAAAATCCTCTGAAATGTAAAAAATATGACAAATGTCCCCGGAAACCATGGGAAAAAAATGGTCACCCTAATCTACACCCACTTAAGGGGAAGAAGTTCTTCTGAAATATTTTCCGCTCTATTTCTCTATTTGAGGTCTATGTTTTGCAAGCATCAAAACTTGATATTATAAGTGTGTACAATGTTCTAATCTTGTTTTTGATATGGATTATTTTATCTCCGTAATTATTTCACGGAGGCTTGATTAAGCTTATTTATAATAAATCCTTCATATTCTATTAATCCATCTAGACATAATAAAATATGTCACTCATTAAAAGAAATCTTGAGTTAGGCCAGTGGCTTGTAGCTGGACAAAAATATTTACTCCTTGAAGACTAAGATGTCTGACAGTACTTTGGCTGAAGGTAGTGAGGTACTAATATTAGCTTGCTTGCACAGCTAATCATGATCCTGCTTCAGCTCTCATTGTGCCTCCCTTTGAAACTGACTAATTAGTCAGGCCAAGTGAGCAGGGATGAAAGAGTGACAGCAACAATGGTACCCAAGATGCCTTGCTGAATTTGCATGTGTTGAACTGACAGGCACAAAATATCAGAGTTGTTTTGTACACAACATATTTATGACTTTTAAGGGCAAACAAAATTTCAAGGAATGATCATGAAGTTAATGCAGAAGTTTCCCTCTATATATCATGATTTTTATAAAAAATATTCACAGCAATTGAATGAGATTTTATTGTTTACAGGATCCTTTTGAGATGAAAGTTTTGAAGAGGGCTAAAGGAACCTTTGAAGAACCTACAGTAATTCACTCCCCAAACAAAAAGAGAATGATTGGCTGCATTTGTAAGTGTTGTTTTCTTTATGTAAATACCATATTTAACTTTTTTTTTTTATTACAGCTTTAACAAAACTTGATATTTTATGCTGACATATAATATTTTTTATTTTGGTTTGACAAATAATAATGCAGAAAAGAACTAAATATGACTTATGTCGTCAACAAAGAGATGTTTAGCTATAGATAGATATTTTAGGTCTCTAAAGATATCAATGCTTAATTGATACAGAAGTAATGTTATTGTGTGTGAGATTTTTTGCTAAGTACAAGAAGTTATATTGATATAATTACAGAAGCTGCGAGTGTGTCATATAACAATGGCGGTAGCTAAGACATGAGTACAGAATTTCTAATGATATAGATCGATAGATGGCCGTAGCAAACATTATATGTAATGACTGACTTTTATATGAAACTATGTTATTTATCCAGATGATTTGTGAAGTGTAACTAAAGAACAGTGAATGACATCTTGTGTCATCACATGAAGTGTCAAGACAATTGTCGATCAGAATATTTGGAGCTGTAGTTTCTGTGTTGTGAATTGACCATGTTGTGTTTAGCATATGGTCAACTGTTGACCACATTGCTGCATGTGACCAGGATTGTTTGGACTTCATATTTTTGAAGTTTATTTTTGATATTATTTATTATACCTTTGTGTATAATCAGCCACGTTTTACTGCCATTGTTACACAAGTACTAAAGTCTGCAATCTATATCTCCCCTTGATATTGAAAGACTTTTACGCAAGGGAGAAATTTAGTAAACATAAAATTGGCGCGTTTTATGGATGATGTAGTTCACATCACATCAAGCTGCCACAGCTTCCTACAAAAATCTAGTGTCCATTTAAGGCTGGGTGAACCTAGCAAATGCTGACATCTTGTCTTTAGTAGACCAGTTCACTGACCGCTATTGCTGCTCCCAACAGAAAATTAAAATATCAGTAAATTTATGATTTTTATTAACAAAAGACAAATATATATAAACAGATGTTCAGAACAGCTACTTAACACAGTTATTTTAAAAATGAATTTGTATCCATAAAAATTAATTCCTATGACTATCTGAATCACACTAAAAACAATACAAAGTTTTCACCCATATCTTTTTTGTCTAGTGATCAAAGTAGAAGTCGTCATTATTTGTGAGAAATAACAAGATATCATTTTAGAGAGAAAAACGCCACATCTCACAGAACATACATATGTGTTTCACATATGATACTAATTTTAGGTTAACAATGAAGTATTTCTTAACATGAAGACCTGAATCACCACTCCCAAATGAAATATTCAATGGTATCTATCAGATATGGATGATGAAGTCATGAAAGTTTAATTCCAACAAGTGACAAAATATACATGGAAAACAACCAGTAGAAGAGATCGATCACTTCATCTATCTTGGAAGTCACATTGATCGAGAAGGGGATACGAGCAAGAAATTAGAATCAGACTGCTAAAGCAGCAATGTCTTTCAGAAGCCTTGAAAAGTTGTGGAAATCAAAACTCATTAGCACAAACACAAAACTTAGGCTATTCAAATCAAATGTACTATCAACCCTTACGTATGCGTGTGAAAGCTGGAAAACAACAAGAGATATAGAAACAAAGTTGAACGCATTCGAAAATAATGTCTAAGGAAAATACTTGGTATAGAATGGAACGAATTCAAAACAAACGAGGAAATTAGAGAAATCGCCAATCAACACTAATATCTTCAGTAATAAAAAGACGATGGTCATACGTTGGACATGTGATGAGAAGAGATAATAATCGAATAGCAAAGCAAGCCCTCATATGGGAAACAACAGGTAAAAGAAAAGAGGAAGACCCAGGGAGACACTGAGAAGAACATTGATGAGAGAGGCAAGAGCAGCAGGAATCGGCTCCCTCAATGAGATAGAACTGCTTGCACAGAACAGAGACAGATGGCGAGATTTGATAAAATATCTTTAAAGAAAACTGCTAGAACAAAAATTCATATAGGTGAAGGTGTATCTTGGTCTACGCCCTATGGGCCGGTTACGGCTCGAAAGGTCATAGATCTATCAGAACTGATATACTAAATGGTTAGCTAGGGTTTTGTTAATGAGCTTATATACCACATAATGATCCTAAAAGAGTTAGGTCTTGTTTACTCTTTTTTTTATCAAATTGCGAGTGTATACTTCTAGCAGCAGCAATTTGTAATCTTTTGCAATATTAAAGAGATGATCTACAGAAGTTTAGGGAGGTGCTAAAAAGAAGGAAGATTTAAGTAATCAAATAATGAAAAACAAAAGAGGCAAAATTTAAAAGTGCTGTATTTTGCTTATAAAAATATATGAATGAAGCACTTAAAATTTATAACCCTTTTTAGCCCACTGATATTTTAGTAAACATATTTCTGACATAATCTTATATCTCAGATTCTTAATTCCTTCTTTTCCAGTAACCCACAGGATAATTTGGCAGCATTGATGGCTGCAACCAGCTACTTCCATTCCTCTCTGCTTGCAACTTATATATTGTGAGCTGACAGTCTAGACCTGTTTATCCTTTGATGGTATCTTCAGATCTTCTCAGTCCTGATATTTTCTAACCATAGATTATGATACCACCGTAAAAGTTACAGCATTAAAATAGAAACTGTTCAAAATTTGATAGTTTGCCATGGTCAAACATGGCCTCCCGCCATGTACTTTCCTAGTTACTACTTCCAATGACACCTGAGTGTTGGATTTGTTTCCGCTCGTGTTAGATTTTTTATTTTCCATTTTGTGTGATACGATCTCATATAATTCGAAAAAAATTCACCAATTTTCAACAAATTGGTCGTTTTCCTTATTTGCTGACATCAAATAATTCTATGAGGTAGACAAACATACTGATGGGCTTTGGTGACAGTATGAATACGGAAACCATGACAATATAACACGTCCATTCCACTGGGTCTAATTTCATTTAATAAATCAGCCTGAGCCCAGAAATCCTAGTTCCGGTGTCTCACCTAGTGTAAACACACAGCTATGTGTCAAACGTTCAAAGAAAATACTATTTTTAGAGCTCCTAATATTACATTTAAGTGGTAGTATTTTGTACTATATTATTATATTATAAATATGTGACTTACATACAGGTATCGTCATCTGGGGTTTAATGTCCTTTTAAGGATGGGCGAACATTACTGAATATAAAACTTTGCTAATTCTCATTTTTGTTTCATATTTAACCCAGGTGAGGAAGATGCCCTAGCCATTAACTGGATGTATGTACACAAAGGGGAGCCTAAGCGCTGTGAATGTGGCTATTGGTTTAAGCTGGTTGATTCTGCAGGTGCTGCAGCCCATTAGCACACACCTAATTAGAATGTCAACAAGATTTCTTGTTTTATGTAGTACCACACTTAAGGACAATTAGATGTAATTTTCATTTTAGGTTTGTAATTTATAATCTAGACGATTATGGAAATTATGAGAACGAAATTAAAATTTTACTGTTGTGTTTATTTGATCAATTTTTGTGCAAGCCTTGAATCTTACATTTAAAGATCAATTGGTTATATTTTTGTGTTATTTACAAGTTCTCTTTTGATATCGTCTTTAATAGTGGGGCCTAACCAAACTTAATTGTAATCTGGTTTTCTTAATTTAGTCAAGAAGGTTTTGTATGAGGTTTATAATTTTTTTTTTTTTTAAATTAAAATGAAAATTCTTCCATTGGTCTTAATGTAGGACATTTATGGAAATATTGCACTATGGTTTATTTAGAGTTAGTGTTGATGTGATACTTAACAAAATTGTAGTAACTGTTTTGGGATAAATGTGAGTATATATGTTCAATAAAACATTTGACTAAACTTTTGTTTTTTATTTAGTTATCTTTTGTTTCACTTTCAATGCTGAGATTAGTGTTTAATGTTTATACTTTTGTGAAAGTGTTCCCTGATTGCTCCCCCCCTCCCCCTCCTCTCTCTCTCTCTCTCTCTCTGACTCTCTCTCCAAAAAAAAAAAAATATGATGCTCTACTGGTAGCAACTAACCCAAATCTATAACCTATCAGTGGGTGAAAGTTAAAGGCTTAGTATAGGAGAATGGTATGCTTGAAGCTTTACATATTTGATGGACAACACAAATTTGTGGGTTGTTTGGCTCAATAAGCCTTCGGCAGGAACAAACAACACACACACACAGATATGCAAGTAATAAAAAAAAACTAGTTCTACATGGCTAATTAATAATGAAGCATCCAAAACAAAATAATTTAAAGCTAGTGTGAGAAAGAAAAATAAAATGTTTTCCCTCTGTCATGGCCAGAAGGAAATTAAACGATGGGCGCACAATACGCGGTTTTGTTGCCCATGTAAGGGTCAAAAACAGGTTAGAGGGTTCTAAAAGTATGTGGGGGGGGGGGTGCATTGTCCAGGTTACCTCGACTACAATGCCACCGGCAATGTCTTTTTTAAAAAAGGCTTAGATGCAGAAGTGTGTTGCAGATAACATTGGAAACTTGAGACCAAACTTTTAGGTAGACCAACGTAATGATTTGCGACATAAACATGAAAAAAAAACATGTTGTTTTGCTGTCAATTGGCATCTCTTATAGTTTTGTTCAAGTTTTTAATATATATTTTAATAATAAATTTTTATATATATATATATATATATATATATATATATATATATATATATATATATATATATATATAATAGCTTTACAAAAAATTAGGAAGATACTATGCAATCCATTTTTGACAATAGAAACAAGAAAAAGAGTTCTTAAATGTTATGTAGAACCAGTTTTAACATATGGATGGGAATCATGGACAATAGGACAACAAACAAGAAAATCACTAGAGGCTGTAGAAATGTGGTTTTACAGAAGAATGTTGAGAATACCATGGACAGCTAAGAAGAGTAATGAAAATGTTCTGAAAAGGCCAAGCAAAAAAGAGCTAATTTCCAATATTAGGAAGAAACAGTCACCAGTTTTTGGCCATGTAATGAGATAGAACAGCTGGAATATATTGTAACAACTGGAAACATTGAGGGACGAAGAGATAGAGGGAAGCAAAGAGAAAAGATACCAGACAGCTTAAGAGAATGGCTTGACAGTAGGTCAACAACAGAAATGATAAATAACTGACGGTGATCGAAAGTTGTGGAGAGACATGATCACCAACGCCAGCAGGTTCGGTACTTGATGATGATGATATATATAAAAGACGCAACGCAGTGGTTTTTCGAAGACACCAGATAAGACTTCCTCCTATTGGATCTACTTCTATGTTCCCATAAAGAGTTAGAATGATTTCATATTAGTAGTACTTTTGTTGTCATGGCAACATGGAGCTGATTGTTGAAATGGCCTACCTGGTTCTCAAACACATTTGAAGGTCACTATAGATAAACCGTTGTTGTAGGTTTGACCTCCATAGACCTTGAAACCTATTTATTAGTAACGGCTAAAATTATTTGAATAATATACCGCAGACTCTAGAATACGGTGGCTGGTTGTATGCTGACATTTAACTCATGGAGCTGAGGTATGATTATGTTATGTATTCTGATAAATATTAGAGGAACCATGGCCTCCTCTGAATCATAGTTGTTATTTAGTCTCTCAAGTAAATTCAAAATATACGCGCCTCATTCAGCGCCACCTTTTTTCTTGTCACGTGTATAATGCCAGAATTCTTTGGCAAACAATAGAGTGCTCAATACGCATGCTTTGTATTTGTTGTTGATCAGCATGCTGTTATTCCACACCATATCTTGTTATTATACATTCTTTATTTTAGATATCAACTGAATGATTATCAGAAACGGTATATCTGCCACTTTTGTTTAGGCTATAATTTCCAGATTGTAACCGCTTGTGGTTTTGTCTGGATGTTCTATGTCCTTGGCTGTCATGTTGATCTTTAGTAATATATTATAGTGAACTCAAACAAAAACGTCCTTTTTAAAATGTATTCATGGCCTGAGTTCAAATTATAGAAATTCCCTGGGAAGGAAAAGTAGCGAGAAAGGGAACTGACCACCCTACGAAGCCAATACTTTGAACAAGGAAGTCACCAGCACTGCATTACACAACGGTAGTTGCTATGGAATATATTTATGTTAATTTTTCTTTTTATCTATTTGGTAATCTTTCCGTGGTTCTTTTTTTTATAAATGAGCTAAAATAAATTGCTACTGTCTAGCAATACGCTTTCAAATATGTATCCATTAATACATATGTCAGTTGTATCTGTTTTGTAAAATTTGTTTTATTGAATATAAATGTCTAAAGAAAATACCTGGTATAGCGTGCAACGAATTAAAAACAAATGAGGAAATTAGAGAAATCATCAATCAAATCAAGAACAGACGAGGGACATGTACAGAGAAGAAATAATAACCTAATAACAAAGCAAGCCTTCATGGGGAAACAACCGGTGGAGGAAAAGAGGCCGACCCAGAGAGACACCGAAAAGAACATAGATCAGAGAGGCAAAGGCAGCAGGAATTGACTCCCTCATTGAGATACTTGCACAGAACAGACAAATGGCGGATTTGATACATGTTTTATTGCAAGGATTGAGACTGCTATATATTTATATAGATCGATAGGCAGACAGACATACTAGAGTTATGAGACTAAGAACACACATTTGAATGGACCAAAGATTTGCTGAATAATCAAATCAGTCAAAGACGCACAACAACAAATAGCTGACTAATTTCATTAAACTGGTAGAGATAGGAAAGGGAAGGACACCTGGTACTCAAAATCACCGTGCTGAAGTTTGATACTTTGGTCCGAAATGCGCAGCTTGCTGTTAAAACAAACAAACAAAAAGTCAGCGCACCGACGCCCAAATTACGTCTTTTAATTAAAGGGCAACCGATGAAGAGAGGTTGTCGTTAAGATCGTTTTATGTCTTCCCTTGTCTTCATCTCTGCTTCCACCTTTTTTTTTTTTCAAGTATATTTTGGTCTTCCTCTTCGTCTCCTAGGGATTCCAAAAAGGGCGTGTCGTGTAATACTTTCTGTGGCTGCCGCTATGTGTGTAAGAAAGAGGCAATATGTTGTAAACTGCAGTGAGGGATCTTCTGATGGCTATAACCCATTTCCCCTCCCCCCTCTCTCTCTCTCTCTCTCTCTCTCTCTCTCTCTGCGTTCTTCAGATGACTAAAAGAAAAGTTGATCTCCTTGATAATTTAGGTTCACCGATCTCTTTGCAAGCTATACCTCTTTGTCATCCGCCCTTAAAAGGACGTTAAGTAGACGCATGTGCGTTGTGTCGCTGATTGCAGTACAAATTGTTGTGTATGCACCTTCATTCTATCACACCTGTCTTCGACAGGCAGAAGATTTTTGATTGTCGGGTTGCTTTCCCTCTAGATCCCTAATCACATGGCCCAGACAAGACTGGTTAGTCTATTGCTAGAGATGCCACGAAGAGTTCGACCTTCCTGGCACAAGCCATTAGCTTTGGTTATGGAAGGCCCCGGTATCACTGCAAACGAATTAAAATCTATAATTGCTCACCGCCAGTGGAGTCATCCGAATTACTAACTCATCTCCCAAACAAAGAAAGGTAGCTGTAGTCCTCATCATAGCAGTCTCAGCACATGCCAAAAGACATAAGGCACAGAAAGTGAACACCGCCAACTGTTCCCTGTCATCATCGAGTGCCGTCTCTGCAACGAAGGTGGCTACCATGGAGCGCCATTCTGCTCTGTTCCTTGCTTTGATGGTGCAGGTTGTCATAGGCTGATTTGTCCATCTTTTGATGTTACTCGTCCATGTTAGTCTTGGTCTGCCTCTGCCCCTTTTACCTTTCCCTGTCATACGATATCATTATTCATCGTAAACAATTGGAATATCGAAACATGATCAAAACGGATGAAACACACGGCGTGCACAGAGCACCTAACTCAGTAGCTTCTGCAACAAGCCGGACTTGGAATATGAGGAAACTGCACCAATGAACACTTTCAGACATAGCCTTCAATGGTTCCTGCCGCCTATCCACCATAAGCCATTAGCTATGAGTCGCTAAAAGCTTCCAGCTCTGTTGCTGTACTGGCACATTACCTCCAAATTTCCCACTAAACTGCTCAGAATTTTTTTTAAAAAAGAATGTCTATTAGAAATGTAATTTCAAGGAAAAAATAGAAAGGCTAGACATAGCTTCCACACTCTGATACACCAATTGGTCTTGATTTCAGCTCAGAAAATTATGTTACTGGTCCCGGTTTCAGCTTTGAAAATTTATCATTGATCCTGATTTACACTCGATGGTTTTGGCAGCCGGTACCGAGTGAAGGACGGATAGATTCCCGGTTTTTATGTAGAAGATAGCCTCCAGACAAATAATAAAGGACACTCCTTCAAGCGTGATTTGTCAAACAACACCGAACTGGCACAATTAGTCGCTGTGTGCATTTTGATGTAGAACCAGTTTTAACATATGGATGTGGATCATGGACAATAGGACAACAGACGAGAAAATCACAGGAGGCTGTAAAAATGTGGTTTTACAGAATAATGTTTAGAATACCATGGACAGCTAAGAAGAGTAATGAAAATGTTCTGAAAAAGCCAACGCAAAAAGAGCTAATTTCTAATATTAGGAAGAAACAATCACCAGTTTTTGGCCATGTAATGAGGATAGAACAGCTGGAATATATTGTAACAACTGGAAACATTGAGGGACGAAGAGATAGAGGGAAGCAAAGAGAAAAGATACCAGACAGCTTAAGAGAATGGCTTGACAGTAGGTCAACAACAGAAATGATAAATAACTGACGGTGATCGAAAGTTGTGGAGAGACATGATCACCTACGCCAGCAGGCTTGGTACTTGATGATGATGATGTGCATTTTGAGGAAAAGATCGGAGCACTTATGGGTATGTCCGCAATGATGTGATGATGATCATAATTTAGCATATACTGTAAACGTGTATATTCTTTTTACTAGCATTGCCACAGTTCACATAGGCACATTTTACACGTCCTCCAAACGTGACACATGGGTGATTGAATAAACAGAACGGAGTGAGGAGAGCTTTGTAAAGACCAGCTGGATGCAGACAGTAACCGCTAGCTATGTATGAATACACTCACATATGTATTTGTTGAATATTCCTTCCCTCTTCTTAAATGTGTACCTTTCCTATTTTTTTGAATTGGGCAATCTGGAGTAGTATATATCCAGTGATAGGACCGTGGAAACTGCGTTCAAACGCAGATAAATCCTTATATAAATAGTCTACACGCAGATCAACGCAGATTTTTTTCTTATATGAGAGTCTTCATTTTTTCTTATATGAGAGTCTACCCGCCCATTTTGGTTCCGGTGACCTCTCGTTGACCTCTCGGTTGACCTCTCGTTGTGAAGGCGTCGAAACGCAGATAAATCCTTATATAAATAGTCTACACGCAGATCGAGGCAAAATTTTTGGTGCGGTTTTTCCTTATATGAGAGTCTTCATTTTTTCTTATATGAGAGTCTACCCGCCCATTTTTGTTCCGGTCGTGGTGCTCGTGGTGGTGGTGGTGACCTCCCGGTGACCTCCCGTTGACCTCTCGTGGCGGTGGTGGTGAAGGGGTGGTGAAGGGGTGGTGGTGGTATCATAAATCTATTATGTTCTTTGTAGTTTAAATGGTTCCGTAACTTTCATAAATCTATTCTTTCTTTATACTCTCAGGCAATAAAAAACAGTGACAAGTTTATTTATTGTTTTTTAAAAACTTCCTTTAGAATTAAAGGTAACAGCTTAGGCCGTTACACACGCTACACGCCAAATGCGAAACACCGCGTTAATTAAGCAAGATCAAAGAGCTCGGTAGACGCGCAGCGAAGACGCATTAGACGGACCGCGTTTACATCAAAGGATTACCCTTGAGCACACTAATAAATTTATCACCGTAGCCGGTAAGTGTTCATCAGGAGAGTCATTTAACAGGGGAATTTTACGATACCGATGTTTTAATGTGAGACGCTTGGGGGTAATTAACAGTGACAAGTTATTTATTTATTGTTTTTATTCGTATATATCCCACAATAGATAACACAGGTGTAGACAATAATGTAGTCTTCAACTATTGGACATTATAGACAAGTATAATACATAAGAAACAAAGTAGTTTATTTACAAAAAGTAATACATGATACTGTTAAATTGCTAAAGGGGAGGTGGTCACGTTGTTCAGAATGGACCTGTCGCTTGCTGGGGTGAGGTAGTAAGTTGGAAGTTGTAGTTGTAGAGGTAGCTGGGGTAGACAATAATGTAGTCTTCAACTATTGCACATTATAGACAAGTATAATACATAAGAAACAAAGTAGTTTATTTACAAGAAGTAATACATGATACTGTTAAATTGCTAAAGGGGAGGTGGTCACGTTGTTCAGAATGGACCTGTCGCTTGCTGGGGTGAGGTAGTAAGTTGGAAGTTGTAGTTGTAGAGGTAGCTGGTTGTGGAGGTAGTTGTAGTAGTGAAAGTTGTAGTAGAGCAGGGGACGACGTTCAAATTACGTTACTCCCAAAGCCACGAAAGCTTAGACTTTGGAGTTCTATATCTTTAGCACTTCAACGAATAACAGACAACAGTAATGGTGAACCTTACAGATAAGAAAACTTAGTTCCAAACCCCAAAATTTCGTCTCATAACTAAAAAGTTGAACTCAAAACATTAAAAATCTAGGTCCAAAGTCATAAAAAAAAGTTAGACACGGTAGGGCAAAAGGGCATATTCTTTCCAACCAATACTCCCTATTCTTCTACACATCTGCATCTCGAAGCCTTCGAATTTATATTCAATGTTTGGCTACTGACTATATTTTGCGCCGATTGCTCAGAGTCGATTCTATATTCAACCACTGAACTCTCTGTCGATGTAGTAGACACGTATGTCATGTCATTGTAACAGACACGTATGTCATGTCATTTTATCAGAGACACATGGTATGTCGTTGTAATAGCCATGTCGTTGTATCAGTCATGTCGATGTAGTAGACACGTATGGCATGTCAATGTAACAGTCATTTCGTTGTAATAGTCATCTCGTTGTAACAGTCACGTATGTCATGTCGTTTTATCAGAGACGTATGGTATGTCGTGATGGACGAATGTAGGTTGTCGACTGTGCCATGATGGATGAATGTAGGTTTTCGACTGTGTCGGGATGGATCATGTAGGTTGTCTAGTGTCTCATGATGGTTGTATGTAGGTTGTCGACTGTGTCGAGATGGATGAATATAGGTTGTCGACTGTGCCATGATGGATCATGTAGGTTGTCGACTGTGCCATGATGGATCATGTAGGTTGTCGACTGTGTCGAGATGGATGAATGTAGGTTGTCGACTGTGCCATGATGGATCATGTAGGTTGTCGACTGTGCCATGATGGATCATGTAGGTTGTCGACTGTGTCGAGATGGATGAATGTAGGTTGTCTAGTGTCTCATGATGGTTGTATGTAGATTGTCGACTGTGTCGTGATGGACGAATGTAGGTTGTCGACTGTGCCATGATGGATGAATGTAGGTTTTCGACTGTGTCGGGATGGATCATGTAGGTTGTCTACTGTCTCATGATGGTTGTATGTAGTTGTCGACTGTGTCGAGATGGATGAATGTAGGTTGTCGACTGTGTCGAGATGGATGAATGTAGGTTGTCGACTGTGCCATGATGGATCATGTAGGTTGTCGACTGTGCCATGATGGATCATGTAGGTTGTCGACTGTGCCATGATGGATCATGTAGGTTGTCGACTGTGTCGAGATGGATGAATGTAGGTTGTCTAGTGTCTCATGATGGATCATGTAGGTTGTCGACTGTGTCGGGATGGCTGAATGTAGGTTCTGTCTAGTGTGTCGTGATGAGTGTATGTAGATTGTCCAGTGTGCCATGATGGTTGTATGTAATTGTCGAGTATGCTCCAACAAATCACCGCGCCATTTAAACTTCTTTGAACATAATGGACACGGATGTTCACCAGAAGAAACCTCATTATGAGAAACCATCTGGAGAAAATCCAATAACCCTTTTCTCAACCATATTTAACATACCTAGTTTAACTTTATCAAACAAAAACATTTCGTTGTAATAGTCATCTCGTTGTAACAGTCACGTATGTCATGTCATTGTAACAGTCATGTCAATGTAGTAGACACGTATGTCATGTCATTGTAACAGTCATGTCAATGTAACAGTCATTTCGTTGTAATAGTCATTTCGTTTTATCAGAGACGCATGTCATGTCATTGTAACAGTCATGTCGATGTAGTAGACACGTATGTCATGTCAATGTAACAGTCATGTCAATGTAACAGTCATGTCAATGTAATGGTCATCTCGTTGTAACAGACACGTATGTCATGTCATTGTAACAGTCATGTCAATGTGGTAGACACGTATGTCATGTCATTGTAACAGTCATGTCAATGAACAGTCATTTCGTTGTAATAGTCATCTCGTTGTAACAGACACGTATGTCATGTCATTGTAACAGTCATGTCAATGTGGTAGACACGTATGTCATGTCATTGTAACAGTCATGTCAATGAACAGTCATTTCGTTGTAATAGTCATCTCGTTGTAACAGACACGTATGTCATGGCGTTTTATCAGAGACGTATGTCATGTCATTGTAACAGTCATGTCAATGTAGCAGTCAGTTCTGTTTTCCATGTCATGTCGTTGTAGTAGTCATAGGTGTAATTCCGTCGTATGTATGTTGTCCAGTGTGCCATGATGGATCATGTAGGTTGTCGACTATGCCATGATGGATCATGTAGGTTGTCGACTGTGCCATGATGGATCATGTAGGTTGTCGACTGTGCCATGATGGATCATGTAGGTTGTCTAGTGTCTCATGATGGTTGTATGTAGGTTTTCTAGTGTGTCGGGATGGCTGAATGTAGGTTCTGTCTAGTGTGTCGTGATGAGTGTATGTAGATTGTCCAGTGTGCCATGATGGTTGTATGTAATTGTCGAGTGTGCACCAACAAATCACAACGCCATTTAAACGTCTTTGAACACAATGGACACAGATGTTCACCAGAAGAAACTTCATTATGAGAAACCATCTAGAGAAAATCCAATAACCCTTTCGTCAACCATACTTAACATACCTAGTTTAACTTCATCAAACATCAATCTCAACAATACTTAGCATTCTTACTTTAAACACAAACAAGGGTTAAACAATGAAAATCGTAAATTAGCCAAAATTGTTTTAAATAAAATATTTTATTAAAATAAAATGAAATTATTCGATGATTATGATGTATTCGTCCTCCTCCACCTCGTTTTGAGGCGAAGGTGGTGGTGATGCATACCCTGCATCGACTTCACCAGCTGGTTGAGGTATATTAGCTACTAGTGGAGTCTGAGTATTTGAAACACATGATTAAATATTAAGTTTGTTAATTCGGCATGTGATATATCAAAGTATAACACACTGAATAATTGGTGTTGCAGTCGGGTGCCGATATCTAAATGGCAGGTGTGATTGACCATGTTTGGTGATAAAGCCTGACAACCAGCACAGTGACGATGAGGGTTGTCCTGGAGTAGACCTGAGATTTTGTTAATCAATGCATGTTCCATCTTTGAAATCTGAAATTTTCACAAAAAGAGATGGTGTTACTCAGTGCCTCTATTAATGGGGATGTTGAGTTACTAAGAATAAATAGATTTTGACCTATGATGCAATAACAGAATACTCATTGTACTGGTGATCAATTGACACTCTATGTACTCTCACATCAATATGGAAAAGTGAATTTATCAGTCATAGAAAGTATGTTGTCACGATAGGTGTGTCAATAACAAGGAACCAAAAAAAAAAAAAAAAATCATTAAAGACATCATAATTAAGTTGTGAAATTTTGGTGGTTGAGAGATAAATCTGAAGATAAGCACATCAAACTATAAGAACAAGGAAACAATCGTATATTACACACTCTTAGAGCCAGTGTTATGTTAACACGTATTTAGTTAAAATAGAAGGTTATAAATTGAGTAGAGGTAAACTTATACCTTATGGCTCATCTACTTTTTCGAATAAACTCAAGTTCAGAAGACAGTGATGACGATATTGATTTGTCAATTGGCACGCAAACCACGATAATATGGCCTAGTGGTAATTTTAATAATGGTTTAACTTTAGACTCAATTTTCAAAAAAAAAAAAAAAAAAAAAAAAAAAAAAAGACAAATATACTTGAAAGGTTTTTAAACTCTAGTGAAACCTCTGACACCTACATCACCGGCTCTCAAAATCAGGGAGCTGGAAGACTGGAGATTCCAACTGAAATAATTAACAACCACTCCTCGACTGGTAATAGAGATATACAAATCTTTGAACATGATATTTATTTTGAACAAATTAACGCAACGTGGAACGAACAATACGCTTGCAGCCAGCAAAGTGATACACTAAACGATAGAGCTACCAAGGTAAGTAATTGCTTTGGAGTCGAGTTTACCTTTTGATTTTGATATTCTCTGTTTCTCCTTCGTTATCTTTATTACTGGGTTATTATTCAGCTTGTAGCTGTATTCTATTATTGCCAACGCTATTAATTCTAATGTTTCCAACATTATCTTTGTTGATGATGATGATGATAAATAGTAAATTTCCACATGTAATGACAATTTTGAAACTAGTTGCTAATAATGATAGACGTTATAGTAAAGGAAACCGAAAACATAAAGGACTCATCCTTAATACCATAAAGAAGTAACTGTAACATCAAAGAAAAAAGACAAGTAGAATAATATTTAAAATGGTAGCCTCTCTCTCTCTCTCTCTCTCTCTCTTTCTCTCTCTCTCTCTCTCTCTCTCTGGGGAGTATATGGAATATTAGCCG
Organism: Megaustenia siamemsis; assembly: GCA_032433765.1. Lineage (NCBI taxonomy): Eukaryota > Metazoa > Mollusca > Gastropoda > Stylommatophora > Ariophantidae > Megaustenia > Megaustenia siamemsis. The sequence continues at coordinate 78,314,975 of JAVIAB010000139.1, read as the reverse complement.
CTGTCTTAAGAGTACTCGAGATACTTTTATAGTAGACTTTTCAAACATAGGCAAGATATGGCTTTGATCTAAAGATATCAAAGAGAAGATATGACCAACGGGAAGGTTGTGAAGATATTTCAAATACCACGGATGACCACTTGACCGCCAGAAGTGCGACAGATTACAAACAATCACTGATGGAGCTTCTACATTTCGCTCAGAGTATGACAGAGAACAAACAGCAAATGAGGGTGACTGGTCGCTCGCTGCTCCTCCCGTTTATGACGACTTCGAGTATCAACAGAGTGACCTTTCGACTTTTCTCACAGCATCAACTCACAAACGAATTGATCCCCGTTCGATCACTAATATAACTGCTGGATCTTATGTTATTAAGAACAAAATTGTGTTAGGTTTTACGAGGCTTAGGTATTAAAAAATACCACGTAGGAAACCACGTAAATTGTAATTTAAACACTATACGCATGCTTATATTGCTATATGTGTACTTTTTCAGTTGTTTTGAATTCATATTTGTACTATTGAAAACATCATTGTTCATTTATAAATATTTGAGTGTATAACATGTGTTGTCTATGTTGATGTATTAAAATAAAATTATGTTTTTATTGTGAAAATAAACATTATAAAAAAGAGCGTATTTGTTTTTTTTTTTTTTTGACTTGTTTTAATTTATTTAATTTTAAATTATTTTGTTGTATTAAAATAAACGACAGTATATAATCTATGAAATAAGGTTCTACTTACGATTTGTAAAGAAATTCACTTGTACACAAGACACTTGTTGAAATTGCTTCAGAGAGTGAGAATAAAAGCCTGGCTGCTTGAATCTACTTATATACAGTTCTAACCTCTTTGATCGATCAAGTACTCTCCAGTACAACCATATTAATTTCCCCCTAAACATCCCACATTAAACAACCACCCACTAAAATTCCCCTGGTCAAATGACATTCCATCATTTAGATGATAAAAAGTCATGATGACCCGGGAGGTCAGTCTGGCGGTCAAGTGGTCATCCGTGGTATTTGAAATATCTTCACAACCTTCCCGTTGGTCATATCTTCTCTTTGATATCTTTAGATCAAAGCTTTATGACATACGTGTCTACTACATCGACATGACTGTTACAATGACATGACATGCGTCTCTGATAAAACGAAATGACTATTACAACGAAATGACTGTTACATTGACATGACTGTTACAATGACATGACATACGTGTCTACTACATTGACATGACTGTTACAATGACATGACATACGTGACTGTTACAACGAGATGACTATTACAACGAAATGTTTTTGTTTGATGAAGTTAAACTAGGTATGTTAAATATGGTTGAGGAAAGGGTTATTGGATTTTCTCCAGATGGTTTCTCATAATGAGGTTTCTTCTGGTGAACATCCGTGTCCATTATGTTCAAAGAAGTTTAAATGGCGCGGTGATTTGTTGGAGCATACTCGACAATTACATACAACCATCATGGCACACTGGACAATCTACATACACTCATCACGACACACTAGACAGAACCTACATTCAGCCATCCCGACACAGTCGACAACCTACATGATCCATCATGAGACACTAGACAACCTACATTCATCCATCTCGACACAGTCGACAACCTACATGATCCATCATGGCACAGTCGACAACCTACATGATCCATCATGGCACAGTCGACAACCTACATTCATCCATCTCGACACAGTCGACAACCTACATTCATCCATCTCGACACAGTCGACAACCTACATACAACCATCATGAGACAGTAGACAACCTACATGATCCATCCCGACACAGTCGAAAACCTACATTCATCCATCATGGCACAGTCGACAACCTACATTCGTCCATCACGACACAGTCGACAATCTACATACAACCATCATGAGACACTAGACAACCTACATTCATCCATCTCGACACAGTCGACAACCTACATGATCCATCATGGCACAGTCGACAACCTACATGATCCATCATGGCACAGTCGACAACCTACATTCATCCATCTCGACACAGTCGACAACCTACATACAACCATCATGAGACACTAGACAACCTACATGATCCATCCCGACACAGTCGAAAACCTACATTCATCCATCATGGCACAGTCGACAACCTACATTCGTCCATCACGACATACCATACGTCTCTGATAAAACGACATGACATACGTGACTGTTACAACGAGATGACTATTACAACGAAATGACTGTTACATTGACATGCCATACGTGTCTACTACATCGACATGACTGATACAACGACATGGCTATTACAACGACATACCATGTGTCTCTGATAAAATGACATGACATACGTGTCTGTTACAATGACATGACATACGTGTCTACTACATCGACAGAGAGTTCAGTGGTTGAATATAGAATCGACTCTGAGCAATCGGCGCAAAATATAGTCAGTAGCCAAACATTGAATATAAATTCGAAGGCTTCGAGATGCCGATGTGTAGAAGAATAGGGAGTATTGGTTGGAAAGAATATGCCCTTTTGCCCTACCGTGTCTAACTTTTTTTATGACTTTGGACCTAGATTTTTAATGTTTTGAGTTCAACTTTTTAGTTATGAGACGAAATTTTGGGTTTGGAACTAAGTTTTCTTATCTGTAAGGTTCACCATTACTGTTGTCTGTTATTCGTTGAAGTGCTAAAGATATAGAACTCCAAAGTCTAAGCTTTCGTGGCTTTGGGAGTAACGTAATTTGAACGTCGTCCCCTGCTCTACTACAACTTTCACTACTACAACTACCTCCACAACCAGCTACCTCTACAACTACAACTTCCAACTTACTACCTCACCCCAGCAAGCGACAGGTCCATTCTGAACAACGTGACCACCTCCCCTTTAGCAATTTAACAGTATCATGTATTACTTCTTGTAAATAAACTACTTTGTTTCTTATGTATTATACTTGTCTATAATGTGCAATAGTTGAAGACTACATTATTGTCTACCCCAGCTACCTCTACAACTACAACTTCCAACTTACTACCTCACCCCAGCAAGCGACAGGTCCATTCTGAACAACGTGACCACCTCCCCTTTAGCAATTTAACAGTATCATGTATTACTTTTTGTAAATAAACTACTTTGTTTCTTATGTATTATACTTGTCTATAATGTCCAATAGTTGAAGACTACATTATTGTCTACACCTGTGTTATCTATTGTGGGATATATACGAATAAAAACAATAAATAAATAACTTGTCACTGTTAATTACCCCAAGCGTCTCACATTAAAACATCGGTATCGTAAAATTCCCCTGTTAAATGACTCTCCTGATGAACACTTACCGGCTACGGTGATAATTTATTAGTGTGCTCAAGGGTAATCCTTTGATGTAAACGCGGTCCGTCTAATGCGTCTTCGCTGCGCGTCTACCGAGCTCTTTGATCTTGCTTAATTAACGCGGTGTTTCGCATTTGGCGTGTAGCGTGTGTAACGGCCTAAGCTGTTACCTTTAATTCTAAAGGAAGTTTTTAAAAAACAATAAATAAACTTGTCACTGTTTTTTATTGCCTGAGAGTATAAAGAAAGAATAGATTTATGAAAGTTACGGAACCATTTAAACTACAAAGAATATAATAGATTTATGATACCACCACCGCCCCTTCACCACCCCTTCACCACCACCCCTTCACCACCGCCGCGGGAGGTCACCACACCACCACGAGAGGTCACCCGATGCCGCCACGAGAGGTCACCACGACCGGAACAAAAATGGGCGGGTAGACTCTCATATAAGAAAAAATGAAGACTCTCATATAAGGAAAAACCGCACCAAAAATTTTGCCTCGATCTGCGTGTAGACTATTTATATAAGGATTTATCTGCGTTTCGACGCCTTCACAACGAGAGGTCAACCGAGAGGTCAACGAGAGGTCACCGGAACCAAAATGGGCGGGTAGACTCTCATATAAGAAAAAATGAAGACTCTCATATAAGGAAAAAAAATCTGCGTTGATCTGCGTGTAGACTATTTATATAAGGATTTATCTGCGTTTGAACGCAGTTTCCACGGTCCTATCACTGGATATATACTACTATCTGGCCCTAGACTAAGGGTGACCATTCGTCCCCGATTTTCGGGGACAGTCCCCGAAGTGTAGAAGTTGTCCCCGAAAGAATTTTGTCCCCGATTTCAGTGAATAAATAAATGTTCATACATACACGGAATCGGCCCTCTTTTAAAATAATCACTAGGACTCAGGACGTTACTGAGTTGTGTTTCTTTATCCCAGACTGAACGGCATTAGCAGGAAGATAAAAGAGACGACTTGGACGCGTTGTGTCGGAGATAGCACTTTGAACTCTTGAAGCGCGGTGCTATGTCACTTCTATTTGAGCCACTGACTTCAATTGGGATGGGTTTAATTTAAAAAAAAAGCAGACTCTCTCTCTCTCTCTCTCTCCCCCCCCCCCCCCCTGCCTTTCCGGACATCTCCCGCCAAAGTATCTTTCCCGGCCAATTTTCAAATCAGTCCGAGCGTAATAACAGTACAGTGCAGTCGTGTTTTCTATTTGTGATCAGTGGACGTCTGTTGCATAAAAACAATGCTTTCCAAAAAACGTAAGTGTCATTTTAGTGATTCGCTGAATTTCCATTTATTATACAAGCAATTTTAGAGGATGGAACGCTAGTGAAATGTAAATTGTAATATATGTTACATGTAGTTCAAATTTTTCTATAGCAAGTGGTGGAAGGACATCAACAACTGATCATCTACAGGCAAAAAAGCATAAGGATGCGCTGCTTTGTAAATCTCAGCCTGGGTGTATGACAAATTATTTTTGTACAACAGAACCCTCAAAAGATGAATACACTCTAGCTGTTCATGAAGGAACATTCACGTATCATACTGTACTTCATAATCATAGTTTCCGCAGTATGGATTGTACAACTATTCTACAAAAGAAATTTTAAACGAAACAATTTTCTGTGCAAGCTATTGTAATTTCATTAAGTGCTTGTATCGCGTAAGTACCGTGAATATTAAGAAAAATAAAATCAAACAGCAAATAAACACAGTTATTATGAGTTATATATATATATATAAGTTATATGTTTTTTGCATCTACAAAATTTCTTGCGCACAAAACAGTCACACACCCACCCACACATATTATGAATATAAATAAATAAATATATATATTATATATATATGTATACACACACACACATATCATATATATATATATATATATATATATATATATATATATATATATATATATATATATAATATATATATATATATATATATATATATATATATATATATATATATATATATATATATATATATATATATATATATATATATATATATATATATATATATATATATATGGCCCTTTCGTCTTGTCAGACGGTCTAGTGGAGGCTATTGCGTATTTTTTTGAGGTATTGTTTTTGTCGAACAGCTTCTCTCGTGGCTAATTTTACCAATGTTTGACAAACACACGCGGTCACAGAATGAACAGGTCAGGCTCGCTGGTCCACAGGGTTTACCATCCTTTTTCATGAGTCTCTTCTCTTCTAAGTCCTGTCTTAGAACAGTCTCAAATGTTGTTATACTGTTCCTTATACGTGCTCTCCATGATGTGCGATCACTTGCCAGATGTTGCCAGTCGTTTTCACAGATGGAGAAGTCTTTCAGAGAGATTATTATATAATATATATAATTTATTAATAACATAATATTATATATATAATAATAATATATGCATCGTTTTTATCTGACTACATAGTCCTCATCAGCAGTCAGATAAAAACGATGCAGGAAAACACAATGAACTATCATCAATAGCCAGCAAAATTGGGCTTGAGATCAATCATGAAAAGACTAAAGTCATGACTAGTTTAATTCCAACAGGTGACAAAATATACATGGAAAACAAACCAGTAGAAGAGATCGATCACTTTATCTATCTTGGAAGTCACATTGATCGAGAAGGGGATACGAGCAAAGAAATTAAAATCAGAATAGCTAAAGCAGCAATGTCTTTCAGAAGCCTTGAAAAGTTGTGGAAATCAAAACTTATCAGCACAAACACAAAACTTAGGCTATTCAAATCAAATGTACTATCAACCCTTACGTATGCGTGTGAAAGCTGGAAAACAACAAGAGATATAGAAACAAAGTTGAACGCATTCGAAAATAAATGTCTAAGGAAAATACTTGGTATAGCATGGAACGAATTCAAAACAAATGAGGAAATTAGAGAAATCGCCAATCAACCACTAATATCTTCAGTAATAAAGAAAAGACGATGGTCATACGTTGGACATGTGATGAGAAGAGATAATAACCGAATAGCAAAGCAAGCCCTCATATGGGAAACAACAGGTAAAAGAAAAGAGGAAGACCCAGGGAGACACTGAGAAGAACATTGATGAGATAGGCAAGAGCAGCAGGAGTCGGCTCCCTCAATGAGATAGAACTGCTTGCACAGAACAGAGACAGATGGCGAGATTTGATAAAATATCTTTAAAAGAAAACTGCTAGAACAAAAAAATCCATATAGGAGAAGGTGTATCTTGGTCTACGCCCTATGGGCCGGTTACGGCTCGAAAGGTCAATAGATATATATATATATATATATATATATATATATATATATATATTGTGCGAAGATATATATATAATATATATTGTGCGAAGATATATAATATATATATATATATCCCCGATTTTGTGGGATAGTCTCAGAAATAAACAAAAAAAATCCTCTGAAAGAGTGAAATGTAAAAAAATATGACAAATGTCCCCTAAAACAATGGAAAAAAATGGTCACCCTACCCTAGACCCTCCGGGAAAGGAAAAAGGGGGGGGGGGGTGCAGTCTTGTTGACAATGAGGCATTATTTGCCATACATTAGTTGTATATTAATCTAACAACGTCACTACTTCACTAGTGAAAACGACTGCACATGATGCCTAAGTAAATGTGAACGTTTATTTACATATCTTGCCGGATTTATCAGGAATTGACGTCAATTTCTCTGGCTTGCATAAAAGTGATCTCCCCTGACTACACACGATTACGGAAGTGAGGTCAACAGGTCAGGCCATCACTGGAGCAGACGATAATGGAAACAGGGGCAGTATAGAAATGTCTGAAATGATGGGTTGCTTCAGTCGCTTGACTAACAGAAAGAAAATACTGTTGAAAGTTGTTTTTGACGTAATTTGTGTTCTTCTAGGTAAAAAAAATACTATGACATTGCTGTTTAATTAATTTGATAATATTAATTATTTAATTTGAACTGGCACAGTTCTCAGCCACTTGATTGACTCAATGACTGGAGTGTCAGTGTGACACTGACCACTGACACGACACTGAGTGAGTGTCCAGTGTTAGTGTTATTCAAGTTAGTTAAGTTTTTAGTTACACTCAACTGTATTCAGTCTCAGTGTGAATGTTCTCTGTTCTATTCTCAGTTTAAAAATAAAAAGTTGTAAAAGTTCACTCAAGTCTTTCACTCACTGCATGCACTTATTAATTTACTTAGGCTGTACTGTACTGTATATGAGTGTATATATGTATTATTGTATATTAATAGTTGTCACTAAACAGAGTTACACCCAGTACTTGAAGTTTGAAGTATGTGCACTGACTGCCTGAGTAACAGTACACTAGTAACAGAAAGTAAAATTATGATATTTAATTAAAATATCTAGTAGTGTTAGTAGCCGAACACAGTACAGTAATGCTGAATTGGTCCCTGACCCTAATATGTTAAATATGTAATGTTATGTGTTAATTAATAGTGTTAACTTTACTCAGACCTGTAGTGTTATTCTATCTTAACTAGTTTTTGTTTAATGGTTTAGGTTATTTTTTTGTCCCCTATTTTATTTTAATTATATAATTACGAACTCACCTGAAATATAATACTTTATATTGCTATTGAACAATGTTTTAAACTTTACTCACACTGTAGGCCTGGAGAGTACTTATTCAACAATTGTAATTTGCTAGTAGTGACCCAATTGTACTAGGTAGACTTATATGGATGGTGGATAATTATTGTATTTGTTAACCATTAATTTATTAATTTAAAAAAAGGCAAAGTTTCTGCTCAGTTGGAGATAAGCACAGATATCAAATATAACAAATATAAAATATATTCTGGGTGGCGTGTATAGCTACAGAGAACAAAGAAAACAAACATAAAATAGTATTGAGCAGTTAGACTATCAGAAAGACAAGACAAACTAATGTTTTGGCAAGATCCTTCATCAAGTATAACAAACAAACTATATACATTAAGCACAAAATTCTGATTTAGAATATACAATGACACAAAAACCTGCAGAAAAGATGGTGGCCAGGATTTTCGTAGAGTCTGGTTAAAAGATTAATAGACAATATGGCTGGTAGAATTTAATTAGACCAAAGGAACCAAACAATGACAAATTTGAAAAATGAAAGGAGATGTCCTATATGGTACAGAGAAGACGGAAAGGTGAGTAAAAGAAAGAGCGGATAGAGGTGACAGGGGAGAAAAAAAAAGCGAGGAAATCAAGATAATGCAGGGGGGAATAGGGATAGGACACAGGAAAGAAATGGAGGGGAGACCAGAGATTAAATAAAGGAGTGAAAATAGTTTAATCCTCTCGTTTGGAGAGTACCAAAGCAGGCTATGAGTCGGTTCTCCAATGTGAGTCGGCTCTCCAATGTGAGTCGGCTATGGGTATTAGAGGAACAACAGATGATGGACACATGACACAGAGGTCATCAGAGATAATATGTCTCGGCAATCTGAAATAGGAGGAGGTAGGAGTGCCAGATTAATGTTTGATGTTATAATATAAATGTTCACACATTCTGTTTAGCCAATATTTATTTTCAGACAACTTAAATAAATTATGTAAACCTGAAGGTTGATGAGAAACTGAGATGTCTAAAAAGGTAACCTGTTCTGGAAGAAAAAAAAGATAAAAAATTTCTGTCCAGTTGTATGAGTTAGCAAACTGACAACTGGCTAACAGATTAACATGTTAGTATTGTTAGTCATGTATTTTTATAATCATCGAGTGCCATCTCCGCATCGAAGGTTGGCTATCATGGAGCGCCATACTGCTCTGTCTCTTGTTTTGATGGTGCAGGTTGTCATAGGCTGGTTTTTACATCTTTTGATGTTACTGGTCCATGTTAGTCTTGGTCTGCCTCTGCCTCTTTTACCTTGTATTTTCCCCTCCAGGATTACTTTTAGTAGGCTGTTGTATCTTTTAACATGGCCCAAAAATCGCATTTGTCTAGTTTGAATTGTGTTTAGTAGTTCGCTTTTCATTTTTAGTTGTTTTAAGACTTCATCGTTTGTTTTCTTTTCCTTCCATCCAGTTCTACCTATTCTTCTGTATATCCACAGTTCAAAGGCTTTAATTCTCTGTACTGTTTTCTTGTCTAATGTCCGTGTTTCTGCACAATATATTTTTTTAAAACAGTTAATTTTACACTCACTCGGTAAGTGTGGTTTAGTTTCTTTATTCATCATTGATTTGTAAATGCTAGGACGTTAAAAAGTTGGCTACACATGCTTTGATGCTTATATATGTATATATATATATATTTAAAGTTGACCATGGATTTTGCAGCTTCCCTAGAAATGTTATTCTTTTCTTTCACCATATATTCTCTTTTCTATGAATCCGTCAGCTTCTTGTTTGAGTTGGAGCTTTAGAATGTGTTTCCAAAGGTTGTGGTCTGCAGTTATTTCTTCTCAGGCTGCAGGGTTTATATTCAGAGTCTTCGTGTTACGTTTACACACTTCTACAAATCGAAGTTTTGCGTTCTCCTTAGTTCTTTTGCCGTTTTCTAGTTGTCCATAGAGTATATCTTTTGGTATATGTCCATCTTTTATACAGTGTAAGTGGCCAGGCAAGTGTACCCTATGTCATTTGAGCAGCGTGTAGATGTTCAGGAGGCCTGTGCGAGTGAGAATCTCCATGTTTGTCACTTTGGCCTTTCTGGTGATACCAAGAATATGGCACAGACATTGCATATGGAATGCATTTAACCTTCTCTCCTGCTTTGCATAAGTTGTCCATGATTTGCTGCCATACAGAAGGATATACATATATAAATATATATATTTATATATACAATTATTATTATAAAGTGATTATAACAATTACCATGGTAATTGGTAGTCATAGATTACTATTACTGCTGGTGACTGGGTTAACAAACCAATAAATTCTTCACCCCAGTTTAAGATACCTGAAACAGACTTAACCCTAGATTACAATACCTCACTGCAAAGTACGTTCTTATGAAACTTTAGTAAAATGTACTCGTCAAAGAAAATCCTCTGTAATTTGGAGAAAAAATATTTTTATTGAATTTTTTGCTATGAACCTTTTCAACAGTTACACTTTGGAAGAACTATTGTTTAAAAATTAATTGAAATGATTAAGGAGCTCAACCAGGACAGATGTTAACATTATGTATTCAACATACAGTTTTTTTTTACAAAAAAAAAAAAAAAAAAGAGAGAGAGAGAATTTTGTTGTCATTTTCTTGAATTTGAGGGGCACAGAGCAAAAACTTTTCACGAAGGACCAAAAACAATCTCTTTTTTCAACACACAACACACAAAAAATAATCAAAATCTCTTCCACTTACTTTTCATATTTTTTACAATGATCATGTTGTATTTTAAAATAAAATGTCCCTTGCAATAATGGATCAAATTTCACTGGTATAAACAGTTTAAAAAATACATGACGAAAAAAAGAAATTGTGAGAAGCAAATTGTAGAATTCTAAGAATTTTGAATTTGAAATTATAATTTTTATAATATCATAATCTAGGGTTAAATACTCAGATACCCATTTTATTTAAAAATGAAAGAATGAAGTAATGAAGTAATGAGATGGAGTAAATGTTCTGTCAGATACAATAGAAAGTCAACACCCTTAGATCCAACAATGATCATTCTAGTTTCACCAGCAGCAGGGGATTTTTATGCCAACATTTAATCTTATGAAAGATACAGGGACATATGTCGGACATGTGCTAAGAAGAGATAACAAGAGCATTCTAAAAAAAAAAAGAAACATTCTTTTATGGGAAACATTAGGACAAAGAAAAAGAAGAACACCTAAAGAGACACTAAAAAGAACACTTATAAGAGAAGCAAAGTTGGCAGGAATAGACTCATTAGAAAAGATCGCACATCTCATCCAGAATAGAGATAGGTGGCGAAAAATACTACAAGCCCTATGTGACATATGATGGCATGGAAAGAATCAAGAATACAAAATTTAAACTTAGTCACCTCTGTATACAACAGCACAAGTCAAAAGTTATCATTATTGCTGACAATATATGACTCTTGTTTGTTGTTTGTTTGCGTACACCAGCATTATATCTATAGTGAAGTCCAGAGGGACTTATTAATTTTCTGTGAACATCACTTTTACCCATTTTTCACACCAGCAGCCGTATGTCCCTACCATCATCGTCAAGTACCATGCCTGCAGGCATAGGTGATCACCTCTCTCCACAAGTTTTGATCTGAACAGTTATTTATTATTTCTGTTGTTGACTTTCTGCCAAGCCATTCTCATAAGCTGTCTGGTATTTTTTCTCTTTGCTTCCCTCTATATCTTCATCCCTCAATTTTTCCAGATGTTACAATATATTCCAGCTGTTCTCTTCTCATTACAAGGCCAAAAAATGATGATTGTTTCTTCTTAATATTGGAAATTAGCTCTCTTTTTGCTTTGGCCTCTTTCAGAACGTTTTCATTACTCTTCTTAGCTGTCCTTGGTATTCTCAACATTCTTCTGTAAAGCCACATTTCGACAAATTCCAGTGATTTTCTTGTCTGTTGTCCTATTGTCCACGATTCACATGTCCCTACCATACAGGCAGATATTCCCCTACTCCAGACTCTCATTTTTAATTGTTGAGTTTTGATGTTTTGGCTAGTTTTCCTATAAATTTGTTTCTTGCCTAACAGCCTTTTTGGACTACGCTTTTTTTTTTTTTTAATCTTCCAAGGGTTCTTTAATGTGCACATAGTTCACATGGGACCTTTTGTTTATCACTTTATTTAAGAATATCACTATCAGATCTCACTACCCAGAGACCTAGGGTGGTAAAGTCACTACAAATTTGACAATAAAAATTCCCACCATCTGTGGAGGGATTCTTCTTTTTTTCTTCTACTTCACATTCACACGTTAAGTGATCATGGATGCATTGGGTCACTAGTTTACGGCATAGCCACAATATCTCCTGCCAGACGCATCCATTTTCAACATGGATGGTAGATTTACTTACTTTTTTTACCTTGGACAGCTGCCATTTGGACTGCTCTTTTCAATTTTAAACTGCCAAGGGTTCGTTGACATGTGTGAGTGCACACAGGAACTCCTATTTTTTGCCATTTTCTGAGAGGACTAGAAACCTGATATCACTAACTAGAGACCAGGTAAAGTTAAGCCCACAAAAAAATGATGGATTAGATTTTTGACAAATTCAAACTCAGCACCTTCTTGTTCAGAGGTAGACGTTGTACCTGTGTGATCACCCAGTCCTCTAGCAGGTGATTTAATAAATACTCTTTCTAGTAGAACATTATTGCAGGTTTTATGTTTATTTTATAATAAATTAATATAAATTAAATATTACATTTTCAGTTGCTGCTGGTATCTTTGCAATAAAGTTTGGATCAAAACCTTATCACCGTGGCTTTTTTTTGTGATGATGAAAGCATCAAGCATCCGGTATTAGATGATACAATATCTGTGTCATTGGCAGCAGCAATAGGAATATTGATTCCATTGGCTGTGGTAAGTCTTGAAGCTCATTTGAAAGATAAGAATTTTGCCAGCGCAAAAAAAAAAGAGTTAAATATATTAGACTGCTACATGTGCTGCTCGCACTAATTTAATCTTTATAATTTTATTATTAATGTTAACTGCAGGTAATTTTAAACTTCTGTAATGTGGAATGTTAACATTCTAAAATTGTTGTAAACTCCACAGATAGTATTAACATTTTCACTTCTATACAAACAGTATAATACTGATTTCTTCTTCTCCTACATCAATCTGGTGGCTAAAAGGGATATTTAATGGACATAGATGTGGTGTGCTGTTATTTACAACAGGCTGCAATATTGTGTGCCTTTTGGCCTAACACATCTGACTTCACCCATAGGTAAAGGTAAAGTATGAGACTTGAATTGGCATCTTAGCACGTGAGTTTTCACCCATATATGCTCGGCCGCCTATCCAGAAGTGTTTGGAGACTTCTGGACAGTGTCGTTTCAAGCATCAAAACTCACAATGCAGAACAGCATTCCTCACCTTCTCAGAGTGCTACTTCTATTGTACCCATTTTTGCCACTGACTGGGTCGACCATAAGTACAACTCATACTGCTTCTAGCGGGAATCGAACACAGGTTGTCAGAATCCATTTTGGTGGTTTTCCCAACTAGGCTACCAAGGCGCCCCCCCCCCCCCCTTCCCCGCTGCAAATTGCTAGCTTCTGTCAATACTTCTGCATTTTAAAAATGTTTAATAATTAATTTAATGGATATTTTAAAAAATAAATTGGATTTTTTAAATTTAACACTAATTTAAACATAATGTAGCTCAAACTGCACAATTTGAAAGATATCATGTCCAGTCGGAGCTTCTCGCAGAAACTATTAAATATTATTAATATATTTTTTATTAATAATATTTATTATTATTATAAATTAACACTTAAAATTGCCATGTACTTTTTTTGCCCCATTTGTATGGATTTTTTCTGTCTGGTGTACAGGTTTGCCTAAAATATATGTGGAAGTTATGTGAAGCTGAAAAAGTACTTTCATATACATATGTACTGTGATATAATAATAGTATTTCAATTGAAAATTTATGTAATCTGAGAAAATAGTCTTTTGTTAAGATTCTGCCGCAGTCCTCAAGACATAGTTCTGCTTAGCTAATCTCTTCCTCAAATCATTAAGCACATTATTTCATGTAGCTCCATGATATTTATCCTACTGTGCAGGTTAGTATAGTGTCTGCTTACAATGTGTTCTTTTGAAACATGTAAAACTTGTGTACAGATAGCATATTGTTGTTTACCATTATGTTCAGTAACAAAAAATATTGCTTTCTTGCCATTTAGATTGAAAGTGGCATGAGCCAGCTCTGATGGCCTCAACTATGATTTAATCAGATCTGAAACATACAACCATAACAATTCAATAGATGTTTTACTCTAAAATGAGGTTTTATGCATGAAAACTTTGCCAGTAGAGCACCTGTACAAATTTGGTCCTTAGACATATCCCCATCACAAAGTGGCAGAAGAACTCGTGTTCCCATATATCCAAGAGCTGTTCTAGTGGTAGCATGTCTACTAAGAGTTCACCCAAAATAGATAGGTTAAAGGGCTGGGGCTAGGAAAAGTGAGACATGTAAACATGATGAAATCGGAGGCACTGGGCTACAAACTTCCAAGGTGTACTCAGCAGAAGAAGATTGAGAGAGTTGTATTTCTTATCTGATGTGGAATGTGGAATTTCTTTGCTTCCCCCATTTTGAATGTATGCTTCAGAACAATATAGATTTATCAGATTTAGATTACATAACTCTGACAACTGCTTCTCCAACTAAACTCTGTGACTCTGTGTGAAATTAGAACACTGAACTCAAAGAGAAAGAAATTCTTCAGCTGTAGCTTAAAACTCCATGCAGGCCGTTTAAAAATCAGACAACTCTCTTGACTTTTGCTTTTGTTATCATTTATGGCAATGCCTTATACATGAGACTCATGAGCTGTTGTTTTTCTTTGTTTGCATTCACTAGTTTTATATCTCTAGCAAAGTCCATAGGGACTGAATTTTGTGTGAATATCCCTTTTTTCTATTTTTCACATTGGTAGCTGAGTTCTCAGGTGTTTCCCGCCATACAGGCAGATATTCTTTGATTTCAGAGGTACTCACTTATTTTTATTGTTGAGAGTTTTAGCGTTTTTTGGTAGATTCTTCCATTAAATTTTGCTCGGACAAAGGCCATCTTTTTTGCCTCCTCTTTTTTATTTTTAACTGCCAAGGGTTTTTTAACATGCACAGTATGCACACAGGACCTCCTGTTTTCCAAGAGGGCTAGACATCGGATCACACTACCCAGAGATCAGGGGAGGGTAAAGCCATGAATATTATTTTATTTATTTAATTAAAAAAATGTGTCACCACCTGTGGTGGGGATTGAACCTGGGACCTTCTTGAGGCTGGCGTCTTACCTAGACCACAGAGTCCCCCCCCACACACACACACACACAGAGAGAGACTCATGAACAATAACTGATAGTGGTCAAATCTTCTCTACAGCTTGCAAGAAGCCCCTTGAAATATGTCTTGTGGGTAGCATGCGCCCGTAGTATCAATGTCCGGTAGAACCTACATAGATTTTCTAGTCAGTATTAATGGCGAAAAAAAATGAGCTTGTTAAAGAACACTATGCGGTTGGAAATAAAAAAGAGTAGACCAAAAATGGCCGCTGCCAAGGCAAAATTAATGGAAAAAAAGATCTACCAAAAAACGTTAAAACTATCTGTAATAAAAGTATGAAAGTACCTCTGAAGTCAGAGAATATCTGCCTGTATGGTAGGGGACACCTGGACATATCATTGGCTGTGTGGAAATTAGAAAATTTTTTGTTGATACAAAATTCAGTACCTCGAGACCTCAGTAGAAATATAAAGCTGGTGAATACAAACAACAACATATTAGTTAAGAACTAGGGAAGCACTTCTAAACAAAAGCATGCTAGAAATGGATGCACCGGATTGAAAAGTGAAATACACACTGCAACATAACTCAGCAAATAAACGAGTGAAGAAGAAAAACTAGCTAAAAAAACCTATATCACTAATGCATGAGAGACAGAAGGTTGTAAATGAAGTTTTAGTGAATGTATAACACATAATTAAAGTATGAGGATATGTACAAATTATACCAGTTCATGTTTATATTAGAATGACCTTGCTAAACAAATTTATGTTCTAACTTTTCAGATTATAGCTTTAGAGTTTTTGCTTCGGAAGAATAGTCGGGCATATGTAATATCAATAAAAAAATCCACTGGAAGAACCAAGGCATGGCTTGAGAATATGTACAATGTTGTAGCTGTTTTCATATTTGGGATGGCTGTGACCCAGTTTCTAACAGAAATTGGAAAGTATTCCATTGGTCGCCTGAGGCCTCATTTTCTTACACTTTGCAATCCAGACATGTCGAAAGTGAACTGCAGTGCTGGGTATATCACAGCAGATGTATGCACATCAAAAGACACAGATATGATGACAGAAGCTAGGTACAGTTACAGTTCTTCTATTCTGTTTAGTTTAGTTAGATTATTTAATTGTGAGGATAAAATAACATTTCCATAGCACATAAGCTGTAAGAGTATAAACTATTTGAAACCTCACTGTACTAAGCTTCGGTTTTTGTGTGAAATTGGTCTATATAGTTTTAGCCTTCTGTATGTTGATAGGACTTGTCTGAATTTGGGCATGAAATTTAATTACCAGTAATATCTTCAGTAATCAAGAAAAGACGATGGTCATATGTTGGACATGTGATGAGGAGAGGTAATAACCGAATAACAAAGCAAGCCCTCATGTGGGAAACAACAGGTAAGAGGAAAAGAGGCCAACCCAGAGAGACACTGAGAAGAACATTGATGAGAGAGGCAAGAGCAGCAGGAATCGGTTCCCTCAATGAGATAGAGTTGCTTGCACAGAACAGAGACAAATGGCAAGATTTGATAAAAGATCTTTACAAGGAGTTAAAACTGCTAGAATAAAAATTTTAGATAAGAGAAAGACTATCTTGGTCTATGCCCTATGGGCTAGCTATGGCTCACAAGGTCAATATATAGACAGATAGATAGAATTTTTGAGTGTGAAGCCAAAATATGATCATGATGTTACTCCAGTGTTAGTAATCGTATATTGTAAATTATCAATCATGGTAGATTGTTCTGGGAAATTAAAGTTAATGTGATTAAGAAATCAGTTCTAGTCTTGTTACATATTTTGCATATCATTTGAGCTACTTTCTAGTTACAGAAGTATGACATAATGTACCCCTCTCATCTAGAACAAGTTTAGTGTTAGTCCTGCTTATAAACCTAGACTACCACCAGATATAGGAAAATATAATTCTTCTTATATATTGAAAGTTTTATCACTCTAATTACTGTTTAATTTTCTGTCTTTCTTATATAATTATTTTTTATCATACATATTATTTTTCATTTTCATTTCAGACTATCATTTCCCTCAGGACATTCATCATTTTCCATGTACTGTATGCTGTACTTGATAGTGAGTAATAATTTAATAAAATATTCTTTGAAACTTTATTTTTTTAATTGATTTATTTTGTATCATAAGGACTAATTAAGATATTTTGAATAAAATATGTTCAGTGATCTTTACAATAAAATAATGACATGTTTTATTACCTAAGATAAGTTATATTGGTCAGCAACAGAGTTCTATATTTTTTTACAAATAAAAATTTGCTTACATTCCTATTAAGCTATATTTTGTATCTTGCTTGGTACAGCAAAGTGGAGGGGATTGGCAAGACTCTAGATAAAGCTGGGATGAAAGTGGTCATTGACTCTCTCTCTGTCTCTCTGCGATCAGGACTCAATCAGAGTAGGATTCCAGACTCTCACATGAAGTCAGCTGTCAGGTTAAGTGTGTTGATCGCCCTCACAGACAGAACATCACAATTAGAGTCTGCCAGATCCACTCTGATTGAACACCCGTTAAAACGTTGCACTGTGTTCTGCGCCAGTGCATCCAATTTCAGCCAGCATTTTATTCAGGTTTGCTTTTCTTAGCCTTTGATTGTCCCCAATCTTCCTGCAAGGCAGCAGATTGTCTTTTCTGTAGGGGGATTCTGCCCTTAGATGGTCGGCCCTCCCAGGTTTACGAGCACCATCTGCCCGAGTCACTAGAGGTGACTAACACAAACATGCACACTCAAAGATATGAGATGTGACTAACACAGATATGTACACAGTGATACGAGGCATAACTAATGCTGACACGCATCAAGATATATGAC
Source organism: Megaustenia siamemsis (assembly GCA_032433765.1). Classification (NCBI taxonomy): domain Eukaryota; kingdom Metazoa; phylum Mollusca; class Gastropoda; order Stylommatophora; family Ariophantidae; genus Megaustenia; species Megaustenia siamemsis. The sequence goes on along the minus strand of JAVIAB010000139.1, from coordinate 78,296,820 downwards.
ACATGACTAACATAAACATGTACATAAAGTTATGAGATATGACTGACATAGACATGCACACACAAGGATATGAGATGTGACAAACACAGACATGCACACACAAAGATATGAGATATGACTAACATAAACATGCACATACAAAGATATGATACATGACTAACACAGATACACACTAAGATATGAGATATGACTAAACACAGACACACATAAAGATATGAGACATGATTAACACGGACACATCAAGATATGAGATATGACCAACATGACACACACCAAAATATGAACCATGGCCAGCACACACACACCCACACAAGCTAAGATATGAGCCATGGCTAGCACAGAAACATATCAAGATATGAGCCATGGCTTCACGGAAAAACACCAAGAAATTAACCATGTCTAACACAGAAACACATTAAGGTATCCATATGCTTGGGTTTGTTGTAGTCGTCAGACTCTTTTAACGTGGGAATCATCGACATACGAGACGCAGGCCCCGATTAACTGTTCACAGTTTTCGTTCAAACAGTTGACTGGAGATTTGAGAGTGCAGTCTGACCCGTAGAACGTTCCCTTGCATGTACAGTTCCCGGTTGACTGTACACAGGTGTCATTGAAACAGTTGTCCGGACATTTGAGAGTGCAGTCTGACCCGTAGTACGTTTCCTTGCACGTACAATCTGCACTTTCCGGGTCACATATGATGTCACAGCCATCAGAACACGTCTGTTCGCACTGTAGCCCAAAATTACCATCGGGACGAGTGTCATTACAGGTATAGCCAGGATGTTTACATTGTAGGCATTTTCTGGATTTTTCCTCACATAAAGGAGAGACACTGCAGTGACTTATAGCCACTGAAGAAGTTAGAATTTGGTGACATATAGATTAAGAATTTAAAAGACAGATGATTCTGTCCAAACCAGCAAAATAATTCTGGAGTTAAAGAGTTAAGTAAAAAATAAAAGTAACATTCTTGTACTCATTTGTAATTTCTTATATTTTATATTGTGTTCTTACAGTTGTACTTGCAGACAAGAATTACATTCAGAGCAATTACTTTAGTGAAACCTTTAGTGCAACTTTTCTTTTTCTGCTTGGGATTTTATACCTGCCTCAGTCGAATATCAGACTACAAGCACCACTGGAGTGATGTGCTGTCTGGTGCTATTTTAGGAATGGTGGTCTGTGTCTTTGTGGTAAGTGCAACTCTCTTTATATCCCCAAATTGAAACAACAGAAGAGTGTTGAATCTTTAAACATTTTATTTAGATGGTATAAATAGAAGAGCTAAAAGACAATGTTTTTGTAGCACATTTATGGCAATTTAACATGTTCATTTAAATATAGTCTTTCTCTTTCTGGAGTTCACCCAATGACTAATAAAGGAATTGAAAGTCCTCGTCATCAGTCCTTAAAAGGAGATTAGGTGGGTGTAGATGCATTGTATTATGGTTTATTTATATCTTTCGATCCTTACACATCTGATTTCAGCACAGCATTTTTTAAGTACAGGTTGTCTTCCCTCTTCGACCCCTACTCACCTGACCAGAAAAGACTGGTTAGTCTGTTTTAGAGGAAGCGCGAAGATGTGGCATAGGGTCTTGATGGTTCTGGTTCACCGATCCTGGTACAAGTCATCGTTTAAATATATAAGATGAATATAAAACTATATTGGACTTCAGTAAAGCTGTAGATAGGTAAAATAAAATCTGAAAGAAAACAGATACTTTTATGGCAAAAGACATTACAATATCTTAAGCCAAAGTTGTGACAAGAAGATAAAGGCTACAAGTAAAACAATCATTATAAAAATAAATATTTATCTGGCTGTTGATCTGTTAAACAATTCATTTATAGCCTACATGTTTTAGCTTGTACAGTAGCATTGCTTTTGTGTATTGTGGTGTCTTTTATGCTGTGAGGTAGTAACACTGCCTGTATTTTAATTTGTATTTTACATTTTGAATATATAGTTTATTATAATTAACATTTTATCCTGTCATTTTGACAGATATTATTCCTGGCAGACTTTGGTCAGTTATTGTGGACCAGAGGTCCAGTCTATGGGGCTGAAAATGAGGCCTTGATGCCAAGTGGGAATCAGACAGTTGAGGAAGCTACAGAAGGACCTTATAATGCTAGATCCCTTCATGATATTCAGCCACCAAGACAGACATCAAATCGATCAAATTCAGCCGGTATACATTCGGTGCAGGTGTAACAAACATTGTGGTTAATACAACTTCTTATGGTGTTTGTTTCTCTGTGTTAACTCTATCTCAAGAATTGTTTATCTTAGAAGGGCAGACAGGATTAACCAACCTTTCTTTAAATAAGGGATATTTAATGTTAGTATATAATGTCAGTAGTACATTTTAACCTCGGTGATTATTTTCATTTTAATTTAAAGCATACACATATCAAATTAAAGAGAAAATATTACTGGTCAATTAAATAATTTTTCAGATGTGATACTTAGAGTTGTAATGCTACTAAGTCATGCAGAAAAAAGATTTGCACAAAATTATGACTACATGATTATACCAAATATAGAACCTAGGTTGTGTAAAAGCCTGTTTTTTTAACCCACAACTCGAAGGAACTGTACAAATACATATCCACTTCAGGTTTTTAAGTGAAACATTTATTTACAGGAAGGTCTGTTAGAATATTTGTTATTTCTGATTGAAAGAACCAACCACATTGCATTTTTAACAGATCCATAAGTATTGATTGTTGTAACAGATGGTGCAAAATTGAACACAGATAGATCCTGTAATTCTGATTCACCAACCCCAATGCCACCTGTCAGCTATATTATCTATATAATATAAATTTAACTGTATAACAAATCATCATCATGTGTCATACTGGTTGGCGTAGGTGATCATGTCCTTCTACAATCTTCTACCATCTACAGTGCATCATATCAGTTCTGTTGTTGACTGTTTTCCATGCCATGACACCAAGTTATCCAGTATTTTCTCTCTTTGTCGCCCGTGATCTCTCCTTCCTTTTATTCTGCCAGTTGTAACCAAGTATTCCAACTTTCCTCTTCTCATGATGTACCTGAAAAATGTTGTTTGTTTCTTTCTGATGTTTTTTAGGAGCTGCCATTTTGTGTTAGCCTCTTTGAGAACTTCCTCATTGGTCTTTTTAGCTGTCCAGGGAACTTTCAAAATTCTTCTGAGAAATCCCATCTCTGTGGCCTCTAATCGTCTTTTCATTTGTTCGTCTACTGTCCATAATTCGCTTCCATAGGTCAGATTTGGTTCTATACAGCACTGATGAACTCTCTTTCTCATTTCTACTGACATAGATTTGTTGGTATGACCTATAATATTTAGATTAAGAAGCAAGTACAGATAATGTTAGTTGGAAACAAAACTGAATTTTTTAAATTTATAAGATAAAGTGTGAAGAAATATAAATAAAAAATCACATAAAAAAAAAATTGGATAATATAAATTTATTTCATTTGTTTAAAATATTTATTATTAAATATAAATGTTCAATATTACTTGTCCCCACACAATAATGTGAAATGCAAGTAATATTTCTTGTGTTATTCACTACAAAGTGCACCCTTCTTCAGCTTACACCTCCTGTTTTAAAAGAAAACATTCATCAGCTCAAGGCTGGTGACATCAGCTTGTCCTGATATGGTACAAGTGATGGCCACAAGAGCATTCTCTGTTCATCATGTGTTGAACATGATTGTAGCAGCTGTACCACAGTCACTTTTATCAAGGGCTTCTATCCCTAGGATGTTGAAAAAGTGGTACTTCAATCTGTCGTGGCCTGTCTAAAAATTGTTACTTGTTCTTTTTTATTGAGCTGGTAGTAAGCATTATTTTTCTGGTAGCCCTGGTATTCTGTATTCCATTTGTTCATGTATTTGTTTCTGACAAACTTCAAAGTGCATCCACATATAAACTACATATTTCATCACCACATACGCTAAATTTACTGTACAATCAATATTTTATAGACAACATATATTATAGTTATCTTTATAAAAGCAACTAATAATAAAAGCAACTCATGACTTCTGATAACTACAGCTTCATTCTTGTGTAGTTGTGCCCTTCTTGTACACAGGTTACTGTACAATCCACTTCTGGCACAAAACCCTCTCTCCTTCTTAGCTTCCTTGAGAGTTTTTCTGGTGTGAGTAACTTTCATTTCTTACTTTCTAGCATTCATTTGATGACTACTAAATTGATTGATAGTTCTTTTTATCATCTGCTCTTAAAAGGGAATTAAATGGTCATTGTGCATTGTGTTGTGTTTATTTATGCCTTTTAGCCCAACACATCTGACTTTAGTGTGTCATTTTTGAGTACTAGGTTGCCTTCCATTTTCAATCCTTACTCACTTGACCAGAATTGCACAGTCTGTTTTCATTTAGCTAGGAGGTGGAGCAGGGTCTGATCAGCTGTTTTCTCAAATCCTGATGCATGCAGTCAGCTGTGGGATATTGACCGCACTCAACTCATTTGGATTGGCATCTTGGCCCCCTGGTGCCAGTTTGATGCTTTATTCTTGATATTTCTCCATTCTTCTCTTTTGTGTGCCAGTTTCTGGATCTGTTCAAATGTTTTCAATCCATATGATCTTTTTTCTATCACTATACATTTCATCTCTTACTGTTCCCTGCTTAGACCAGGTTGTTAGATCTAATTTAGCATTTTTCTATTCACTGATTTGTCTTGCTAAATTCGTTTCAATTTTTCTTCTTAATCCCCTGCCTCTATCATCCTTTGCATGATCAGATTTGAATAAATGGGGTGTTCAATGTTCTGCCACCTCAAAGTGTGGTATCTTCTGCCACAGTAGTTTGCCAATAATTGGCTAAGCTGGCACATTATGAGTTATTACTGAGAAATATTCACTTACAAATACAGTAGAATCCCCTTATAAAAGAATGGTTGTAATGAAAAACCTGATACAATGACAATTTTGTGGCCCCCCCCCAAAAAAAAAAACTGTTAAAGATGTGTACTTTTCTTTTCCATGTGTAAAATAGCCATGCGGCATGACTAGTAAGGTCTACTTGTGCACAATTGTGGATGAGAGATGTATTGTTCAGGGAAACAAAACATATAGTTATGTGTGTACTTATACATATAGTATAAGTTTTAGCTGCTGTTGGAGAAATGAGTGTGTTTCTTATTAAATAAGCCAGTGGCCATTAGGTTTTCATCATACAGGCTGAGTATGACGCACATCATGGTTATTTAAATCTATTCGCAAGGGATTAAATTTCTTATTGCGATGCAAGAAATGCAAATGCATATCACATAAAGTAAAAGTGTTGTTGTTAGAGTAATTGGACAAAAAGTTAAAATCAAAAGCAGAAATGTGATGGCAGCAATTTTTTTCCTGAAACACACCACATACAACCCTGAAGGACAGAAACAACATTATGACGGTGATAACAAGCAGTGGTTTTAGGCAGAATAGAAAGAAAATTAGGTAGTTGATTACAAAAAACATTGACTGCACTTCGCATACATGGTTCCAACAAGCTAAGAGCATGAAAGCCCTGATTTCTGGACCTATCCTTATTGAAAAGGGAAACGACTGAAAGTCTAGGTCATACCAATTTCAATGTAAGTATTGGGCTGGATCGAAATCAAAATATGACATGGAATTGCAATGAAAGTAAGTGAGGCTAGGTTAATTTCAAATCAGTCTGACTTCATGAAATTCTCCAGCAATTTTAAAAAAATACAATGTGGATGAGACTCTCTCTTTTATAAATGTGTCTCAAACTGCACACTCGCTAAAAAAAAACTAGAAGCATGCAGTGGTTACAAAATTCCAAAAGACAGAATTTCTATTTTGATTGCTGCCAACATGAATGGTGACAAGCTGTCCCTGCTCACAACAGGAAGATTTGGGAAGCCATGTTTAAAAAAAAAAAAATTATAATAACACTGTTGACAGAATACAAGTTTAGAAACAAATCATAGATAACAGGGTCAATATTTGAGCAATGGAGAGGAAATTATTTTTGCAGAGAAGATGTATTGCACTTATCGTGGACAGTTGCTTAGCTCATCCATATTTAACATGTTTGAGAGCTATTTCTTTGTTTACACAGTACATATCCCTTTTATTATACATAAATTGGATATAACGAGATACAGTTATAACGACAATATTTTGAAGGTCCCAAAGATCTCATTATAACTTGACTCTACTGTACATAATTGTTCTGTTTTTCTTTTCAGTGACAGAACATTATATAATACAGTAGAATCCACTTGTAATTAGACCAGTTACAATGAGAATCCTTATATAATGTTAATTTGATAAATCCCCACATTTTTTTCCCTTCTATATCTCATGTTTATAAAGAATTCTTTTATAATGCTATTATTCTGCCTGAAAATCAGTTATAACACAACACATTTGGTAAAATTTGCTTAGCTAAAAAAAAAAATTGACCTTAACAGTGTGTACTTTTCTTAAGTATTTAAATTTGTTTTCATGATAACTTTCAGTAATGGCAAGTGCATACCACTTGAAATGAAAGAGTGATGTTGATATAGAAAGTGGACAAAAAGATAAAATCAAAAGCATAAATATGCAGGGAACAGGATATTCCCTCATGCAACTACATATACCCTGAAGGACAGAAACAAGATTATGCATTTACAACAGTGGTTTTGAGTAGAATAGAATGAATCTTATGAAGTGGATTACAAAGACCTTGACTGTACTTCACATACAGGGTTCCAGTATGCTAGGAGCAAGAATACCCTGATTTCAGGACCTTTCCTTATTGAAATGGGAAGAGCTGGCTGATAGTCTAAGTCATACCAACTTCAACCTATGTATAGGCTGGCTTAACTGATACAAAGTGTGACTTGGAATTGCAATGTTAGTAGTCTGCAGTGAGACTGGATCAGTTTCAAAATAAACAACTGACAAGTGGAAGGAAAGTGGACTACAGGAAATTCTCAAGCAGTTTTAATAAAAAAAATATATATATACGAAGAAAACTAGAAGAGTCTTTTTTTTTTATGTCTCCCTAAACCGCTTACTAGCTGAAAAAAGAGAAGCGTGCGGTTGTTACAAGATTTCAAAAGACAGAATTTCTATTTTTATCACTGCCAGCATGAATTGTGACATGCTGTTCTTGCTCGCAATAGGAAAATTAGAGAAACCATGTTGTTTTAAAAATATAAAAACACTGCAGGCAGTACACGTTTAACAAAAAATCATTGTTGACTGGATCAATATTTGAACAATGGACAAGAAATTAATGTTGCAGAGATCAAGTATTGCAATTTTTGGGAGAATTGTTTAGTCCTTCCATATTTAACATGTTTGAAAGTTATCTCTTTGTTTAAACAATGCATTCCCCTATTATTAAACATACATTGGATATAATGTGATACAGTTATAACAACAATACTTCAATGGTCAAGAAGATTTCATCATAACTGTGTTATACTGTCTTATGGACTGTCATTAGTAAAAGAAAGAAAAAAGTATTTACATTCAAATTTCCACTAAACAAAGCAGAAATATGAAAGGCTCTACAATGCCATTTTGACATTGTGTAAAAACTGTAGAAAAGACAATTACAAAATAGGAGTTGCAATTATTTCTCTAGAGAAGGAGAAGTATCATTCAATCAATTTGACTTGCCTGATTGAACACACACCATGTCACTGTCAATATTGAGCTAAAATGCAATCCAGACCTGACAAATTTACATTATATTTTAGGACATTTGCACACAAAAATATGAGGATATCCAGGAAGAGAATGGTTTGGTGTGATATCTATTTAATAATGAAATAGTGTTCTTGTAATAATGTAAAGAATTATTTACTGATGCAGAGTAAAGAGTAATATTGGGAGAGGGGAGGACATAATTTTGATGAAGTTCAGAGACCATGTTAATTCTAGACTTGGAATGTTATATCTCGATTCAGTTGTAGTTTTTGTACATTCATTTCCTAACATAATTGTTTTAGCCTGATGCTAATAAATAGTCATATTTTTGTGTATACTGCAGCTATTGTGATGAGTTGTACAGTTTATTGTCAGAAGGTGTGTTGCTGTATCTAATTAACTGAAGGCCCCAAATCTTTATATAGCTGCTGGTAGGGTTAAAATACTCTTAATTTCTGAATGTACAAGACATTCACTTAGTCTGATGATGTAAGTTTTGTGTAAAATTTCACTGACCTCTTTCATTAACAAATTTTCAATATTTTCCAAGTTGATGCTTTCTAATATAGAAGTTTGCGGAATCCTCTGTTGACTAGATGCCTTGTACATTAAGTTAATACATTGCATTGTTGTGTAAAATGATTGTGTTACTTGATTGATTTTATAAACATGAGAGTGTTCAGTCGATTTAGGGTAATGATAATATTTAGAAATGGTTATGTGGAGAACATTACATGTTACAGTCAGTCAAATAGTATTTCTATCTTTGTAATCTCAGACCAGAGATGGGAATACTGCATCCTTTAGCATACTTTTAACTAAAAAAAAAACTGCTACCAAATAAATCTTTTCTTTTTTTCATTTTTTTGTTGGGGTCTGCTTTTTGGGAAGGATGTAGGGAGGAATATTTTATTATGGCTGGAGAATAAAGGTGGCATGCCCTTGTGTAGTTTTTTTCTTTCTTTCTTTCTTTCTGGCATTCACCCAATGGCTACTAAGGAATTGATGTCTTCTTCGTCATCTGCCCTTAAATGAATGTTAAGTGGGCATAGATGCATTATGTTGAAGTTAGTAGTAGAACTGTGGTATTTGCACCTTCCGGCCCAATGCATTCAACTTCAACACAGCATTTTTAGTACCGGGTTGACTACCCTCTTCAATCCCTACTTGCGTGGACAGACGAGTCTAGTTAGTCTGTTTCTAGAGGCATTGTGAAGAGGTGGTGTAAGGTCTGGGTGGTTCTGGTTGACCAATCCTGGCGCAAGCCATCAATTATGAGTCACAGATAGCTTCCAGCTCTGTTGCTTTGCCTCTATGTAGTTATAGCTGTCAAACTGCATATACAGGTAGAATTTTTATTTTGTTCCCAATAGCAAAAACCTTTTGACAATACTAGGAGTTTAACCATCATCCGACTGGCTTTAAAATGGCTGTAGAATGAGATAAATAGTTACTAAAATGGACTGAAATTGATTTGGTTATGTTGAAAGTTCTGTCAAAATCAAACATGTTGAAATTATATTGCAACAGTATTACTGTAAACTTAATCTTAGTGTACCTTTTTTTACAACAATTAGGAAAGGAGAAGAAAAGTCCTGAGTATCCATTTTAGATTAACTGCTGGCTAAAGTAGTATCACATCTAACTTTGTCCGATTCTGATTAACATTATAGGAGACTTACACTACCGCATTGTTATACATGTACTGCAGGACATTTATATATTGTTTTAAGGGCATGCTTCTTAATAAATGAAATTGGAAATTGTTCTGTTTTTATTTTTAAGACATCATGGCAAAATTAAAGTAGAAGAATGGTGGGAAAAAAATTAATGCTGTGACTAAATTGGTTTTTATGAGGAAATGCAAATGACATTCATCATTGGTACTTTTTATATAGTGGGAACTAATGAGTTAAGTTAGTAGTTTGCTAGGTTTGTGTTGTTTTATAAGAATTCACAGGAACACTTGCCCATTATGAAAGTGGATTAGGCTTGTAAAAGAATTGTCAGTTTTGTTATTTTTTGTAAGTGAACTATCAACTTTGTAATTTTTGTAAGTGAACTATCAGCTTTGTTATTTTTTGTAAGTGAAATATCAGCTTTGTTATTTTTTGTAAGTGAACTATCAGTCTTGTTATATTTTGCAAGTGAACTATCAGTCTTGTTATATTTTGTAAGTGAACTATCAGCTTTGTTATTTTTTGTAAGTGAACTATCAGCTTTGTTATTTTTTGTAAGTGAACTATCAGCTTTGTTATTTTTTGTAAGTGAACTATCAGCTTTGTTATTTTTTGTAAGTGAACTATCAGCTTTGTTATTTCGTGTTAGCAAATTTTGAGCACTACTAATGCTTGTGAGTGGGCTATCTTTGTTAACACTTGAATGGTTCAGTCAAATCAAATTAGATATACATATTTATTGTTACTTATTCATACCGGAGGAAACAATGTTGTAAAACTACCTCCACTGCATCTTAGACAATATTACATTTTAGTACATTTGTAAGATGCATATTTGCTATGACAGTGTTCTGAAACACATGTCAAAAATTCTGTTTTCATAAACACTATAATGTTTTTTAATTGAATTAGGTCATTGGTGTATATAACAAGTATGTTTTAATTTTTCTGCGATAACAGCTAATTAAATGGTGTGTGATTTGACATATAAGAGGACAAATAGCCATGTAAATCAAATATGTATACATTTGCTTTATAGAGCTTGAGTAGCATATGCATATGGCAGATGTATTTATTGAAAATTATATGTAATGTTATCTTTTATGCAAGATCTAGCATGAACAAATATGTTCTTTTGATCAGCATGTGCTATAGTGTTTAAATTGTCACAACTGTACCCTCCAATAAACAATGCAACATGTATAGCACAAAATGTCCATGACTCATATTTGACAAATGAAATCCTCTGCTAGGCTTACCCACCAATCACAAATTCCATATTTGGTTTAAGTAAGTCATTGTAAACACTTGAACATTTCTAAATTTGTCATTTCTTGCTAAAGGGACAAGATTATCTACTTTAGTTGTATTGATTTTTTTTATTAAAACTGCAGTTGTCTAATGTTTTATTTTTCCTTTGTGTTTCATTTTTGTGAATCACATTCCATTGAGTTTAGAGTATTTATTTATGCTTTTTCTGCATCATCTTCATTTCATTCCTTGTATTGTATGACTAGCTATAAGTCCCTTCCTTAACCATTCTTTCATTTATGCTCCTTTTTTAAATTGTTATATGTTACCAAAAATCCTATAAAATGTAAACCTGGTTGTTCTGTTTGTGCTAGTAGTTGTAAATACTCAGACAGAAACAATATGTAATTTCTTAATGTTATATTTTATGTAAACATCGAAGTAATTAAAACTGATTCATTTGATGCACACCTTTTTGAATGTACAGTATAATGATCACTAAGTGAAATATTCATTTCCAAAAAATAACTGTTAAGTACATGCACTTTGGCACAAAAGCAAGTAATCATTTTCAAACAAAATTATTAAGCTCTTCACTATTGTCTTAATTATCTATACAGAATTCTACTCTTTTAGCTATGCTGGTTATCTTGTCATTTCATTTCTGATATACTTGAATATCTCTTTCATATTGCCCTGAACATAATTTTTGCCAAATTTTGTTGACTTGTCTTTTTAAGTCAATTTGTTTGTTACAAAGAGCTATTAGAAAATTTTGCACTGGTTTTATAAACTATCTTGAGTTTTGTTCTCATCATGCAGTATGGCTTGCAATTTTGCATATTTACTGTTTGTTGACCTTCAGATATTATCATATTTTAGTTCAAGTCAAGTTCATAGCAGTATGTTAGACTGTTTCCTGAAGTAGTATCTTGTCCATCATTCTGTACATTTTATTTGATGTTGTTTGATTCACCCTCACACACCTCAATTTATTCATAATTTGAAAAATGTAATGTAATATATAATGATTTAGGGATGTTCTCAATTCAAGATGGAGGGTTGGTTTCTTCATGATTGCTATAGATGATTGATCAGAAAGTCTAAGAAGCAAACATTTTGAAACACCCATTGTTATTGCTTGCATTCGCCTGATGACTGAAGGAGTATACCTCTTCGTCATCTGCCCTTAAAAGGACATTAAGTGGGCATGTCTACGTTGTGTTGTGGTTTGCAGTATAACTGTGATATTTGCGCAATTCGGCCCAAAACATGACTTCAGCATGACATTTTTAAGTACCGGGTTGTCTTCCCTCTTCGATCCCTACTCATTTGGCCAGACTAGACAGGTTAGTCTATTACTAGAGGCACCACAGAGAGGTGGAGTAGGGTCTGGATGGTTCTAGTTTACCTATCCTGGTGCAAGCCATCAGCTGTGGGTTGCTGACAACTTCCAGCTCTGGTGCTGTGAGGCGCGCCTTCTCCTCCCCATTGTTATTGAAACAGAGATCAAGATTTGAATAGAAAAATTGAAGTTTAATCAAGACTTAATAGTCAGTTCAGGTTGGCATTAGCTTCCTTGCCGAGATTGTGAAGCTCACCAGGAAGGGCGTGTGAGAAGCTTGCCCAGAACAAAGATTTGTGGCGAGACACACTGTGATTCATGTGCAAAGTCTGATGATGCTGGAAGGATAAATAGTAAAGAGTTGCTACGCATGAACAGTTTTTTTTACTTCCTCCTTCAGCTTCAAAGGATAATAAACAGATGTTATGATGCTATCCAATGATGAAGGTATACAATATTTGGTGCTATACCCTATTGGTTTGGGAGCCACGATAGCTCAGTGGTTAGTGAACTGGACTACAAAGGACAAGGGGTAGGGTTCGATCCCAACCGACGGCTTCCGGGTTCACCCAGCCTTAAATGGGTACCGGATTTTTTTCTGGGAAAGTAAAGCAGTACGGGCGTAATACCAACCACATTACCCCAAAAATCATGTGCTGAAGATCTGTAAAATATAGGGTCACTAACACCATATTTCCCTATACGCCACTTGGCGTGACGGGGGCACTTTACTTTACTTACTTTTATACCCTATTGGTTGCAAGTCTTTAGAAAGCATTCTATTTGAATGTTGCAACCTTAGTCAGAAAATATATTGCTCAATCTCTTTCATGTATACAAAATTGAGTTTCTTTTTTATTTTTATTTTTGTTTGTTAATTTAGATTTTCTCTCTGAGTCTGTTTTCCTTAAAAAAAAAAAAAAAAAAAAAAGAAACATATTTTAAATTTATTTGCTAACAGCTGTGTTATTCTCATCCTCGCATGTTACTACATCGTGGTAATATTTATCATACTTTCACAGCATTTTGAATTATTGTTGACATGTACATATATCACAGACATTAACAGACAGAAAGTATAGAAATGTGATATAAGTTTCTGAGATGATTGAAATAATTTTGTAAAGACATAGGATCTTATTTAGGTAAGCACTGACAATAATCAAATTAAATACAGCTGAACTCATACATGTCAATTCATCAGACATTCCAGAATAACTGACAGATTGTTTTATTGGACATAATTTTGCCTATTGTTATTAATCAACAAAGCATACTTCTATTGAGCTGATCATTTTTTTAGGCAGATACTGTTTCATGCTGGGTGGGTTTCACTTTATTAGCAGATGGCTCTCATTTATGTAACATGCTTAATTTAGTTGACAAAAATATAGATGATATACAGTAAATTAGTTGTGTTTGGTAGATTAATTTCATTTATAGTTAACATTTTTTTACATAAAAGCTGTATCTTCTTCTTCTTTTCTCTTTCACTGATACCTAAAAGGTGTCGTGGTTTATATCATTTGTCGTTCTTGTGCTGCTCGAATTGTCTGAATTAGTGATTTTCCTTTGTTGTTACATGTCTCTGTCACTGCATCTATCCATCTTCTTCTGGGTCTTCCTCTTGGTCTTTTTCCATGCATTCTCGAGAAGAACGCCCTTGATGGTGATTGGTGAGGATTCATTCTGACCAGGTGGCCAAACCATTTAAGTTGTTGTTCTATATATTCTTGGCAGGGTTTTGTTCCTACCATTTTTCTTATGGTTTCATTTGGTATTCTATCTCTTCTTGTGTTGTTTGTTACTTTTCTCAAGCATCGCATCTCACATGTATTGATCTTTCTTAAATGTGATTTAGAAAGGGTCCATGTTTGACTTTCATAGCACAAAGTTGGTATGAAGATGCTATTTATCATTTGTTGTTTAGCTGGCATAGAAATGTTTGGATGTCTTAACAATGGTGAAAGCTGGTATGTGACAGCATTTGCTTTTTGTATTCTCATGTCAATTTCTCTGTCTAATTTTCCATCTTCTGTGAACATTGTGCCTAAATACTTGAATTCCTCTACTTGTTTTATATCTTTGTCTTTGATCTTGATGTTTAATGGGTGTCTTAATTTGCTTATTCTTATAGCCTCTGTTTTTGCTGTGTTAATTTTCATACTGTAGTTTGTGCAGCTTTTATCTAGAGATGTTAAATGCTGTTGTAGCAGGTTTTCATCCTCGTATATTAGGCATTGGTCATCTGCGAAGAGTAGCTCATTGATGTTGGAGTTTTCTACCTCTATGTTATTATTTGATTTGTCCTTGTTGTTGGTTGTTTCCTGATTTATTTTGTCCATATATATGATGAAGAGGAGTGGTGAGAGGACACATCCTTGTCTTACTCCTGTTGTAACCTGAAACCATTCTGACAGACCTTCCGCTGTTCTGACGGCACTTTGACTGTTTTTATATAGTGCTATTATATTTTCTAGTAGTTGTCCTGCTACCCGTATGTTTCTAAAGTTTGCCAAAGTTTGTTCCTGTCCACACGATCAAACGCTTTTTCCTGATCTATAAACACTATATTTAGGTTTCTGTCATATTCTATTGTTTTTTCACATAGTTGTCTCAATGTAAATATAGCATCAGTACAGCTTTTGCCTTTTCTGAATCCGAATTGATTATTACTTAATTGAGGTTCTATTATGTATCTTACTCTCCTCTCTAATATTTTAGCAAACATTTTACCAACTTGACTCAATAGGGATATTCCTCTGTACATTTCACACTCCCTTTTACTTCCTTTATTCTTCCAAAATGGGACAATGATAGCTTTTTGCCAGTCGTCTGGGACTTTTCTTTCTTCCCAAGCCATATTGAATATGATAGTAAGCCAATCTATAGCTGTTTCCTTACAGGCTAGTAGCATTTCTGTTGTTATTCCATCTATACCAGCTGCTTTGTTCTTTTTATTCTGTTTCAATGCCCATTCTACTTCTGCTTTTAGTATATTCGGTTCCTGTTCATCATACTGCCTATGTTTAAACTCTGTATTTCCGTTTGTATTTCCCTGGTTTAATAGTTCCTTAAAGTATTCTCTCCATCTGATTATTATGTTTTTCCTGCTGCTGATTGGTCTACCGTTCTTGTCGTTTATTATAGTGGTTGGGTTATAATCATTATTTCTTACTCTCATTGCTTTTACACTTTTGAAAAATTCTCTTGGTTCTTCTCTACATGTTTTTGCTAATTCTTCACCAAATGCTTTCCATGAGTCTGCTTTTGTTTGTTCTATGATCTTTTTGCTATCATTTCTGGCTTGTCTATAGTGATTGTAGTCTTCTGTTGTTTTTGTCTTCTGCCATGTTTTATACTTTTCTTTCTTGTGTTTCACTGCTGATTTAACTAATTCATTCCACCATCTTGTAAGCTTCTTTCTGCTCTTTCCTATATTTTTCAGACCGCATTTCTCTTGTGTTGACTCTATTAGACCTTCTTTAAACTGTTTCCATGCTTCTTCTATGTTTGTAGGTTGTATTCGGGTTTGGTATTTGTTGGTTACGGATTCTTCTATTTCTTTCTGTATGTTTACATTCTTTATTGCTTTTAGATCGATTCTTTGTGCTTGAGGTCTTGTCATCTGTAGTTTCCTAACCCATTTTTTCTGCCATAGTAAAACAGGCTTATGGTCTGTATCTAATATTGCATTTGGTATAGATCTTGAGTCTGTTATGTCCCTCCTTTGATGTCTTCTAGTCAAAATAAAATCGATTTGGGAGGCCTTGTCCGTGTCATTCCATTTATACCAAGTAAGTATTTGGTTATGATTGTGCTGATTAAATGTGTTTGTTATATAAAGATCATGTTCTGCACAAATATTTAGTAGGTGTTCACCGTTACTGTTACACTCTGTTCTAATGTCACTAAATGGTCCTAGGTATAATTCCCATGGTGTTCTCCTTTGTCCTACTCTACCGTTGAAATCTCCTAGTACAAATAATTTCTCTGCATCTTTGACTTTATTTATTGTGGCTGATAGTTCATCAAAATATTCTTGTTTGCTGTCCTCACTATATGTGTCGTTGCATGGAGCATATGTTTGAATATAAGTGGTATTTCCTCCTTTTTCTGCTAATTTGATACTAATAATTCTTTCCGAGATGTAATCTATTTCTAGTATATTTTTGGCAGTATTACTTTCGATAATGAAACCGACCCCGTGTTTGTTTACTTCCGCCATGTTGTTAATTCCGCTCGTGACGAGTGTGTAGCTTTGGTGTATTTCTTTAATGATTTTACCTCTCTTCCTTGTATCAGCTAATCCTAAGATTTTTATATTCCTTTTCTTCATAAATTCAACTATTTCTGTACTTTTATCCCCTAATCCGCAGATGTTCCAAGTGCCTATTAAACGTTCTGATTGTTTTCTTTGTGTTGTAGATTTCCCGCTTTTTGACATTTTCGTTTGTGTTCGTTATATCGAAATAGCACAATGATGTATGGTACTATTCGCACAAACTATATAAATCACATATAAAATCCATTTGAAATAGCACAAGAACGCTTGAATTTCTTTTTCTACGGGCATTGAAATTCACTTATAACATAAATCTGACTCCCATCGAAAATTGTGTCGTGTTGAAAAGCTGTATAATTGTTGCTAATATTCAATTATTATTTCCCATTATGTATATAATTAGTTCTAAAGAATTGAATGTTTATTTAATTTCACATCCTATTTAATTAATTTAGAAAAATAATTATTTATTTCACTAATAGCACCAACATTTATTCTATAATTTTTTTTTTAGTTTGGTTTGGGAGTGATTTTGGTTGTTCACATTTATTTTGTGTGTGCTAGAGTATCAACATGTCTTCTAACAGTTGTTTTTGTTTGTTATTTATAAATAGATTGCTTATTAATGTAAGTCTTTTCTTACAAACATTCTTCAAAAATAATATTTAAATTAACACTTGTTTTGTTCTGTAAGATTTAAGTTTTATTTTTGTTTCATTTGTAACTTTTTGCTTACATTTGCAAGTGCTATACAGATTTTTGTTTACATTTCATGGAAATCAAGATGAATTTGCAAGCTTTATATAAATACTGAATTTTGCTTTATGAGAAAATCTTTTCTTCTTTTACTTTCATTGCTCATTTAAACTGAGATTCAGGTTTAAGTCTGCTCTCTTTTTCAGAATTTCATTCTCATCATACTATTTTGTGCTGAGGTAGTGGGTAAAGGCTGCTTTTGTTTCCTTAGGTCTGCAGGCATAAGACAATCTTGTCTAACATATGAGCTAATTAGTTGTTTATAAACTGGTCTATTTGTGAAAGCGAGGGAGTAATACAATGAAATTTGCTTACATATCTTTTATTGTATGAAATCATACATTTTTGTATATATTATGCTTGAGTTTTTTTTTATAGTTGTCACATGAAATAAATACATAACAGATTTTAAATTTTGCATGCATGCTTTCCGATGATTGTATGTGATATGTGTGTAAATCTTATATTTTCTCCTTTCTGGCTTTGGAAACCATGTTTAAAGAAGGAAAAGAAAGAGGAAAAAAAATGAAAAGTATAAAATATGAAGGAAAAAAAATAAAATGTAACATTTGGAAATCATAATAAACTTTTCAACTTAAAATAATACATAACATTTTAAATGTAGATTAGCAAATATCATATTACACATAGACATCATTTTGTATGCTAAAGCTTAAATGATGAGTATCAAATTAATGTAATTAAACAGACAGCTGACTTCATGAGAGAGTCTGGAATCCTACTCTGATTGAGTCTTGATTGCAGAGAGAGAGAGAGAGAGAGAGAGAAATTAATGTAATATTTTTTTTAAAGTAAAAAAGCGAGCAATAATTGTAATGTTTTTTTGTCAGTATGATTTAAAATTCTTAATGTGTGTAGGGTTTTTATATTCCTCATGTATATATAAATTGTTCACCATTTTTAGATGATCAATTGTTCCATCAATCAGTCTTTCATTTGTCCCTGGTTTTGTTGTGATCATTATCACGATATTAACTTATGTGATCTGTTATCAAACTGACCATTTTGAACAAGAGCAATCATTTTTTACAAATTAACTTTGATGTATGCACATATAAGTAGATGAGTAGCCAGTAATGAGGGATTGAATGGACCAGACTGAAGCATAATTTATAAGGATACAAAATATAGTGTCACAAATCTTTGTCAGTAGAAGCAGTCTTGTGAGTTTGTGATATTTGAAATAATTTGTAAACAAATACAAATGTTTTAGGCTGCTGGGGTATAATTTTACTTATTGAGAATTTCAGCTGATAATGATGAATAATGAAAAAGTGCTGGGAGAACTCAGTGAGTAAAGAACTGACTTATCAGGCCATCAGAAATAAGGTAATTATTCTTGTGTTTAGTAAATATGGGAAATAATGTGACAACAGACAAAGTTTCTGTAAAACATTAAGAAATTAAAAAAATTAACACTGGCAAGAAAGAACTAAGAAAATTTTGAAACAGAGTTGATGGACAACATAAACTATGGAGAAACTAAGGAAAACAGCATAACCCAAACCAGTCAACATGACCAATGGCAGAATAGATTAAAAAAAAAAATATTGGAGGTTGTGAATTTTAGCACAAAGTTTTAAAAGAACTGCCAAAACTAGTCTGCGAATATTAATAACTTTTTTCCTTTTATTATTATTATAAATATTATTTTATGTCTGTCAGTTTTAATTTCTTACAAGCATTGATATTTATCTTATTTACTGATGATTGCAATAAGAGAAATGACAAAGCATCCAAAAATATATTGCTATAATCAAAAGAAGAAGGTCGTCATATGCTGGCCAAGTGCTGAGACAAGACAAGAAAATTTCAAAACAAGCCCTCATATGGGAACCTGGGGGTGAAAGAAAAAGAAGCTGACCTAGAGAAACACTAAAAATAATACTGAAGTGAGAAGCAACAACAGCAGGTATTAACTTTCTTGTCGAGATTGAGCAACTCGTCCATAATCTGCATTTCTAAGATACAATGTTGATTCTGTGCATGGTCTGATACTCGATAACAAAGATTGTTGACATTCTAGAATTTCTGCCCTGTGCCATCTTTGGCTACAATGTAGAACAAAAAGACAAGATAGAATGTTTACCAGCTACTTTTTTCTAACAGGGATAATTTTTTTTTTTGTTTCAGTTTTTTTTTTTTAATTGGGCAACCACCTGTCAGTTTTTTTTTTAACCTTGGTTAGTAGTGAGTGTTGTATCTTAATTTATAATACATTTTTATGGCTTCTTTTGTGCCTTAATCATGTATTTCATTGGGCACATAATTATCTTTCTGATCCTCGGATCATTTATTTAAACTTGAGTTCTTCAAACTAATGTCTTGACAAAGATAGCATGTCTGTATAGCAGTGGTATGTCTGTATAAAGAGTGATTCTTATATTTGGAGACAAGGGAAAATATATGTCTGAAGTCAGCAAGGGCAGGATGACACATAAGGTCATTGATTCATAACTGATGTGCTGAAAGAGGTCAGGGACTCATAATTGACTGCCTGTGTCAAGATCATTGATCCAGACTGATCAAGATCCCACTTAATATTTCCATGATGGAAAGAACCAATCTAGCCAACCATACAGGGGATGAAATAGTAAGGAAACCAGTATGCAAAAAGGCATTATGGAAGTTGAATGTGTTGGGCTAAAAAAGTGCAGAAATTGCAATTTGCTGTAAGCTCAGACACAACTAAACTATACCCAATCAGTATCCTTGTAAAGGCAAACAGTGAAGTGGAGTAATTGTCAGGTGAATATAGACAAAAGAAAATTGTCAATAGCACCAATAGGCAGGACAAATGTGTATTATTATAATGTTCTTTTATTTCTAACTTCTCTGGTCACTGCTTTCCATTCTTTTTTTCTTTGTACACGATGACAGCTTTTTTTTTTATTGAATGGTCCATTGGGATTGTAAAAGCTTTAATGTCTTTTCTGTTAAGGAGGGAATTTATGCAAACACTTGAATGTATATCCATCACCCTTGGAGTTCAGTGTCAAACAAAATTGTAGAGTAGGTGAGGATTGTGCACTGATATAACAGCCTTATACGGGGTCACTACAGAACCAGGCATTTCCTCAATAATTCTAACACCAATGTAGATATTATAACAGTATTGGAACAGGAGTATATTCATTTTGTGTGAGATATAAAAAAAGAAATGTGTCTGTATAGTGTGTGCATGCATAATTATTGTGACTCACCTGCCTGACACCTCTCTCTATCACAGAGACTCCCTATATAAATATGCTCTTAAACCTGTCCTAAAGTCTGACATTAATATTTTAAAAGAAAACTGTGTTAATTGTATTTATTCAGCATTAACAATGTAACATATTGTTCTTAAAGTTTAAAGATTCTGAATCAATTACATTTATCTTGAAGGCAAGCACAAAGATTTTTGTATTTTTGATTTATCCACTTGTTATCTAGTTTTCTTAAGTTTAACTGTTTTTGGGTTTTCTTTGCATGAAATATTGGAGTACAAATTATATGTAGTGGTATATGTAGCTATACTATACTACTATACATACCTATTTATTGGTTTAAAATTGTTTAAGGATGGATACATTCCAGATTACTGATCTGACTTATCAGCATATCAAACCTGGTAGTTTTACCTTTATGAATTATATTGTTTAATGTACATCAAGATTTGACTTTGTTACCTGTATGTTTACTTTTGTTATTAACTCTATAGATAACATATTTCTTTGTCTGTTGTATCATCAATATCATGGCCGTTCTTATTGTTGCATCGTTAATATTTTTTTTTAATTTCAAAGTCAGACAATCATATATTATGATTGAGAAATAGATACACGGACATATGGAAACAGCATAGTAGTGGTTATTGTGCTGGCTTAATGATGGTTCTGACCGCCTTCATTATCTCCAAATGTGCAACGTCTTCTACCATTCAGCTCCCAATACATCAAACATCTCCCAAGCCATCTTGTTTTTGTACCATTCTCTTTAAATCATTCCATGTCTTCCCTATCTTTTTTGTGATCTATTTTCTCCAAACTATTTGTGACTTTCCTCTTTGTAAATGTTGCAACATAGTATATTGTAAAATTTAAACACTTCACACCCATGCAAATGTATATGTCATCTAACTACCTTGATAATTCGTTTATTTTGTCCAAAAACAATGTTAATTGAATTGGTACAATAAAAAATACACACCATGTCACAGTAAATAATATAAAAGTCTGGACCTGAAATTGAATGTTTACACATCAACGCAACACTTTGCCAGCAGACAATGGGGCTGTGAACTCCAACAAACCTGTTAAAGTTAACATTGGTGATTTCATCTTTTATATACATAACCTGTAGATGAGCTTTTTTTTTTCTAGACCACTATTTTCAATACCTATGTCTGTATATTATTTATTGTTATGATTTTATACTGTTAACTTGCTTTTATATTATTTTCCTTTATCAACATGTTGCTGTTCACAGTCCAAGTGTCACATTCTAGTTAGGATCCCAAAGGAGTGTGATGTTTTTTTGTGTAATGATGTCCTGGAGCTAATATACTCGGGTGTAAAATTGATATTTTATAGAAATTGTTACAATCTATGTCATCACAATCAAATTTAAATGTTCTAGTTTCATTAGTTTTTGTTAGTGATGTTTTAATAGATGATCATTTAAAAGAAGAGATACTCAAAACATAGTCTGATTTGTCATTCACTGGTACAGGGTATAGATATTTCTCCATCACAAATACATGTATGGATCATCAAACTATAGCATCTTCTAATGAACTTGGATGTATAATTGAAGATTCATATACAGATTATATTTCTGAAATGAATAAAGGGCAGATAAAGGCAAGTCGTATATGAAATACAAACAGCTGTCTGTCTCTAACATAAGCTTGTTTGATTAAATATTCCTCATCACACACACACACATGTGTGTGATAGGTAGTCTTTATTTGTTTTAACTTATGTATTAATATTTTGCTTACAGTTTTGTCTTTTGTTTATTGTAAGTAGCTTTTTGCACATTTTAATATAAAAGCCATGTATGCTTAAATCGTGTACAGTTTTTTGTTTTGTTCTTTTCATACATTACTTCAACTGTAAAAAGTGCGTTTGAGTATGTCGAACATATATGTTATATTATTTATTGTAGTTGTAGATTAGGATTCTTCTTTAACTGTATAGTTTGAGCAGTGTGGTTTTATTGCGGATCTGTATGCTGAGATAGCTCAGTGAGTAGAGAACTGGACCACTAAGGACATGGAACTTGGATCCTGACCAATGATTTCCAGATTCATCCAGCCTTAAATGGATGCTGGTTTGTTTTTTTCTGGGCAAGAAAAGTAGCATGGGTGTAAACTGACCCGATTACACCAAAACTAATGTGCCGAAGGTCCATAAAAAAAATATGGACACCATATTCCCTGTACTTCTTGTGGCGAGAGAAGATTCTTTATCCTATTTTTCCTTTATATCTTGTATCATCATCAAGTACCGGGCCATCTGGCATAGGTGATCATGTCTCTCCACAACTTTTGATTTCCACATTTATTTATCATTTCTGTTGTTGACCTTCTGCCAAGCCATTCTCTTAAGGTATCTGTTATTTTTTCTCTTTGCTTCCCTCTATCTCTTCGTCCCTCAATTTTCCCAATTGTTACAATACATTCCAGTTGTTCTTTTCTCATTACATGGCCAAAAAATGATGATTGTTTCTTCCTAATATTGGAAATTAGCTCTCTGTTTGCTTTGGCCTCTTTCAGAACGTTTTCATTACTCTTCTTAGCTGTTCATGGTATTCTCAACATTCTTCTGTAAAACCACATTTCTACAGACTCCGGTGATTTTCTTGTCTGTTGTCCTGTTATCCATTATTCACATCCGTATGCTAAGACTGGCTTTATAACATATAAGAACTCTTTTTCTTGTTTCCATTGTCAAAAATGGATTGCATAGTATCTTCCTCATTTTTTGGAAAGCTGTTTTTGCCTGAGCCATTCTGCATCTCACCTCTTTTGTACATCTTCCGTCTGAGGTTAACAAAGTTCCCAAATATTTAAATTCATTTACCTGTTTTAATATTGTTCTACTTGTCTTTATTTTGCACTGAGGTGATGTCTTTTTCTTTGTTGTTACCATTACTACTGTCTTTTTGCTATTAAGGCTGAGTCCTTTATTTATATCTTGTATACTGGAGAAAAAATAAATATCAAAACTCAGTATTTAATACAAACTGCTTGAGATAGATTATTAGACTATTTTGGCCGTAACAATTTAAACAAGAACTGTTCCATCAGTGCAGCCAAGAGGTGTAAGAGTGATAATATGTCAGTGGCGAACACGAGTGATTATAGCACAACAGAGAAATTGCTACTCCATAAGTCCAAAACAACACGTGACATATGGTGACTCGAAGATGTAGTAATGATTACATTCAACAGATATTTACACAGCTCTCTAGTTACATATAACAAAGAGTAATTGCAGAAGTCAAAAATATGTACGGTCACCTTTGTCTATGTCCCTGGACATGTGGGAGTACGGGGAAATGAGAGAGCGGACAGGTTGGCTAGCAGCGCTGTCATTGAAGACGGTCAACCGATGGATCGGGCGGACATCATCAGTTCTCTCCAAGATATGGGAAGGGCACAGGACTTCGACAGCATTGAGGCCATGCCACTCCTTTGGATGAAAGAGAAGGGAGTTAAGATGGGCACAGACAGAAATAAGAAACTTAGTGGGTGTGTAAAAAGACTTATCAACCAACACATAACTGGAGTCGTCAGTTGGTGAACACCGCAGGACATGCTGAGGAGTGGATCTGAGCACATATGGACATGTTTAGAGTGCAATGATGATGACCCGCAAATAACTCAATGTCTTGCTTGCATATAAAAGTCTCTCAATCAGACATAGAAAGAAAAAACGTAGCAGAAAAACACATAAGCGATAACTACCCACAGGACTCTGCTACAAATGCCACCAGAAATAGAGGGGGAGATGTGTTCTTGACGCTGAATAACCAGGAAGAGATCACCAAGTCAATAGCTACTGGAAAATTCTCAAACAACTTTAAAGCAGAAACTGAGGCCCTAAGAGATGCTGCAAAACTGACTATTCAACATAAAAATAACATGCACAATCAATTGGTGATACTGACTGATGCACTGTCAGTACCAACAGCTCTAAAAAGCCCCAGGAATAATGAACTAGATGACTTGAGGACCCTAGACCAACTATGCAATAACTTCCAGAGAGTAGTCATTCATTGGGTACCTTCACACTGTAATATACACGGAAATGAACGCACAGACAAATTATTTTAAGAGGGAGGGAGATTACCACAAGAGAACCATCCGCTCAGTTATGATGAAGCCAAATCCATCATATCAAGAGGGACGGATACCCCCAACTATCAAGGAGGGATCAAGTCATCATACTTCGCCTGCGCACTGGCCACAATAGAATGAGAAACCATATTTTCACCAAATTCAAAATAGGTACAACCAGCCAATGCCACTGTACACTGGACAACATGACAACAAAACATGTTCTACAGGATTGCCCCCAGTGCACAGACCTGAGAAGGATAATGTGGTCCACGCCCACCTCCTTGGAAGAGAAACTATATGGGGCAATCAAATCACTTAAACTGTAGCTGACTTCATAAGAGAGTCTGGACTACTACTCTGATTGAGACTTGATCGCAGAGAGAGAGAGAAAAAGTATCTCATTGCATAGAGATCCTGGTTATGGGCATTTCTGAATCTATCAAACTGTATATATCTTTAGTGGGCATTTTTAATTCTGTCTAAGGCAATCACTGGTGGTTTGACACTCTCCAGGTTCTGTAAGAAAATCATCACTTCTTTTGCTAACACAGAATCACATAACACAATAATATAACTTTTATGCATAACCTGCAACTAACAACTCTTTATCCTATGAAATGTGTGTACACATAGCTAAACATTCCTTGGCACAGTATATCTAGTATCTAAAAACCTCACTGAAAAGTCTCTTCCTGAATTATCTTCCGGAAGCTTTCACCTCTCAGATAAACTATGGAAAAAGTAAGAAGTCTTTCTGCAGGGTCTCCTCTCTCTGAATGATCCTCTCATTTTAATCTTTATCTTTTCTCACATCAACAGTTTAAACTGGCTTCCTTAAATAGTGAGTCCAGCACAGCTTACCATCATCATCAAGTACCGGCCCTGCTGACGTAGGGGATCATGTCTCTCCACAACTTTCAATCTCGACAGTTATTTATCATAATCTCTGTTGTTGACTTTCTGCCAAGCCATTCTCTTAAGCTGTCTGTTATTTTTTCTCTCTGCTTCCCTCTATCTCTTCTTCCCTCAATTTTCCCAGTTGTTACAATATATTCCAGCTGTTCTCTTCTCAATACATAGCCAACAAATGATGATTCCAACTTACCAATATTGACTTTTCTTCATTGTTCAATCGCTCTGTCATTTGTATTCAATGGCTGAACCTGTTTATATTCTCTGTCCAGATCAACATAAAAGGTGCTATGTCAATGCCATATGGGTCGTAAAGGGGCAACCATTTCCAATGTTGGTGTTTTCTAATCAATATCTAAGGTGTTTTACATCAATATCATACATAGGAAACATTTCTTATATGACCTACTTGAGCGAATACTACAACAATACATCCCTCAGCTGGTGAATGGGATGTACACGGAACTTTTACATTATGTAAAATATAAAAGTGTAGTAATGAGATAATTAAAAATAGGAGATAAAAAGAGGAATAAGACAAGGATGCATCCTATTACCAAGCTTGTTCAATCTATACACTGAGCAAATCTTTAAAAACATCTAAGAGATACCAGGCCTAAACATTAATGGAAAGATAATCAATAACCTAAGATATGCTGATGATACTGTTCTACTAGCAGAAAATCGTAAAGACCTACAACAATTGCTTAATGTGATAAACATAACGAGCAAAAAATATGGACTAGAAATGAATATCAAAAAGACTAAAACTGTGATCATAAACAAAGAAAATTCTCAAGGCCTACAATTAAATATCACAGTTGAGGGAATACATCTGGAGACAGTCCAGAGCTACAACTACCTGGGATATACTATAACCGATGATGGAAAATGGAAAATTGAAATAAACAAAAGAATAGGTATGGCAAAAAGTAATTTTAATGCCATGAAAAATATACTAACAACAAAACAAATATCAACAGGTCTGTTGAAACTAAGAATGGCAAAATGTTACATCTTCTCAATATTCCTGTATGGTGCAGAAACATGGACATTAGAAAGAAAACAGAACAGAAAATTGAAGCCTTTGAAATGTGGATTTATAGAATAGGTAGAATTGGATGGAAAGAAAAGATAACAAACGATGAAGTTTTAAAACAACTGAAAATAAAACGAGAACTATTAAATACAATTAAGACAAGACATGAAATTTTTGGGGCATGTTAAAAGACACAACAGCCTACTAAAAGTAATATTGGAAGGAAAAATACAAGGTAAAAGAGGCAGAGGCAGACCAAGACTAACATGGACGAGTAACATCAAAAGATGGACAAGTCAATCTATGACAGCCTGCACCATCAAAGCAGGAAACAGAGTAGAATGGCGATCCATGGTAGCCAACCTTTGTTGCGGAGAAGGCACTCGATGATGATGATGAATGAGATAATGGTTTTTATCAATGACAATATATCACATTGTCATTATTTCTTCTAGAAAATGTCATTAATTGTCAATGACATCTAACTAATGTGTTACAAACGAAATCAATATGATTTTACAATATCAGAGCCAATAAAAATTATTTCAAGTGAACACGAAAATGATATACATTTAAGTTCCCTCACACTTCACACGTCGGGATAATTCGGAAATTTGAGATTTATAGGAGTCACTTTGGAGAAGTGAGCTGACAACAGTTGATGGATAAATGTGAATCGTGCCCTTGAACATACAAAACGTTTTGCAACAGCTTGACACGACGAAAGGAAGACCGCCTTCTGTCTAAAGAAAAAAAAAAGCACAAATGCCAGAAAGGACGTTACTTTTTGTGCAAGAGGCTTCGAATTAATGAAAGACAGAGTCTGTAGGGGGATTTCACGGATTTTCGACACAGAAGAAAATGTCTGTAATGTAATCGTAGCTTATATGCAATATCAATATAATCTCCATTTCTGCTGCTGAATATAAGCCTGGCTTCTTCCATATAATCCCAGTTTTCACACAGACAAATGCTTCATTACAAACGGAGGCCATGAGGACAGGAACTTTGAACAACTTAGTCTCTAGTAATTTTTTCTCCCCTAAGTTTTTCAACCTTTGACATATGTTAATTCTTCTTCTTTTCTCTTTTCATTGATACGTAAAATGTGTCGTGGTTTATATCATTTGTCGTTCTTGAGCTGCTCGAACTGTCTGTTATATAGTGATTTTTCTTTGTTGTTACATGTCTCTGTCACTGCATCTATCCATCTTCTTCTGGGTCTTCCTCTTGGTCTTTTTCCATGCATTCTCGAGAACGCCCGTGATGGTGATTGGTAAGGATTCATTCTGACCAGGTGGCCAAACCATTTAAGTTGTTGTTCTATATATTCATGGCAGGGTTTAGTTCCTACCATTTTTCTTATGTTTTCATTTGGTATTCTATCTCTTCTTGTGTTGTTTGTTACTTTTCTCAAGCATCGTATCTCACGGTTCCAAAAAGACAGCCAGCTACCAACGGATTACAAGAATGACCAAAACAATCTTGAAGATGCCGTGACCAAAGCGATGAACTCTATCTGACATCTGTTATTTAAGTTAAACCTCTTAAATGACTTACTGTCTTTTTTAAAATTTTAATACGATTATAATTGTATATCATTTGATAAACATAATAACCTAACGATAAATGTTAAGTACTCCAGAGATTCAGAGGCCTTTATTGGATGATAGAAGACTTGTAAACTTATATATATTTTTTTTAAAGAAAAAAGCCCTTTATATTTTGTTAAAACAAACATCACTGGTGTGTTGTGTACTATTTACACTTTTCCAAATGGTTTTATGTTGTTAGATGTATATTGACGTTTGAGTATATATGCATACATAAAGTTCGTTAGTCACGGAAGAGTCTAAAGATAACATTTTTAGACATCACCTGGTTATGTTATTAATACGTTTATTGCATTTTTTGTAGCACGACCTTTCATGTCATATCTCAAATGCAAGTCTGTCCAAACATTTAATAAAAACCATCACAGTTTGGAAGGTAGAAAGGAGGCTGTAATAAATCTGAAATGTGAGAACGTGAGATTAAAGCTAAATAAATGTTTATGATTCACTTTTATTATTAACACAGTCTCATATACGATATCACTATGTTGCAGTATATTAGTTTCTTCTTCGTGTACAGAAGGTGCGCTTGTTGCGGTGTGTCACAGTTTACAAAAGGGATGAGGAATTGTTATCATTCAATCCAATATATCCGACTATGCTTTTACACATTTTTGGGTGCTGGATTTGATTTCCCTTTTCATAATCTATTCATTTGTCAAGATTGACTCGGCTGTTTCAGCAATCATGTTTGCCAGCATTGACTCGCGTTAGTTATGTGTCACTAAAATATATCACCTTGTGCAATGTATATCTCTTTTCCTTGAAATCAATTAATAATTTTTTTTAAATCACAGATTTTTTCGTTTTCTGCTTTCTCGTGGTGATTATTTTACTTCTCCGTCCTTAAAAGGACGTCAGATAGCCGTTCATAAATTGTGTTACCGTGTACAGCATCTTGCAATGTGTTGTGCCCTTTGGCCCAAGACATCAGACTTCTGCATTGCATTTTATGGTACTTCCTTCTTCAATCACAACTCGCCTTGTCTCTCTCTCTCTCTCTCTCTCTCTCTCTCTCTCTCTGCGATCAGGACTAAATCAGAGTAGGATTCCAGACACTCACATGACGTCAGCTGTCAGGTTAAGTGTGTTGATCGCCCCCACAGACGGAACATCACATTTAGAGTCTGCCAGATCCACCCTGATAGGCACCCGTTAAAAACGTTGCACTGTGTTCTGCGCCAGTGGTGGCCCAGTGCATACTCGCCTTGTCTCTCTCTCTCTCTCTCTCTCTCTCTCTGCGATCAGGACTAAATCAGAGTAGGATTCCAGACACTCACATGACGTCAGCTGTCAGGTTAAGTGTGTTGATCGCCCCCACAGACAGAACATCACATTTAGAGTCTGCCAGATCCACTCTGATGAACACCCATTAAAAACGTTGCACTGTGTTCTGCGCCAGTGGTGGCCCAGTGCATACTCGCCTTGTCTCTCTCTCTCTCTCTCTCTCTCTCTCTCTGCGATCAGGACTAAATCAGAGTAGGATTCCAGACACTCACATGACGTCAGCTGTCAGGTTAAGTGTGTTGATCGCCCCCACAGACAGAACATCACATTTAGAGTCTGCCAGATCCACTCTGATGAACACCCATTAAAAACGTTGCACTGTGTTCTGCGCCAGTGGTGGTCCAGTGCATACTCGCCATGTCTCTCTCTCTCTCTCTCTCTCTCTCTCTCTCTGCGATCAGGACTAAATCAGAGTAGGATTCCAGACACTCACATGACGTCAGCTGTCAGGTTAAGTGTGTTGATCGCCCCCACAGACGGAACATCACATTTAGAGTCTACCAGATCCACCCTGATTGAACACCCATTAAAAACGTTGCACTGTGTTCTGCGCCAGTGGTGGTCCAGTGCATACTCGCCTTGTCTCTCTCTCTCTCTCTCTCTCTCTGCGATCAGGACTCAATCAGAGTAGGATTCCAGACACTCACATGACGTCAGCTGTCAGGTTAAGTGTGTTGATCGCCCCCACAGACGGAACATCACATTTAGAGTCTACCAGATCCACTCTGATTGAACACCCATTAAAAACGTTGCACTGTGTTCTGCGCCAGTGGTGGTCCAGTGCATACTCGCCTTGTCTCTCTCTCTCTCTCTCTCTCTCTCTCTCTGCGATCAGGACTCAATCAGAGTAGGATTCCAGACACTCACATGACGTCAGCTGTCAGGTTAAGTGTGTTGATCGCCCCCACAGACGGAACATCACATTTAGAGTCTACCAGATCCACTCTGATTGAACACCCGTTAAAAACGTTGCACTGTATTCTGCGCCAGTGGTGGTCCAGTGCATACTCGCCTTGTCTCTCTCTCTCTCTCTCTCTCTCTCTCTCTCTCTCTCTCTGCGATCAGGACTCAATCAGAGTAGGATTGCAGACACTCACATGAAGTCAGCTGTCAGGTTAAGTGTGTTGATCGCCCCCACAGACGGAACATCACATTTAGAGTCTACCAGATCCACTCTGATTGAACACCCATTAAAAACGTTGCACTGTGTTCTGCGCCAGTGGTGGCCCAGTGCATACTCGCCTTGTCTCTCTCTCTCTCTCTCTCTCTCTCTCTCTCTCTCTCTGCGATCAGGACTAAATCAGAGTAGGATCCCAGACACTCACATGAAGTCAGCTGTCAGGTTAAGTGTGTTGATCGCCCCCACAGACAGAACATCACATTTAGAGTCTACCAGATCCACTCTGATTGAACACCCATTAAAAACGTTGCACTGTGTTCTGCGCCAGTGGTCCAGTGCATACTCGCCTTGTCAGATTGGTTTACCCGTTTACAGAGGCACTTCGGTGTAGGAGAATGAAGATCTTTCTCCAGCTACTGCTGACCCTGAAATCCAGACACAGCTTTGAAAGTCTTCATATACAGAACATTCCAGAATATATTATCGTTGTTTTTGCTTGCGTTCGCCAGCTCTATATCTCTAGCTAAGTCCCGAGGCACCGAAATTTGCGCCTATATCCTTTTTTTCACGCCGGCAGCCGTGTGCTCAAGTGTCCCCTGCCATATACGCAGATATTCTCGTCTTCAGAGGTACTCTCATATATTTATCGTCGAGGGTTTTAACGTTTTAGGTAGTTTTTTAAACTATTAATTTAGCCCGGATAGCGGCCATTTTTTGCCTACTCTTTTCGATTCCCAACTGCCAAAGGTTCTTTAACGTGCTCAGAATGAACACGGGACCTCCTGTTCTCCGCCTTTTCCCGAGAGGACTAGACATCGAATCTCACTACCCAGAGAGGACTAGACATCGAATCTCACTACCCAGAGAGGACTAGACATCGAATCTCACTACCCAGAGAGGACTAGACATCGAATCTCACTACCCAGAGACCATTGGGAGGTAAAGCCACAGATTCGATTTTTAAAAACGTATTATTATTTTTTTATATTTTCCACCACCTGTGGTAGGAATCAAACCCGCGACCATCTTGTCTAAAGGTCGACGTCTTACTTGTAGACGACCAAGGCGCCCCCCCCCCATTTAATAGTTTAACTATGGATCTACGTTCCTGACGATTTAGAAGCATGTAGGACAGATAAAACAATACGATCAGCGATCTTTTGTTGTGCTATGTTTTCTCTGAGTTTTGATTTATATTTGAAAGCTTCAAATAATAATACAATAATTATACATAAATATAAATTGGACGGCACAATTTGCGTAATTAACAAATTAAAAGTCAAATAATTTTGACCAAACACAACAAAATAACTCATGAATGAAACTGCTTTGTCCTAAAATTAACATCCACGGAAAGTCCACAGAGCTCACGCTGGTAAAACAAAAACAAAGAAACAAAAAGAAACACTGGGGAAAATGTGTAAAATAAAAAAAATATATATATATGTAAACCGTGCAGGAGGATGTTCTGGGAGACAATCAACTGTGAAGATCAATTCGTTCGCCTGGCTGCTGTCCTAGGAGAGACAACCCAGACCACAAATAACTGCCAACTTGCAGCAAAGTCAATGAAAACAGCTTGTAAAGTAGTCTGGAGTATAACAGAAAAAGCATACGATACAAGATGTAGTTTAACGCAACTTGCGGAACGTTCTTCTCACTATAAAAGTAATACCTTATATACGCGCACACACGTAAGTATGTTGTGTTTTTCATTTGGTAAAAAAACATCAGACGCTTATGTGATATTTATGCGCCAACACTTTCTATTACAAATATGCTGACAGCATTATTCCACATTATGTTTATACCCAAGCAGTTTAATATACACAACGCCATTTGGAAAGAAATGTAAAGAGTATACCAGCAAGACATTTCTATTAGTTGTTTTATTGCTTTGTTATTTTTTTCAGTTCAACTAATAGCAATAGATACAGTTTGTTTCTCTTGACGTTTTTGTTGTAGTTGAATAGATTCCTGTACAAAGCAACTGCAACCGTCATATTGAAACAGTTGACTTACCTGTTACTAATTACCCCCACCTAAGGATCTGCTATGTCAGCATTTTGCAACGTAAAAAAAAAAGTCCTGTCACGCCAAGTGGCACATAGGGAATATGGTGTTAGTGACCATAATTTTTATAGACCTTCGGCACATGATTTTTGGAGTGATGTGGTCGTTATTAAGCCCGTGCCGCGTTACGTTCCCAGAAGCAAATCCGGTACCCATTTAAAGCTTGGTGAACTCGGGAGCCGTCGATCAGGATCGATGCTGACCTCTTGTCCTTTGTAGTCCAGTTCACAAACCACTGAGCTATATTTTGTAACGTACCTAACTATTAGAGCCACGATAACTCAGTGGTTAGTGAACTGGACTACAAAGGACAAGGGGTAGGGTTTGATCCCAACCGACTGCTTCCAGGTTCACCCAGCCTCAAATGGGTACCGAATTTTTTTCTGGGAAAGTAAAGCAGCACGGACGTAATACCGACCACATTACCCCAAAACTCATGTGCTGAAGGTCTGTAAATATATAGGGTCACTAACACCATATTTCCCTATACGCCACTTGGCGTGACCGGGGGTACTTTACTTTTTTTTTTTTTAACCGAACTATTAACAACACAATCTTCTCACCATTACAACAATAATAATAAATAACTTTTGTGTTAGAACCATGAACTGGTGGCGAAGACGCGCATCACACAAGCAGAGCTTGAAGTTGTCTGCGACCCACAGTTGATGGCTTGTGCCAGCATCGGTGAACCAGAACCACCCAGACCCTGCTCCACCTCTCCTTGATGCCTCTAGTAACAGACTAACCTGTCTAGTCTGGCCAAGCAAGTAGGGATCGAAGAGGGAAGACAACCAGGTACTAAAAAATGTAGTGCTGAAATCGGATGTGTTGGGCCGAAAGGCGCAAATATCACAGTACTGCAAACTACAAAGACAGGGACGCCCGCTTAAACGTCATTTTAAGGTGGATTACGAAGAGGTGTACTCCATTAGTTATCGGGCGAACGCAAGCAAGCAAGAACAATGGACAGTAAAACGCAACCTGCTAACATATGAACGTTTTGAAGGGATGAGCCAAGTCTAGTCAAATTAAAAACATGGGAGAACAAGATGAAAAACTGAGAGAGAGAGAGAGAGAGAGAGAGAGGGGGGGAAGCTAAATAAACAACACCTGCTTACGCAACTAAATGAAAACTTAACAATTGCAATATTTTTTTTTTCAAAATAGTTTAGTTTAGTCGACAGATCATCCTATTTGCACCTGGCCACACACATAAGTGCTGAATATGTCCTTCCCAGTATGTCCATCAGTGTGTGTGGAGATTCTAGTTCTGTATTGATTTGTTATTCTTTATGTCTCCCCACAGATCGCTCGTTTCTGACATCTCCAATTTTGACAGGATGGTCGCGCGGTCTGAACATGGTTGTAGATGCACAATCATTGACCGAATCATTTTATCGAAATCTTTCAATGTAACGCTATGACATTTCATTTTCTATGATTATAATGTAAAAGAGGCAGAGGCAGATCAAGACTAACACGGACGCGTAACATCAAAAGATGGACAAGTCAGCCTATGACAACCTGCATCATCAAAGCAAGAGACAGAGCGGAATGGCGCTCCGTGGTAGCCAACCTTCTATACGGAGACGGCACTCAATGATGATAACGATATATGGACATGGTGTAAGACCTTAAATCAGTTCTGGTTCACTGAAACTGAAGCAAATAATAGAGCCTCAAATCACTGACCGTTTTCATCAATCCAGCAATCTTGTCCCAGTTCCGCAATTTCAAAATCATTCTTCTGCTCCTTTTCTCTTTCACTGATACCTAAAAGGTGTCGTTGTTTATATCATTTGTCGTTCTCGTGCTGCTCGAACTGTCTGAATTAGTGATTTTCCTTTGTTGTTACATGTCTCTATCACTGCATCTATCCATCTTCTTCTGGGTCTTCCTCTTGGTCTTCTTAGAAGAACGCCCTTGATGGTGATTGGTAAGGATTCGTTCAAAATCATTACTGAATTTATAACGTAGATTCCGATACGATTTGCACTGAACTGTTCCCAAGTTACACTTATGTCGAAAGATGTGTTAGGACAAAATAATGGATTCCGAGGATAAGACGAAACGTGGTGTGGTCTTGCCGTTGCCGTAATAATGAAGACCTTCAAAATTCAAACTAAGCAATTTAGATAATGGAGCTCTGATAAAACTGTGACTCGTCTAGCAACTCTCTAAAACATCATTTATTATTACAACGGCAAAACGGGACGCAAACAGAGAGATTTATGTGACAAAAACCACGCCAACAAACTAAGCAATTTAGATAATGGAGCTCTGATAAAACTGTGACTCGTCTAGCAACTCTCTAGTACATCATTTATTATAACAACGGCAAAACGGGACGCAAACAGAGAGATTTATGTGACAAAAACCACGCCAACACACTAAGAAACAAATATAAT
The DNA here is from genome assembly GCA_032433765.1 of Megaustenia siamemsis. NCBI lineage: Eukaryota > Metazoa > Mollusca > Gastropoda > Stylommatophora > Ariophantidae > Megaustenia > Megaustenia siamemsis. The sequence goes on along the minus strand of JAVIAB010000139.1, from coordinate 78,262,003 downwards.
ACAAACACAATGGTTTGACCACTTGAAGGGAATGCCTTGTGATTCCATACCATTTATGATATAAGAAGACAAGAATAGAGTAGCATGCGCTTCGTATTTTGCTTTTTTCTTCTTCCTCTTCTTCTCTCCTCCTTTGCCCCCTTCTTCATTTTCCTTTCAGAGTTGGAAGGAGATATAGTTTGCTGTCTTTTGCTTTTCTCTTGGCTTATCTTGTTTTACAGTTTCCTATTGTTTCTAACATTTCATCAAACCATCCTTTTCGTGGTCGGCCTTTGGGTCTGGTATTCTTGCTGCTACCTAAAGAAGATGGAGAGACAATATCAAGGAAACTCATAAGAAAAGTTAAAATTTAAATTTACTGGTTTCTTCGATGATCGAAATGATGTTCTTGTTTATAACTCAGAGGCCATTCGTTTGTTGGTTCAAACTGGCCGTCACATTAGTGCGATATAATTTACTCAGGCAGCAGGTCTTTAAGCACCGTTTCACTGTTCTGGACATGTAGTAACTTAACAATGAAGCTGCAAGTGGTTGACATAGCATATGATTCTTCTATTTCTTCTGCGATAAACTGCGGCTGTGCATTTTTCTACGGAAGGGTCATGAACAAAAGGTTGCGTTTGAGATCTTCACCGGTTAATCATAGTTTGTTATGCAGAGATTTTTCATATTTGCGTTCTTAGGATGTTGAGGGTACTGCAGGACGTAGGATATGTTCTGGATGATCCGCAGTCGCTTGTTGCAGAGTCATTGAGTTCTATCTTGTATACCTGTACACGTTGTGATAACTTGTACAGTAATAATATCATATTCTCTTTTTTTTCTGCGATGGCCTGTTGATCAGGTGGTCCTGATGTGATCCACAGCTGCAGCGAATCATTTTCCGTCCGAGACGATTTCTAGGTTCGTCTAAGCTTCGAAAATGGGTGCCAGGTTTATTTATATATATACAACTGTATATATATATATATATATATATATATATATATATATATATTGTTGTTGCGTTCGCCAGCTTTTACCTCTGACGAAGTCCCTAGAGACTGAGAACTAAATTTTGCATGTTAATCCGTTTTTCCCTGCCAGCCATGTGTACAGGGGTCCCTCACCGTACAGGCAGATAAGTCCGCCTTCAAAGGTACTCATATTTTTTCCGTCCATGAGTAATTGACTTTTCAAGCCGGGCCTCGCTGCTGAGACCCAGGCGTGGTTGTCGCAGGAGAAATCATAAATAAAAATCACAACTGGTGCAGCCGGGATTTAGACCTACAACCTCTCTGTTTCGAGGCCGGCTGACTCGTGACCAACCAGTCCCCATTCTTTCTTGTATTTTCAGCAGGTTTCTTCAGGTAACTTCATTCCTATTTTTTGTCTTCCTCGTCTACCGAATCTTTCTCAATCTCTTATAAATCCATATTTCTAGGGCTTGAACTAGAAATACAGAACTGAAAAATGTTGGCATGTACCATGAGACATTGGACAAATTTCACCTGAACATCTGTCAAAGAATGTTCAATTTATATCAAAGGAAATAATACATAAAGCATGAACCAGTCCCCCATTTTTAAAAATTTGAATTTGTCTGCGAGGAAAAGAGAAGGGATGGGAAGTGGGCTTGGATGGTTGAACAGGGAGGTCTGACATGATACTACCGCTTAACTATAACTTTATAGAAGATATTGAGAAAGCATATATGCGATCACTAACAACATATTTCACATACACCACAACGTCTATATAGAAGGTCTACCATTTACATTTAACAAAATAGTATTTCAGGTCCGATGACAGTCAAACCACTAAAAACCTACATTCTTTGTTGCTTCTTACAGGACAACAACTTTTGCTCTGTGTTCGTGACGATACTTGGCAAATTTCCCAAAGTTTAACCCAAATTGTTCATCTCCCTCTCGACTGCTCATCTCTCGCTGTCTGTGTAAACGGTTTCTGCATCTAGCAGTAGATTTTTTGTTTGATTCCTAGTGCTGGAAACTTTTCAATAAATCCAATCAGAATACGTTGATACCAGTCTAGCAGACTTAGGGAAAGTAATACTGAATTATTGAGTTATTTGTGGGTCATCATCATTGCACTGCGATCATGTCCATAGGTGCTCAGAGATCCCCTCCTCAGCAAGTCCCGCAGTTTCCAGCGGCTGACGACCCTAGACTTAGGGAAAGTAATAATAGAGAAAGAACGATTTTCAGTTCGCTATTTTCAGTATAGGATAGGCGCACAGAACGTCGTGTGTGCATATCAAGGGCTGAAAGTAGACCGTGACCCAAACCTGACTGCTGACGTCAGAATCAGCGAAATAGACTTGCATCGCATGAACTGAATCAATTCAACGCGCGCGAAGCGATGTTTTTCTCAAGTTTGTGTTGTAGGTATTCATGATTAGTATAGCCACAGAAAAACAATAGAACGCAGATACTTTGCCTAAATCGAACAGTTTTAAACGGAGACTTCTGGATATCCATCATTATAATTTCGGATGTGTGAACATAGGAAGGTAAATAAATAAATTGGTACTACTTTCATTGCAATTTAATTTGTATTGTGTCACACTGTCGTCTCCTTATTACTACTTTCATTGCAATTTAATTTGTAGTGCGTCACATTGTCGTCTCCTTACTACTACTTTCGTAGCAAATTAATTTGTATTGTGTCGCACTGTCGTCTCCTTACTACTACTTTCGTAGAAAATTAATTTGTAGTGCGTCACATTGTCGTCTCCTTACTACTACTTTCGTAGCAAATTAATTTGGAGTGCGTCACATTGTCGTCTCCTTACTACTACTTTCGTAGCAAATTAATTTGTAGTGCGTCACATTGTCGTCTCCCCCCCCCCTCCCCAAAAAAAAAACCAAATACAAAATATGATTCGGACCAAAAAGATCCCCCCATCATGAATCTGGACAAAGAGTCAAGTTCGCATTATCCTGCAATTTGACTGCTGATGAAGAAGGACCAAAAGGTTAGTAGAAAGAAGTGAATAATGAACAGAAGCGATTTTTTAAATTAAATCCATTTATTCAGATACGGAAGCCGAGCAAGAAAGTAGACCAATTGTACCACTCTTTACGCAAAGAAGTGTCCAAGAAAAGCGAAGACTCATCTCACCGCTTCCCAATGGCAATATTGCGCTACCTATTGATACCTCATAGTTGTTGTCACTGATATGTCATGGTACTTTAGTTCATTTGCTCAACTGTGTAAAGGTAAAGGTAAAGTACCAGACTTGAACCGGCGTCTTAGCACACGAGTTTTCACCCATATGTGCTCGGCTGCCTGTCCAGAAGTGTTCGGAGACTTCCGGATAGTGTCGCTTGAAGCATGGACACTCACGATGCAAGGCGGCATTTCTCACCTTCCCAGAGTACTACCCTGGTACCAATTTCTATCAGTGGCTGGGTCGACCGCGGGGGTATTTTTTTCCAACCACGAGTACAACTCGCACTGCTTTCAACGGGAATCGAACGCGGGTTGTCCGAACGTCGGTAGCCCAGTCAGATGATTTTCCCAAGTAGGCTACCGAGGCCCCAAACTGTGTCTTTCCAGGTAGATAAAACACAGGTTTATTTTATTATACACTGAAAATGACTAGAAGATGCTATATCTTAACATAGGAAAATATTCTGTGGTAAAAAATTGAATATGACATCACCTAGAACTATTATATGTCTCATATCTTTGTGTGCATGTTTATGTTAGTGATATCTCGTGTCTTTGTGTGTGCATGTCTGTGTTGGTCACATCTCGTGTCTTTGTGTGTGCATGTCTGTGTTAGTCATATCTCGTGTCTTTGTGTGTGCATGTCTGTGTTGGTCACATCTCGTGTCTTTGTGTGTGCATGTCTGTGTTAGCCACCTCTAGTGACTCGGGCAGATGGTGCTCGTAAACCTGGGAGGGCCGACCATCTAAGGGCAGAATCCCCCTACAGAAAAGACAATCTGCTGCCTTGCAGGAAGATTGGGGACAATCAAAGGCTAAGGAAAGCAAACCTGAATAAAATGCTGACTGAAATCGGATGCACTGGGCCACGGGCGCAGAACACAGTGCAACGTTTTAACGGGTGTTCAATTAGAGTGGATCTGACAGACTCTAATTGTGATGTTCTGTCTGTGGGGGCGATCAACACACTTAGCCTGACAGCTGACTTCATGTGAGAGTCTGGAATCCTACTCTGATTGAGTCCTGATCGCAGAGAGAGAGAGAGAGAGAGAGAGAGAGAGAGAGAGAGAGAGAGAGAGAGAGAGAGAACAATCACATTTGTGAATCGTTGATATTTGTGTAACGATCATGAATGACTAAAATATCATACACATATAAATATTGACTTTAGCTAGAATGTTCAGTTATGTGTGTGTGTGTGTGTGTGTGTGTGTGTGTGGTGTTACAAAATGAAACTATCTGCAGACTAAGCATCAATTTTAAGAATTAATGGAATATACTAGTATCAAGAGATCTTCATCAATAAGTAAAGTAAGTAAAGTGCCCCGTCACGCCAAGTGGCGTATAGGGAATATGGTGTTAGTGACCATAAATTTTACAGACCTTCACATGTCTTTTGACATTTTACAGACCTTGCACATGATCTTTGGGGTAAAGTGGTCGGTATTACGTCCGTGCCGTTTTACTTTCCAAGAAAAAAATCCGGTACCCATTTAAGACTGGGTGAACCCGGAAGCCGTCGGCTCATCTTCATCCATAAACACTGCTAAATTCACAAGATTATATTTTTAAATGCCACCTTGAGATGAAAACAAACAACTGTAACAAAAGAAACAAAACCATGAAACTCGAAGTGTGCTCGTCTACTGTTCCAGTTAAATTTATAAAATATGGCGAATTTTTATATTGGAACAACACCCGCCTTACAGTTCATGCAGTCTTTTCTTCTTTTCCTCTTCTGCGTTCACCACACAGCTATTCCTCTTCATCGTCCGCCCTTACAATGAAGCTAATCGGCCGTAGATGAGCTGTGTTGTAGTTCACAGGAATCTGTAATATTTGTACATTTCCACTAAAAATACCCGTCTTCAGCGTTGCATTTCAGAGTATTGATTGCCTCTCCTCTCAATCCCCACTCGCTTGACCAGGCTGGTTAGTCACTTTTTAGAGGCACCACGACAAGGTGGGGTAGGATCTGGATAGTTGAAGTTATTCGCCGATTCTGGTAAAAGCGATCAGTTACGATGCTGACAGGCTCCTTTGCGCTTATCCCACACCAGGGTAGCTCGCTGGGAAAGTGAGGAATGCCACCTCGCATCGTGAGTTCCGATGCTTGAAGTGACACTATCCTCAAGCCTCCTACTTCTGGATAGGTGGCCGAGCACATATGGGTGAAAGTTTGCTTGCTAAGACGCCGATTCAAGTCTCATACTTTACCTTTACCACGCATTAAATTTGTTTTTAAAAAATAATGAATGAGATTTTTTTTTGCTTGTAAAGTACGGCGGCATGGTGTGATACTTACTAGACCACGCAATTCGCAGCTGTGTTGGTGGACATGAAAACTGTTGGTACCAACATGTCAAAGTCAGTGAACCAGAACTGAACAAGATCAAACACTATCTGAAATATACTAGTCTGGCCTAGTGGGTAGCGATTAAAACAAGGGTAGACAATCCACGTGCTACAAAATATTGTACTGCAGTTTGATGTGTTTGTCTGAAAAGGTTTGTGTGTGTGTGTGTGTGTGTGTGTGTGCGTGCGTGCGTGCGCGTGTGTGTGTGTGTGTGTGTGTTTGCATTCGCCAGTATTCATCTCTGGCAAAGTGCATATAGTTTAGGAACTGAATTTTTCGTGTTAATCCGTTTTTTCCCTACCAGCCGTGTGCACAGGGGCCCCTCGCCGCACAGGCAGATAACTCCGTCTTCTGTGGTACTCATATTTTTTCCATCAATATGTAATTGACTTTTCAAGCCGGGTCTCACTGCTGAGAGTAGAAAGGATACGAGGCCAGGCACCACGAGTCTATCTTGTTCGTTCTGCGGATGGATCTCTCTATGCAACACTGGCAGATTCAGCCACGAGAGAAGCTGTTCAGCAAAGCAACATCCAGCATAAGACACTAATCATCATCATTAAGTGCCGTCTCCGCATTGAAGGTTGGCTACCATGAAGCGCCATTCCACTCTGGCTCTTGCTTTGATGGTGCAGATTGTCATAGGTTGACTTGTCCATCTTTTGGTGTTACTCGTCCATATTAGTCTTGGTCTGCTTATGCCTCTTTACCTTGTATTTTCCCTTCCAATATTACTTTTAGTAGGCTGTTGTGTCTTTTAACATGCCCCAAAAATTTTATTTGTCTTGTTCTAATTGTGTTTAGTAGTTCTCTTTTCATTGTTTATTTATTTTAACACTTCCTCGTTTGTTTTCTTTTCTTTCCATCCAATTCTACCTATTCTTCTATAGATCCACATTTCAAAGGCTTCAAGTCTCTGTTCTGTTTTCTTGTCTAATGTCCATGTTTCTGCACCATACAGTAATACTGAGAAGATGTAACATTTTGCTATCCTTAGTTTTAGTCCTGGTGTTATTTCTTTTGATGTTAGTATATTTTTCATGGCATTAAAATAACTTTTTGCCATACCTATTCTTTGACACTAATATTTTTACTAAAGTACTGACTTATAATGAATACTTGCTACCAACCGTCTGTCAAGACACCAAAGGCCATATACGAAACTATAACATGTAAACGTTAAATATTAGGATCTCTCATTGTATCTGCGGGTTTCAATTTGACAATTGACTTGCAAATATAGCAATTTGACGTTAATTTCTTTCTTTTACATCCGGGTTTCGATTAAAAATGATTAGCTGTACACCACGTTGCGACTGCGCCTAGAAGTGAGATATTTATTTTCCACCCACTCTTCCACCACACCCCCCCACACACACACACACCCAGCCCCCCCCCCCCTCTTCCCCCCCCCCCCCCTTCCCTCCCGCCAGTTCAAAGAAAATATAGATGTTGATTGTTGATCTAATGTCACGTGGTAGAAGAGCGCTGAAATCTTTAAATCCAAAAAGTTGATGTGCTGGAGACTGCATTGTCTTTATTGATTCCTCTGGTACTACTGGAGGATATCAGTCATCGTGATACTGCAATACTAAGTCTTCTTTATCAACAGACCCCCAACACTTCTGGAACTAGAGAATGGGAATAAATGTTGCAAAGATATTTCTGTTTGATAGAAATAAAATCTAGACTCAGAGGTGTTGGTTTTCGCTGATTGCGAATAGCGATATTTGGTTCTCTTATACATGGGAATCGTCAATTTTGAGATTGAATATGCGCTGGAGACCCTGACTCTCAGCTAAACGCAAATAGAAAAACTGAAAAAGGACACAGAATGAGGCCTTGCATCTAGTTGTGTGCCTGTTGAACCTTCATTTGCCAACTGATCTGCTTTCTCATTTCCTGGTATTCCACAAAGAGATGGGATCCACTGCAGGGCAACCCTGTGGTGCTTGCAGAGTTCAGTCAATAAGGTCTGCAAATGTGGTAATTTTCTGGATTGTAGAGCCTGGAGTACTTGCATCTGTCAAAAACACTACAGGCTGTGGGCTAATATTACTGTTCAACAGTTTTTTTTATTGCCAACTTTATTGCTTGGATTTCTGCATCATCTATCTATCTATTGACCTTTCGAGCCGTAACCGGCCCATAGGGCGTAGACCAAGATACACCTTCTCCTATATGAATTTTTGTTCTAGCAGTTTTCTTTTAAAGATATTTTATCAAATCTCGCCATCTGTCTCTGTTCTGTGCAAGCAGTTCTATCTCATTGAGGGAGCCGATTCCTGCTGCTCTTGCCTCTCTCATCAATGTTCTTCTCAGTGTCTCCCTGGGTCTTCCTCTTTTTCTTTTACCTGTTGTTTCCCATATGAGGGCTTGCTTTGCTATTCGATTATTATCTCTTCTCATCACATGTCCAACGTATGACCATCGTCTTTTCTTTATTACTGAAGATATTAGTGGTTGATTGGCGATTTCTCTAATTTCCTCGTTTGTTTTGAATCTGCATCATCATTGTGACAATATTTCCCTGTTGCTATTTTATTCATATCCCTAGTGTTATTTGGGTACTCTACATAAGCACCCGCTCCCCCATTCTTTACTGCATTCTGTGTTGATCCATCTGTCTTCTTCTTTCCTTCCTCATTTACCTTTCAGTGTCGAGAGGAGATATAATTTGCGGTCTTTTGCTCTTCTGTTCGCCTCTGCTGCTGTTATGTTTCCTAGGGCTTCTAATATTCCATCGACCCATCTTTTTCGTGGTCAACCCTTGGGTCTGGTGTTCTCACAACGTTTGTTGAAGGCTCGTTGTGATGTGTTTTGATCTGTCTGCCTTGTCACGTGGCCAAACCATTTTATCTGTTGTTTCCTTATATATTCTATGGCGGGGGCTATTCCTAGTTTTTGTTTTTTCTCAGTTCTTCATTTCTGATCTTATCTCTCAGACTGTTTCTTGTCATTTGTCTAACACATTTCATCTCTGTAGAGCTTATTTTTCTTATTGTTCTTGCATCTAGGGTTCAGGTCTGGCATTGGTAGCACAACGTTGGGATGAAGATTGTATTGTATAGTGCTCGTTTTGCCTCCAGAGTTATTTCCTTGTTGGACAATAGTGGTGATAACTGTCCAATGGTTTGACAAGCTTTGTTGCATCTTGATTCTATCTCTGCTGTTTGGGAATTGTCGTTTGTCATTAGACTTCCTAGGTATTTGAATTCCTCTACTTGTTTTAGTTGTCTGCCTTCTATTGTTATGTTGATGTTTTTGTTTATTTTTGGCGACATTCATGACTTCTGTTTTGTTGATGTTGATTTTCATGTTGTATTTTGTGCCTGAGCTGTTGAGTTTGTTTAAGTGTTCTTGTAGTCTTCTATTGTTTCATGTATTAGTGCCTGGTCGTCTGCAAATAAAAGCTCGTTGATCTCCTCTGTCTCTGATGGGTTGGCTAGCTTGCATATATAGTCCATGTATGTAGTATACAGTTAGGGGGGGGGATAGTACGGTAGTCTTACACCTGATCTAACTTCGAAGTGGTCTGTGTAGCCTGCTGCTGTTCTGACCCTGCAGCTGCTGTTGATGTAGATACTTTTAATTAGGTTGGTTAGATGTTGGATCTAACTGTGTACATACGAATCCATAGGTCTTGTGGGTATTGTTCATCCAGGAAACTGAAAGTTATTGTTTTACGCTGTAGAATATTCTGTTCTTCTTTGTCAAATATTCCTTTCACTTCTGTCCATCGAGGATGAGATTGAAGTACTGACGGACACTGTCTGATTTACAAAAGAAAAAAAAAGCAAGACCAGCTTCAAGACAGAAAGAAGAATATAAATGACAAGATAAACAAAAAGACAATACTATAATTAATATCTTTTTAAAATGTAATACTCTGTAGTGGGAAATACAAATATGAGGTAACTGTTGAAAAGACGAATATACTCGTACTAAGAGTTTACAAATAGCGTTGGAAATAAAATATAGACCTCAAAGAAATGGATAATATGATATAATGCCACTTGTTTGTTCAATAACCCTGAGCGAAAGGTTATCAACTGCAGGTGGTAAGGCGAATATTATGTGTTATGGTAGATATCACATTTGTCCATCAACTTATGATAAGCATAAAACTATATACATAAATAAATAGTACTTTGTGCAGAATATTTTTTTCGTGTTAGTAAATATTTGTTTGTGTTTCATATGAAGGTGACGTTAGTAATGCTAAAACAACAGAGGCAATCTTTACAACCCAAGCAGATACTTTCAATCTCTCTTTTTTGTGATTTCTGTTCTTTTTCGTTTGCTTATTAGCAGAGAACGCTAATACACTATGTTTAGCAACATGTGCTTTTACCTCTCTACCTACCTACCTACTTACCCACCCACACGTCCGTCCGTCTGTCTATTAGTCTTTTGTCCTTTCGAGCCGAAGACGGCACACAGGGCAGAAATTGTAGTCTCTATGTTCGACGATCTTTGTAATAAAGTGTCAGGCTATGCTCAGGACCCGCATTGCATTTCGCTCCTCAAAGCCTGCAAGGGAGCTGAAACAAGCTTTCGTTGCCTCTCGCTTCAGTGTTTCTCTAGGTCAGCCTCTTTTTCTTTTACACTCTGATTACAATTTTAGGGCTTGCTTTAAGATTGTATTGTTGTCTTTTCTCATGGCATGGGCAACATATGACCACCTTCTTCTCTTGATTATATATGATATTTTTGGATGCTTTGTCATTTCTCTTATTTCTGAACTAGTCTTGAATTCATACCATGTAAACAAAATATTTTCCTAAGGCATTTGCCTTCAAATGCACCCAATTTACTTTCTATTTCTCCCGTTGTTTTCCAGCTCTTGCGTGCATAGGTAAGGGTAGATAAGACATTTCATTTGAAAATCATGAGCTTTGTTCTTCTGCTTAGTGATCTCGATTTCCAAATTTTATTAAGGTTTCTAAAAGTCATTGCAGCCTTTGGTATTGAATTCTACTTTCTTTCTTTGTGTCCCCTTGATCAATGTAGCTTCCAAGACATACAGAGTGATCTACTTATCCCACTGCTTTTCCTTCCATGTATATTTTTTTCTCTTGGACAAATGTATTTTCATTGCTTTCGTCTTTTCTTGGTTGATTATCTCAAGTTCTATATTCCTAGCCATTGACATAGCATTTGTTTTTTCTTGCACCGTGTTCACATTACTACTGATAAGATCGATGCTGTCCGCAAAATCAGGGTCTTCCAGTTAGATGATCAAGATCCATACCCACCTCCTCGTGGTCGCTTTGGTAACACACTAAAATGTCTGGTCAAGAAACTAGAGATCGATAGAGAGCGCCACACAATGCTAAAAAATGCCATGTTATTGTATTTCTCCGAGCGCATAGATCCCAGCTTGTTGTAAACCACAACATAATACATCTTACGTCCTTTTAAAGGAGATAGACACAAACATCCTGTGTGTGAGGCCGCTGTAAAGCTGGATGAAACGTGTAAAAGTAAACAGAAAGTTGTATGTAGTAGCTTTACTAAAAAATAAAACAGTTCACAAGATTTTTCGGTCACAGGTCTTCGTATGTTGATAACAAACACGCGCAAAAACAATTACGTAGATAGATTTCTCCTTACCTTTAGTCACATCCTTGTATAGAGAAATCGACATGGGGTGGAAGGAGCAAGTAGTACGAACCCCTGACCAGTAGTTGGCCAAAATATAGACCAGTAATAATCATGTGACTACACGGACAAAACAAGAACATCTGTTTACAATTAGGAACAGTCAGATACGGTAAGAAGATACAAATAAAGAAAGAGAGTAAATGAAAACCCTTACCGGACCGAAGTATTAAGAAGATACCCTGTTGTATGCATCCACCAGATCTATAGCAGCAGCACATGTCTCCTCTCGTCTGTGGAAGCCTTCGAAGACATCATAGGCAAATACTGCCGCATTGAGCCATGTCTCTTTGTTATATCTATAACCTCCGAGTGTGGAAGGGAATACGCGTTTCTGTTCAAGGCGACAGGTGAGGACACGTGCAACTATTTTCTCCAGCAGCTTGCCCGCAGTGTTCTGCATTGTGATGAATCTGTAGGCACTGATCTGAGAATGGTCCTTGTTTGGTTTCGGTAGCGGTAGTAAGTAGCTGTGTAGCCACTCCTCCTTAATCTGGCCACTCCGAATACTGGCATTAAACTCATTGGCCAGTGTTGTCAAGTCGTCATCAGCTAAATCGCCTATGTCATCATACCGAACACCATCTGGACCAGGAGCAGTGTTGTGTGACCTTTTAAGTGTCGTGCGAATGGTATCGGTTGTGATTGTGAGATCTTCTTCCAGCCCTACATACTCACACAAATTTGACAAAGATCCCCGTATCCTCATTCTTACAGCCTCATTTCTTTGGTCCGTCTGCTCAATGTAGCGGGCAAGCAGGGCCTTCCCTTTGCTCTCATCAGATTTGTGCCATATCTGGCCTGTGCTCTGAAAGTCTGGTATACCTCTGTGTCGTGGTGTGCCATTCATGCACTGATGAAGGCGCCAGAATATGGCGAGCGATTTTTCTGAGCACACTTTTTTACAGAAGTCATCCCATTTGGCATCCTTAGCCTGCTTAGCGCATAGTTTAAAGTGCATCATTTTTTGGTCGACCTCTACTTTCAGACGCTTCAAGAGCTCAGGTTGTACCATTTGAATATCTCATGCATATGCTTCTCAAACTGGCGGTGAACCCCTTCCTCATTAGATGGATCGCCGCGGCACTGTTTCAGAGGAAGGTGATACTCAGATGTGGAAGTTGGTCTTCCGAGCCAAGATCCATTTGTCCTGGGCTGCCACAAGGCTCACCATTGTCACCAGTTCTATTTAACGTGTACACAATAACGATCACGGCCCAACAGCTGGATGGGAGGGGAAGAACTATGACTTTTGCTGATGATATTCTGGTATATCGACAGGGAAGAGACAGACGGGGAATCGCCTCCACAATGCAAGACGAACTCGATCGCATTTCTTCCTGGTGTGGGGTTTCAGGTGCCTTGGTTAATCCTAATAAAGCATCAGTTTCATGGTTCTCCCTTAACAATCATATCGTTAATACAACCACACCGGTAGTACGAATGGGAGCTGATGAGGTGACCAGGGACAAGTTGATGACATACCTCGGAGTTAAGTTTGATCGCAGCCTGTGTTTTCGGGACCACGTCGACCATGCGATAACAAAATCCCGCAAAGGATTAGCCGCCTTGAAGGTCATGGCAGCTGCCAACATCGAGCAGAGGCTACTTATTCTTCTGTTCCAGGGATTAGTCCTCGCACCAATCGAGTATGCCCTGGCCATTCTTACTGTCAGTACGACTCAAATTGATAGGCTGGAGAAAATACAAAATGAAGCCATGCGCATTATCCTGGGATGTACGAGGGACACTCCCTGTGTAGCAATGAGGTATCTTCTTGACTTTCCAACCATGGATGACAGAATTAAGATCTGGAGAGTACGAGCATACCTGAAGATTAGTACAGATACAGAGCATCCATTGCACCACGTGCTCAACACAGAGAAAGGTACCAGGCTAAAAAGAGGCAAATCATGGGTGGGCCGGGCAGAAGATGTCATCAAACAGGTCTGTGGGCTTACCAATATCAGCGTTGGTGAGGAGTGGATACCGGTGCCTACGTCATTCAATGGAACTTTCTCATGTATTGTCACACTCGACAGGAAAAGTAGGGAACAGAACCCGGTCACGGTTAATGCTGAGGTCAACGGTCTCATCTGCGATAATACCGATGAGAAAGATGCAGTCATCTATACAGACGGATCTGTAAGACGACACGAAAGAAGTGCATGGGCATTTACAGCACGCTCAGCAGGCAGAATAGCCAAGGAAGACAGTGGTGCATACGCCATGACCACGAGTAGCATGACAATGGAGGTGATGGCAGTGACCAAGGCATTCAAATGGTTAGAGTCACAAGACTACATCCACGCATGTATACTGAGTGATTCGATGAGCATGATAAAAAAGTGGAGGCGGGCTATGTACGCATGCAATGGGTAGAGTCGTTGCAGAAATCCAAAATAAGTAAGGTCACCTTTGTCTATGTCCCTGGACATGCGGGAGTACGGGGAAATGAGAGAGCGGACAGGTTGGCTAGCTGCGCTGTCGTTGAGGACGGGCAACCGATGGATCGGGCGGACATCATCAATGCCCTTCGAGATGTTGGAAGAGCACAGGACTTCGACAAGCACAGATCAACGTCACTTCTTCGGATGATGGAAATGGGAGTTAAGATGGGCACGGCCAGAAATGAGAAACTTGGTGGCCGTGTAAGAAGACTTATCAACCAACACAGAACTGGAGTCGTCAGTCGCTGGACACTGAGGGAATTGCTGAGGAGGGGATCTGAGCACCTATGGACATGTTCGGAGTGCAATGATGATGACCCGCAAATAACTCAATAACTCAGTATTAAGAAGAGAGTGTCCCTACGAGAGTGGAAGAGAGTACAGCTAGGGGGAAAACATGTTATGACAGAACAATGAAAGGAATGGACCCATCTTGGAGAGAGTCAGGACGGACTATTGGTCGATTCTCTAGGATGAATCGGCTGAGATCATTAGCGGAGCAGGGTTGCCAGATATATTTTTGGATTTTAGGCCAAAAAGTGTTGAAAAAAAGCCAAATTAGGCCAAATAGTCAATTGAAAAGCCAAAAAAAAGGCCAAACATTTCTGCTATACTCACATCACATGAAACTCTCCAGATCAAGATTATTAACGTCATCCGCATCAGAGCTACCTGATTCTACAGCATACAAATTCTCTGATGTAAATTCTTTGAGCATTTTTGCTGATGGGATGAAGTCTTTACAACATTTGTTTGAAAGCAACAGTTCTGCTCTAATCCTGACAATAGAGTCAAGCAAATGCAGTTGCATCTTATTCCTTGCTTTTGTCTTCACTGACGTTACAATGGAGAAAATTCTTTCAACTATGGCATTGCTGCATGGGGTGATCAGACAAGTTAGGGCAAAGTTGGCTAACTCTTTGAATGACTGATGCTGATGTATGCCAATCCAAAACTGTTCACTGTCAGTAGGAAGTCCATCTTTCTTAAACATGGTATCTTCTTTCCAATCAATCAATATAATTTTTCTGTATTGTTCTTCAATAGTGCTGATGTTACTTCCTGCTAGGTGTAAGAAGGGTAAGTCTGAAAACGTTGCTCTCGAAGCTTGATTTAAAATAATCCGTGGACTCAGCTTTGATAGATTTTGAAATATATTACTCGCCGAAGGAAGTCTACATGTTATTTGATTGAGAGCTTCCTCTAGCATACACATACATCTTTCTTTGACATTTTTAATTTCGTGATGAGCGTCAGTGTTGTTGTTCTTTTGTAGGAACGTATTACATTCTGTTAAAAATTTGATACCAAAATCAACTTGATTTATATCCTTTCTTTGTCCATTTGTATCATACAATCTGTTCTGAAGACTTGCCTTTTGTAAAAATAATTCTTGACACAGTTCATGAGGATCAGCTTTAGTTTGTTGAAAAAGGCCATTGAGTCTTTCAAATTCCTGCACAACGGGTGTTGCGAAAACAAAGAACAAGTAATTGTTATAATCTAACATCATGTCCTTTAACAATCGTGCTTTGTATTTTGTGTCAAACTTTGACTGGGCTAATTCAGTACTCATGAAATAAGCCTTTAGCTCTTCCCAATTCATCAGAATATTAAACATAACTTTTCCTCGCACAAGCCATCGAGTAGCTGATGGTTTCTCAAAAGGCAGTGGAGCAGTTCTGGTTGACTCATATTCTGTAGGTGTATTCATCACTGTAAATAATTCTTTGTAGGCTTCTCGTCTTAGGCTACTGTGGGAAAACCATTGCGGTATTTCTGATAGTAAAAATCCTATATTTGACGGTAGCTTAGCTACTGCATAATAAATGCAAAGTGCCAAAGAATGACAAATACATTTCAGCTGTACACATGAAGGAGATACATTTCTTAATCTAGACCACACTGAGTTGTTACAGCCAACCATGTTTGACGCTCCATCTGATGCAAATCCAATGCAATTTGTGAGACTCTGGCCACATTTTTTTATTTCACCATCAATCAAATTAAATATGTTTTCTCCTGTTGCTTCTTGCACGGGAATTAGCCCAAGATACCCTGTTAGAATTTCCTGTTTTCTTTCACTGAAAAACCGAATTAAGATACACAAGTATTTTTGTGTGGAGACATCTGTAGATTCATCTAAAATGATGGCGTATTTCTTGTCCTGAAAGTCATGGATGAGATCCGTTTTTAGTGCTGGCGATATTATATTTTTTATTAAGCATGAACATTTAGTTCTGTGCAATTTGATGTTTCCTAATGTACTGCCCTGGCCATGTGCTGTCATAATTTCACTCAGATGGTCAATTGTGCGAATTGCACAGTGGCAGGTCATGCTTACAGCAATTTGGAGCTCTGCTGTTTTAACTTTATCGTTATTTTGTCTAGGACTTTGAGTGACACTAAGTTGTGTCTGACTATTTGATGGAACTCTCATCATGTGCTTAGATGATTTCTCATGATTTGAGATGTTTCCTCTTTTTGGTACAATCGTACACCGGCAGAGTTACAATATGCTGCCTCTGATCCATCAGAAGCTTTCATGAGCCATGGGTATGTTTCTTCCCAAATACTATTGTACTTACGATTGCTATCATAAGATGCTTTCCATTTCTTTGATGAAGAAGCCATGAGTAACACAAGTAATATCTTTATCAAACACAGCGTAGACTAATGTAAATAATTAGTCGACTTGTTAAGCGCACGTCCTAGGCACACTCCTGTACGACGACTCACGACTCACGACACGTTCGTTTTGTTTCAATTTTGAAAATGAACTATTTTGAAGAATATTCCTAGAATGAAACATTAAGAATTAAGACCTATGGATTCTGAAAGTGAAAGTAATTTGCAAAAGTGCGCCAAATTCTTATTAAAGTCAGATGATTTGATGCATTTTTGGAGCAAAATAATTATATTTTTAAAGAACTTTTACTGAAATTGTGGTTTATACTTTTTTTTTACTACTGGTTTAGAAAAAAAAGCCAGGAATAAGCCAAAAAACCCAAAAAAGCCAAAGAATTTCTTTAGGCCAAACAAAAACCAAAAAAGCCAGATTTGTGGAATTTGGCCTAAAAAAAGCCAAATTGGCAACCCTGTAGCGGAGTAGGAAGCGATGTCAGTAACTATAGGTCGTTTCAAAATATTTTGA
The DNA here is from genome assembly GCA_032433765.1 of Megaustenia siamemsis. NCBI lineage: Eukaryota > Metazoa > Mollusca > Gastropoda > Stylommatophora > Ariophantidae > Megaustenia > Megaustenia siamemsis. Next base: position 78,245,205 of record JAVIAB010000139.1, on the reverse strand, counting down.
AGGTGTTTAAAATTCCATATCTCTGCAACCAATTGATTGATAATGCTGAAATTTTGCATATGGTCTTGTGATTTTTTGGTCCCAAGAAGTACATTCATTTCCTCACCAACAAACGTATAGTTTTAAATATTCTTTATTTGAAGTATACAAATTTAAGGCATTTTGGTCAAACCATATATTTGGAGGAATTACCGCTTCATATGAGTGAGCACCCACGGACTTGTCATCTTGAACGTAATGCGCGCCAATTTCCCTGTTTTAAGCACTAAAAAACACATAAAACGCGTCATAGTTATAATTTTATATCCGGTGCATCCCATTTCCTGTCGTTTTGTTGTGATTTATGTGCAACGGCGTATCCTAATTATTGGGTAATTTCGTTAAATTTGTGATCTGTTAGTCAATGGGTATAAAAGTAAAGTTCCTTACATTGCAATCAGTGGCAATAAAGGTGTATAAATATTTTTGCATAGAAGCTAAGCGTGGAAAACTGTATCGAAGCATCTCAAAGCCAGAAAAGAGAACTATTCACACATTGGGTATAAGCAAACGCTTTTTTCAAACAAGTGCTTAAAGCTAACGGAGTGTCCAGTTCAATCAAGACTAGGACGCTAGGAAGAAAGAAAGTAGTAGATAGCTTTGACAAGGAAGTGATTAGAAGAGCAATTTGTAAAATGTTCGATTCCAAAGAAACTGTGACTTTAAGAAAACTGAAAATTCGACTGAGAGCAGAAAATGACATTGTTGTGTCGAAAACAACATTATGGAGAACTGTTAGAAGCATCGGTTTTACGTTTAGAAAGTACGATAGTGGTAGAAATGTCATCTGCGAGAAGCCGCACTTAGTTTCTATGAGGAGTAAATATTTACGTGAAGTACGGGAAATGCGTAACCAAGGTTATGATATTGTATTTCTAGATGAATCTTGGATAAATTCTCACCACACAAGTGCAAAGGAATGGCAGTTATCAGATGGAAGTATTAAAAGATGTGTACCCACCGGAAAAGGACAGCGTATTATAATGGCACATGCAGGCAGCCGAAAAGAAGGGTTGGTGAAAAATGCAGAACTTATATTCACCTCTAATTATACTGACAACAGGGACTATCACACCGAGATGAATGGCCATATATTTAGAGAGTGGATTGAAAATACTCTTCTTCCAATTCTAGACAGACCATCCTGTCTGGTAATGGACAACGCGTCGTACCACAACGCTGTGGCAGAAGAAGACAAAATTCCTACATCTACTAGTACAAAAGATGTTATAAAGATTTGGCTAAGAAAGGAAGGAATTCCATTTAACGAGGGATTTTTGAAACCTGAATTACTGTCACTTGTTAAGAAATCGCAAAAGACCAAAGTATTCCAAATAGACAAAATCATTCAACAGCATGGTCATACGTGCTTGAGACTGCCCCCTTATCATCCACAATTAAACCCCATTGAACTCGTTTGGGCAAAAATTAAAGGGCAGGTGGCAGCTGAGAATACAAGTTTTAAACTATGCGATATAAAAGGACTGACATATGCTGCTCTATCACAGATTGACAAAGATTTTTGGTGCAAATGTGAAGATCATGTCTTAAAAGAAGAAAATGACTATTTGAAAAAAGATGGACTATCGTTCGTTCAGCCCAGATTAGTAATCAATATGTTAGACTCCTCTGATTCAGAATAAATGAAATAATAATGGACGTTTTTATATGTCCGCATGATCAATCTTTAGCTAAAGTTGATAACGTTTTGAAAATGTAAAGATTCTTGATATGTGTACTGCAGGCATGCAAAGAAACTAAATCACTTTCATATGTCTTGTTTACGTAAAATAATGAAAGTCACATGGAAAGACATAAAACGAACAATGTAGCTCTTTACAGTGAAGAGGATCCCGTGCTTACATCGGACTCTTTAGTCACATGCGTACCCATAAACAATAACTTTGCTTGATATGTCATGCTCGTTATCGCTCGCAACGGATAATTAATTTTTTTAAATGTATTCTTTGTTGTATATTGTTTAAATAGTTTTCATTAATGGAACTGTTTATACGCTGATTTGTTTTAGACCGTATGTAAAGGCTATAACATTGACATTCTCATAGTATTTTAAAGAAAGTAAACAATAGAAAGTAAACAGTTGATAAACGCCTCCAACTTTCAAGTTGTGTAGAGACGCCTATGTCGAGAAGCTGATTTCCATTAATGTACGGTAAATTATTTTCTCCAGGAGCAAAAAGATACGCAAATTCACTGAGATCAAAGGAAAGTGCTGCTTCATGATGAAGCATACTTCCTACATCATTAAATTTTGTGAAATCGGTGGGACCTTGGAAAAACAAGGCCAGATGCAAAAAATCAAGTTTGTAAGTGCAGGGAAAGAGGAGATATTTCATGTTAATCGTGAACATTTAGATTTGAAACGACCAAATAGGATATCGTCAGGCACCCGGTGATCAGGACATAAAGTGACTAGAAACAGTTTTACCAGTCCCGAGAGATATGTCAGATGAGCTCTTGATAACGATCACATAAACATGCACCTTTCTATCACCTATAAGAGAAAGAGATAATATATAAGAGCTGAAAAGCTTACTTCTGTGGCATCTGTAATAAAAACTAGAATTCGGCAAGAAAGATGCATTGAAATCTTAATAAGACAATCCACGGAATGAGAGGATTGTCGGGCCAATTTAAAATTCATTCATTCATTTTCTTATCGGGTCGAAATCGACATAGAAGGTGGAAGTCATAGTTCTCCACGATTAACTGTTAGTTCTTGGTTGTTTCGTAGTCCCATGGTTTAGCCTTCACTAGTATTTGTTCTGCATAGCTATTCTCTGGGTCTGCCTTGTTTTCTTTTATCTGATAGTTTTCACATGAATGCCTGATGGGTAAGTCTTTCTTCATTCATTCTCAGCACATGACTGATATATTTCCAGCACCTTCTTGTTATAAAGCTCGATACGTCTTCTTATTCTGATTCGTCTCTTATCTGTTCATTTGAAATGCATTCTTTCCATCTTATGTTTGAGATCCAACGAAATTTGTTTTCAGAGGCATATAGTTTCCCATATAAAGTCTTGGTGAATTCCCCACTTTCACATATATATGTTAATACTAGTATCACACAAGAGTTGAACAGTCTAAGTTTTGTTTGTTCGCGGAGAATTTTGGATGTCCAGATGTTCGTCAGTTTGTTGAAATCTTTTGATTAATGCGATACGTGTCATGTTTTCTATTATATCATCTCTGGACATTTTGCTGCCTAGGTAAGTACAATTTGTAACTTTTTGTAAAATAAAATGACGATGTTGTATATTAAACTTCACTGTAAACGGCCATTAATTATTTTAAATAACACATTTTTGCAGTCAAGATGGTTTATTCCACGCTTGCTGTAACATGGTTTATTGTTTGTGTGGGTTCACTGCAAGTTCGGGCACAAATCACACCGGTAGGTACTTTACAAGTTGCACCGTTAAGTTTGTTAATTTCGTGCTCTCTAAAAAACAAGAATCAACTTCCGCTTTCTGACTTCACTGATGCTTTATTTCTCCTGTAAATGCCGCCATTTGTTATGAATGACTGAATGACTTCATTTAAATATTTTAATTTCTCATGATGTGTCCGAAAAGAGGAAAGTTGAAATGCTTGGTTACAACTGGCAAAATACAGGGAAAGAGAAATCGCGGACGACAAAGAGAGAAAATATATATAATTATATATAGCTGAGCTTGGTGAGTGTTGTGGAACGGAAAACAGTCAAGTTGGCAGTCAAGACCAGAGTTAAGAGAGGATCGGATTTACAAGAGAAGATCATTGTAGACAACAAAAATGTGGTTGCATAAAATAAATGAATGTTGGGTATGTCATGTGCATTTGATAAAAAAAAAAAAAAGAAGACATTTTGAATAAAACTAGTGTGCAAAGACAAATTTTGAAGCATGGACAGCTAGAAAATATTGTTACAAGTTACAGTTACAGCAGACAAGATAAAGACTTTAAAGAGTATTATTAATGAAAGACAAACAGAAAATACGATACTATCTATACTCATTACTCATTATCAAGTACCGGGCCTATTGGCGTAGGTAATTAATTATGTCTCTCCACAACTTTCGATCTCGACAGTTCTTTATCATTTCTGTTGACCTTCTGCCAAGCCATTCTCTTTTAAGCTGTCTGGTATTTTCTCTCTTTGCTACCCTCTACTCTACTATAGTATATCTTCGTCCCTCAATTTTCCCAGTTGGTACAATATATTCCAGTTGTTCTCTTCTCATTACATGGCCAAAAAATGATGATTGTTTCTTCCTAATATTGGAAATTAGCTCTCTTTTTGCTTTGGCCTCTTTCAGAACATTTTCATTACTCTTCTTAGCTGTCCATGGTATTCTCAACATTCTTCTGTAAAACCACATTTCTACAGACTCCAGTGATTTTCTTGTCTGTTGTCATATTGTCCATGATTGACATCCATATGTTAAGACTGGCTCTACATAACATTTAAGAACTCTTTTTCTTGTTTCTATTGTCAAAAATGGTTTGCATAGTACTATCATAGTATATTCCTCATTTTCTGGAAAGCTGCTTTTGCCTAATAGAAAATACTAGATGACTATATGAAAAGAAAATTACAAAATAATTGAAGAACTATGAAGACAAGAATATGTTGAAACATCATTGTTTATGCCCAAAGGTATGACACATGATGATGACGATTTTTTTCTGACAATGCAATCTGGAAGTATTTCATCTCTCATTTAATAATATTACTATTTTGTACTTTGATAAAAACTATGTTTGCCATTCATAACATTAATTAACAGATTAATTTAAACTGATTAATTTATTCAGTAATAAAGAAAAGACGATGGTCATACGTTGGACATGTGATGAGAAGAGATAATAATCGAATAGCAAAGCAAGCCCTCATATGGGAAACAACAGGTAAAAGGAAAAGAGGAAGACCCAGGGAGACACTGAGAAGAACATTGATGAGAGAGGCAAGAGCAGCAGGAGTCGGCTCCCTCAATGAGATAGAACTGCTTGCACAGAACAGAGACAGATGGCGAGATTTGATAAAATATCTTTAAAAGAAAACTGCTAGAACAAAAATTCATATAGGAGAAGGTGTATCTTGGTCTACGCCCTATGGGCCGGTTACGGCTCGAAAGGTCAATAGATAGATAGAATTTATTCAGAATGGGATTAAAAAGTAGGCTGTGTCTGCAGTGATGTTTCTCACTTTCTTCCTGTTGATATATGTGCAAATTCAGCCATCCTTTTTTTTTACTTTTAATATACATGGCACACAATGTTGCTTACTGTCCCCTATTTTTTTTACTATCTTCTTGAAAGAGTCACAGCATAAACTTTGGAAGACCTTGAGAGTACTGTCAGTATTAGGGGCAGAACTATTAATAACCTATTTACTGATGACATCGAAGGTTTAGCAAGAACAGAACAAAGAACTGACTGACCTGATACAATGACTAAATAAAACATCTGTTGCTTATGTAAAAAAAAAAAAAAGTAGAGAGCCCCGTCACGCCAAGTGGCGTATAGGGAATATGGTGTTAATGACCATAAATTTTACAGACCTTCAGTGCATGATTTTTGGGGTAATGTGGTCGGTATTACGCCCGTGCTGCTTTACTTTCCCAGAAAAAAAATCAGGTAACCATTTAAGGTTGGGTGAACCCAGAAGCTGTCGGTTGGGATTGAACCCTACCTCCTGTCCCTTGTAGTCCAGTTCACTAACCACTGAGCTATAGCGGCTCCCTGGTGCATATGGCATGGAGATTAATGTTGAGAAAACAAAATTGATGACTAATAGTCCAAGGGCCATTGTTGAACAAATAAAAGTATATGGACAAGAACTAGAAATGATTGATAAATGTACATATTTAGGACCACAGAAACTCTTGCAAGGTAAAAACTTGTAAGGATATGAACATCATTCATGGCTCCATCAAGCTGACCATTGTTGTATCAACTTTTTTATATGCTTGCGAAACAAGAACCCTTACTGCAGAATTACAGAATAAAATGCAAACTATGGAGATGAAATGTTATACAATTTTGGGCATCTCTTACTTGAAATGATCATGAATGAAAACGGTTGCATAAGGTCAATAAGGAAATAACAAATAACCAGAGTGCATGATAAACTTTTGGCTATTGTGAAGAAATGCAAAATGGCATGGTTTGGTCACATATCTTGACCATCTAGCCTGGTTAAGACCATTCTGCAGGGAACTGTGAAAGCAGGAAGAGGTAAAGGTAGACAAAGTAACATCAATGAATGGACTGGCCTCAACTTTACTGAGTCTCAAAGAGTACTGGAGATAGATATTAATGGAGAAGTTTAATAGAGTTTGTCATAGTGCCCCAACTACCTCCAGGTTTACTGGATGAGGAAGGAAGGAATGAAAACATGACACATTATTACTGAATATAGTAAGTACACTATTATTGAAATATTTTTATAATATTAAAGTGAAAGAAGTTTTTTCTGATCCCTGGTTCTCTTAAAATAAAACACTAATATGTAATTATTTGTTTTTCTCATTCAATGACATTATTTCAACTTGAAGGGAATTAATTTTGTCCGTGATAGCTGTGTGGCTGTTTACCTTTGTATTATATATATATATATATATATATATATATATATATATATATATATATATATATATATATATATACCTCCAAAAATGGAGTTATCTACCTGTGCGGCGAGGGACCCCTGTGCACATGGCTGCCAAAGGAAAATGGATTAACACGCAAAATTCAGTTCCTAGTCTCTAGGGACTTTGTCAGAGGTAAAAGCTGGCGAACGAAAAAAAAATATGCAAAATAAAGACAAGTGGAACAATATTAAAACAGGTAAATAAATTTAAATATTTGGGAACTTTGTTAACCTCAGACGGAAGGTGTACAACAGAGGTGAGATGATGAATGGCTCAGGCAAAAGCAGCTTTCCAAAAAATGAAGAAAATACTATGCAATCCATTTTTGACAATAGAAACAAGAAAAAGAGTTCTTAAATGTTACGTAGAGCCAGTCTTAACATATGGATGCGAGTCATGGACAATAGGACAACAGACAAGAAAATCACTGGAGTTTGTAGAAGTGTGGTTTTACAGAAGAATGTTGTGAATACCATGGACAGCTAAGAAGAGTAATGAAGAGGTTCTGAGAGAGGTCAAAGCAAAAAGAGAGCTAATTTCCAATATTAGGAAGAAACAATCATCATTTTTTGGCCATGTAATGAGAAGAGAACAGCTGGAATATATTGTAACAACTGGAAAAATTGAGGGACGAAGAGATAGTGGGAAACAAAGAGAAAAAATAACAGACATCTTAAGAGAATGGCTTGGCAGAAGGTCAACAACAGAAATGATAAATAGCAGCCGAGATCGAAAGTTGTGGAGAGACATGATCACCTAGCCAGCAGGCACGGTACTTGATGATCATGATGATGATATATATATATATATATATATATATATATATATATATATATATATATATATATATATATATATATAGTAAAGTAAAGTTCTCCGTTCCCACTCTGCCAAGTGGCTTATAGGGAATAAGGTGTTAGTGACCTTAATTTTTACAGATCTTCAGCATATTATTTTTGAGGTAATGTATGTGTGTGTGAAAATTATGTGTACTTCAATGTCATTTAAAATGAGTGTGGCTGAATTTCTTATGTTTGTCAAGGATCCTGAGTGCAAAGTCAGCAAAGGCTGTCTCTACTTTGGATGTACAGAAACAGACTCAGATGACTGTCAAGGTTTGGTCTCATGGGTGAATTCAGGAGCAGATTCTGTTGCTTTCACCATTAAAGGATTTAGTGACTTTGCTAACTTGTGGTTTGCTTTAGGATTTTCTGATGACCATAACATGGTAGGTGAAAGTGCTTTTCTGCAAGCGTTGTCTTATTAATGTAAGATGTACACTTTAAGAAATTCTCAAAGAGGCCAACACGAAAAGGGAACTCCTAAAAAACATATAAAGAAACAATCAACATTTTTTTCGGCACATCATGAGAAGAAGAAAGTTGGAATACTTGGTTACAACTGGCAAATTAAAAGGAAAGAGAGATCGCGGGCGACAAAGAGAGAAAATACTCGATAGCTTGGTGTCATGGCTTGGAAAACAGTCAACAACAAAACTGATACGATGTACTGTAGATAGAAGATTGTGGAAGGACATGATCGCCTACGCCATCCGGTATGGCACATGATGAAGATGGTAAACTTTAATAACATAAGTTAAAAGATCAAACCCATAGAAGTTGATGAATATTGAACGTAACAAGAAAAACAAAAATCAGTAATAAAGGAATCTGAAGAAGAAAAAGTGTTGCACTAGTTCTGACCAACAGCTATAAATAATTTAAATGATTTGGACACATAATATAATCAACCAGAACTATGGAAAGTAAACAAAACTTAAGATGCACACAGAAATAAAGAAAATGACTAATAAAGACAAAAAAGCTGCAGGAAGCGGATGTATTGCAAACAAGGAGGGAAGAATGCTAACAGACAACAAATATAATAGATAGATGGCAGGAATATATAACAGAATTATTTCATGACGAAAGGGACAAAAAGCCCTAAAATAAAATGTACATACAAATATAAAATCCTGAAATCTGAAGTAGAAAAAGCTATATAAACAATGAAAAAGGGAAAGGCAGCAGGACCTGACAATATACAGATAGAGATGATACAGGCTCTAGAAGATTTTGGCATTGAAGTGATCACAGAAATATGCAATGACATATACCATACAGGATACATACCAAACGAACTAAAAACATCAACTTTCATTGCATTGCCTAAAAAGAATGGTGCAGTTGAATGCAGTGATTTTAGAACAATAAGACTAATGAGCAGGTAACCAAAATTTTACTAAAAGTTATACAGGGAAGGATTCAGAATAAAATCAATACTGAATTAGATGAGCAACAATTTGGATTCAGAAAAAACAGTGGCACAAAAGAAGCCATATTTAGCATGAGAACATTGATTGAAAAGTACATAGAAGTAAACAAACCAATATATGCCTGCTTCATATAGACTACACCAAAGCTTTCGATAGAATACACCATAATCAACTTATAGACTGCCTAAAGGATATAAATCTAAACAACACAGACATACGACTAATATGTAATTTGTACTGGGAGCAAACAGCAATAATAAAATCTAACGAGGAGAACTCTACACCCATGGATATAAAAAGAGGAGTAAGACAAGGATGCATCCTATCACCAAGCTTGTTCAATCTATACACTGAGCAAATCTTTAAAAACATCTCAGAGATGCCAGGCCTAAACATTAATGAAAAGAAGATAATCAATAACCTAAGATATGCTGATGATACTGTTCTACTAGCAGAAAATCCTAAAGACCTACAACAATTGCTTAATGTGATAAACATAACAAGCAAAAAATATGGACTAGATATGAATATAAAAAAGACTAAAACTATGATCATAAACAAAGAAAATTCTCAGGACCTGCAAGTGAATATCACAATTGAAGGAATACATCTGTTTCAGAGCTACAACTACCTTGGACATACTATAACCAGTGATGGAAAATGTAAAACTGAAATAAACAAAAGAATAGACATGGCAAAAAGTAATTTTAATGCCATGAAAAATATACTAACAACAAAACAAATAACAGTAGGGCTAAAACTAAGAATAGCAAAATGTTACATTTTCTCAATATTCCTGTATGGTGCAGAAACATGGACATTAGACAAGAAAACAGAACAGAAAATTGAAGCCTTTGACATGTGGATTTATAGAAGAATAGGTGGAATTGGATGGAGGGAAAAGAAAACAAACGATGAAGTTTTAAAACAACTAAAAATAAAAAGAGAACTATTAAATACAATTAAGACAAGACAAATGAAATTTTTGGGGCATGTTAAAAGACACAACAGCCTAATAAAAGTAATATTGTAAGGGAAAATACAAGGTAAAAGGCAGAGGCAAACCAAGACTAACATGGATGAGTAACATAAAAAGATGGACAAGTCAATCTATGACAACCTGCACCATCAAAGCAAGAAACAGAGTGGAATGACGATCCATGGTAGCCAACCTTTGTTGCGGAGACAGCACTCAATGATGATGATGATGATGATGATGATGATGATGATGATGAATATAATCAAACAGAACCACGCAGAAAGCATTAATGACCAGATGCAATGACTAAAAATAATGAAGTTATCCCTGAAGTACCAAACACCTTCACAGGTTACAATGAAGAATTAAACTGTAGAGTGTTGTTGATCACACTCCTTTTTTCACAATTGATGTTGTAAAGTACAAGTACATTAGCACAAATGTTTTTTTTTTAAATATCTACAGTTAGAATATGCCATTGTTTGGGAAAATATTTTAAACTCTTGTATTTTACACTCTCATTTGAATATTCACATCCTGATTCTGAAAATAACCTCATTTTTTGTTGTTGTGGTTGATGAATGTTTGAGACAAGACAGTTATTCTGTTACTTCATGAGCTGAAGAAAATACACACATGGGCCAGAAGAAAAAACTGCAATGTCCTCTAACACTTATTTGACATATTGGATGAAAGACAGCTTTGTTGGTTCCTCTCGAAACTCATTAACCAGTCTAGTTAAGCATTTAGAAATTGAATAGGAAAGGTAACTCTGTATCAACAAATGGCTCTAATGAAGTCATTCATGTTGGATTGAAAGGTGCAGTTAATCCAGCTTGCTGTAAACCATGATGTGGGAATTTTATCCACTTAACACTCTTTTAGGGGCAGATAATGAAGAGGAGTAATTTTTGGACAAACAAAAAAGAAGCAATTGTATCACTATAGAGCAATAACAGTGTCACTGATTATTTAATTATCTATGATTTGTAATATATCACTTTTCTATAGTTTGTTTAAATAGTACAGTTTGTTATCACTTTTCTCTAGAGTAGTTTGAGTGTGACTCTTCTTCTTCTTCTTTCCTTCCTCATCTGCCTTTCAGCATCGAGGGGAGATATAATTTGCGGTCTTTTGCTCTTCTGTTTGTCTCTGCTGCTGTTATGTTTCCTAGTGCTTCTAATATTCCATTGACCCATCTTTTTCATGGTCGACCCTTGGGTCTGGTGTTCTCACAACATTTGTTGAAGGCTCGTTGAGTGTGACTGATTGTTTAAATGTTTATCGAGATCGATCACTTTATCTATCTTGGATATTGGTCACTTTATCTATCTTGGAAGTCACATTGATCGGGAAGGGGATACAAGTAAAGAAATTAGAATCAGAGTAGCTAAAGCAGCAATGTCTTTCAGAAGCCTTGAAAAGTTGTGGAAATCAAAACTCATCAGCTCAAACACAAAACTTAGACTATTCAAATCAAATGTACTATCAACCCTTACATATGCGTGTGAGAGCTGGAAAACAACAAGAAACATAGAAACAAAGTTGAACGCATTCGAAAATAAATGTCTAATGAAAATACTTGGTATAGCATGGAACAAATTCAAAACAAACGAGGAAATTAGAGAAATCGCCAATCAACCACTAATATCTTCAGTAATCAAGAAAAGATGATGGTCATATGTTGGACATGTGATGAGGAGAAATAATAACCGAATAACAAAGCAAGCTCTCATGTGGGAAAAAACAGGTAAGAGGAAATGAGGCCAACCCTATCAATAGATAGATAGATAGAATAGTGCGACTGATTGTTTTAATGTCGACAGTGCCTTATCCCTTTTATGTAAAGTAATTAGAATGTGACTGATTTGTTTTAATGTTGTTTGTTGTCACTTTTCTGTAGAGTAATTAGCATGTGACTGATTGTTTTAATGTCTACAGTGTGTTATCATTTTTTTGTGGAGTAATCAGCTGGTGAGGGAACCGCGATAGCTCAGTGGTTAGTGAACTGGACTACAAAGGACAAGGGGTAGGGTTCGATCCCAACCGACGGCTTCCGGGTTCAGCCAGCCTTAAATGGTTACCGGATTTTTTCTGGGAAAGTAAAGCGGCACGGGTGTAATACTGACCACATTACCCCAAAAATCATGTGCTGAAGGTCTGTAAAATATAGGGTCACTAACACCATATTTCCCTATACACCACTTGGCATGACGGGGGGGGGGGGGGGGGGGGGGGGGGGGGTACTTTACTTTTTTTTAATCAGCTAGTGACTGATTGCTTTAATGTCGACAGTGTGTTATAATTTTTCTGTGGAATATTTAGTGTGTGACTGATTGTTTTAATGTCGACAGTGTGTTATCACTTTTCTGTAAAGTAATTAGTGTATTACTGATTGTTTTAATGTCGACAGTGTGTTATCACTTTTCTGTAGAGTAATTAGTGTGTAACTGATTGTTTTAATGTCGACAGTGTGTTATCACTTTTCTGTAGAGTAGTGTGTGACTGATTGTTTTAATGTCGACAGTGTGTTATCACTTTTCTGTAGAGTAGTGTGTGACTGATTGTTTTAATGTCGACAGTGTGTTATCACTTTTCTGTAGAGTAGTGTGTGACTGATTGTTTTAATGTCGACAGTGTGTTATCACTTTTCTGTAGAGTAATTAGTGTGTAACTGATTGTTTTAATGTCGACAGTGTGTTATCACTTTTCTGTAGAGTAGTGTGTGACTGATTGTTTTAATGTCGACAGTGTGTTATCACTTTTCTGTAGAGTAGTGTGTAACTGATTGTTTTAATGTCGACAGTGTGTTATCACTTTTCTGTAGAGTAGTGTGTGACTGATTGTTTTAATGTCGACAGTGTGTTATCACTTTTCTGTGGAGTAATTAGTGTGTGACTGATTGTTTTAATGTCTTCTGTGTTATCACTTTTCTGTAGAGTAATTAGAGTGACTGATTGTTTTAATGTCAACAGTTTTCTATCAATTTTCTGTAGAGCAGTTAGAGTGTGACTGTTTTAATGTCTATGGTTTGTTATCACTTTTCTATAGAGCAGTTAGAGTGTGACTGATTGTTTTAAGTCTATCATTTGTTATCACTTTTCTGTAGAGTAATTAAAGTGTGACTTATTGTTTTAATGTAATTGATGTTTACTTTTCTTCAGGGTAATGATGGCGTCACTGGCTGCAAGTTTACAAATGGTATTACAGAGGTGTTCAGTGCTATAAACAGAGTCCACGATTCTCCAATATTACTGAGCACTGATGTAATTTGACTTCTTCATCTATGAACATAACACTGTTATCAATGTGTCTATATTTACCTATTACTTTATTTGTGTTTGTTATCTTAAGACACCATCATTGTGTGATTTATGTTTGTTTTCTTTTTCAAACTGAATTTGTATTTTTTTTTTCATATTCAGTCATTTGATTTTCAAATATTTCACTAATGTATCCCATTCTGCTCTATCCTTTGCACACATGAACATGCACACACACACACACAAACACTCTTGTTTAAACTTTGTAACTCCAACACTAAACCACGCAGTTAAACGGAATGACAATGTGTTGAAAGAAGACTTCTGCATACTCAAAGTATGTTACAATGAATCATTTAAAAGAAACAAACTGTTTTGCTGTTTTTTGAACACTTTATATGTTGAGGAATTTTAAAATGCATCAGACAACAGGCAAATTTCCAGAAAAGAATCTAGGATAGAAAGGACAGTCTTGCATAACGGCATGAAAGGAAGTCGTTTAAAGAAATAAAATATAGGAACATGTATTTGTGTAGATCTTCTTCTTTGTTGGAATCTACTCAAACTCAGTAAGCCAGACATCATTCTTTTTTTAAACTGGTTTTAACTGAAGAGCAACAAGCTCCAAGAACTTTAAGTCATTAGGGATGATACCAAACACATGGAGGCAAAGAAGATTTGCAAACCAACACAGACCTGTAGTCAGTAATCTGCTGTACACTGAGTGACTGAGGGAAGTAATGAAATGAGGAGGATACCCAACTTTTATAAAGTTGTTCAATGTGCAGTGAGGATGATCTGTCAACTTGCTAAACTGGGATTGAATCTAGGTTTACTTTTGGACAAGAATGAAACAGAACAAGAGCTTTCGTATATTAAAATAATGATAATATCATACAAGTTGCTGTGAAGCATTGTGGCTAGAGGGGTAAAGGAAATGGTAGATTTTTTTGTAAAGTTTGTTTTTAATCTTCCTATTATTATTATTTAATTGATAATTCACCAATTTTTGTATTTTTTATTCTAATTTATTCAACAGGGAGTGACTTTTGTAAGCAGTGCATTTAATGACAACATATTTGAGTGCACTTTTAAGCGCCTAATAGCAGCTGGAGATCACAGATTTAGTCTCGACCAGAGTTGGTACTTACTGGTTGCTAAAGGACGACTTTCGAAAAATAGTAAGTTATTGAAACAGTGCTATGTGATAATCTTAGGCATATTTGAGAGTTTTGATTGCGTCCCCTGGGAATAAGATGGTCATAATTCAGTCCCAGCCTAGCATTCTCTAATCAACCCAACTGAATAAAAAATGTTACCTGTTTATTAAGTTGGGAAGGTGTTAACAGTAAGAAAGAGCACTGGCTCCTTCACCTCCATATGCTTATGGCTTAATATGGTAAAATTAAAACTTCATTCCCTATGACATTGTATGTTAAGGAACATCATTCCTTAATGTTGTGTCACACTTGGTCATGTATTATTAGATTTGTTGAATTATGTTGAAAAATTAGTTGTACACTATTAACCAGGGAAAAAGATAATCACAAAGGAAATATGATACCTTAAAAGAATTCTGAACATCACAAAAAAGAGTCAGAATAAAAAAAATGGTGATTTAAAAAAAATTGTTTGTAAGTTACACAAGTGCTGAATCATTACAAGAAACAACAAATAAAATAATTTGAATATGTAACATGATAATCACATGATGGCATTCCTGAGAGAGCATTAACAATCAATCAATTAATCAAAACCCTCAGGCCCTTTAAGGAATCATAGGGTATGGACATCCTTATTCCTGGAATTTTTTTCTTAATTCTCTCCCATCCAAGGCCAATGTTCTTGAGTGCTTTCAGGTGCTTTTCTCAATGTATTTCTGAGTTCTCCATGTTACTTATTTCCCTGTGGGTTCCATGACAAAGCCTCTCTTGCTAAGCAGATATCAGGTTTTCTTTGTCATCATCATTCAGTCTATAGTAAAAGTTAGAAAGGAAGATCTAGAAGATAAATAAGTCATGGAAGCAGGAGACATTACTATGAGTACCATGTATGGAACACACTACAGAACATTGACTCATACATTTCCTATTATCATTCATTCAACTTATCTCAACACCACATTCACATCTAAGAGTGAATCAGTGAAGGTCACAAAATCATATTCTCTCTGTGGTTTTACTAACTACAGGTCATGTGGCTTCTGTTGGATTGGAAATGATAACTTACCACCACTGTGTGTCTATATGTTTGGAATTGGAGTCATCAATGATGGCCTAACATCATCAAGTGCTATGACGATCATCATTTTCGGGAGGACGTGAACTCCCATGGTATATGGTGGATAGGCGGCAGGAACCATTGAAGGCTATGTCTGAAAAGTGTTCCTTCTTGCAGTTTCCTCATATTCCAAGACCGGCTTGTTGCAGGAGCTACTGAGTTAAGTGCTCTGTGCACACCGTGAGCTGTGTGCCTCATCTGTTTTGATCCTGCTTCGATATCCCGCTTGTTTACGATGAATGATGATATCGTATGACAGGGAACAGTTGGCTGTGTTCACTTTCTGCGCGGTTTCGCCTTATGTCTTTTGGCGTGTGCTGAGACTGCTACGATGGGGACTACAGTTACCTTTCTTTGTTTGGGAGATGAGTTAGTAATGCGGATGATTCCACTGGCACGGGCGGTTGAGCAATTATGGATTTTAATTCGTTTGCAGTGATACCGAGGCCTTCCATAACCAATAACCAATAACCAATAATCTCAACACCAGTGATTGGCTTGGTGGTTTATGCCAATATAATTTTCACTTCAATCTTTTCATTGATATTTGTGACCTAATATTTTTTCCTCTTCTTTCATTTGCCAAGGTCTGTATTTTACAAGGCTGTCTTTTTAATGAATTTGGTGTTTTTAATAATTCCTGTAAGGGACAAAAAAGTTTAGTGCAGTTCCATTTGATTATTGTGCATATAAAGCATTGTACTGGCTACAGTCTTGTAGTTTATGCGATGTTGTCTTCGGTTCTGACTACATGTAAACATGCTTGTGTATCCTGTCTTGAACTTTGCCCACGTGTGGTTTTGAAGCAGATTATGACCTGTTCTTAATTGGAAGACATGTTCCTGTTTCAAAAAAGTAGATGTTAATCATCCTGCTGCATTTTGGTGCTTCGGTTCCTTTATCATGCATATTGTTTGCTGGTGTGTGATTGGTAAAGTTGGCTGTTTCATTTTGCACTCATCTTTAGTTGGAATGTAATCTTCCATATTTCTTATTACACCAAAGTGGGATACAATAGTAGGCCGACAACATTTCTTTGGTTACATACTTTTAAAAATATTTCTCTCATTTCTGGTCTTCTCATTACATGAACAAAAACAATTATGATTATTTCCTTATGACATTAATAAGCTGTATTATTGCCTTGGCCACATTTAGTATGTCTTCTTTACTCTTTTCAGCTGGTTATGGTATTTTCAACATTCTTCTGAAGCTCCATAGATTAACTCATCTGATTGTCCGGAATTTACTACAGCATGTAGAACTCTTTTTCTTACTTCCATTGTCAGAGATGAACCATGTTTTTTTTTTAACTCTTTTGAATGCAGCTTATCATATATATATATACCATACATATTTATGAACTTTGCAATAATAATTTAACATTGTTTTTTGTTGTTGTTGCTGCACTTTTACTCAGATGCTATTAGTTACCATGGACCTGGTAATGCATTTCCTTCAGATGACAAGTATTTTCCACAATTTTCAACACAAATGGGACCAAGTGAGTCACTTCAGTTTATCCATGAAACTTCAGTTCACTTAGCCTCTTCTATTGTTCCCTAGGTTTAGTTTATATTTTTAGTTTTTGAATTGTACTGAATGTATCTAAAAGTGTTTAGAATGATATAATCTTTCCTGCCCTTATTTATTCTTTTGTTTATATCTTCACTGGCGTCATCATTTAATTCCCAAATATGTGAATGTGTTTGTTATCACAAATTCCTTTTTGTTTATATACACTTATAAACTGATTTAATTTCCTATCTAAAGTCATGCTGAATTTCCAACTTTCACATCCACATGTTAGCATTAGTATCGCTCCTGATATCATTGAGAGGAGATACACACAGTAATAGCAGGCAGGCAGTGCACCTGGTTAGACCAGGTGCTCAAGAGTTATAAGAAACAATCACAAGAACTGCCTTGTGGTGGACTCCTGAGTGAAGCAAAATGGGCAGACCAAGGACAGCCTGGTGCAGGACCCTGTGATGGATCGGCCTAAAGGGAAAGAACTTGATTGTTGCCCTACAAGACAGACTGTAAAGTTGTCCTGTGACCGTGGAATAAATAACAAATTTAGAAAATCTTTTTTTTTAAATGTCATATACTCTCACAATTTCCATAATCTGTTTCTATGTATACTATCAACAACCTTATCAAAATGAACTAACCACATTTATGTCATTTTTTCTTTGCCATTCTGGATACTGCTTAGTCACACTTCCAGTAGCAAGATTTAATATATGTTTTGAATGTGTTTTTGTGTATTACACTTTATTCTATTTCAGCATTCTTGCAAAACACTGATAATGTGAATTTGTGTTAAAACACTAACTAACTTCTTCTTCCTCTTCTTTCCTTCCTCATTTGCCTTTCAGCGTCAAGGAGAGAAATAATTTGCAGTGTTTTGCTCTTCCGTTTGCCTCTGCTGCAGTTATGCTGCCTGGTATTTATAATATTCTATCAATCCATCTTTTTCTTGGGTCTGGTGTTCTCGCAACGTTTATTGAGGGCTCATT
The DNA here is from genome assembly GCA_032433765.1 of Megaustenia siamemsis. NCBI lineage: Eukaryota > Metazoa > Mollusca > Gastropoda > Stylommatophora > Ariophantidae > Megaustenia > Megaustenia siamemsis. Next base: position 78,227,188 of record JAVIAB010000139.1, on the reverse strand, counting down.
GTGTTGTGTTTTAATCTTTCTGCCTTTTCACATGGCCAAACTATTTGATCTGTCATTTCTTTATATATTATATGAGACGGGTTATTCCTAGGTTATCTCTCAGTTCTTTATTTCTGGTCTTATATATCAGGCTGTTTCCTGTCATTCGTTTAACACATTTCATCTCGGTGGTGGTTATTTTTCTTATTGTTCTTGCATCTAAGGTCCAGGACTGGTATTGGTAGCACAACGTTGGAATGAAGATTGTATTGTACCTGTTTTGCCTCTAGAGTTATTTCCTTGTTGGACAATAGTGGCGATAGCTGTCCAATGATTTAACAAGCTTTGTTGCCTCTTGAGCCTATTTCTATTGTTTGTGAATTGTTATTTATCACTAGACTTCCTAGGTATTTAAATTCCTCTACTGTTTTAGTTTTCTGCCATCTATAGCTATGTTAATGTTCTGTTTTTTTTTTGCAATATTCATTACTTCTGTTTTGTTGATGTTGATTTTCATTTTGTATTTTGTGCCTGTGCTTTTGAGTCTTAAGTGTTTTTGTAGGTCTTCTATTTTTCCATGTATTAGTGCCTAATCATTTGCAAATAGAAGCTTGTTGATCTCATCTGTCTACAGTGAGTTGGATAACTTTATATGTAGTCCATGTATGTAATGAACAAAAATGGGGGATAATATGCACTGCTGTCTTACTCCTGATCTAACTTTGAAGTGGTCTTTCTAGCCTACTGCTGTTCTGACTATGCAGCTGCTGTTGATGTAGAGTTTTAATTAGGTTGGTTAGATGTTGACTTACTCTATATGTTACTTTAGTATCTCCCACATTTGTTATCTGTTTACTTGGTTGAATGCTTTTTCCTGGTCAATAAAAGCTATGTATAAATTTTGATTGTGTTCTGTCGTCTTTTCTGCTAGCTGTTTTGGAGTCATTAGAGCATCAGTACATCCTGTTTTTTCGGAACTCCATTTGAGAATCGTGAAACTGTAATTTTATTATTAGTTTCAGCCTTTTTTTCATAATTTTTGCTTATAACTTTCCTATATGGCTGAGAAGCGATATACCTCTATATCGATTGCAGTCTTTCTTGCTGCCTTTTTTCCATATTGGTATAATGATTGCCTGCTGCCAGTCTTCTGGGGCTTTTTGCCTGTGCCATTTTGCTTTGAATATTCTGTGCTGCCATTTAACTCCTGTTTCTCCTGCTGCTGCTATTATTTCTACGGGTATTGTATTATTCCCGGTGCTTTATTTCATGGTGCATATTTGATTACTTCTTCGATTTTTCTTTCAAGATTTCAGGTTCAGTGTTTGTGCATTGTTATGTGGTTTTAGTTGTTGTTGGTGCTATGTTCAACAGGTCTTCAAAATATTCTTTCCACCTCTGCTGCATATGTTGGTTATTTGGTACTGGCTGTCTGTCTTTGTCATTTATGAGTTCAGTGGGATAGTGATTTTCTTTTCTTGCTCTTGCTGCTTTTACTACTTTGTAGGAGTCTCTTGTGGCTGTCTTGAAATCCCTGTTTGTCTTTTGTCTGAATTCAGTCTGGATGTTTTGCTTAGCTTTTTTGATAAAAATTGTAATCTTTTTCCGGACTAAGGCATATTTTTCATATTCTTCTTGGTTTTTCTTCTCCCTCCACTTTTTAAATAGTTTCTTCTTTTCTTTAATTGCTTCTTGATATTTTATTCCTCACCAGAGTACCCTGGAGGTCTATGGCGCACCACTGGCAGACTTAATGTTCTTCCATATTTCTCTCTATCTTAGTCTTTCTTTTGGGCTCTGCAAAGTTAAGCCTGTCCAATTTTGTAATGTTACCTTTCCATCTCTTTCTCTGCCTACTTCCTTCTTCTTACTTCTTTCTCCGTTCCTTGCAACCACTGAGGCTAAAACTAAAATCATGGTTTTTATCACTATCTTAATCACACCTGTAATCACTTCAATGCCAAAATCTTCTAGTGCCTGTATCATCTCTATCTGTATGCTGTCAGGTCCTGCTGCTTTTCCCTTTTTCATTGTTTTTATAGCTTTTTCCACCTCAGATTTTAGGATTTTATAGCCTGATGTACATTTTATAACTGGTTTCTTGTCCCTTTGATCATGAAATAGTTATGATATATATTTCTGCCATCTATCTATAATATCTTTATTGTCTGTTAGCATTTTACCTTTTTTGTCTGCAATGCATCCACCTTCTGTGGCTTTTTTATTTTTATTAGTCATTCTCTTTATTTCTGTGTGCATTCCTCTTAAGTCTTATTTGCTTTCCATTGTTTCTATTTATATACATTTTTGGCTTAGCCAGTCTTCTTTTGCCTTTTTGCACATTTTGCGTATTTCATTATCTATTTTATTGTATTGGGCAGTGTTCTTCGCTTGTCTCCTTTCTTCCATTTTTTTTCAAAGATTGTGTTAGCTATCCATTTTTGTTTTTTTTTCTTTTCTCTTTTGGGTAAGGTGTCGCAGGTTTCTTGTATGCTTTTCTTTATGCATTGCCATTTGGTTGCTACTTTTTCATCAGGATTTTCTCTTCTGTATTGCTCAATTCCTTCTGTTAGCAGCTTCTGGTATGTGTTCTTTACTTGTATTGTATAGGTATCTTTAATATCTTTTTGATTTAAAGCTGTTATCTTCTACCTTTTAGCTCCCAGTGGAGCATAGGTCTTCAACAAACACTTTCCAAGTCGTTCTGTTTTTTGCCATTCTTTTAAGATCATTCCATGTCTTCCCCATCATCTTCATCTCTGCTTCGATCTGTCTTCTCCAAGAATTCCTTGGTCTTCCTCTTTGTCTTTTCCCCTGGGGATTCCAAAAAAGGGCCTGTTGTGTAATACTCTCAGTTGGCTTCTGTAGTGTGTGTCCTATCCATCGCCATCGTCTACGCTGTATCTCTTTATCCACTGGTATTTGACCGGTACATTTCCATAATTCCACGTTAGTGACTTTGTCCTGCCATTTCCATCCCTTTATTCTTGTGTAAGCATCCATTAATGAAAGTCTGTACCTTCGTGATTGTCAATTTTGTTATTCTCCATGTTTCACAGCCATATAATAGGACCGACTTAACATTTGAGTTGAACATTTTTATTTTTGTATTTAACCTAATTTCTTTGGATTTCCATATGTTTCCCAGTGCAATGAAAGCTCCTCTTGCTTTTGATATCCTTATTTTGGTATCATTTTCTGTTCCTCCCTCTTTATCTATATTACTGCCCAGATATATGTAAGATTGTACGTCTAGTAGAGGTATTTCTCCTAGTTTTATTTGGTTATTGCCAACTGCATTAATTCTCATAATGTTGGTCTTATCTCTATTAATCTTTAGTCCTAGCTGTTGTGATCTCTCATCTAATATACTCATTTTATCCTGCATCTGCTGATGGCTGTGTGATAAGAGAGCTATGTCAACAGCAAAGTCTAAATCATCAAGTTGTTTGGTCAGTGACCACTGGATCCCATTTCTGTTGTTTTGAGTTATTTTCATAATCCAATCTATGGTCAGTAGAAAGAGAAATGGGGACAGGAGGCATCCTTGCCTTACTCCTGTTCTTATTTCAAATGCTTCTGTAAGCTGTCCTTCATGCACCACTCTACATTTTGTTCCTTCATACATTGTTTTTATCAGGTTAATAAACTTTATGGGGATTCCATAATGACTCAGCAACTTCCAAAGCATTCTTCTGTCTAAACTATCAAATGCCTTTTCGTAATCTATGAATCCAATATAAAGTGGGGATTTTAGTTCTAAACTTTGTTCAACTACTAAAGGGAGGTCAAAAAGTAATGCACACCAATTTTTTTCTCGGCTAATAATAAAGATAGGAATATGAAATTTTGCACACTTGGAATATGACATGTTCCAATTATGTGCACCAAATTGCACAGCATTCTGATAAATATTACGCAATCTATGAACCGTTAAAATGGAGCTTGTCAACAATGTCCGTTACAAACAGCGAATTGTCATAGAATTTCTGGTTGCGGAAAAAGAAACTGTGGCAAACATTCATAAACGACTGTGTGCAGTGTACAAATGTTCTGCAGTCGATAGGAGCACAGTTAGTTGCTGGGTTCAGAGAATTAAAGCTGCAGAAAGTGTACGAGTGGAGCTGCATGATTTACCGCGTTCTGGACGTGTTGCCTCGGCTACCAGCACAGACATGTTAAACCGGGCTGATGCCATTATTCGTAAGGATAGGCGTATCACTAGTCGGCAATTGGCATTGCAGCTTACAGTCAGCAAGGGAAGTGCAATCGCAATTTTTAAAACTCTCGGATATTCAAAGATTTGCGCTCGATGGGTTCCTCGGTGCCTAACAAATGATCACAGAGTTCAAAGGAAAACATTCTGTTCTGAATTGTTGGAGCGTTTCGGTGTTGAAGGAGAAATGTTTTTGTCAAAAATTGTTACCGGTGACGAAACGTGGGCACATTATTATAAGCCTGAAACAAAAATGCAGTCTATGGAATGGCATCATCCGCAGTCACCAAAAAGAAAAAAATTCAAAACATCTCCATCAGCCGGAAAGGTGATGATCACTGTCTTCTGGGACATTGATGGTGTGATTCTTGTTGATGTAATGACAAGAGGTGAGACAATCAACTCGACAGCTTACATCAATACACTGACAAAACTCAAAAATCGGTTCCACAGAGTTCGGCCTAATAAGCCATCTGCAGATTTGTTGCTTCAACATGACAATGCACGCCCTCACACAAGTCTGGTAATACGGGAAGCAATCAACAAATTTGGTTGGACTGTACTGCCCCATCCTCCTTACAGCCCTGATCTGGCTCCCTCAGATTTCCATCTGTTTGGACCACTCAAAAAATTCATGCGTGGGACACACTTTGACAATAATGAGGGTGTGATCCGTGCAGTTAAAAAATGGCTACGCGAGCAGGACAAAACTTGGTACAAACGAGGCATTCATGACCTAGTTTCGTGTTGGCGTAAGGCAATACGCTTGGACGGAGATTATGTTGACAAATAGGTAGTGTCAAGGGGATGTTCAGCTACAATCTGTGAAAATTTCACACATTTTGCCCGAATAGTTTCCAAGAAAAAAATTGGTGTGCATTACTTTTTGACCTCCCTACGTATTATACGTTGAGTAGTTATTTGATCAGCATATGATCTGTTCTTGCTAAAACCTGCTTGTTCATCTCTCAAGTGTTTCTCTATAGCCTCCTTTAGTCTCTCCAGAATGATTCTGCCTAATATTTTTCCTGGCACTGATAGTAGCATAATTCCCCTATAATTTGTGCACTCCTGTAAACTTCCTTTCTTTGGTAGTTTGATCATATAACCTTCTTTCCAGTCTTTAGGTATTTCTTCCCTCTCCCAAATTTTATCCAATAGATCATGTAACATCTTGGTAGAGGTGTTAATATCTGCTTTGATGGCTTCCGAAGGAATTTCATCTGGTCCTGTGGCTTTACCATTTTTTTTTTGATAGTTTGATGGCTTTCATTATTTCTTCTTTGCTTGGTTTTCCGCAGTTAACATGTAACTCTTCTTCTGCTGGTAGTATATCTGGAGGATTATTTGAGGTTGGTCTGTTCAAAAGTTCTTCAAAGTGCTCTATCCATCTCTCCATTTGTTCCCTTATATTACTAAGCAGATTTCCTTTCTTATCTTTGATAAAGGCGTTGATCTGTTTGTATTTTCCACCTAATTTCTTTGTGCTGTTGTACAGTTCTTTCATATTCCCTTTATTTGCTGCTTCTTCTGCCTCTTTAGCTAGTTCATCTATATATTTCCTCTTATCCCTTTTAATGCATCTTCTCACTTCTTTGTTCACCTCTGTGTAAGCTTCCTGTGTCTTGGCTTTATTACTTCTTGTTTTGCTTTTATTTATGTCTGCTTTCTTTTTCTTTCTTTCTTTAATTTTGTCCAGGGTCTCTGCTGTCATCCATGCCTTATTCTGGCGTTCTCTTTTCCCCAGTGTTTCTTCGCATGTCTCTTTCCATATATCTTTTACCTGTTTCCAATGATCTTCTATATTTATTGTATTTTCTAGTTGTTGGAGGACTTGGTATTTGTTTGTGACTGCAAATTTATCTTTAATTCCTTGTTCTTTAAGAAACCCTACATTGAAATACTTTGTACCCTTATTCGTTGTAGTATACCTTTTTAGTTTAATTTTAAGTTTGGCTAACAGAAGATTGGAGGAACACATTGAAAAGCAAAAACCTTTTGTACTTAACTTCATCGACTTCAAAAAAGCATTTGATAGTATTCATAGAGATTCTTTGTGGAAAATTCTGAAGCAATATGGTTTACCATCAAAAATCATAAATATTATCAAAGACATGTATGATGGTTACACATGTGCAGTTCGAACAGAGGAAGGACTGAGCGAATGTTTCCCAATAGAAACTGGGGTTAAACAAGGATGTATTTTATCGCCCTTGTTATTTGGAATTGTTATGGACTTCATAATGAAGAAATGCTGCACTGGTAATAAAGGCATCGAATGGATACAAGGAGACCATTTGGAGGACCTCGACTTTGCTGATGACATAGTTCTCATCAGCAATCAGATAAAAACGATGCAGGAAAACACAAATGAACTATCATCAATAGCCAGCAAAATTGGGCTTGAGGTCAATCATGAAAAGACTAAAGTCATGAAAAGTTTAATTCCAACAAGTGACAAAATATACATGGAAAACAAACCAGTAGAAGAGATCGATCACTTTATCTATCTTGGAAGTCACATTGATCGAGAAGGGGATACGAGCAAAGAAATTAGAATCAGACTGGCTAAAGCAGCAATGTCTTTCAGAAGCCTTGAAAAGTTGTGGAAATCAAAACTCATTAGCACAAACACAAAACTTAGGCTATTCAAATCAAATGTACTATCAACCCTTACGTATGCGTGTGAAAGCTGGAAAACAACAAGAGATATAGAAACAAAGTTGAACGCATTCGAAAATAAATGTCTAAGGAAAATACTTGGTATAGCGTGGAACGAATTCAAAACAAACGAGGAAATTAGAGAAATCGCCAATCAACCACTAATATCTTCAGTAATAAAGAAAAGACGATGGTCATACGTTGGACATGTGATGAGAAGAGATAATAATCGAATAGCAAAGCAAGCCCTCATATGGGAAACAACAGGTAAAAGAAAAAGAGGAAGACCCAGGGAGACACTGAGAAGAACATTGATGAGAGAGGCAAGAGCAGCAGGAATCGGCTCCCTCAATGAGATAGAACTGCTTGCACAGAACAGAGACAGATGGCGAGATTTGATAAAATATCTTTAAAAGAAAACTGCTAGAACAAAAATTCATATAGGAGAAGGTGTATCTTGGTCTACGCCCTATGGGCCGGTTACGGCTCGAAAGGTCAATAGATAGATAGATAACAGAAGATGATGATCAGAAGCTACATCTGCCCCTCTATATACTTTTACATCCTGTAAGGATGACTTAAACTTATTATTAATACATATGTGATCAATTTGATTTTCCGTTCTATGATCTGGTGATACCCATGTAGCTTTGTGTATTCTTTTATGTTGGAATATTGTTCCTCCTAGGCTCATTTGATTAAGGGCGCAGAAATTCACAAATATCTCTCCATTCTCGTTTATATCTCCAAGTCCATGTTTTCCCATAATCTCTTCGAAGCCTCTGTTATCTGATCCTACCTTAGCATTTAGGTCTCCCATCAAGATTATAATATCCTTGGCTCGTCTTGCATCCATCTGACTTTGTAGCTGTTTATAGAAATCATCTTTAACTGAATCATCCTTATCGTTGGTTGGTGCATAGCATTGTATAATGTGTAATTTTATTTTGTTTTTGGTTGTTTTAAATGTTGCTCTCACCAGTCTTGGTCCCACTGCCTCCCATTCTATTAGTGTCTTCTGTGCATTCTTTGATAGCATTATAGCTACCCCTTCGCTATGTTGTGCTCCTGGTTCCTGGTGTCCTGATGATAAAATCATCTCCCCTGTATTCAGTTTTATTCTCTCCGCTCCCAGCCATCTTGTTTCACACATTCCCAGAATATCTATTTTGTAGTTAGTCATTTCTGCTGCCACTTGTGCAGCTTTTCCCTGTTCGTTAAGGGTACGAACATTCCAGGTGCCAATTCTGGAGGATTTCCTGGTAGACAAAGGGTGAGTCGGCAACCCGGACTCCTTACGGCTTTCTCCGGATTGCATCATACGTCTCTTAGACAGAGAGCCCTTCTCTTTCCTGGTTGACGGATTAACTTTATCTATCTTTGACTTGTTCATGTTTGTGAAGTTTTTTCGGCTTATTTATTTTACAGTGTGGGATAGCCAGTCCCATGCCTAACCCTCCTTTCTCGCCTCTTACCAACATGCCTGGTAGGGTACAGCGCCGCTATTCTTTACTCCCCTTTTGGGGCCCGGCAGCACACGGACGAAAAGCTGTTATATCTAGTGGATTTGTTGATGAACTAGACCTTTGCTAGTTTCTCTTTAGTTTGATTTAAATTTTAATCATTACAGGATTGTGATCTGAATTAATATCTGCTCCTGGTTAGGTTTTGGCTTTCTTTACGCTGTTACAGAACCTTTCTTTTATCATTATGTAATCTATTTGATTCCTCTTCTTATCTCCAGGGCTTTTCCATGTGTATAGTTTTCTTTTCTCTTGCTCAAAGTAGGTGTTACATATTATCAGCCTGTTTTCTTCACAGAATTGTATTAATCTTTCTCCTCTGTCATTCCTTTTTCCTAAACCATGATTTCCTATAATGGTCTTATATCTACCCTTTCCTACTTTAGTGTTCATGTCACCCATTACAATCAAGATGTCTGAAGATTTCACTTGCTTCATAACTTTATTTAGGTCTTCATAGTATGCCTCTATTTGTTCATCTGTATAGTATTGAATAGGTGCATATGTCTGTATTATTGCTATGTCGAATGGTTTTGCTTTCAACTTGACTAGTATAATCCTATCACTGTATGTCCAGTGGGATTACAGACATATACAACAACATATACCACACAGGATACATACCAAATGAATTAAAAACATCAACTTTCATTGCATTGCCTAAAAAGAATGGTGCAGTTGAATGCAATGACTTTAGAACAATAAGCCTAATGAGCCATGTTACAAAAATCTTACTAAAAGTTATACAAGGAAGGATTCAGAATAAAATCAATACTGAATTAGATGAGCCGCAATTTGGATTCAGGAAAAATAGCGGGACAAAAGAAGCCATACTCTGCATGAGAACATTAATCGAAAAGTACACAAAAGTAAACAAACCAACATATGCCTGCTTCATAGACTACACCAAAGCTTTTGATAGAGTACACCACAAACACTTTATAGAATGCCTAAAAGAGATACATCTAGATGACATGGACATACGTCTAATATGTAATCTATACTCGGAGCAAACAGCAATAATAAAATATACAAAGAGAACTCTACACCCATTGATATAAAAAGAGGAGTAAGACAGGGATGCATCCTATCACCAAGCTTGTTCAATCTATATGCTGAGCAAATCTTTAAAAACATCACAGAGATGCCAGGCCTACAAATTAATAGAAAGATAATCAATAACCTAAGATATGCTGATGATACTGTACTACTAGCAGAAAATCCTGAAGATCTACAACAATTACTTAATGAAATAAACATGATAAGCTAAAAATATGGACTAGATATGAATATAAAAAAGACTAAAACTATGATCATAAACAAAGAAAATACTCAAAACCCACAAGTGGATATCAAAATTGAAGGAATAGACCTGGAGACAGTTCAGAACTACAACTACCTTGGACATACTATAACCAGTGATGGAAAATGTACAACTGAAATAAACAAAAGAATAGGAATGGCAATAAGTAATTTTAATTTCATGAAGAACATACTAACATCAAAACAAATAACACCAGGGCTAAAACTAAGAATAGCAAAATGTTACATCTTCTCAATATTTCTATATGGTGCAGAAACATGGACATTGGACAAGAAAACAGAACAGAGAATTGAAGCCTTTGAAATGTGAATATAAAGAAGAATAGGTAGAATTGGATGGAAGGAAAAGAAAACAAATGACGAAGTCTTAAAACAACTAAAAATGAAAAGAGAACTACTAAACACAATTCAAACAAAGCAAATGTGATTTTTGGGCCTTGTTAAAAGACACAACAGCCTACTAAAAGTAATGCTGGAGGGGAAAATACAAGGTAAAAGAAGCAGAGGCAGACCAAGACTAGCATGGACGAGTAACATCAAAAGATGGACAAATCAGCCTATGACAACCTGCATCATCAAAGCAAGAGACAGAGGAGAATGATGCTTCATGGTAGCCAACCTTTGTTGCGGAGACGGCACTCGATTATGATGAATCACACCTAAACGCCCCAAAGTTATGTTATATTAACTATGTTTTTGGTATTGTCATCAAAGTAGAACTAACAGACATATAATTTATTCGTGAGAAATAAACAGGACAGCAGAAGAGTGAAGAAACTATTTCTTCCACAACAAACATGTGCTACGTCAAATTTGACTAATGAGACCCATTCTAGGTTTAGCAGTAAAATATTGGTAAACATTAAAACCCAAATTGCTATTCCATGAAGGAGAAATTTGAAGGTACCAGCAGGAACCCATGTATTGTTTAAGAGTCTGGTAGGGTTTTATTAGTGAACCAATATCAGTTACAGTGTGCAAAGAGTAAATAAACAAATGTCATTTCTCAAATTATGTTTAATAAATAGATGCCATTTCTTGAATTCTATTTAATAAATAAATACCATTTCTAAGATTTCTCAAGTTCTGTTCTAAAAATAAACACCATTTCTAAGATTTCACTAGTTCTATTTAATAAATAAATGCGTTTTTAAGATTTCATATGTGCTTTACAAACAAAAGAATTTGTTTAAGATTTCACTTGTGCTTTACAAACAAAAGAATTTGTTTAAGATTTCACTTGCTATTTCATAAATAAATCACATAAGTTTTAGATTTCACATGTGCTTTACAAACAAAAGAATTTGTTTAAGATTTCACTTGTGCTTTACAAACAAAAGAATTTGTTTAAGATTTCACTTGCTATTTCATAAATAAATCACATAAGTTTTAGATTTTACATGTGCTTTACAAACAAAAGAATTTGTTTAAGATTTCACTTGTGCTTTACAAACAAAAGAATTTGTTTAAGATTTCACTTGTGCTTTACAAACAAAAGAATTTGTTTAAGATTTCACTTGCTATTTCATAAATAAATCACATAAGTTTTAGATTTCACATGTGCTTTACAAACAAAAGAATTTGTTTAAGATTTCACTTGTGCTTTACAAAAGAATTTGTTTAAGATTTCACTTGCTATTTCATAAATAAATCACATAAGTTTTAGATTTCACATGTGCAACTTAATTAATATATAGGGAATAATAGAACAAAGAAGTATGTGTTAGCACTCGGAAAAATTGACAGACAAACAACAATAGAAAAAAACGAAGAACAATATATGGTCCGAAGTGGGATCGAACCCGTACTCAGTGGCACCGCGCCTTGCCACGAGAAGCCGAACGCTTGGCATACTACCACGCAGCCAACTAAAAAATTGGCTATTGCAGTAGTGTCTTACACGATGACGTTCTCAATGACTATAGCATAGGGTAACGATCACAGACCGGAAATAAATTGTATATTTGTACTTTCCTATTAATGCAAGTATCTCCCAGTAGGGCTGAATACTTGTGTTGTAGACAAACATTTATTGGACGAAACAGCACGAATAGTAGTTAATTAATATATACCATTTTATTAAGATATCATTAGTCTGAATAATAACAATATATTTCACTTTATAGCACTAGAATCCCCAATCACTGAAACAACTGCTGCAGTGCCTACTTCTGTACTGCTACAACATGCTGAAGTGCCTGGTGCTGTGCTATTACAACCTGCTGAAGTACCTATTTCTATGTTGCCAAAATCTAGTTCTGTGTTGCCACAATCTATTTCTGTACTGCCACAACTTGCTGAAGTACCTGGTTTTATGCTGTCAGAGTCTGCAGACGTGAGTACACCTGTTCTATTCCAGTATCTACACCAATAACTAATAAGTTTGTCCCTATTGTTTTATTTATAACCTTATACAACTTCTTCAAAACTGAAAATCAGGAGTTGGCAACGTATGCCTCTTCTCTCCTGCTTATATGTGTGTATGCTTTGTATGATAATGACATCACAAGACATTGTCTCCAAATAAACAGGCCTTTTAGTTTTTGTTTCTATTCTTAGTTGCAAATTTGTTGTTCTATCTTAAAAGTACCCCCGTCATGCCAAGTGGCGTATAGGGAATATGGTGTTAGTGACCATAGATTACGCCCTTGCCGCTTTACTTTCCCAGAAAAAAATCCGGTACCCATTAAAGGCTGGGTGAACCGAAAGCCGTCGGTTGGCATTGAACTCTACCTCTTGTCCTTTGCAGTCCAGTTCACTAACCACTGAGCTATCGTGGCTCCCTGTTCTATTTTGATTCTTCCTTATAGTCTCAGTCCAAATTTGTTCTCTGGTCAGTCCCAATAAATTCTTCAAATACCTTATTTCAGTGGTGGCTAAGTTGTTTTTATGAACTGTCATGACTGACCACATTTGGTACTGATAACATAACATATATTGGGAACAAAATTGAATACCTGTCTGATAATTTTATGAGATAATAATATATTTTGTAAATAAATGAAACAAATTTGTTTGAGGTAAAGGTAAAGTGCTAAAAGATGTATGCTAAGTTATGATAGATTCTAGAAATAGTAAGTGATTTTAATTGGACTTTCTATCCTGAGGCATGTTTTTCATATTCTTTTTGGTTCTTCTCTTTCTAATCTTCTAATCTTTGTGTAGTTTCTTCTTTTCTTTAACTGCTTCCCTGATTGTGCCACCAAGGGGTTGCTCTTCTTCCCTTCTTTCTTCCTGAGTTTTGCTCCATGTTACTGTTGTAGCGATGTTGATTGTTATTTTCTTAAACTGCTTTCATTGATAAATGCAGTGAAGGTGTGTGTGTATGCGTGCGTGTGTTCGTTCTATCTAAACATACAGAAAACAAAGATAATGTCCATTGACAAAGCAAAAAGTCAACCCAAAATCATCATCAACAGCGAAGAACTTGAAATTGTAACAAACTATGAATATCTGGGATCTGTAGTATCTAACAGAGGAGACTGCCAGAAAGACATCAAAAGAAGATTAGCAATAACAACACACAAATTAAACATCATGAAGAACATGTGGCACAATACCAGCAAGGCAGTAAAATATAACATCAGCAAGGCAGTATTCATTTGAAACAAAATGTCAAAAACAAACAGTTGTCAATCATGGACAATCTCACAAGCAGCAAGGAAGAAAATCAATTCATTCGTAACAAAATGTAACAGAAAAATCCTTGAGAATTCTTGGATAATGAAAAGAGCAATGAAGACATTAAAAGATTTAAACATTAAAAAGAAAAAGAACAGGCTTATAAACACCATTCTAGATAAGAAATTAAAATACTATGCCCCGTCAAAGGACACAGTGGGTTGGAAAGAATAATAATGAAAGGCATGTTTCACGACGCATCAGGTGCAGAATAAAATGAAAGTGACTTGAAGACATCAAGGAGACCTTGAACATGTCAACATAAGAAGTGGGAAATCTGGCTAGAGACAAATTCTTTCAGACGGGCTGTGGTGGATGCAAAATTCTGCAAAGGACAATGCGACCTCATGATGATGATCAGGAAGGAAGTACAGCAAAAGAAGTAGATCACTTTGTACATCTTGGAAGCTGCATGAAGGAAATGTACACAAATGAATGAAAAGGACACAAGGAAATTAAAATCAGAATACTTACTTATGCATGTGGGAGCTTTAAAACTCACCCAGAACAGAGATGTGTGGCGAGATAGAATGTGGGTCTTCTACAAGATCTGATGCTTGATAACAAAGATTGTTGGACACAGAGAGTCTAGAATTTCTGCCCTATGTGTCGTCTTCAGTTCAAAAGGACAATGTAGATATATATAGGTCTTTAAAAGTTGTGTAAAGCATTCTACTCAAGGAGGAGAACAAGATCAGATAAGTACTTTTAAAATGTAACCAACTAAAAATTGAGTCTAGAATTTCATATATATATTTTTAATTGATTAATACTCACTGCTTTATGTATTTAGATTAAATAATTAACTCTCTTTATTTCATTGAACAGATTCCTGTTCCACTAGTGAAAGGTTGTGGCAAAACTGTTGGTTGCTACTCAGACTGTGAGAAATCAACATGCAGTTTTATCGTTTCATGGACTGCAAATGAAACTCATGCTGTTTACACTATAACTTCTAAAGTAGATTATCCCAATAAAAATTATGTAGCCATTGGATTCTCAAAGGATGACAAAATGGTAAGTTAGAAATAGCTAAAAGAACCAAAGAGAAATAGGAGAATGGAACTTTTTTCCTTCTTTACTCACTGCTAGATGCCATAGATAGATTAATCATTTTCATGTATTATTTCTTTTGATATAAATTGAACATTCTTTAACAGATGTTCAGGTGATATTTGTCCAATGTCTTATGGTACATGCCAACATTTTGCAGTTCTGTATATCTAGTTCAAGCCCTAGAAATATGGATTTATAAGAGATTGAGAAAGATTCGGTAGACAAGGAAGAAAAAAAAATAGGAATGAAGTTACCTGAAGAAACCTGCTGAAAATACAAGAAAGAATGGGGATTGGTTGGTCACGAGGCAAGATGTCGGCCTTGAGACAGAGAGGTTGTGAGTTCAAATCCTGGCTGCACCAGTTGGGATTTTTATTTATGATTTCTCTCTCCGGCAACCACCCCTGGTCTCAGCAGCAAGGCCCAGTTTGAAACGTCAATTACTCATCGACGGAAAAAAATCTGAGTACCTCTGAAGTCGGAGTTATCTGCCTGTTCGGCGAGGGACCCCATTGCACACGGCTGCCAGGGAAAAACAGATTAACACGCAAAATTCAGTTCCTAGTTGCTAGGGACTTAATTCTAACAGGACCATTAGAAATTTTGTTGACATATAGACAATAACTAAATGAAAGTCAAGCTTGAAAGGAAAAATGTATAGTAAATGAGATAGAGGCAGACAAAGGGCTAGAATTGGCTGATAACATCAAGAGATGGACTGGAAAATTTAGGACAGTATGTACATAGGAAATGGTGATCCATGGTTGCCAGTCTTCTGCTACAGATAAAATGTGAGATTGTTGTACCCCTTGGGCTGTCAGAAGATAAAATCTTGACCAAACTTTGACATCTTTTGATAGACATAATTTTGGACTCAACCTGAGTGTCCTCTTTTCCATTTTGATGTGGAAGTGACTTTTACAATCACAATGCAACTGAGCTTCCTTTAACTCATTGTTGTAACATGACAAATATCTCTGTCTTTCTGATGACCAATCTCATCAGACACACATTTTTGAGTATAGCTGAGTTTATCTGTAATACAGAGTGAAACATTTGAAAAAAAAGGGAAAAAGCGGTGTGGTAACAGCTTTATAATAGGTGAGAAACAAAACAAAAGTGGAATGATATTTTGATCAAAAAAGCTTTCAGCTGGAACAACAAACAACAACACAAAAATATATATAGGGATGTACACAGAAATCTAACTACATGATGATAATGTACTAGACTCTAAAAAAGTAGTTAGATTTCTGTATATATCCCTATATATATTTTTGTGTTGTTGTTTGTTGTTTGAGCTGAAGGCCTTATTGGCAAAATGTCATTCCACTATTGTTTTGTTTCTCACCTATGTAAAGCTGTTACCATACCTTTTTTTCCTTTTTAAAAAAAAATGTCATTATTATCATCAGCTTTACAGCAGCTTTGCATTACTATGCATCTTGATGCCTTTATCCCTTATCTGTAATACACCTTTACTTGGATGAGGGTTTACATCTTTACTTGGATGAGGGTTAGCACCTTGAATACCCTGACTAACCTAATGCTATGCCAACAGGAGTTTTACTCCTGGCATGTCTACTAAACTGGATAGGTTTGACTAGTATGAGCTGATAGGAATCACACACAGAACAAAATAAAGGCACACTACTCCTTCAAGTTGGGAATTGTGTGATAGAGCTGACTACTACTACTATCGTCCTTTCGAGCCGAAGACGGAACATAGGGCAGAACCACAATCTAAAAAAACAGAAACCTTGCGTGCCAAAATGGCACATATTGCAGAGATCACTGCTTCCAAAACTTATGGCTCTGTTTCCATAACAATATTTTTTACAATGACAGCTTGTCAAGCCATCGATCAACCCCCTTAGTCGCCTCTTGCAACATGCCTGGAAGGTCACAGTGTCACTATTCTTTACTTCCCTCATAATGAGGCCCCGGTAACACACAGGAGAGCTGACTACTCTATGTAAAAGATAACTGAAAATGCTAAATAGAGAATCTGTTTCTAGGATCCTTTCAAATATGTTCTCCTGTGTTAAAAATTTTCATTGAATTATTATATATGAAGTATTACCCAAAAATGTGCAGCAGGAATGGGAAAATGTATTCACTAACACCGTATACACCATACACCTAGCAAGGCATGTAGGCAACCCTTTTCTTTTTTTTTTATTATATATAAAGATTGACGCTTGTAAATTAGCAAATAAACAGATACCTGTCAGCACCAGCCAAAAGTGATCAGTGACTCATAGTCAACTACTTGCACCAGAATATATGAACCAGAATTATTCAGATTCTACTCCACCTTTTCATGGTGCCCCTAGAAACAAATAAGTCCTGTCTGGCCAAATTAGATTTTGAGACAGAAGGAAACTTGGTGTCCAAAAATCCCAGGTTGAAGTTGGATGTGTTGAGCTGAAGGCTGCAAATATCACAGATTGATTTAAATGACAACAAAATGTATTTATGACATTTTCTTCTTTTTCAGGGAAGATAGTGAAGACTAAGAGAAAATTATTTTAGTCATCAGGTGTATGTAAACAAATAACAAACATATACAAATATTGATGCGCACCATGTGACATATTCATTGCAGAATGATGATGATGTAATGGGATGTTTAACAGACGATAACAATGATGTTTTTCCCCTTATCGCAAAGAATAGAAATCATGATGTTCCTGCAATGTACACTGATAATGTAAGTCAGATTAGTGTATAAGAACAAGAAATGTATTTAAAGAGAAACTATTTCATGCATGAATGAATATTTCATTTAATAAATTTCTTGAATTCTGAACCAACAGAATGAGTGTTCCATACTTAGAACATGAAATAATGCACCTACGTTGTCACTATTTTGGGGGATAGTGACCACAAATTTTTTCTTATAATTAGACATTTTTGCGAAATCTCCAGAATATTTAGAGTGATTTCCCTCTTGTAATTTTTATTTCCTTTCACAATTGACCTCTATAGAACAAGCATCTGCTGTTCAAAGTGGGCATCGATATATTCATTATGTCTCAAAAGACAAAAATGGAGTTGGTCATGAGACATCCCATATTTAGTTGCTTGGGTAGTAAAAAAGAATTTATTGAATAAGCCATGTGAGAAAAAAAACATTAAAATATATTTTGTGTAGAAAGTTCTAAATCAGCTGAAATGAAAAAAAGGACTACTTAAAAAAATGTAAAAAAGATAACTGAATAATTTTTGGGGGCATGTAAAGAGAATCAATACTCTATTAAATGTCATCTTGGAAGGGATGATCCAAGGTAGATGAGGCTGGGCAGAGCAAGATTAAAGTGGACTGATAACACTAAAAGATGGACAGGTGAACCTATGACAACATGCACCATTGAGACAAGAGACAGTAGAATGGCTCTCCATGGTAGCCAACCTTTAATGTAGGGATGGCATCAATGATGATGAGTTTAACCAAACTATTTTGCTTCCAGGCTATGTTTCTGCTTATGACAAAAGTTAAAAAAAACTGAAGATAAATGGACACAAGTTGAAATACTCTTTACTAAGGAAGTACTCTTTACTAAGGAAGTACTCTTTACTCTACTTTTTGTTTGCTGAAGTTTTTGTCTTGGGAAAGATTTTTATATCTTTTTGAGAATGTTGCACTTTTGAAACAACAGTGCTGAATCTGGTGTTGATAGACTTTTCAAAATTAGAAGTGTGATTGAAAAACTGCATGTTTCATTTCAAAATGCATTATCACCTCACCATAATGTGTGTATTGATATTGATCTCCTACCTTGAAAGGAAGATTATCATGTAACAGTACATTCTATCAAAACAAAGCAGATTTTGATAAACATTGTTACATAGTTATACAAAACTGGGTACATTTTAGATTTTGTAGTCTATAATGGAGTCAACAGTGACACTAATATGTCAGGTTTGGGGAAGGCAACTGATATTGTAATAACTTTAACTCCAGAAGGACCACTCTCTTTTTGTGGATAACTGGTACTGTAGCCCATAATTATTTCTGTAACTACAGATCATGCTACAAACACATGTGATGCTGTTAGAAAAATTGGAAAGAGTATGTCTAGAATGAAGCAGAAGCTGTGCAGAGGCAGAAGACATTGTTGATTTCAATAAAAGGAAAGAAGAAATGGTAGTGAAGATGATCGAAGTGAAGAAGATATTTCACTGTGACTAGTGCAAAAGCATTTTCATCAACAATTGTTGTATGTTTGAAAAAAATATTGTATGTATGAAAAAAAAAATTACAAGAATCAAGATACACGTATAAAGTTGTGACTTTGCTTTGTGTATTACTCCTTGTTTTGAAGTATTGCATACACTAAAAAATTATTTTAAAAAATTAATTTACTTTCTTCCCATTTGATTACTTGCAAAATTATTATGAAGAAATGCTATTATCAACCATATAAATATTGCTAATACTTCCTATGTAAAGATGGTGGATCTAGGTCACGTTCTCTCGATCGCTGCAGAAAGTGCATTTGGGGTCTGATTAATTTCGGTTCTCCATTGCACTTTTCTGCGTTAAAGTAAAATGATGATCTACTTATTACATCTGCGCTGCTAAAGCGAAGTCGTACAACGGCAACAGTCCCTTTTTGACAAATCAAGTGTTGTGAATGCGACCTTCCACTGTCTAGACTTGATCTGCGCTTTACATCACATTGGTGCTGTTCATGACAGTTGTTTGAATTCCTTGACGCAAGTTATTTCCATGTTACTCGTTAATGTAAACTACTTTGTCAGCCACAGTTTTATCTCTTTAGGGAATTTGCACCGTGTTTTGTTTGTCGTAGGCTGCTTTCACTAGAGTA
Source organism: Megaustenia siamemsis (assembly GCA_032433765.1). Classification (NCBI taxonomy): domain Eukaryota; kingdom Metazoa; phylum Mollusca; class Gastropoda; order Stylommatophora; family Ariophantidae; genus Megaustenia; species Megaustenia siamemsis. Next base: position 78,207,914 of record JAVIAB010000139.1, on the reverse strand, counting down.
ATCAAGAATCTAAAGGGAGCGAAATTGTTGTCAGTGTACAACATTGTTGTGTGCTACGTCATCATAATGGCTCATCGTACATACCTAGACCGGCCATACGTTAATCTTATGGTCTGTTGTTTGATGTGTGGCGGGGATAATCTGACGACTAACTGCGTGTTTATATGTTCGGAACTGAAGTCAACAACGATGGCCTAACATCATCAAGCACTATACATTTTTAAAAATATGACGATCATCATTTTCAAGAGGACGTGAACTTCCGGTATATGGTGGATAGGCGGCGGGAACAATTGAAGGCTATGCATAAAAAGTGTTCCTTGTTGCAGTTTCCTCATATTCCAAGTCGGGCTTGTTTCAGGAGTTACTGAGTTAAGTGCTCTGTGCACACCATGAGCTGTGTGTCTCATCTGTTTTGATCATGTTTCGATATTCCAATTGTTTAAGATGAATGATGATATCATATGACAGGGAACAGTTGGCTGTGTTCACTTTCTGCGCGGTTTCGCCTTATGTCTTTGGCATGTGCTGAGACTGCTACAATGGGGACTACAGTTACCTTTCTTTGTTTGGGAGATGAGATATTAATTCGGATGATTACGCTGGCACAGGTGGTTGAGCAATTATGGATTTTAATTTGTTTGCAGTGATACCGGGGCCTTCCATAACAAAATAAATAAATATTGCTAAGTGCATGGTAATGCAGGATAGATTATGAGTTACAAGTATGTATTTTGTGGCAAAAAAAAACAATCAGCACTATGAACTTCTGAACCTTTAATGTGCTAACTAAAAAATGCATAACATTGTAGGTCATGATTTTCACAAAAGTCTTAGCAGCAAAAGGGTTAATTAAAGTTTGTCAAGATCAGCAACAACATCTGATCAAGATTCTAATCCATCTCCCTCTGTGCTCCTGGAAACAGACTAACAGTCAGACTAAGCAAATAGGCATTGATAAGGGAATGCAATCTGATAGCGAAAAGTACCTTCCTGAATTTCAATGAGCTGGACTGAAAGGTACAAAGTATTCTTGTTTACTGTAAATGACAACACACAGCATCTATGTCTATTCAACATCTTTTTACTGGCCAGCGGTATATAATGGCGGAGTAGTCAACTGACAAATGCAGCAGAAGAAGAAAGTAGATATCAGTTCATTTCCGTCTATGTTTCTGTTTCAATATTCCCTTTTCATTGTTCTCGTTAGATCTTGTGTCAAGTCTGCACAAATACAATTTCTTTATTTTTGCAGGTGTGAAATGCTCTTCATGTGAATCTATGCTGTCTGTGATGGTTGTACATACTAACCAATGTACATATACCCTTTGTGTTTATGAGAGAACCTCCCGCTATGAAACAACACTTAGGACAGAAAGGCAAATTGTACAGAATTTTCATTACTGAAATCCACACGAAGGCACACAGTTGCTCAGAACATGAGAGTACTTTTGTTTGGAATGTTTGGTCTCTGATAATTTTGATTTAACTGGCAGACAATTGGTGGTGGAGAAGAAGCACAATGAACTTTGCCTTGGCTACACAATATATTACAGTGACAATCAAGCACTAGGTTTTACTCCCTTATGGATACAACAATATTTATATTTATATAAAGAAGGAAGCAGTAGAACTTAGAGTAAGATGAACTGACTGGTAACATGAAGGAAACTTCACAATAGTCTTATATAGTTGAAGCTGCCAGAGCAGCAGGAACCATACAATTGTATCTTACTCAGCACTGGAAGCATAAGAGGAAAAGCAGATTTCTGCAGTTGGACAGTCAGTTTTACTATGTATACTATGTATGTGTATATATATATATCTTATAGTGACCATTGGTCAGGTCTGTCAGATCTTATATTATTGGAAACACACCTAAGTAACCAGGACAGTATATCCTTTCTCTGCTTGCCAGATATTTGTTAATTAGTTCCCTTGAAATGAACCATTTGTTTTGAGTTATCAAAGGAAGGGTTATTTTTGTCCTATTTTAATAGTTTATGTTTTATTGTTTGTGAAAGATAAATACAAAATTGTGACTTTTTGAAAAAGTGCTCACATCTATTTTTACAGGAGATACAACTCATAAGCCATAAAACAGAAAATTCTATACTTTCTTGTACACTTGTTCGACCTCTCAAAGCAGGAGTTGAACGTGTTGATGTCGGTGACCCTTGGACAATTCTTTTGCAAAAGGACCTAGCAGACCTGGTAGTAAGTAGAATTGGTTAACAGTACCTTAGATTTATTTAGTTTGGTCTCTGCCCTAGAAGCTGAGAGATTACTCACTGTTTCATGACTTAAAGAGGTAACATAATTCTCTTGTAAGTAGAGTAGTTTTAATTCTACTGTGTTTCACTTGCTCCTGGCTCCTGACTACATACTGTATTGCTTCTAACATAAAGGCATAATGACTGCTTTAAACAATATAGTTTGTTGTTCCAACTGCCAAGTCAGTAGACATGCTATTGGCCTCACTGTGCGTACATAGAACAAGAGCTACAGTGTAGTGCTACAACACTTACATTATTATTCTAGAAAGGTTCGTATGACCAGTAGTCACCTGTCTCCTGTGATGAAAGGCTGTATCTCCCCTGACATAATACATCTTCCTGACCTCTAATATAGACGATACATTCTTGAACAAATAGTCGTAGACCAGAACACCAATGACAATTCTGTGTAATTTTTTAGAGACTGGCTTCACTGGCCAGTACTCCAACAGGTTTAATGGCATGTAACATCTTACACCAACACCTACAAAGACCTGCTATCACAAATCACATCATATTCACACTCCACGGTGATATATACAAATCAACAACTGCTACTCATTTGCATCTTACTATCTCTAACAGAACCTCTAAGTTCTTTAATTTCACCCTTAATTACGATACCTATCTGTGGTGCACTTATTTACATTCCATAGTACAAAATACTACCACTTAATTGTAACATGAGGAGCTCTAAAAATAGTATTTTCTTTGAATTTCTAACACACAGCTGTGTGTTTACTAATTATACACACAGGGAACTCAGATTTCCTGTCTCGGGTTGATTTATGATCCGAAGTTTACCACTTGGACAGGACATGTTATTTTGTCTATTTAGATGGTTGTTGTAAAATTGTCAGCATGTTCGGCTACCTTAAAGAGTTATTTGCTATTTCCTGAGTCACAAAGAGTTGTTTGATGTTGCATACGGCCGAGGAAATTTCCCTGGTCAAAGGGGGGAAAAAATAGAAAAACAACCAATTTGTTGAAATTTAGCAAATTTTTATCGTATTATAAGATCGTATCTCACAAAATGGGAGAAAAAAATCCTACATCAATAGAAACAATTTAATACTCAGGAGTCACTGGCACTAGTAATTAGGAAGGTACACGGATGGGGGTAATGTTTGAACACTGCAAATTATCAAATTTTGAAGAATTTGTGTTTTGATACTGTAATTTTTACTATGCATCCTAATCTAGGTTAAAACTGTCCAGGATGGACCCATGCTTCTAAAGCATTCTATGTCTAACAAAACTTCAACTTTTTACTTGTTGGCTGATTTTTCTAGTTCAATTCTAGCTATCTATCCTTCACTATCCTAGTGTCAGCCATTCTCTATGATGTTATATGTCTCGCCAGTGCAATTCCTGATCTAACCTTCTCTGTCCAAGGTACTAGTGAGAACTGACTAGTCCAGCCCTCTAGTTTGGCTTGTCAACTGGTCATTTAACTATAGCCTAATCATGTGATCTCAAGATATTCTTCAAAACTGACCAGTGTTCAACATAGCTGAGTAATTTAACATCTCCTGGTCATTCCCCTGTTAACTCTATCAACTCCCACTCTCATAATACATCATTTAACCCTCTCAAACCCAAGATCTGGTACGTTATTTCTAAACTATACTTCTCATACTATAAGGTATATCAGTGTCAATTTCAATGACTTTCATAAATTAGTCTGAAAATTAAAAGGGAAAATCAGAAACTGGAAGCAAATGAAACACCCTAAATTGAAATAACAAATTTTAAAAATATTATTTGGAATGGGAAGCATTGGAATGTCTAATAGCTTAATATGTGGCTTATCAGGTGAGCCACATTCTATAGTGCAACTATGGAGATGTGGTGCTACTAAAGCAATCCGTATTTAAAAAAAAAAAAAATAGTACAAAATCTTGATGAATAATGAATTTGTATAAATTGAATTATGTTTATCATTATCTTCCTCTTGAAATAAAAGAAACTGCATTTCATGACATTGAATTCCAGGTTTGGGATCATTGGTGTGTGTCATTTTTGCAGACCCATGATATATAGGTAGATATAATAATGGTATGAATTTTTCAGGAGAAAGCCAACATAGTAAGGTCATACACACCAAGGGAATGAATCAAGTATTTGTATAAAAATAAAACATGCACATTTTTTTGTAGACATCATGAGTCTTGACCTAATGTTAATGATCATATAAATGGGAATGATAGACAGTGAAACAAGCTGATGACAGCAGTTTTAACATAAGTGAAACATAAAATTGAAAACAAATAAAAGTGATTAGTCCACCTAAAGTAGGAACAGAAAATATTGGAGATTATCATTGCTGACTTGTACTGTCAGAGAAAAGAATAAAATTGTCAATTTTGCAAGAATTGAAATTTCAGAAAACCCATTTATAAAGAAGAAAAAAATGGAAAATTAAATATTTAGGTCATGTAAAACAGTAAAATTGCTTAGAGAAGATAACTATGAAGGACAAAGTAACAGGTAAACGAGGGAGAGAAAGACTCAGAAAAAGAGGGGTGCAAGATATTACAGATGAATTGGGATTGACTGCTGTAGAAGCTAAACATCTCATGCAGGACACAGAAAGCTTCAGAGTAGCTGCAATGGGAGCCAAGTCCTAACAGATACAGTTCAGATATTGATAATAATGGTGATTTGCAAGTAAGTGCAATACTTGATCTTCTTTGTTGCTGTTCTTCCATCATACAACATTAATAATACTTTCAAAATACTGTCTGGTGTGCTTCCAGCCCAACACAGGGCTCCTCAGTTATGAAAAGAAGTGCTATCTCAGAAAACTATACCTTCCCTCTGTCATCCATATAGGGCTATCATTCTTCCTGGATGTTTCCTGTAGTTTCTGGATCTTGTGCACAAACAAAAGTCCATCCCTTCAATTCCATGTGATTGACAGAGCTTTATGTCTGACTATGAAGATTCTGATTATGAAAATAAATGAATTTAAATATCTGGGAACAATGTTAACTTTAGATGGTAGATATACAACAGAAGTGAGATGCAGAATAGCTCAGGCAAAAGCAGCTTTCCAAAAAATGAGGAAGATACTGTGCAATCCAATTTTGACAATAGAAACAAGAGTACTTAAATGTTATGTAGAGCCAGTTTTAACATATGGATGTGAATCACAAACTTAGGACAACAAACAAGAAAATCACAGAAGGCTGTAGAAAGCACAAGAGGGAAACAAAGAGAAAAGATACCAGACAGCTTAAGAGAATGGCTTGGCATAAGGTCAACAACAGCAATGATAAATGACTGTTGAGATTGAAAGTTGTGGAGAAACATGATCACCTATGCCAGCAGGCATGGTACTTAATGATAACAATGATGATGAAGAAAATATTGGTCTTTATTTTCTACAGTGTTCAAGTCTTTGTCATGTAGATCATATCTACAGCTCTAACACAGGTCCACAGTCTCTCCCAGTCACAACAACTGTCCAATAACTTCTGCCTCAGCTGTAACCTGTATCTGCTGGCCAGTTTTCTGCCAATAGTTATTGTTGTCTGGACAGATTTTGAGAAAATTTCAATAAAAGTCTGTCCTTTATTTGATAAAAACTTGTAATTTTCCTTTATAATTTGTGATATATGATGTAATGTCAACCAGAATTTATTTTTGAGGAAAGAGATAACTTCAAGAAACTTAATTTATAAAATTAATTAATATATTTTTCATTTTATGTATTATTTTTAGAAGGTACCAGAAAAAGTATTTTTTACCATGGTCAAAACAACACTCGTATATCATCTGAACCTCTGATGGCCACTGTGTATGTAGACCTGAGGACAAACTATAGTGCTGAAGAAATCCCAGAATACCCACTTGTTAAAGCTCATGGTAAGTTTATTGTCTTCTGGCTGTGATGATGATGAAATACCAGGAGGTTAATGCCAGCCATTAACTTTTAATAACTGTGATGGTGATTGGTTCCTTTGGCTTTCTTGATTTTGTGGGTTCTGCTGGAGAAGTTTGATCTTGTCCTTCCTAGAGATACTGCATCCTAGGTCTTCTATATCAACAGATTCTACCACTGCCAGGGCTACACCAATCCTCACTTCATTCGCTAGTCATTTGTGATGCATATTGTTACCAGTGAGATTAAGTGAGGCCTTTGGTACCTTTGGGCCTCTGAACCTGCCAAGGCAACCACAGATCACCTAGCTATTGCTCGCCATCTGTAGTATTGTGTCTCTGTGTAGAGATTCAAATCAGTGAGCTTTTCACCTATTCTGACATTCATTTTCTTTTCATAGTATAGTTACATTTAAATATATCTGCCACTTTAGTCCAACTTATTTGCATAGGTATTTTAATAATATGATTCCTGTTACTTATATCTCCCACAGTTGTTCTCTGTTTACTTGGTTGAATGCTTTTTCCTGGTCAATAAAAGCTATGTATACATTTTGATTGTGTTCTGTCGTCTTTTCTGCTAGCTGTTTGAGAGTCATTAGAGCATCAGTACATCCTGTTTTTTCAGAACTCCATTTGAGAATCGCGAAACTGTAGTTTTATTATTAGTTTCAGCCTTTTTTCCATAATTTTGGCTTATAACTTTCCTATATAGCTGAGAAGCGATATACCTCTATATCAATTGCAGTCTTTCTTGCTGCTTTTTTTCCATATTGGTATAATGATTGCCTGCTGCCAGTTTTCTGGGGCTTTTTGCCGATGCCATTTTGCTTTGAATATTCTGTGCAGCCATTTAACTCCTGTTTCTCCCGCTGCTGCTATTATTTCTACTGGTATTGTATTATTCCCGGTGCTTTATTTCATGGTGCATATTTGATTACTTCTTCGATTTCCTCTTTCAAGATTTCAGGTTCAGTGTTTGTGCATTGTTATGTAGTTTTAGTTGTTGTTGGTGCTATGTTCAACAGGTCTTCGAAATATTCTTTCCACCTCTGCTGCATATGTTGGTTATATGGCACTGGCTGTCTGTCTTTGTCATTTATGAGTTCAGTGGGATAGTGATTTTCTTTTCTTGCTCTTGCTGCTTTTACTACTTTGTAGGAGTCTCATGTGGCTGTCTTGAAATCCCTGTTTGTCTTTTGTCTGAATTCTGTCTGGATGTTGCTTAGCTTTTTTGATAAAAATTGTAATCTTTTTCCGGACTAAGGCATATTTTTCATATTCTTCTTGGTTTTTCTTCTCCTTCCACTTTTTAAATAGTTTCTTCTTTTCTTTAATTGCTTCTCGATATTTTATTCCTCACCAGAGTACCCTGGAGGTCTATGGCGCACCACTGGCAGACTTAATGTTCTTCCATATTTCTCTCTATCTTAGTCTTTCTTTTGGGCTCTGCAAAGCTAAGCCTGTCCAATTTTGTTATGTTACCTTTCCATCTCTTTCTCTGCCTACCTCTTCTTACTTCTTTCTCCGTTCCTTGCAACCACTGAGGTTAAAACTAAAATCATGGTTTTTATCACTATCTGAATCACACCTAAACGCCCCAAAGTTATGTTATATAACTATGTTTTTGGTATTGTCATCAAAGTAGAACTAACAGACATGTAATTTATTCGTGAGAAATAAACAGGACAACAGAAGAGTGAAGAAACTATTTCTTCCACAACAAACATGTGCTAAGTCAAATTTGACTAATGAGACCCATTCTAGGTTTAGCAGTAAAATATTGGTAAACATTAAAACCCAAATTGCTATTCCATGAAGGAGAAATTTGAAGGTATCAGCAGGAACCCATGTATTGTTTAAGAGTCTGGTAGGGTTTTATTAGTGAACCAATATCAGTTATAGTGTGCAAAGAGTAAATAAACAAATGTCATTTCTCAAATTCTGTTTAATAAATAGATGCCATTTCTTGAGTTCTATTTAATGAATAAACACCATTTGTAAGATTTCTCATGTTCTGTTCTAAAACTAAATACCATTTCTAAGATTTCACAAGTTCTGTTCTAAAACTAAATACCATTTCTAAGATTTCTCAAGTTCTGTTCTAAAACTAAATACCATTTCTAAGATTTCACAAGTTCTGTTCTAAAACTAAATACCATTTCTAAGATTTCACTAGTCCTATTTAATAAATAAATGCGTTTTTAAGATTTCACATGTGCTTTACAAACAAAAGAATTTGTTTAAGAATTCACTTGCTATTTCATAAATAAATCACATAAGTTTTAGATTTCACATGTGCAACTTAATTAATATATACCATTTTATTAAGATATCATTAGTCTGAATAATAACAATATATTTCACTTTATAGCACTAGAATCCCCAATCACTGAAACAACTGCTGCAGTTCCTACTTCTGTACTGCTACAACATGCTGAAGTGCCTGGTGCTGTGCTATTACAACCTGCTGAAGTACCTATTTCTATGTTGCCAAAATCTAGTTCTGTGTTGCCACAATCTATTTCTGCAGTGCTACAACTTGCTGAAGTACCTGGTTTTATGCTGTCAGAGTCTGCAGATGTGAGTACACCTGTTCTATTCCAGTATCTACACCTATAACTAATAAGTTTGTCCCTATTGTTTTATTTATAACCTTATACAACTTCTTCAAAACTGAAAATCAGGAGTTGGCAACGTATGCCTCTTCTCTCCTGCTTATATGTGTGTATGCTTTGTATGATAATGACATCACAAGACATTGTTTCCAAATAAACAGGCCTTTTTGTTTTTGTTTCTATACTTAGTTGAAAATTTGTTGTTCTATCTTAAAAGTACCCCCGTCATGCCAAGTGGCGTATAGGGAATATGGTGTTAGTGACCATAAATTTTACAGACCTTCGGCACATGATTTTTGGGGCAATGTGGTCGGTGTCACGCCCTTGCCGCTTTACTTTACCAGAAAAAAATCTGGTACCCATTAAAGGCTGGGTGATCTGGAAGCCTTTGGTTGGCATTGAACCCTACCTCTTGTCCTTTGTAGTCCAGTTCACTAACCACTGAGCTATTGCGGTTCCCTGTTTTATTTTGATTTTTCCTTATAGATTCAGTCCAAATTTGCCATCTGGTCAGTCCCAAAAAATTCCTCAAATACCTTATTTCAGTGGTGGCTAATTTGTTTTTTTTGAACTTTCATGACTGACCACATTTGATACTGATAACATAACGTATATTGGGATAAAATTGAATACCTGTCTGATAATTTGATGAGATAATGATATATTTTGTAAATAAATTAAACAAATTTGTTTGAGGTAAAGGTAAAGTGCTAAAAAATGTATGCTAAGATATGATAGATTCTAGAAATAGTAAGTGAATTTAATTGGACTTTCTATCGTGAGGCATGTTTTTCATAATCTTCTTGGTTCTTCTTCTCTTTCTAGTCTTTGTGTTGTTTCTTCTTTTCTTTAACCGCTTCCCTGATTGTGTCACCCCACCATGGGGGTGCTCTTCTTCCCTTCTTTCTTCCTGAGTTTTGCTCCATGTTACTGTTGTAGCGATGTTGATTGTTATTTTCTTATTAAACTGTTTTCATTGATAAATGCAGTGAAGGTATGTGTGCGTGTGTTCGTTCTATCTAAACATACAGAAAACAAAGATAATGTCCATTGACAAAGCAAAAAGTCAACCCAAAATCATCTTCATTCAGATGTGAAATGAAGAAAATCAATTCATTGGAAAAAAAATGTAGAAAACAAACATTTGTCAATCATGGACAATCTCACAAACAGCAAGGAAGAAAATTGATTCATTTGAAACAAAATGTCAAAAAACAAACAGTTGTCAATCATGGACAATCTCACAAACAGCAAGGAAGAAAATCGATTCATTTGAAACAAAATGTCAAAAAACAAACAGTTGTCAATCATGGACAATCTCACAAACAGCAAGAAAGAAAATCAATCCATTCGAAACAAAACGTAACAGAAAAATCCTTGAGAATTCTTGGATAATGAAAAGAGCAATGAGGACATATTGAAAGATTTAAACATTAAAAAGAAAAAAGAACAGGCTTATAAACACCATTCTAGAGAGGAAATTAACATACTATGCCCCATCAAAGGACACAGTGGGTTGGAAAGAATAATAATGGAAGGCATGGTTCATGACGCATCAGGTGCAGAACAAAATGAAAGTGATTTGAAGACATCAAGGAGACCTTGAACATGTCAACATAAGAAGTGAAAAATCTGGCCAGAGACAAATTCTTTTAGACGGGCTGTGGTGGATGCAATATTCTGCAAAGGACAATGCGACCTCATGATGATGATGATGATATATATCCCTTGCTATTTTGAATTGCCATCGACTTTATAATGCAGAAATGTTGTACAGGTAACAAAAGCATTGGATGGACACTTGGATCTGAAATTGAGAACCTTGATTTTGTAGATTCTTATAAATTCTTATCAGTAGCAATGTGAATATGATGCAAGAAAAAACAAAGGCCCTTTCATCAATGGCTAAAAAAATAGGACTTTTGATCAACCAAGAAAGGACAGAAATAATGAAAAATAAAATTCACCCAGAAGAAAAAATGTATCAGGAAGGAAGTACAGCAAAAGAAGTAGATCACTTTGTACATCTTGGAAGCTGCATGAAGGAAATGTACAAAAATGAAGGAAAAGAACACAAGGAAATTAGAATCAGAATAGTGAAGGCAGCAATGACTTTCAGAAACCTTGATAATAAAGTATATAAATCATAATTATTAAACATCAAAAACAAAACTCAGGATATTAAAATTAAATGTATTATCTACCCTTACTTATGCACGTGGGAGCTTTAAAACTCACCCAGAACAGAGATGTGTGGCGAGATACAATGTGGGTCTTCTACAAGATCTGATGCTTGATAACAAAGATTGTTGGACACAGAGAGTCCAGAATGTCTGTCCTATGTGTCGTCTTCAGTTCAAACGGACAATGTAGATATATAGGTCTTTAAAAGTTGTGTAAAGCATTCTACTCAAGAAGGAGAACAAGATCAGATAAGTACTTTTAAATTGTTACCAACTAAAAATTGAGTCTAGAATTCCATATATATATTTTTTTTTAATTGATTAATACTCACTACTTTATGTATTTAGATTAAATAATTAACTCTCTTTATTTCATTGAACAGATTCCTGTTCCACTAGTGAAAGGTTGTGGCAAAACTGTTGGTTGCTACTCAGACTGTGAGAAATCAACATGCAGTTTTATCGTTTCATGGACTGCAAATGAAACTCATGCTGTTTACACTATAACTTCTAAAGTAGATTATCCCAATAAAAATTATGTAGCCATTGGATTCTCAAAGGATGACAAAATGGTAAGTTAGAAATAGCTAAAAGAACCAAAGAGAAATAGGAGAATGGAACTTTTTTCCTTCTTTACTCACTGCTAGATGCCATAGATAGATTAATTATTTTCATGTATTATTTCCTTTGATATAAATTGAACATTCTTTGACAGATGTTCAGGTGATATTTGTCCAATGTCTCATGGTACATGCCAACATTTTGCAGTTCTGTATATCTAGTTCAAGCCCTAGAAATATGGATTTATAAGAGATTGAGAAAGATTCGGTAGACAAGGAAGAAAAAAAAATAGGAATGAAGTTACCTGAAGAAACCTGCTGAAAATACAAGAAAGAATGGGGATTGGTTGGTCTTGAGGCAAGATGTCGGCCTTGAGACAGAGAGGTTGTGAGTTCAAATCCTGGCTGCACCAGTTGGGATTTTTATTTATGATTTTTCTCTACGGCAACCACCCCTGGTCTCAGCAGCAAGACCTTGTTTGAAACGTCAATTACTCATCGACGGAAAAAAATCTGAATACCTCTGAAGTCAGAGTTAACTGCCTGTGCGGTGAGGGACCCCTGTGCACACGGCTGCCAGGGAAAAATGGATTAACACGCAAAATTCAGTTCCTAGTTGCTAGGGATTTAATTCTAACAGGACCATTGGAAATTTTGTTGACATATAGACAATAACTAAATGAAAGTCAAGCTTGAAAGGAAAAATGTATAGTAAATGAGATAGAGACAGACAAAGGGCTAGAATTGGCTGATAACATCAAGAGATGGACTGGAAAATTTAGGACAGTATGTACATAGGAAATGATGATCCATGGTAGCCAGTCTTCAGCTACAGATAAAATGTGAGATTGTTGTACCCCTTGGGCTGTCAGAAGATAAAAATTTGACCAAACCTTGACATCTGTTGATAGACATAATTTTGAACTCAACCTAAGTGTCCTCTTTTCCATTTTGATGTGGAAGTGACTTTTACAATCACAATGCAACTGAGCTTCCTTTAACTCATTGTTGTAACATGACAAATATCTCTGTCTTTCTGATGACCAATCTCATCAGACACACATTTTTGAGTATAGCTGAGTAGTGAAAATTTGAAAACAAGGGAAAAAGCGGTGTGGTAACAGCTTTTATAGGTGAGAAACAAAACACAAGTGGAATGACATTTTGATCAAAAAGGCTTTAAGCTGGAACAACAAACAACAACACAAAAATATATATAGGGATATACACAGAAATCTAACTACATGATGATAATGTACTAGACTCTAAAAAAAAGGTAGTTAGATTTCTGTATATATCCCTATAATTGTTTTTGTGTTGTTGTTTGTTGTTTCAGCTGAAGGCCTTATTGGCAGAAATGTCATTCCACTTTTGTTTTGTTTCTCACCTATGTAAAGCTGTTACCATACCTTTTTTAAAAAAAATTTCATTATTATCATCAGCTTTACAGCAGCTTTGCATTACTATGCATCTTGATGCCTTTATCCCTTATCTGTAATACACCTTTACTTGGATGAGGGTTTACATCTTTACTTGGATGAGGGTTAGCACATTGAATACCCTGACTAACCTAATGCTATGCCAACAGGAGTTTTTCTCCTGGCATGTCTACTAAACTGAATAGGTTTGACTAGTATGAGCTGATAGGAATCACACACAGAACAAAATAAAGGCACACTAGTCCTTCAAGTTGGGAGTTGTGTGATAGAGCTGACTACTACTACTACTACTACTACTATCGTCCTTTCGAGCTGAAGACGGAACATAGAGCAGAACCACCATCTCTAAAAACAGAAACCTTGCTTGCCAAAATGGCACATATTGCAGAGATCACTGCTTCCAAAACGTATGGCTCTGTTTCCATAACAATATTTTTTACAATGACAGCTTGTCAAGCCATTGATCAACCCCCTTAGTCGCTTGTTACAACATGGGGTTAAGGCAAAGAAATGCAAGTGAATGCATAAAAATGCGAAGCTGCAGTAAAGCTGAATGCGAGGAAAAATTGAAAAAAAAAAGAAAAAATGGTATGTTAGAAGCTTTACGTGATTAGTAGACGACACAGATTCGAACAACGTTTAGGCTCATTAGGCCTTCAGTAGGAACAAACAAACAACATATACACACAGATATGTGAATAAATAAAACTAATCCTACATAGCTAACTAGTAATGAAATATCAAAAACAAAATAATAGAAATATGTTGACTTCCCTGTGTGTCGTGGACTGTGTCCAGGCTAGGAAAGGAATTTCTCACGGGTGTAGCTGTAATTTATACCCTCTGGTCAGAGGTGAAGGGTTCTAAAAATACATGAGTGGGGGGAACGCTATCTAGGTACGTCGACTACAAAGGCATAGGCAATATCTAAAAGTATCTAAGGACCTATAAATACATGTATACACACACACAGATGCGTGTATACACATGTACACGTGCAAGTCAGTATGTGCACGTCTGTTACAATATGCCTGGAAGGTCACAGTGTCACTATTCTTTACTTCCCTCATAATGAGGCCCCGGTAACACACAGGAGAGCTGACTACTTTATGTAAAAGATAACTGAAAATGCTAAATAGAGAATCTGTTTCTAGGATCTTTTCAAATATGTTCTCCTGTGTTTAAAATTTTCATTGAATTATTATATATGAAGAATTACCCAAAAATGTGCAGCAAGAATGGAAAAATGTATTCACTAACACCGTATACTCCATACACCTAGCAAGGCATGTAAGGGACCCTTTACTTTTTTTTTATTATATACAAAGATTGACAGCTTGTAAATTAGCAAATAAACAGACACCTGTCAGCACCAACCAAAAGTGATCAGTGACTCATAGTCAACTACTTACACCAGAATATATGAACCAGAATTATTCAGATTCTACTCCACCTTTTCATGGTGCTCCTAGAAACAAATAAGTCCTGTCTGGCCAAATTAGATTTTGAGACAGAAGGAAACTTGGTGTCCAAAAATCCCAGGCTGAAGTTGGATGTGTTGAGCTGAAGGCTGCAAATATCACAGATTGATTTAAATGACAACAAAATGTATTTATGACATTTGCTTCTTTTTCAGGGAAGATAGTGAAGACTAAGAGAAAATTATTTTAGTCATCAGGTGTATGCAAACAAATAACAAACATATACAAATATTGATGCACACCATATGACATATTCATTGCAGAATGATGATGATGTAATGGGATGTTTAACAGACGATAACAATGATGTTTTTCCCCTTATCGCAAAGAATAGAAATCATGATGTTCCTGCAATGTACACTGATAATGTAAGTCAGATTAGTGTATAAGAACAAGAAATGTATTTAAAGAGAAACTATTTCATGCATGAATGAATATTTCATTTAATAAATTTCTTGAATTCTGAACCAACAGAATGAGTGTTCCATACTTAGAACATGAAATAATGCACCTACGTTGTCACTATTTTGGGGGATAGTGACCACAAATTTTTTCTTATAATTAGACATTTTTGCGAAATCTCCAGAATATTTAGAGTGATTTCCCTCTTGTAATTTTTATTTCCTTTCACAATTGACCTCTATAGAACAAGCATCTGCTGTTCAAAGTGGGCATCGATATATTCATTATGTTTCAAAAGACAAAAATGGAGTTGGGCATGAGACATCCCATATTTAGTTGCTTGGGTAGTAAAAAAGAATTTATTGAATAAGCCATGTGAGAAAAAAAACATTAAAATATATTTTGTGTAGAAAGTTCTAAATCAGCTGAAATGAAAAAAAGGACTACTTTAAAAAATTTAAAAAAGATAACTGAATAATTGTTGGCGGTATGTAAAGAGAATCAATACTCTATTAAATGTCATCTTGGAAGGGAAGATCCAAGGTAGATGAGGCTGAGCAGACCAAGATTAAAGTGGACTGATAACACTAAAAGATGGACAGGTGAACCTATGACAACATGCACCATTGAGACAAGAGACAGTAGATTGGCTCTCCATGGTAGCCAACCTTCAATGTAGGGATGGCATCAATGATGATGAGTTTAACCAAACTATTTTGCTTCCAGGCTATGTTTCTGCTTATGACAAAAGTTAAAAAAAACTGAAGATAAATGGACACAAGTTGAAATACTCTTTACTAAGGAAGTACTCTTTACTAAGGAAGTACTCTTTACTCTACTTTTTGTTTGCTGAAGTTTTTGTCTTGGGAAAGATTTTTATATCTTTTTGAGAATGTTGCACTTTTGAAACAACAGTGCTGAATCTGGTGTTGATAGACTTTTCAAAATTAGAAGTGTGATTGAAAAACTGCATGTTTCATTTCAAAATGCATTATCACCTCACCATAATGTGTGTATTGATCTCCTACCTTGAAAAGAAGATTATCATGTAACAGTACATTCTATCAAAACAAAGCAGATTTTGATAAACATTGTTACATAGTTATACAAAACTGGGTACATTTTAGATTTTGTAGTCTATAATGGAGTCAACAGTGACACTAATATGTCAGGTTTGGGGAAGGCAACTGATATTGTAATAACTTTAACTCCAGAAGGACCACTCTCTTTTTGTGGATAACTGGTACTGTAGCCCATAATTATTTCTGTAACTACAGATCATGCTACAAACACTTGTGATGCTGTTAGAAAAATTGGAAAGAGTATGTCTAGAATGAAGCAGAAGCTGTGCAGAGGCAGAAGACATTGTTGATTTCAATAAAAGGAAAGAAGAAATGGTAGTGAAGGTGATCGAAGTGAAGAAGATATTTCACTGTGACTAGTGCAAAAGCATTTTCATCAACAATTGTTGTATGTTTGAAAAAAATATTGTATGTATGAAAAAAAAAAATTACAAGAATCAAGATACACGTATAAAGTTGTGACTTTGCTTTGTGTATTACTCCTTGTTTTGAAGTATTGCATACACTAAAAAATTATTTTTAAAAAATTAATTTACTTTCTTCCCATTTGATTACTTGCAAAATTATTATGAAGAAATGCTATTATCAACCATACAAATATTGCTAATACTTCCTTTGTAAAGATGGTGGATCTAGGTCACGTTCTCTCGATCGCTGCAGAAAGTGCATTTGGGGTCTGATTAATTTCGGTTCTCCATTGCACTTTTCTGCGTTAAAGTAAAATGATGATCTACTTATTACATCTGCGCTGCTAAAGCGAAGTCGTACGACGGCAACAGTCCCTTTTTGACAAATCAAGTGTTGTGAATGCGACCTTCCACTGTCTAGACTTGATCTGCGCTTTACATCACATTGGTGCTGTTCATGACAGTTGTTTGAATTCCTTGACGCAAGTTATTTCCATGTTACTCGTTAATGTAAACTACTTTGTCAGCCACAGTTTTATCTCTTTAGGGAATTTGCACCGTGTTTTGTTTGTCGTAGGCTGCTTTCACTAGAGTAATCAAGAATCTAAAGGGAGCGAAATTGTTGTCAGTGTACAACATTGTTGTGTGCTACGTCATCATAATGGCTCATCGTACATACCTAGACCGGCCATACGTTAATCTTATGGTCTGTTGTTTGATGTGTGGCGGGGATAATCTGACGACTAACTGCGTGTTTATATGTTCGGAACTGAAGTCAACAACGATGGCCTAACATCATCAAGCACTATACATTTTTAAAAATATGACGATCATCATTTTCAAGAGGACGTGAACTTCCGGTATATGGTGGATAGGCGGCGGGAACAATTGAAGGCTATGCATAAAAAGTGTTCCTTGTTGCAGTTTCCTCATATTCCAAGTCGGGCTTGTTTCAGGAGTTACTGAGTTAAGTGCTCTGTGCACACCATGAGCTGTGTGTCTCATCTGTTTTGATCATGTTTCGATATTCCAATTGTTTAAGATGAATGATGATATCATATGACAGGGAACAGTTGGCTGTGTTCACTTTCTGCGCGGTTTCGCCTTATGTCTTTGGCATGTGCTGAGACTGCTACGATGGGGACTACAGTTACCTTTCTTTGTTTGGGAGATGAGATATTAATTCGGATGATTACGCTGGCACAGGTGGTTGAGCAATTATGGATTTTAATTTGTTTGCAGTGATACCGGGGCCTTCCATAACAAAATAAATAAATATTGCTAAGTGCATGGTAATGCAGGATAGATTATGAGTTACAAGTATGTATTTTGTGGCAAAAAAAAACAATCAGCACTATGAACTTCTGAACCTTTAATGTGCTAACTAAAAAATGCATAACATTGTAGGTCATGATTTTCACAAAAGTCTTAGCAGCAAAAGGGTTAATTAAAGTTTGTCAAGATCAGCAACAACATCTGATCAAGATTCTAATCCATCTCCCTCTGTGCTCCTGGAAACAGACTAACAGTCAGACTAAGCAAATAGGCATTGATAAGGGAATGCAATCTGATAGCGAAAAGTACCTTCCTGAATTTGGATGTGCTGGACTGAAAGGTACAAAGTATTCCTGTTTACTGTAAATGACAACACACAGCATCTATGTCTATTCAACATCTTTTTACTGGCCAGCGGTATATAATGGCGGAGTAGTCAACTGACAAATGCAGCAGAAGAAGAAAGTAGATATCAGTTCATTTCCGTCTATGTTTCTGTTTCAATATTCCCTTTTCATTGTTCTTGTTAGATCTTGTGTCAAGTCTGCACAAATACAATTTCTTTATTTTTGCAGGTGTGAAATGCTCTTCATGTGAATCTATGCTGTCTGTGATGGTTGTACATACTAACCAATGTGCATATACCCTTTGTGTTTAGGAGAGAACCTCCCGCTATGAAACAACACTTAGGACAGAAAGGCAAATTGTACAGAATTTTCATTACTGAAATCCACACGAAGGCACACAGTTCCTCAGAACATGAGAGTACTTTTGTTTGGAATGTTTGGTCTCTGATAATTTTGATTTAACTGGCAGACAATTGGTGGTGGAGAAGAAGCACAATGAACTTTGCCTTGGCTACACAATATATTACAGTGACAATCAAGCACTAGGTTTTACTCCCTTATGGATACAACAATATTTATATTTATATAAAGAAGGAAGCAGTAGAACTTAGAGTAAGATGAACTGACTGGTAACATGAAGGAAACTTCACAATAGTCTTATTTAGTTGAAGCTGCCAGAGCAGCAGGAACCATACAATTGTATCTTACTCAGCACTGGAAGCATAAGAGGAAAAGCAGATTTCTGCAGATGGACAGTCAGTTTTACTATGTATACTATGTATGTGTATATATATATATCTTATAGTGACCATTGGTCAGGTCTGTCAGATCTTATATTATTGGAAACACACCTAAGTAACCAGGACAGTATATCCTTTCTCTGCTTGCCAGATCTTTGTTAATTAGTTCCCTTAAAATGAACCATTTGTTTTTGAATTATCAAAGGAAAGGTTATTTTTTGTCCTATTTTAATAGTTTATGTTTTATTGTTTGTGAAAGATAAATACAAAATTGTGACTTTTTGAAAAAGTGCTCACATCTATTTTTACAGGAGATACAACTCATAAGCCATAAAACAGAAAATTCTATACTTTCTTGTACACTTGTTCGACCTCTCAAAGCAGGAGTTAAACGTGTTGATGTCGGTGACCCTTGGACAATTCTTTTTGCAAAAGGACCTAGCAAACCTGGTAGTAAGTAGAATTGGTTAACAGTACCTTAGATTTATTTAGTTTGGTCTCTGCCCTAGAAGCTGAGAGATTACTCACTATTTCATGACTTAAAGAGGTAACATAATTCTCTTGTAAGTAGAGTAGTTTTAATTCTATTGTGTTTCACTTGCTCCTGGCCCCTGACTACATACTATATTACTTGTAACATAAAGCATAATGACTGCTTTAAACAATACAGTTTGTTGTTTCAACTGCCAAGTCAGCAGACATGCTATTGGCCTCACTCTGTGCGTACATAGAACAAGAGCTACAGTGTAGTGCTACAACACTTATATTATTATTCTAGAAAGGTTCATATGACCAGTGGTCACCTGTCTGCTGTGATGTAAGGCCGGATCTCTCCTGACATAATACATCTCCCTGACCTCTAATATAGATGATACAGACTTGAACAAATAGTCGTAGACAGCAGCGTATGTTCGTAGACCACAACACCAATGACAATTCTGTGTAATTTTTTAGAGACTGGCTTTACTGGCCAGTACTCCAACAGGTTTAATGGCTTGTAATATCTTACACCTACACGTACAAAGACCTGCTAGCACAAATCACATCATATTCACACTCCACGGTGATATATACAAATCAACAACTGCTACTCATTTGCATCTTACTATCTCTAACAGAACCTCTAAGTTCTTTAATTTCACCTTTAATTACGATACCTATCTGTGGTGCGCTTATTTACATTCCATAGTACAAAATCTATCTATCTATTGACCTTTCGAGCCGTAGCCGGCCCATAGGGTGTAGACCAAGATACACCTTATCCTATGTGAATTTTTGTTCTAGCCGTTTTCTTTTAAAGATATTTCATCAAATCTCACCATTTGTCTCTGTTCTGTGCAAGCAGCTATATCTCATTGAGGGAGCCGAATCCTGCTGCTCTTGCCTCTCTCATCAATGTTCTTCTCAGTGTCTCCCTGGGTCTTCCTCTTGTCTCTTATCTGTTGTTTCCCATATAAGGACTTGCTTTGTTATTCGGTTATTATCTCTTCTCATCACATGTCCAACATATAACCATCGTCTTTTCTTTATTACTGAAGATATTAGTGGTTGATTGGCGATTTCTCTAATTTCCTTCTTTGTTTTGAATTCGTTCCACACTATACCAAGTATTTTTCTTAGACATTTATTTTCAAATGCGTTCAACTTTGTTTCTATATCTCTTGTTGTTTTCCAGCTTTCACACGCATACGTAAGGGTTGATAGTACATTTGATTTGAATAGCCTAAGTTTTGTGTTTGTACTGATGAGTTTTGATTTCCACAACTTTTCAAGGCTTCTGAAAGACATTGCTGCTGTAGCTATCCTGATTCTAATTTCTTTGCTTGTATCCCCTTCTCGATCAATGTGACTTCCAAGATAGATAAAGTGATCAATCTCTTCTACAGTTTGTTTTCCATGTATATTTTGTCATCTGTTGGAATTAAACTTTTCATGACTTTAGTCTTTTCATGATTGATCTCAAGCCCAATTTTGCTGGCTATTGATGATAGTTCATTTGTGTTTTCCTGCATTGTTTTTATCTGACTGCTGATGAGAACTATGTCATCAGCAAAGTCGAGGTCCTCCAAATGGTCTCCTTGTATCCATTCGATACCTTTATTACCAGTGCAGCATTTCTTCATTATGAAGTCCGTAACAATTCCAAATAACAAGGGCGATAAAATACATACTTGTTTAACCCCAGTTTCTATTGGGAAATATTTGCTCATTCCTTCCTCTGTTCGAACTGCACATGTGTAACCATCATACATGTCTTTGATAATATTTATGATTTTTGATGGTAAGCCATATTGCTTCAGAATTTTCCACAAAGAATCTCTATGAATACTATCAAATACTTTTTTGAAGTCGATGAAGTTAAGTACAAAAGGTTTTTGCTTTTCATTGTGTTTCTCCAATATAAGTCGTAGAGTGAAAATGTTTCATTAACAACATCGTTTTTACGATAGCGGCTTGTTAAACCTCTGATCAACTGTTCTATACCAAGCCGGAGAAAAATAATTCCTCCATTTTGGAAAACAACTGGAAACGATAGTACAAAATACTACCACTTAATTGTAACATGAGGAGCACCAAAAATAGTATTTTCTTTGAACTTTTGACACACAGCTGTGTGTTTACTAATTATACACACAGGGAACTCAGATTTCCTGTCTTGGGTTGATTTATGATCCAAAGTTTACCGCTTGGACAGGATATGTTATTTTGTCTATCTAGATGGTTGTTGTAAAATTGTCAGCATGTTCGGCTACCTTAAAGAGTTATTTGCTATTTCCTGAGTCACAAAGAGTTGTTTGATGTCGCTGACGCCCGAGGAAATTTCCCTGGTCAAAGGGGGGGAAAAAATTGAAAAACAACCAATTTGTTGAAATTTGGCAAATTTTTATCGTATTATAAGATCGTATCTCACAAAATGGGAGAAAAAAATCCTACATCAATAGAAACAATCTAATACTCAGGAGTCACTGGCACTAGTAATTAGGAAGGTACATTGATGGGGGTAATGTTTGAACACTGCAAATTATCAAATTTTGAAGAATTTGTGTTTTGATGCTGTAATTTTTACTATGCATCCTAATTTAGGTTAATACTGTCCAGAATGGACTCATGCTTCTAATGCATGCTATGTCTAACAAAATTTTAACTTTTTACTTGTTGGCTGATTTTTCTAGTTCAATTCTAGCTATCTATCCTTCTCTATCCTGGTGTCAGCCATTCTCTATGATGTTATATGTCTCGCCAGTGCAATTCCTGATCTAACCTTCTCTGTCCAAGGTACTAGTGAGAACTGACTAGTCCAGCCCTCTAGTTTGGCTTGTCAACTGGTCACTTAACTATAGCCTAATCACGTGATCTCAAGATATTCTTCAAAACTGACCAGTGTTCAATATAGCTGAGTAACATAACATCTCCTGGTCATTCCCCTGTTAACTCTATCAACTCCCACTCTCATAATATGTCATTTAACCCTCTCAAACCCAAGATCTGGCACGTTATTTCTTAACTATACTTCTCATACTATAAGGTATATCAGTGTCAATTTCAATTACTTTCATCCATTAGTTTCAAAGTTAAAAGGGAAAATCAGGAACTGGAAGCAAATGAAACACCCTAAATTGAAATAACAAATTTTAAAAATATTATTTGGAATGGGAAGCATTGGAATGTTTAATAGCTTTTTATGTGGCTTAACAGGTGAGCCACATTCTATAGTGCAACTTAGGAGATGTGGTGCTACTACCTCCTTTTTTTAAAATTAAAAATCCTTCTTTTTTTAAAATTAAAAATAATACAAAATCTTGATGAATAATGAATTTGTATAAATTGAATTATGTTTATCTTTATCTTCCTCTCGAAATAAAAGAAACTCCATTTCATGACATTGAATTCCAGGTTTGGGATCATTGGTGTGTGTCATTTTTGCAGACCCATGATATATAGGTAGATATAATAATGGTATGAATTTTTCAGGAGAAAAGCCAACATAGTAAGGTCATACACACCAAGGGAATGAATCAAGTATTTGTATAAAAAATAAAACACGCACATTTTTGTGTAGACATAATGAGTCTTGACCTAATGGTAATGATCATATAAATGGGAATGATAGACAGTGAAACAAGCTGATGACAGCAGTTTTAGCATAAGTGAAACATAAAATTGAAAACAAATAAAAGTGATTAGTCCACCTAAAGTAGGAACAGAAAATATTGGAGATTATCATTGCTGACTTGTACTGTCAGAGAAAAGAATAAAATTGTCAATTTTGCAAGAATTGAAATTTCAGAAAACCTTTTTATAAAGAAGAAAAAAATGGAAAATTAAATATTTAGGTCATGTAAAACAGTATAATTGCATAGAGAAGATAATTATGAAGGACAAAGTAACAGGTAAACGAGGGAGAGAAAGACTCAGAAAAAGAGGGGTGCAAGATATTACAGATGAATTGGGATTGACTGCTGTAGAAGCTAAACAACTCATGCAGGACAGAGAAAGATTCAGAGTAGCTGCAATGGGAGCCAAGTCCTAACAGATACAGTTCAGATATTGATAATAATGGTGACTTCCAAGTAAGTGCAATACTTGATCTTCTTTGTTGCTGTCCTTCCATTAATTACAACATTAATAATACTTTAAAAATACTGTCTGGTGTGCTTCCAGCCCTACACAGGGCTCCTCAGTTATGGAAAGAAGTGCTATCTCAGAAAACTGTACCTTCCCTCTGTCATCCATATAGGGCTATCATTCTTCCTGGATGTGTCCTGTTGTTTCTGGATCTTGTGCACAAACAAAAGTCCATCCCTTCAATTCCATGTGATTGACAGAGCTTTACGTCTGATTATGAAAATAAATGAATTTAAATATCTGGGAACAATGTTAACTTCAGATGGTAGATATACAACAGAAGTGAGATGTAGAATAGCTCAGGCAAAAGCAGCTTTCCAAAAAATGAGGAAGATACTGTGCAATCCAATTTTGACAATAGAAACAAGAGTTCTTAAATGTTATGTAGAGCCAGTTTTAACATATGGATGTGAATCACAAACTTAGGACAACAAACAAGAAAATCACCGAAGGCTGTAGAAAGCACAAGAGGGAAACAAAGAGAAAAGATACCAGACAGCTTAAGAGAATGGCTTGGCATAAGGTCAACAACAGCAATGATAAATGACTGTTGAGATTGAAAGTTGTGGAGAAACATGATCACCTATGCCAGCAGGCATGGTACTTAATGATGACAATGAAAATGATGAAAATAGTGGTCTTTTTTTCTACAGTGTTTAAGTCTTTGTCATGTAGCTCATATCTACAGCTCTAACACAGGTCCACAGTCTCTCCCAGTTACAACAACTGTCCAATAACTTCTGCCTCAGCTCTAACCTGTATCAGCAGGCCAGTTTTCTGCCAATATTTATTGTTGTCTGGACAGATTTTGAGAAAATTTCAATAAAAGTCTGTCCTTTATTTGATAAAAACTTGTAATTTTCCTTTATAATTTGTGATAGATGATGTAATGTCAACCATAATTTATTTTTCAGAAAAGAGATAACTTCAAGAAACTTAATTTATAAAAATTCATTTTATGTATTATTTTTAGAAGGTACCAAAAAAAGTATTTTTTACCATGGTCAAAACAACACTCGTACATCATCTGAACCTCTGATGGCCACTGTGTATGTAGACCTGAGGACAAACTATAGTGCTGAAGAAATCCCAGAATACCCACTTGTTAAAGCTCATGGTAAGTTTAATGTCTTCTGGCTGTGATGATGATGAAATACCAGGAGGTTAATGCCAGCCATTAACTTTTAATAACTGTGATGGTGATTGGTTCCTTTGGCTTTCTTGATTTGTGGGTTCTGCTGGAGAAGTTTGATCTTGTCCTTCCTAGAGATACTGCATCCTAGGTCTTCTATATCAACAGATTCTACCACTGCCAGGGCTACACCAATCCTCACTTCATTCGCTAGTCATTTGTGATGCACATTGTTACCAGTGAGATTAAGTGAGGCCTTTGGTACCTTTGGGCCTCTGAACCTGCCAAGGCAACCACAGATCACCTAGCTAATGCTCGCCATTTGTTGTATAGTGTCTCTGTGTAGA
The DNA here is from genome assembly GCA_032433765.1 of Megaustenia siamemsis. Taxonomy (NCBI): domain Eukaryota; kingdom Metazoa; phylum Mollusca; class Gastropoda; order Stylommatophora; family Ariophantidae; genus Megaustenia; species Megaustenia siamemsis. The sequence goes on along the minus strand of JAVIAB010000139.1, from coordinate 78,183,114 downwards.
GAAATTCAAATCAGTGAGCTTTTCACTTATTCTGACATTCATTTTCTTTTCATAGCATAGTTAAATTTAAATATATCTGCCACTTTAGTCCATCTTATTTGCATAGGTATTTAAATAATATGATTCCTGTAACTTATGGCTGTTTATCAACAGTATTTTAGTTGTCTTGTCCATTTTCATATTTCAGAACTTTAACCAGTATTTGATTCTTCTATGTAGCATTAAAGTTGATTAAAAGAGATTATATCTACAATTTTACCATTGATACAACACTGCAGAATTTCTGTCAAATTATTTTCCATAGTCTTATGTATGTCGATGCCATTTACAGGTAGCACAAGTTCACATACCAGACATAAAATAATATAAACTGTATACATGATTTTTAATACAACGTTTTCAGTTTCTCATTAAATAACCGAATTTGAACAAAGCAAATTACATTTTTAGGACCCTTAAATAGACACAAAACCCACCAAAAGTCATCTTGGAAGGAAAAATGCAAAATAAAGGCAGAAGTAGACAAAGACTACAGCAGACTGACAAAACCATGAGATGAACAGGAGAACCTGTGAAGGCATACACCATCAGGGCAATAGCAGGGTAAAATAGTACCTCATAGTAACTAACCTTCAGTATGGAGATGTCACAAGATGGATGAGAATGTACATAGTATACTCTGGACACTTCACCCATACATTCAGACAGTTGTAATTAGAACTAAAGTATAATTTTCTGATTAAAACAAGCCGCTGAGCCCATCAAATTTCTGAAACTTGTCTAACAGGTTGTCTCATGATTAGTGCTTGGGTCTTCATGGCAAGTGTGGGTATGGTTGTGGCCAGATACTATAAACAAGTGTTGAATGAACAAGTACTTTCTGAAAGCATTTGGTTTCAAGTAAGTTTACATCGTGCTTTAAACGCAAATACATTAGAATCCCAGAATTTATACTCACTCCTGTCTATTTGTATAACTCAAAATTCATACAACTTTTTATGATTAAATTTGATTCAGTTACCTTGGAATCTGTACATCATCATCAAGTAGCTTACATGCTGGCTTAGGTGATCATGTTCCTCCACAACTCTTAATCTCAAAGGTTATTTATTGTTTCTGTTGTTGACCTTCTGCCAAGCCATTCTCTTAAGCTGTCTGGTATCTTTTTTCTTTGCTTCCCTCTGTCGCTTCATCCCTCAATTTTCCCAGTTGTTACAATATATTCCAGCTGTTCCCTTCTCATTACATGGCCAAAAAATAATTGTTTCTTCCTAATATTGAAAATTAGAACAGAGCCATAGATTTTGGAAGCATTGATCTCTGTTTTTAAGCAAGGTTTCTGTTTTTAAGATTGTGGTTCTGCCTTCGGCTCGAAAGGACGATAGATAGATAGAATATTGAAAATTAGTTCTCTTTTTGCTTTGGCCTCTTTCAGAATATTTTCATTACTCTTTTGTAAAACCAGAATTCTACAGCCTCCAATAATTTTCTTGTCCTACTGTCCATGATTCACATCCATATGTTAAGACTGGTTCTACATAACTTTTAAAAACTCTTTTTCTTGTTTCCATTGTTAAGAATTGATTGCACAGTATCATTTTTTATATATATTTGGTCTACATTGACTCTGACCATTTCAGTTATGGAGATTTTATTTTCTTCTATTTAATTTGCATCTAATAATTTTTTGGGGCAGATTTTATATTTTTCTGTCTTCTTTACTTCTGTTGTATATTCATTATACTATTTTAAAAAATATTTCTTTGCACTCAACATCTTTCACCTCTGGCGAAATCCCTAGAGACTAGGAACATAATTTTGTGCGTTAATCCGTTTTTCCCTGGCAGCCGTCTGCACAGGAGCCTCTCGCCACACAGGCAGATAACTCCATCTTCGGAGGTACTTACATTTTTCTCCGTAGATGAGTAATTGACATTTCAATCCTAGTCTCGCTGTTGAGACCAGGGGTGGTTGCCACAAAGAGAAATCACAAATAAAAATCCCAACATTGTGCAGCTGCCAGGATTTGAACTCACAACCTCTCTGTCTCAAGATCAGTGTCTTTGCCTTGAGGCCAACCAGTCCCCTGTTTTACTATAATTACAAACAACCGTCTCTATATTTTCTTTAAACCAAAGTTATTTTTGCTCTAAATTGGTGGCAGCACATCAGTGGTAGTGGTCAGAAACAGAATGAGCATATATTGAATATGAATCTTTCAGGTCAACCTTGCATGAGCACTCATTCTCTAAACAGAATTTATACATACTCCACACAGCATTGTTATTATCTTTTATACTCTTTATTCTTATTTTGTTTTTATCATTGAAAATATGTCTAACCATGGATAAAAAAAAAAGGATTAGTCTTCTTTCTGTTCTTCATCTGCCGTTGCCTAAGAGCATTGCAGAAGAAAGGATGAATGTATAATATAATCTTACATCTGTAGATGTTGTATTGCTTGTTCTTTTGGTTCTTTCCCTCTAGATATAGTGTCATTCTTCAGAATATCTGAAAGCTGTTAAGATAGAAATGTTTTTGTTTTTGCATGTCTTTTATTACGTCTATCCATCTTTTTCTTGGTTTCTCTCTTGCACTTTGTCCTGATGATTTGAGATAGAAGACTTTTGATATTGTTTGGTCTTGTTTCATTCTTGCCAAATGTCCAGAGAGGATTAGTGATTCAAACAAAGCTGAGAAAAAAATGGCAGATAATTGAACTGAAAAAAGAACTCATAACAAAGTTTAGTTTGAAAGTGATACTCATATCTCAGATGTGGTCACTTATCACGGTATGATAATATCAAATATTTTGTCCATAATGAAAAATAAAGTGGCAGTAAAAGGGGTAATGTGGCAAAAACAATGACTGTTCAGGCTATGAATAGTTTTATTTTACATGTTGAAATAAACAACAATAATCTCAGTTTGAAACTAATTTATCCAAGTTTCATTATTTCTGTGGCGATAAAATTATTCGCTGTTGGTACAACTCACAATGATTCCTCAAATGAACTTTGTTTGAATAATGGGATTTCACTGAATGTTAAATGTACTTATCTGAGACAAGTTATCCACATTAGATTGCCACATTGAGTACAGTCATATTATTGATTTTACTGCAGTTATGGACAATTTGGCAGAGAAAGCAGAGACAGCTGCAATTACAGGAGATAGCAGAACTCTTTATACTGTACATAAGATGCTGACAAACACCTATACATCCAGTGGAACACCAATTCTAGACAAATCTGGATTAATGCTAACAACAAGTGCAGACAAAAGCCCGTTGGGCAGAACACTTCAAAGAAATTCTTAACCGTCCACTACCCCAAAGTTTAATAGATTTTGAAGCTGAAACACCAGCAGCAGAATTAGATGTAAATTTAGATGACTTCACCTTGAGCGAAATAGAAACCACCTTAAAGCTTATGACCAATAACAAGGCTGCTGGAGAGGATAAGTTAACAGCTGAGATCCTCAAGGCAATTGATAGCCATAATCTAACACATCTCCAAAAAATGTTCAACATCATTTGGAAAACAGAGAAGACACCTCATAAATGGAAAAAAGGAATCATTGTTAAGATTCCAAAAAAGGGCAATCTTAGAGATTGTAACAACTGGAGGGGCGTGACACTTTTGTCAGTTGCCTCAAAGTTATTCTGCAAAATCATCCTAAATAGAATAAAGGATTCAATAAATACAGTAATGCGTGAAGAACAGGCTGGGTTTAGAAAAGGGAGAAGCTGCCTTGACCACATTTTCACTCTACGACTTATATTGGAGGAACACATTGAAAAGCAAAAACCTTTTGTACTTAACTTCATCGATTTCAAAAAAGCATTTGATAGTATTCATAGAGATTCTTTGTGGAAAATTCTGAAGCAATATGGCTTACCATCAAAAATCATAAATATTATCAAAGACATGTATGATGGTTACACATGTGCAGTTCGAACAGAGGAAGGACTGAGTGAATGTTTCCCAATAGAAACTGGGGTTAAACAAGGATGTATTTTATTGCCCTTGTTATTTGGAATTGGTGTGGACTTCATAATGAAGAAATGCTGCACTGGTAATAAAGGCATCGAATGGATACAAGGAGACCATTTGGAGGACCTCGACTTTGCTGATGACATAGTCCTCATCAGCAGTCAGATAAAAATGATGCAGAAAAACACAAATGAACTATCATCAATAGCCAGCAAAATTGGGCTTGAGATCAATCATGAAAAGACTAAAGTCATGAAAAGTTTAATTCCAACAGATGACAAAATATACATGGAAAACAAACCAGTGGAAGAGATCGGCCACTTTATCTATCTTGGAAGTCACATTGATCGAGAAGGGGATACAAGCAAAGAAATTAGAATCAGAATAGCTAAAGCAGCAATGTCTTTCAGAAGCCTTGAAAAGTTGTGGAAATCAAAACTAATCAGCACAAACACAAAATTTAGGTTATTCAAATCAAATGTACTATCAACCCATTACGTATGCGTGTGAAAGCTGGAAAACAACAAGAGATATAGAAACAAAGTTAAACGCATTAAAAAATAAATGTCTAAGAAAAATACTTGGTATAGCGTGGAACGAATTCAAAACAAACGAGGAAATTAGAGAAATTGCCAATCAACCACTAATATCTTCAGTGATAAAGAAAAGATGGTGGTCATATGTTGGACATGTGATCAGAAGAGATAATAACCGAATAGCAAAGCAGGCCCTCATATGGGAAACAACAGGTAAGAGAAAAAGAGGAAGACCCAGGGAGACACTGAGAAGAACATTGATGAGAGAGGCAAGAGCAGCAGGATTCGGCTCCCTCAATGAGATAGAGCTGCTTGCACAGAACAGAGACAAATGGCGAGATTAACTTTAATAATTAACTTTCAGTTGCTTCTACAAAAAATGTAAGTTCTCAATTTTTAAAAAAATTCTTATCTTGATACCTTTATCTGTTATTCTCTGTCATTGTATGTTGCTCTTAAAGCATGTGCATGATCTTACATCCTGTGTGGGTGTTTCTTCCATGCTTTCTGACTTTTGATGGTTGTAGTTATTCTTATAATCTTTATGTATGACATATTCATCTGCTTCTTTTCATAAGTTGCAGACCATTAAAACAGTCAGTGATATACAAATATGGCCCGCAGAAACAATCCTACATAACAAGCTATGAGGAACAGGTTATGACTTCAGATGCATTGTCTTGTTCGTGACCCAAGCTTGTCTAAATGTGTAAATGCATAGCAATAGCTGATTGCTGAGAAAAAGAAGTCAGTTTTACATATCTTCTGCTGTCTTGCAAGGCAGCTGCAAATTTTTCTAGGTTTGAAGCAGGGTAATCCAACTCTAGTCTCCATTTTTTTCATATTTGTGTTTACTAATTTCTAACAAGCTGTCTTTTGTCCTCACTTGTGAGTTACTTCTGGATAGTTTTTTTTTTATCCCTTCCATACTTCCCATTGGCGTGAGTGCGTGGCATCCTGATTGTTGTAGTGCGCCTTTTGGCTGGTTGCCTCGGACTTCAGCACTTAAACTTGTTAGAGCAGATTGTGGTCTTGCTCAGTTGTAGGTAGGCCTGGCCAGTCTTGGACTTCAGTCCCTGGTGACTGTTAAACCCCATCCCCACGACAAGGAGCTGGTCCTGATGGGGATTCAGGAATCAGGATTATCAATACACATACAGACAGAAGTGAAAGGAATACTTGACAAAGAGGAAAAGAATAGTCTACAGCGTAAAACAATAACTCTCAGTTTCTTGGATGAAGAATACCCACAAGACCTATGGATTCATGTGTACACTGATGGATCTGCACAGAATGCAGTAAAGAATGGGTGAGCATACAAAGAGTACCCAAATAACACCAGGGATATGAATAAAATAGCAACAGGGAAATATTGTCACAATGATGATGCAGAAATCCAAGCAATAAAGTTGGCAATAAAAAAAACTGCTGAACAGTAATCTTAGCCCACAGCCTGTAGTGTTTTTGACAGATGCAAGATCAGTACTCCAGGCACTACAATCCAGAAAATTGCCACATCTGCAGACCTTATTGACTGAACTCTGCAAGCAACAGGGTTGCCCTGCAGTGGATCTCATCACACTGTGGAATACCTGGAAATGAGAAAGCAGATCAGTTGGCAAAGGAAGGTTCAACAGGCACACAACCAGATGCACCGGTTACATACCATCATAAGAAACAGATAAGACTGCACTGAATATAGTAGTAGACTGAGGAAAATCCATTGGCCCATAGATACAACACTACAGATAAAACTATATGGGCCACTGGAAGAATTACAAAAGACAGTAAAATTTATACATGAAACGACATTGCAGATATAGACAATACTTCATGTGAATGAAAGATAGATAGATAGATAGATAGATAGATAGATAGATAGATAGATAGATAGATAGATAGATAGATAGGTAGGCAGGCAGGCAGGCAGGCAGGCAGGCAGGCAGGCAGGCAGGCAGGCAGGCAGGCAGGCAGGCAGGCAGGCAGGCAGGCAGGCAGGCAGGCAGGCAGGCAGGCAGGCAGGCAGGCAGGCAGGCAGGCAGGCAGGCAGGCAGGCAGGCAGGCAGGCAGGCAGGCAGGCAGGCAGGCAGGCAGGCTGGCTGGCTGGCTGGCTGGCAGGCAGGCTGGCTGGCTGGCTGGCTGGCTGGCTGGCTGGCTGGCTGGCAGGCAGGCCAATCGATCGATCGATCCCTTCTATCACCAACATCAATCATGTTCTAAAGTACTGTATCCATCTTTTTTTGTATCTGGCATATTTTTTACCGACATAAAAAATCTCTACGGTTCACCCAGCCTCTAAAAAATGGGTACCAGAAATTTCTCTGGAAAGTAAAGGAGGCCTGGCATTATACCAACCACTACAACCAATAAAATACGGTCATTAACACCATATTCCTCATATGCCTATCAAGACATGGAGGGAACCTTTACTTTTTTATTTTACTTTCTTCTTATCCTATTTCAGTGGCAATGAATGTTCATCTCTAACTTGTGTGATGTTTGTGACTTGTTTCTCACTTACTTTTTTTTTACTTTTACTTTGTTTATTTCTTCTGCTTGTCTTGCAGACATATACCCGAAGATCTACTAAAATCTATCTTTGTAGCCATACCGAAGAAGTCAGGTGCCACTGATTGTGAAGACCATCGCACTATTAGTCTCATGAGCCATATGACTAAAATATTACTAAGAAAAATTATGAGACGTGTAAGGAACAAAATAAAACCAGAAACAAGTGAGGAACAATGTGGATTTGTGGAATCAAAGGGCACCAATAATGCAATATACATCTTAAGGACATTGATAGAAAGATCTATAGAGGTAAAGAAAGATCTATATATGTGCTTTATAGACTACACAAAAGCATTTGACAAAGTAAAGCATGTGGAAATAATAAATATGCTGGAGAAATTAAACATTGATGGCAAGGATCTGCGAATCATAAAAAACATGTACTGGCAACAAACAGCAGCTATACGAATTAACAACCAAACAGGACAATTCCAATATATAAAACAAGGAGTCAGACAAGGCTGTGTTCTGTCACCGGATTTGTTTTCACTTTACAGCGTATATATTATGAGATCAATAGTACACAAAAAAGGAATTGAAGTCAACAGTCACAACATAAATAATTTGCGATATGCGGATGACACAGTCTTAATAGCAGAGACAGAGAACGAACTACAAGAAATGATAGACATAATAGTGGAAGAAAGCAACAAGAAAGGTCTCAGTCTGAATAGTAAGAAAACAGAAGTAATGGTTATATAAAAGAAACAATCATCACCATCATGCAGCATAAAAATAGACGAGACAAACCTGAAACAAGTACAATGTTTCAAATACTTGGGCACAATAATTACATCAGATGGGAGATGCACCACAGAAATAAAAAGCAGAATAGCTCAGGCCAAAATAGCATTTCAGAAAATGAAAAATATCTTATGCAACAAATCTATGTCAATAAAAATGAGAAAGATAATTCATCGGTGCTATATAGAACCAATTCTGACCTATGGAAGCGAATCATGGACAGTAGACAAACAAATGAAAAGACAATTAGAGGCTACAGAGATGGGATTTCTCAGAAGAATGTTGAAAGTTCCCTGGACAGCTAAAAAGACCAATGAGAAAGTTCTCAAAGAGGCCAACACAAAAAGGGAGCTCTTAAAAAACATCAGAAAGAAGCAATCAACATTTTTCGGGCACATCATGAGAAGAGGAAAGTTGGAATACTTGGTTACAACTGGCAAAATAAAAGGAAAGAGAGATCGCGGACGACAAATAGAGAAAATACTGGATAGCTTGGTGTCATGGTATGGAAAACAGTCAACAACAGAACTGATACGATGCACTGTGGATAGAAGATTGTGGAGGGACATGATCGCCTACGCCATTCGGCAGGGTACATGATGATGATGTCTTGCAGAGTCAATTTTGAATGTCTTTTAGTTCTTCTTCTTCTTTCCTTCCTCATTTGCCTTTCAGCATTGAGAGGAGATATAATTTGCAGTCTTTTGCTTTTCTGCTGGCTTCTGCTTCCTAGTGTTTCTAATATTCCATCAATTCATCTTTTTCAAGGTCACCCCTATGGTCTGGTGTTCTCGCATTGCTTATTGAAGGCTTGTTTGTTTGGATCTTTCTGCCTTATCATGTGGCCAAACTATTTTATCTGTTATTTCTTTATGTATTCTGTGGGGGGATTATTCCTAGCTTTTTCCATAGTTCTTTATTTCTGATCTTATCTCTCAGACTATTTCCTGTCATTCGTCCTTTAGTTGTTGTAATCATATATTTTATTTCTCAAATAAACTGCCAGTACTGTTGGCTGTATTGCACATGACCATCCACTCTTGTGTAATTTCCTTTATATGAATCATAACATGATTCATTACACTCTTACATGGATAAGATTTTCTCAAATATCTGATTTAAAACTTCATCATTTAGGTCTTCCTATCTATCATTCTGCATTTGTTAGTTTCTTTTTTTTTCTAATCGTTATATTACTTTTTCTTGTAAGTCTACCACATTTGTGTGTTCAAACTTCATTTGTTATTTATTTGATTAATTTTGCATTCTTTTACAGATTCACAGATCGTGCATGGCACTTGTGTTTCTTTTAACCGCTTCTGGGTTCGTTATTATTTTCATTGAAGTAGATGGATACTCTAATTTAGTAAGTACAAAATATTCTCTATGGAAATAAAAATAGAATTATGGTAGCTGTTATCTAGCTAATAATTTGATAATAATAATAGGGATATAAAGAGACAATAATGTATATTTGTGTATCTTGGTCTACGCCCTATGGGCCGGCTACGGCTCGAAAGGTCAATAGATAGATAGAATGTATATTTACAGCTCATACCTCATATTTTGAAGATGACTTGAAAAAACTGGCCAAAGAGTTTAATGCCAGCATTCAGAGTGGCCAGATTAAGGAGGAGTGGCTACACAGCTACTTACTACCGCTACCGAAGCCAAACAAGGACCATTTTCAGATCAGTGCCTACAGAATCAGCACAATGCAGAACACTGTGGACAAGCTACTGGAGAAAATATGTGCCCATGTACTCACTGTCACCTTGAACAGATACACACATTTCCACCCACACTTGGAGGTTATTGATATAACAGAGACATGACTCAATACGGCATTCTTCACCTATGACATCTTCGAAAGCTTTCACAGATAAGAGGAGACATGTGCTGCTGCTATAGGTATGGTGGATGCATACAACAGAGTACCATGTGAATATCTTATGCACATGCTCCTCAAACTGGTGGTGCACCCCTTCCTCGTTAGATGGATTGCCGCTGCACTGTTTCAGAGGAAGGTGATGCTCAGATGTGGAAGCTGGTAATCTGAGCCAACATCCATTTGTCCAGGTCTGCCACAAGGCTCACCTTTGTCACCAGTTCTATTTAACGTGAACACAATCACGATCACAGAACAACAGCTGGATGGAAGGGGAAGAACTTTAACCTTTGCTGATGACATTCTGGTATATCGACAGGGGAGAGACAGACAGATCCGTAATACAACACCAAAGAAGGGCATGGACATTTACAGCATACTCGACAGGCAGAATAGTCAAGGAAGACAGTGGTGCATATGTTATCACCACAAGTAGTATGATGATGGAGGTTATGGCAGTGACCAAGGCATTCATCTGGTTAAAATCACAAGACTACACCCACATCTGCATACTAAGTGATTCGATGAGCATGGTAAAATACGTGGAGGTGGGCTCTGTACACATGCATTGGAAAGAGTTGTTGCAGAAGTCAAAAATACATAGGGTCACCTTTGTCTACATCCCTGTCCACGTGGGAGTACGGTGAAATGAAGGAGTGGACAGGTTGGCTAGCTGCACTGTCATTGAAGACGATCAACCAATGGATCAGGCGGACATCATCCTCCAAGATGTAGGTAGGGTATAAGACTTCCACAACCATGAGCCCATGTCACTCCTTCGGATGAAAGAGATGAGAGTTAAGATTGGCACAGCCAGAAACGAGAAACTTAGTGGGCATATAAAAAGACTTATCAACCAACACAGAACTGGACTCATCAGTCGCTGGACACTGCGGGACTTACTGAGGAGGGGATCTGAGCACCTATGGACATGTTCGGAGTGCAATGATGATAACCTGCAAATAACTCAATAACCTTATATTTATTCCCTGTTGATGGTTTTTTAACAAAATGTTGGAAATCGTCCTGTGCTGTCATCCTTCAGCATAAAACTGTTAGAATAAATTGTTTATTATCTTTACATAATATTTTAGTCTTTTTATAAAATAATAAGTTGTATACTCATGTTTCGTTACAGGATTTAGGTACTTTATATCTATATACAATAAATATCTTACAATGTAAAGATTTAATATATATAAATATATGTGATGAATAAATAAAAATGTGAGCAAAATGAATTTTATATATTTTATTTTTTCTCTCTTTCAGTCTTGGGAGAACTTTACTTTTCTTGAAGCCCATCCTATTATTGGTATTATTGTGATGACCTTCACTCTTTTAAATGTGAGTTAATTGGTTGCCTGGTGATTTGTGTTACATTTCTTTCCCATGTGTGTTGATCGCGTGGTGATTTTTGTTCCATTTCCCATGTGTGTTGGTTGCCTGGTGATTTGTGTTCAATTTCTTGTGTGTGTTGGTTACATGGTGATTTGTGTTACATTTCTTATGTATGTCGGTTACATGGTGATTTGTGTTACATTTCTTATGTATGTCGGTTACATGGTGATTTGTATTATATTTCTTGTGTGTGTTGGTTACATGGTGATTTGTGTTACATTTCTTATGTATGTCGGTTACATGGTGATTTGTGTTACATTTCTTATGTATGTCGGTTACATGGTGATTTGTATTATATTTCTTGTGTGTGTTGGTTACATGGTGATTTGTGTTTCATTTCTCATATATGTTGGTTGCCTGGTGATTTGTGTTACATTTCTTATGTATGTCGGTTACATGGTGATTTGTATTATATTTCTTCTGTGTGTTGGTTACATGGTGATTTGTGTTACATTTTTCATTTGTGTTGGTTCCGTGGTGATTTGTGTTTCATTTCTCATATATGTTGGTTGCATGGTGATTTGTGTTACACTTCTTTTTGTATTTTATTTTGCGTAATTTATTATTAGGTATTTTGATATTGTGTTTATTGCTAAGTAATTATGATAACTTATAATTGGGCTGGTTTTTTTTATTGGAGTTACTTTTTATAAAAACATCTTTGCTAGGACTTTTGTACATTTTCTGTCCACCCAAATCTGGAACTAGAGCAATGGTGTACACATTAATATGAGACATGTTAATGACATTGCTCCTCCAAAATACTGTCGCAAAGGCTCATTCCCCACCAGAAGTTGTCGCCAAGACTTATTCTCTACCAGAAGTTGTATGTTGAACATCATTAAGTCTTCAGACATATAACCAAAGATATAAGGCACTGGAATCACCATATTATGGGCTTCTCTGTATCTGTGATGGGTTTCTATTAGAAGAAAACAGTAGAATTGTCCTTCCTATGACAAGTTCTGCACAGTACAGTTCTGGCTTCTTCCCCAACCACAGAGAGGGCAAGCAGTTTAAATAATAGGACACTACATATAGTTTGACAGTCAATTGAGCAGAACACAGTTAGAACATATTCCACAGAACCAGCTGTGTATGCATTCATTGTGAAACTGTTGAGCATCATATTTTAATATTAAGCACTTGATGATGTTTTTAAGGCACTTCCTTCACCAAGGTGTGATAAATTGAATACTCTCTTCTCTGTGGAACTAAACAACTGCATATAAACACTTACAGGCACCACCACTATATAACATTTATCTGGAAGTGTTTTATTGTTTATCTTGGTTTGAACAATATAAAATATGTCAAATTCTTAAATATGAATATCTTGAAAAATACCTTAATCCACATTCCAAACATTTTTCCACCTATCGATTGGTGGAGTGTTTTCTAACCTTCCATCTAATATATTCAGTTAGTAAATCTACTAGTAACTGATATCTCCAGGAAAATATGTTATAATGTGAGTCCCTTCATCTGTTGGTGGTGACTTTCTGATAATGAAAGAATTTGACCTTTCACTGCTTTGCAAAAGTTGCATATATACCATTAATCAAAGATCAAGCATTTTTATTTCAAAACGTATTAGAATGCTAAATTATTGTAGCATTAAAAAAAAAATAAAGAAGAAATAACAAGTGATGAGAAAAACTTATGCATAAACAATAATCCTATTGTAATTTGAGACCAGTGCAGCATTTCTTCATTATGAAGTCCATTGTTATGGACTTCATAATGAAGAAATGCTGCACTGGTAATAAAGGCATCGAATGGATACAAGGAGACCATTTGGAGGACCTCGACTTTGCTGATGACATAGTTCTCATCAGCAGTCAGATAAAAACGATGCAGGAAAACACAAATGAACTATCATCAATAGCCAGCAAAATTGGGCTTGAGGTCAATCATGAAAAGACTAAAGTCATGAAAAGTTTAATTCCAACAAGTGACAAAATATACATGGAAAACAAACCAGTAGAAGAGATCGATCACTTTATCTATCTTGGAAGTCACATTGATCGAGAAGGGGATACGAGCAAAGAAATTAGAATCAGACTGGCTAAAGCAGCAATGTCTTTCAGAAGCCTTGAAAAGTTGTGGAAATCAAAACTCATTAGCACAAACACAAAACTTAGGCTATTCAAATCAAATGTACTATCAACCCTTACGTATGCGTGTGAAAGCTGGAAAACAACAAGAGATATAGAAACAAAGTTGAACGCATTCGAAAATAAATGTCTAAGGAAAATACTTGGTATAGAATGGAACGAATTCAAAACAAACGAGGAAATTAGAGAAATCGCCAATCAACCACTAATATCTTCAGTAATAAAGAAAAGACGATGGTCATACGTTGGACATGTGATGAGAAGAGATAATAATCGAATAGCAAAGCAAGCCCTCATATGGGAAACAACAGGTAAAAGAAAAAGAGGAAGACCCAGGGAGACACTGAGAAGAACATTGATGAGAGAGGCAAGAGCAGCAGGAATCGGCTCCCTCAATGAGATAGAACTGCTTGCACAGAACAGAGACAGATGGCGAGATTTAATAAAATATCTTTAAAAGAAAACTGCTAGAACAAAAATTCATATAGGAGAAGGTGTATCTTGGTCTACGCCCTATGGGCCGGTTACGGCTCGAAAGGTCAATAGATAGATAGATAGAATTTGAGACCTCTCACTACAGTTGAACAATGTAGTGTGATGATATATCATTGACTTGATGTTAAGTGAGTTGAACAATGAAATGTAGTGTGATGATATATCATTGACTTGAAGTTAAGTGAGTTGAAGAATGAAATGTAGTGTGATGATATATCATTGACTTGAAGTTAAGTGAGTTGAACAATGAAATGTGGTGTGATGATATATCATTGACTTGAAGTTAAGTGAGTTGAACAATGAAATGTGGTGTGATGATATATCATTGACTTGAAGTTAAGTGAGTTGAAGAATGAAATGTGGTGTGATGATATATCATTGACTTGAAGTTAAGTGAGTTGAACAATGAAATGTGGTGTGATGATATATCATTGACTTGAAGTTAAGTGAGTTGAAGAATGAAATGTGGTGTGATGATATATCATTGACTTGAAGTTAAGTGAGTTGTACAATGAAATGTGGTGTGATGATATATCATTGACTTGAAGTTATACCATTTCTTTGTTGTTAACATGATAAATGTGGTGGTCTGCCTGATTTCTTCACCCCCACCCTCCAAATCCCATTGACAACAGGTTTGTTTATTGTGGTTCAAATGTAGGTTGATAAATTTCATTGGCTAGCTCACATGAAAGCAGAGCCATTTTTACAATTATATATACATTTCACTTTTCTCCCTTGAGGGAATTTTCTATCAGTGAAAGAAACAGGGAAAATGTCGCTTTGGATCGTAGCACATGGAAAGCAAAAATAAAAAATGGCACAGCAACTTTCGAGACAGTGCTGATATCAAATTCAGAAGACAAAAGGCGCAAGAGAAAAGAAACAAGGCCAGGTACAGCAAATTCACCTTGCTGGTTCTGTTGATGAATCTGTCTGTCCAGGATTGGCAAATTCAGCCACGAGAGATGATGTTCAGTAAAGCAGCACCCAGTATGAGACACTTTACCGAACTACTGATTTATCATGATTGCTTGCTACCAACCATCTGTCAAGATGTCAAAGGCCATATATATATATATATATACATTTACATTTCAGAGGGGAAAAAATGTGGAGTCACACAGTCTGTTTCCTTTAAAATGTTATAATACTGCAAATGATTTTTACAAATAGAAATTCTGTCAAATTTATATGGAACCTGTGCCTTTTGGAAGGTATGCAGTGTCTATCTAGGTCAGCCTCTTTTCTTTTTCCATTTTTGCTCATTTTAACGCTTGATATTGTTTTTCTCTAGTTATTTCTTCTTACCACATGGCCAAGATACGTTCACCTTCTCTTCCTGACTATAGATGAGACTTTATTACATAGTCATTTCTCTCATTTCTGCAGTAATTTTGAATTCATTCCATTGAGTAATACTAGTCTTGAAATGATTAAATTATATCTTAATCTGCTCCTTCTCACCCTAATTCTTTAACTATTGCTGTCTGTTATTAATGATAATAATATGTTCCTTTCCTTCAAATGTTAGCCCATTATGGCAATTTTACGGCCTCAACCTGGAACACCAAGGCGCCCAATTTTTAATTGGGCTCACTGGTTTGTTGGTACCTCAACCCCAGTTCTAGCTGGTAGGTACACAGTTCACAGTAAGCATGCATAGTTTAAATGTTGTTGTTTTTTTTTATGGACATTGATTGATAAATAAATATGACTATTTTGAGATCAGTCAAACAAAAAATAACATGGAAATTAAAATGCCAATCATTTTACCTCCTTTCTAAATATGTAAGCCGTGGTAGTGCAGTTGTTAGTGATCTGGTCCACTGTAGACAAGAGGTTTAAGTTCATTTTCTTGACAACCAATTGCTAGTTTCATCCAGACTTAAATGAGTACTTGAGGTATTTTTCTGGGAAATAAATTCAGTTTGGCGTAGTTGTTGTGACCACATTATCCAAGAGAGTACTTATGGTAACAAATTGTGGACACTAAACCCATATTCTTGTACAGAAGACTCAACATATAACTGGGTTCTTTTTTTTTTTTTAACTAAGTATATTAATATTTCAGCTTTTTTCTGCCTTTTTTTCATTTTATTTTTTAATTCTTCTATTACTTTCATGCTTGTTTTTTCCTTTTGAATTATGTCTTCATTGTGTTTTTAGCTGTCCATGTTGAATAGATCATTAATCTCAGATTGCAAATATCTGTTGCAGTAAGTGATCTCTTGTGTTGTTTGTTCAAGACTCACACATATTAGGGACATAAGTTAAGTACCCCCGTCACGCCAAGTGGTATATAGGGAATATGGTGTTAGTGACCATAGATTTTAGAGACCTTCAGCACATGATTTTTGGGGTAATGTGGTCAGTATTATGCCCGCGCCGCTTTACTTTCCCAGAAAAATCCGGTACCCAATTAAGGCTGGGTGAACCTGGAAGCCGTCGGTTGGGATTAAACCCTACCCCTTGTCTTTTGTAGTCCAGTTCACAAACCACTGAGCTATTGCGGCTCCCATTAGGGACATACATTGTTGTTAATAATCTTGAAAGTAAATAATAGTAAATATTAACAAATCTCTCTTTACTTATTTATTTTTTCAAGCTGTGTTGTGAAACATTGAAGGGAGCTTCAGTTTTCTATCCTTTTGTTAGTCTGTGTTTGCTGCAAGATTTGCATAAAATGATGCCCATTTCATCATCATCATGTGCCATACCAGTAGGCATAGGCAGTCATGTCCCTCCACAATCTTCTATCCACAGTTTATTGCTTCAATTCTGTTGTTGACTGTTTTCCATGCCATGACACCAAGCTATCTAGTAATTATCTCTTATTGTCATCCGTGATCTATCTTTCCTTGTACTTTGTCACATGTAACCAAGTATTCCAACTTTCCTTTTCTCATCATGTGCCCGAAAAATGTTGATTGTTTCTTTCTGATGTTTCTTAGGAGCTCCCTTTTTGTGTTAGGCTCTTTGAGAATTTCCTCATTGGTCTTTTTAGCTGCAAGTTCATCTAACTCTTGCATAATAAAGTTTTATATCTAATCAACTATAGTGCAGAAACATAGACACTATATAAGAAAACAAAATACACTAAAAAAGAGAAGAAAATTGGAGCCCTTGAAATATGGATTTATAGAAGAATTGGGTGGACAGGGAAGAAAACAATGGAGTTTTGAAATAACTGAAAATGAGGAAAGAACTATTTAATACAATATGAACAGGAAATATTTTAGACACAAAAGTGGAAGTAAGTCATCTATGGTCTTCGAGGAGAAAATTATAAAGTAAAGGCAGACATAAACTCAAATGGACTGACAACATTAAAAGATGAACAGGAGAACCATGGCAGTGTGTACTATCAAGGCAAGAGACAGGGTGAGATAATGATATAAGGTAATCAACGTTTGCTGAGGAAATGGCACATGATGATGATGTTGATTTGACTAAGACTTGACCTGACATGGATGATTTTGCCAACATTTTAATGTCCAGTCAGTAAGCAACAGAAGGAATAAGGCACATTTGTTTGACAGGTCTTATCTCTTTTCTCTTGCAATCTTTTAGCTTTCATTTAGTTGTATTTTGGATTGTTGCTATGCCGTTTCCTAGGTTTGTTATCCATGTTCTACAATCTTCTGACAGTTTCACAGTCATTTTAACAATGGAGAAATTTCTCAGGGATGTCTGATGGGCATATTTGTATTGAAATTTTGTTATACCAATAGGTTACCTTCTAAAAGTTCCCATACTGTATCTTCTTGGATGCTACACATTCTTCTAATATATCTCAATCCTTTACTTATTGGCTCTTAAATGTTGTCTTAATAGAAAGAAATCTAGAATACTGCAGGTTGTCTAAGTTGGTTACTTTGTTCTGCTGTTTGATATTCTTTATATTTTTTAAGGTTGTGAAAGTGAATGGAAATTGATTCAGTGACTGCATTCTTTAAGTGGTTTTAGATATGACATTTTGTCGGAGTGTACAGTTAGAATGTCAAATTCTCATCCCATGGCCCCATAATAATTAGCAGAACAATATCCAAGACGGAGCAATAATTTTTACCTCTATAATTTTAATGTTTTTTAATTTTCACAGTAGTTCAGTGGTTAGTGAACTGGACTAATGACAAGAAGTTGTGTTCAATTCCATTCGATGGTTCCTGGGATCACCCAGCCTTAAATTCGTACTGGATGTTTATGAGAAAGTAGGGCAGCCTAGTGTTATTTTGATCACCATCACCCTATTATGTGTCACCTGTCATTGAAAAATATGGGCACAAACACCATATTCTCCATAAACCTTAAGATGTGGTGGGAACCCTTTATTATAGTTTTAACTAAGGAGCAATATAACAATTAGCATTCATAGAGATTCTTTGTGGAAAATTCTGAGGCAATATGGCTTACCATAAAAAATCATAAATATTATCAAAGACATGTATGATGGCTACACATGTGCATTTCAAACAGAGGAAGGACTGAGCGAATGTTTCCCAATAGCAACTGGGGTTAAACAAGGATGTATTTTATCGCCCTTGTTATTTGGAATTGTTATGGACTTCATAATGAAGAAATGCTGCACTGGTAATAAAGGCATCGAATGGATACAAGGAGTCCATTTGGAGGACCTCGACTTTGCTGATGACATAGTTCTCATCAGCTGTCAGATAAAAACGAAGCAGGAAAACACAAATGAACTATCATCAATAGCCAGCAAAATTGGGCTTGAGATCAATCATGAAAAAAACTAAAGTCATGAAAAGCTTAATTCCAATAGATGACAGAATATACATGGAAAACAAACCAGTGAAAGAGATCGATCACTTTATCTATCTTGGAAGTCACATTGATCGAGAAGGGGATGCAATTAAAGAAATTAGAATCAGAATAGCTAAAGCAGCAATGTCATTCAGAAGACTTGAAAAGTTGTGGAAACCAAAACTCATCAACACAAACACAAAACTTAAGACTATTCAAATTAAACGTACTATCAACCCTTACATATGCATGTGAGAGCTGGAAAATAGGAAGAAACATAGAAACAACGTTGAACGCATTCGAAAATAAATGTCTAAGGAAAATACTTGGTATAGCATGGAACGAATTCAAAACAAATGAGGAAATTAGAGAAATCGCCAATCAACCACTAATATCTTCAGTAATAAAGAAAAGACGATGGTCATATGTTGGACATGTGATGAGGAGAAATAATAACTGAATAACAAAGCAAGCCCTCATGTGGGGAAACAACAGGTAAGAGGAAAAGAGGCCAACCCAGAGAGACACTGAGAAGAACATTGATGAGAGAGGCAAGAGCAGCAGGAATCGGCTTCATTAATGAGATAGAGTTGCTTGCACAGAACAGAGACAAATGGAGAGATTTGATAAAAGATCTTTACAAGGATTGAAAACTGCTAGAATAAAAATTTAGATAAGAGAAAGAGTATCTTGGTCTATGCCCTATGGGCCGGCTACAGCTCGAAAGGTCAATAGTAGTAGTGTTGTAGTCATATAACAATTAGCTTAAATTACAATTTGTAACTGTTTTCTTTTCTTCTGAATAGTGATTAATATCTTTTCTGGATTGTTGATGACCAAAGCAAATGCTCAAACTTATGTGATTTACATCATGGGCGCCTTCGTTGCCTGGCAGGTCTTTGTGCAAATACTGCTAGAAGTCTTAACTTGGTGTGGAAAAAGAAGAGGTAACTGTATGTGTGACTGCATGTACATATTTCAATTGTGTGACTGCATGTACATATGCCAATTGTGTGACTGCATGTTGTACATATGTCAATTGTGTGACTGCATGTACATATGCCAATTGTGTGACTGCATGTACATATGTCAATTGTGTGACTGCATGTACGTACATATGTCAATTGTGTGCCTGCATGTACATATGCCAATTGTGTGATTGCATGTACATATGCCAATTGTGTGACTGCATGTACATATGCCAATTGTGTGACTGCATGTACATATGTCAATTGTGTGACTGCATGTACATATGTCAATTGTGTGCCTGCATGTACATATGCCAATTGTGTGATTGCATGTACATATGTCAATTGTGTGACTGCATGTACATATGTCAATTGTGTGACTGCATGTACATATGTCAATTGTGTGCCTGCATGTACATATGTCAATTGTGTGACTGCATGTACATATGTCAATGGTTTTTGTTAAATTCTTTGTGAATATTTGATTGAATAAACAAGCTTCATGCATACATCTTAACCAGCAGCTTTATTTTTAAGCTTGAGAAAAATGTGATAGTTTTTGTGTGTAGAGGTGTTCTTCTACCTGCTGCATGTTATGGTTGTTGAAACCACAGATGTTTGAGAATTTTTTTGTTGAAATTCCTCATTTGTTATGGATGAATCTTGTAGATTGTTGTCAATATATATATATATATATATATATATATATATATATATATATATATATCCTCCTCTCCCCCCCCCTGTGTGTGAGAGAGAGAGAGAGAGAGAGAGAGAGAGTGGAATGTATAAGTGAGAGAAAATGAGAGATGAAATAAGAGAGTGGGAATGAAATGCCATTATTGTTCCCCTTTCTTCTCTATTTTGTTTTTAAAGTGTGGAAATGTACAATTAAAACTGCATGTTAAAATAAAAAAAATTAATATATCCACCTTTTCTTCTAATAATCTCTGCAAACATTTTGTAAAATAAAAATTACAGGTAACCAACAAATGTTGCATTAACAGAACATTTAAATAGTATGTGTTTAGTAATTCTGACTTAATGATTGACAACTCATTTACAGATTACAAGGAGATTGTTGAAGTGAGTAACAGCAGTGTCCCAGCAACTCCTCGAGGTATAGAGAGTCCAGGGGTAAGCCTCATTCATTTATTATTTTAGTATTGGAATACTACTGTTAAGGAATTTTTTAAATATAACTTTTTGACGTGTAATAGATTTAATGTTTAAATTTTACTTTGTGGTTCTGAATTATTCAAGGTATAAGTAAGAAGAAGATCCATGATAGCTCAGTGGTTAGTGAACTGGACTACAAAGAATAAGTGGTCTGATTCGATCCTGATTGATGGCTTCCAGGTTCACCCAGCCTTAAATAGGTACCGGATTTTTTCTGGGAAAGTAAAGTGGCACAGGCATAATACTGACTACATAACCCCCAAAAAATCATGTGCCAAGGGTCTATAAAAATTGTGGTCACTACACCATATTCCCTATATGCCACTTGGTGTGACGGGGCTCTTCCCTTTTTTTTTGTGTGCCCAACACAATGTGATGAATTCACAATACAGAAACTGCAACTCCCAATATTCATAACTGCACTTGTGTGAACACTTTGTATGATGACACTAGACATTGTCTAGATCTTGTACAAAAGCTTATTCGCACAGTTTTTTGGTTACACTTCACAAGTCATCTGGATAAATATCTTGCTTTAGTTGCATATAAAAGTCAGTTATTGCATATAATGGTTGCTATGACCGTCTAAACATTTATATATCATTATTGGTTCTGTATTTGTGTCTTGGCTACCTGCCGTTGTTAAATGACACCCTTCCAGGTTCCGTAATTATATCCACGTAAAGTAAAGGTTCCTTCCATGCCTTGCTGGGTGTATAGGGAATATGGTGTTAGTGACCATATTTTTCTATGACTACTGCATATTTTTGGGTGATATGATGGTCAGTATAATGCCAGGTTACCTTAACTTCCAAGAAAAATCTGGTACCCATTTTTAGAGGCCGGGGGAACCCGCAGAGCCTTGTCGGTCTGAAAAAGAAAATTCACCATTTCTGGCGATTGAACCTGGACTCTTCTGGTTAAGAAGCGAGCACACTAACTGCTAACTACTTGTACTTCCTTAACAACAGAATGAAGCCATGCGCATTATCTTGGGGTGTATGAGGGACACTCCCTGTGTAGCAATGAGGTATCTTCTTGACTTTCCAATCATGGATGACAGAATCCAGATCTGGAGGGTATGAGCATACCTGAAGATTAGTGCAAATAAAGAGCATCCATTGCACCACGTGCTCAACACAGGGAAAGGTGCCAGGCTAAAAAAGAGGCAAATCATGGGTATGCCGAGCAGAAATAGTCATCGAACAGGTCTGCGGGCTTGGCTTACCAATATCAACGTTGGCGAGGAGTGGATACCTGTGCCTACATCATTCAAGGGGACATCCTTGTGTATTGTCACACTCAACAGGAAAAGTAGGGAACAGAACTCAGTCATGGTCAATGGTCTCATCTGCGATAACACCGATGAGAAAGATGCAGTCTATACACAAATGGATCTGTAATACGACACGAAAGAAGTGCATGAGCATTTACAGTATGCTCGGTAGGCAAAGTAGTCAAAGAAGAAAAATAAAAAAATAAAAAAACTGGTATGTAAGAAGCTTTACGTGATAAGTGGACGACACAGACTAAACAACGTTTCGGCCCAATAGGCCTTCATCAGGAACAAACAAAAAAACACACACACAAAACTAATAACGAAACAACCAAAACAAAAACAATCGAAATGTGTTAAAGAAAACAAAATTAACTATCCTGTCAAAACAAAAGGAAATAGCAACCAAGTGCGGCTGTCGTGAACGTTGAGAAACGTGCAGAAATGTGCGCAAATGCACACAGAACCAGAGGAGTTCACACAGGGATCAGTGTGCAAACACAAAGGAGAAAGAATCGAATAGTAGACTAACAGGTGTTCAAAAGGTGGTAAGAATGAGATGTCTGAGAGTGGGGTACAATAAAAACAAATGAGGGGTAAGGAGCACAGAAAAAAAAGGTATAGAGGAGAACACCAAAGTGTCTCATAAGGGACTAGAGGAGAAGAACTATAAATAGCATGGCATAGTAAGTAGACCAAAGAACCCAAATATTTTCAGTAGAGAAGGCTATGTAAAAGGGAAGGAGCAACCAAAAGGAAACTATGCGTATGAGTTTGATACATTCATACCTCTCGGGGTCAGCGAACCATACTGGACTATGAGGCGATTTTCCAAAGTATAGCGGCTGCGGTCGCCAGAGTGACAAAGGACAATACCAGTGACACGGATGTCGTCTTTGCCCTTGTGATCAGGGGAGTTGAAGTGGGAAGACACCAGAGTACCTGTATTTTGTTGGGCATCACGTAGATGTTCACAAAATCTTTCCGCTAATCTTCTCCCAGACTCACCAATATAGGTCATCAGACTGTGAAGAAGAAAGAAAACTGTGGTGCACACGTCATGACCACGAGTAGCAGGTTTCACTTCTCATTATAATGTGTTTTGTATCATTTGTTTTTAAAGTGTTTTTTATATCCATCTTAAAGTACCTCTCAGCTGAAGTTTCTTTATGATTTGTTGCAAGCAATAAAGGTGATAATAGGAAATATAGTTTCATGGGTTTTTTTTTTCAGGAATGAGTTTCCTGATTTATATTAACGGTAAATGTAAAGTCACACAATAAAATGTTCCTTTTGTTTCTAAGCTGCAAACTTATTTAACAGTTATAAAATAAAGAGTGAACATTTGCTTTCAAATTACCACACATCATAACCACAGATTCTAAGGACCCCTTCCATCCAGTATTATACAAAGAATGGAACATATTCACACTCGGATTAGGATATAATTTACCAAGAGGTCATTTTCATGAAAGTTTATTAAATTGATCAGATATAAGATATACATTTACGGACACTTTCTAAAAGTATTTGTTCTACCAAAGGAGGAGATAGGGTCTAAACACTTTTCACCACAACTCCTGAGACTGAGATTCTCTATAGAAAATCATACAGCTCATCAAAACTATGATGTTCTTATCTTTTGATTGATGGAATAACAAAGATGATGAGTATTACATTCATACTGTGCCATTTTGTTTTTCTCACAAAAAAAATAATGACATCTACCAACGTTTTTTTACTTCTTCTTTCCTTCTTCATTTGTCCTTAAGCATCAAGGCAAGATATAATTAGCAGTCTTCTTCTGTTGGCCTCTACTGGTGTGATGTTTCCTTGTGTTTCTAATATTCCATCAATCCATCTTTTTCATGGCCAGCACTTGAGTCTAGTGTTCTTGCAACGTTTAATGAAGACTAAATGCATTGTATTGTATTTTGGCCTTTCTGTATTATTATGTGGCCAAACCATTTTATCTGTTGTTTCTTTATGTATTCTATGATGGGGAACAAGTGGTGGAGTGTAACGTACACTCCTACAAGGTATGATGACAGCTTTACAAAAAAAAGTGAACACAACAAAATGCTGATGTTACGGCCTACATGCTGCCTTCTTTCTCGTCGCATGTAGGCCGAAACGTCAGTA
This sequence comes from Megaustenia siamemsis, assembly GCA_032433765.1. Taxonomy (NCBI): domain Eukaryota; kingdom Metazoa; phylum Mollusca; class Gastropoda; order Stylommatophora; family Ariophantidae; genus Megaustenia; species Megaustenia siamemsis. The sequence goes on along the minus strand of JAVIAB010000139.1, from coordinate 78,159,035 downwards.
TTTTGTTGTGTTCACTTTTTTGTAAAGCTGTCACCTTATAGGAGTGTACATTACACCCCACCACTTGCTCCTTGCTACCAGCTTTATCGCAGCACTGCAGTTATTTTTCTGTTCCCCATTCTATATTTTATCTCAGTAGTGGTTATTTTTCTTATTGTTCTTCAATCTAGAGCCCAGGTCTGGCATTGATAGTACAACGTTGAGATGAAGATTGTCTTCTATAGTGCTTATTTTGCCTATAGTGTTATTTCCTTGTTGGACAATATTGGTGATAGTTATCTGATAGTTATCTGATGGTTTGATAAGCTTTATTGCATCTTGAGTCTATTTCTGCCACTTGTGAATTATCGTTTGTCACTAGCCTTCTTAGATATTTAAATTACTCCACTTAATTTAATTGGCTGCTGTCTATTGTTAACTTGATGTTCCTTTTCTCTTTTGCAATATTCAAACTTCTGTTTTGTTGATGTTAATTTTCATGTTGTATGGAGTGCCGGTGCTTTTAAGTTTATTTAAGTGTTGTAGGTCTTCTATTTTTCCATGTATCAGTGCCTGTATTTTACCATTTTCTTTTTTTTTTTTTTTTTCAAATATTTTGCAGATCATTACAGCAAAAGAAATTGTACTTCTGACCCACCTTGTCATAGTGGCCATCTTTGCTGCAGTGCTGGTCATTCTTTTGGCTCGTGGAAAAGACAAGGAAATGTTATAAACACTGCAGTAATGTACCTTAGCATATCTCTTTACTGGGCAGTTTAAAAATGATATTTATTACCACATTTTTTATCTGTCCAAGCAGCAATTGTTGAATTAAACACAAGTATTCTAATTTTGTTTTTTCTATGTTGATTGTTTATGTAGTTGAATCATACACAAATTGTAGTTGAATCATACGCATCTTGAAATTGCACACAAAAAATGTTTGGTTTAAGTAGAAGTTCATCTCAACAGAGATCATTGATATTGTTCTTTAAATAAAGAAAAATAATGGGATAATCGGAATTGCTCGGTTATGATGATTTGACATATTGTGGGTTTGACTGTTTTTGTTTTATAAATAATGTTAATCTTTATCAAGTGATTTCCAATACGCGGGGTGGACCTTAACTTGGGAGTTCAATCTAGGGAATTAGAGTGATTTCATAATAAAAAAAATAAAAAAATAATAGAAAAATAACAAAAAAAAACAGTGTGTGACAAAATACAGGTCATTTATTAATAACTAACATAGCAAATGTAGTAAGCAATATGGTGTAAGAAAGAATCCAGTTGTGCCTCAAGTGTAGCATTAGGGAATATATTGTTAGTGCCCGTATTTATTGGTCATAGAGTAGAAACATAAAAAATAAATTAAAAAAACTATATATGATCAGTACAATCTTTCTTCCCGATAAAAAAATCTGTGGTACTTATTTAAGACTGGGTGAACCTGGAAACCAGTAATTGGCATTGGGGTTTGGATGGTCTAGAGGTAAGATGCGGGCCTGTAGACACGAAGGTTCCAAGTTCAATTCTAACCACAGGTGGTGGAAAATTATTTTTTTTTAAATGGAATCCTGGTCTCTAGGTTGTAAAATCTAGTGTCTAGCCCTTTTGGGATATATGCAAAAAAAAACAGGAGATTATGTGCATGTTAGAGAAGCCTTGGCAGCTGGAAATTGAAAAGAGTAGGCCAAAAATGGTCCCTGTTCTGGCAAAATTAATAAGAAAAAAAAATAGACCTAAAATATTAAAACTCTCGACGATAAAAATATGAGACTATCTCAGAAGTCGGAGAATATTTGCCCATATGGCGGGGGACACATGAGCACACAGCCGCCTGTGTGAAAAATAGGAAAAAGCATTGTTCACGCAAATTTGATCCCTCTGAACTTCGCTAGCGATATAAAGCTGGTGAATGTAAATAAACAACAAGTATTGGCATTGAACATGACCTCTTGTTCACAGCAGAGGGTTAATGTGCTCTTTTTTGTACTTTTTCAAAAAATATAATTTGTGATGCATTTATTTGAATTCATTGTACTTTTCAGTTTTTAATGTAAATAATTTAAGCATTCTCTGTTCACCTTATTAGTCCAGTGTAGCTCTTAATTGAAATGGATTGAATTAAAGGAATTTATTTTCAAAATAATCATTATTGTATGTTCAGTGGAAGGGACTGGTGCCTCTTTTAATTAATTGCATGTAGGCAGTATAGCAAAAGGAGGTAATCTGAACAATTTATGCAAAGGGAAACAACCTCTGCCTTCAGTAATGCACTAATTGAAATGTAAATATTGTAGAAAAGAAAGAAAGAGCCCGCTCAAATGAGCATGGTATAACTGCCCATATTATTAAAATAGATGTGAATCATAGGAGGAAGAGGTATGTATTGCAGCACTCAGAAAAAATGGCAAATAAACAACAGAAAAAATAAAGAGAACAATAAAGGGTCAGAATCAGGATCGAACCCGGACCATATATTGTTCTTTCTTTTTTTCTGTTGTTGTTTATTTGTCATTTTTTCTGAGTGTTGTAATACATACCTCTTCCTCCTATGATTTGCTAAATTATCGCCTCGGAAGTTTCCCTCTATAATAATATTCATTTATTATTGTTTGTCTCCTATAGAACTTTAGCACAATATATTTCGGGATAATGTGGCTGGTATTGCATCAGTGCTGTCTTTCTTTCCCAGAAAAATGCAGGTAACCATTTATGGTAGGGTGAACCTGAAAGCCGTAAATCTGGATTGAATATAATTTCCTGTTCATTGTTATCCAGTTCACTAGCTACTGAACTATCCCAGCTCTGTAAATACCGTGAAAAATCTTAAATATTTTAACATTTAAATTCTACTACAAATATTGTGCGACAGTATCTTTAGATAAAATTTTTGTCTGCGTTGCATTTTATTCACAATATATACATATATGTTAAAAAGTCTGAGATGTTTGATAATGTATTTTACCTTTTTTTTGTCAATGAAAATCTCTACTGGCCAAATTATAAATTCATGTCTTTATATATGTATAGAAAAAAAGAAGAGAGCCCCATCCATACCATGTGGCATATAGGGAATATGGTGTTAGTGCCCATATTTTAAATAAATCTTTGGCACATTATTTTTGAGCTAATATGATTGGTATTATGCCCATGCCACTATTCTTTCCCAGAAAAAAAAAATCCAGGACCCATTTAAGGCTGGGTAAACCTGGAAGCTGTTAATCAGGATTAAACCAGACTTGCTGTGCTTAGTAATCAGGTTCACTCACTAACCATTGATATGTATGGATTTTTTTTTTTAATTGAAGTATTTTTAATGATTCAACATATATAGAAAATAACAAAGAGCAAATGATGGGATTTGGGGTCTTATAACCTGTGAAATGAAAGGGTTGTCTGAATAAATAAAGGTAAAGTACGAGACTTGAATCAGCATCTTAGCTCATGGGTTTTCATCCATATGTGCTAGGCTGCCTATCCAGACATGTTCTGAGACATCTGGACAGTGTTGTTTCAAGCATCAAAACTCACAATGCAAGGTAGCATTTCTCACCTTCTCAGAGTACTATTACCCTGGTGCTCATTTCTGCTAGCGGTTGGGTTGATCACGGGGTATTTTTTTTCCCAACCTGTCTGAATAAATACTATGTTAACCACTTTACCCTTTACCCATGCTCTTTTGGTTCTGTCTATGGCATGCATATTATCAGCATGTTACAACTGACTAGAGTAAGTAATACTCATGGCAGGCACATGTAGAGTATTACATTTGGACTATTGTAGGTAACCTATGCGTATTAGTGTGCATTGAAAGTTGGTATCGGCTATTGCAGTTTCCTTGTGACTATGCTTTGAGGAATGGATAAGTGTAAAGACAACACTTTCAGATGTACTTTGCAACTTGCTTTGAGGAATGGATAAGTGTAAAGACAACACTTTCAGATGTACTTGCCAACCTGCTTTTGAGGAATGGATAAGTGTAAAGACAACACTTTCAGATGTACTTGCCAACCTGCTTTGAGGAATGGATAAGTGTAAAGACAACACTTTCAGATGTACTTGACAACCTGCTTTGAGAAATGGATAAGTGTAAAGACAACACTTTCAGATGTACTTTGCAACCTGCTTTGAGGAATGGATAAGTGTAAAGACAACACTTTCAGATGTACTTTGCAACCTGCTTTGAGGAATGGATAAGTGTAAAGACAACACTTTCAGATGTACTTGGCAACCTGCTTTGAGGAATGGATAAGTGTAAAGACAACACTTTCAGATGTACTTGGCAACCCGCTTTGAGGAATGGATAAGTGTAAAGACAACACTTTCAGATGTACTTGACAACCGGGGTGCATTACTTAAAAAGTAAATGTTTTATGGCTGTAAATTAAGTAGTAAGAACTTCCATTTTTAAAGTGATATTTTTTATTTTTTATCAATAAAAAAGAAAAAAAGTAAAGTCCCCCCGTCACGCCAAGTGGCGTATAGGGAATATGGTGTTAGTGACCATATATTTTACAGACCTTCGGCACATGATTTTTGGGGTAATGTGGTCGGTATTACGCCCATGCCGCTTCACTTTCCCTGAAAAAAAAATCAGGTATCCATTAAAGGCTGAGTGAACCCGGAAGCCGTCGGTTGGGATCGAACCCTACATCTTGTCCTTTGTAGTCCAGTTCACTAACCACTGAGCTATTTTTTATCAATGGAACTTCCTTATTGGTAGTTAAGTGTTTTTGTTGTGTAAATTTGTGTGTTCATCTGTAATACACAAAAACATAGTATAACGATAGTCTTGGACTGGAAATGTCCAAGGGATGACTACCCAGCTAGAGGGTTCAAAATTGACTTATTTAAGTTTCGTGTATTCTTATTCATGTATTCTTCTAAGGGCCAAACACGAAAGAGATGGATTGATGGAATATTAGAAACACTAGGAAACATAACAGCAGAAGAGGCCACCATATGAGAAAAAGACCACAACTTTTATCTCCTCTCCATACTGAAAGACAAATGAGGAACAAAAGATGATCATGTTATTGAGTTATTTGCAGGTCATCATTATTGCACTCCGAACATGTCCATAAATCATGTATTCTTATGTGGTTTCATTGTTATGAAATGTTATTGTCCTTAATTCTACAAACAATTTGTTACGAAAATTATTGAAATTTACCAGAAAAAGACACATGGTTTTTACATAATTGACAGTCAACACCAGAACACTTAATCCCCCATAATAATACAAATTGATAATAAAATTTGTGAGTGCTCTCTCCTAGGTTGGAGTTTTTTCAGTGATTCTGTACTTATTTAGACATTAATTAATTACATAAAAGCTGAAGAGATAACAGTCGCAAAAAGCAAGTGGGAATCTATCAAGTTCAAATATATAGGGTCACACATCACCAAAAACAAAAACAGCCCAGTAGAGATCTAGATTATGACACTTTGTAAAATTTACAAACTCAAAATATAAGTCCTTGGAATTCAACAGTTTGCCATGAGCAAACATTTCCTTCCTCATTATCTATCTATCTATTGTCCTTTCGAGCCGAAGACGGCACATAGGGCAAAACCACAATTTCAAAAAACAGAAACCTTGCGTGCCAAAATGGCACATATTGCAGAGATCACTGCTTCCAAACAAAACTTATGGCTCTGTTTCCATAACAATACTTTTTACAATGACAGCTTGTCAAGCCATCGATCAACCTCCTTAGTCGCCTCTTACGACATGCATGGAAGGTCACAGTATCACTATTCTTTACTTCCCTCATAATGAGGTCCCGGTAACACACAGGAGTCCCTCAATTTTTCCAGTTGTTACAATATATTCCAGTTGTTCTCTTCTCATTATACTTTCCTCATTAAACTTTCCTAATTATTGCTTCTGCTGACTCCTGAGTGTTTGATTTGTTTCCTTTGATGTTGGATATTTTTTTTCCCCAAACACAGCGTGAGCTTCATAAAATTTACAAAGGTGTAATAAGAACGCAGCGTTTTTTTTTGTTTGTTTTTTTTTAAAAATAAATTTGGCCAATTTTCAAGAAATTCTTTATTTTGTTCTTATGATGGGGGGAAATCTCTTCAGTTGTTGGCGAGGCATCAAACAAACCTTTGTGACACTGGATAGATAGCGAACGATGCTAAGATGAAACTGAATATATGGCTTGAATAACGGACTGATGGCCGACGTGTGAATAAACAACGTAACACGTCGAGTAGCCACTGCGCCATGCGTTCACATTTCAGGCCATAATTAAGCGTAAGCCAGGATTAACGTATTCAATTCCTGTCTCTCCTAGTGTATACACAGCTGTGTTGCAAAAGTTCAAAGAAAATACTATTTTTGGAACTCCAAATGTGACATTTACGTTAGAATGGAACGAATTCAAAACAAACGAGGAAATTAGAGAAATCGCCAATCAACCACTAATATCTTCAGTAATAAAGAAAAGACGATGGTCATACGTTGGACATGTGATGAGAAGAGATAATAATCGAATAGCAAAGCAAGCTCTCATATGGGAAACAACAGGTAAAAGAAAAAGAGGAAGACCCAGGGAGACACTGAGAAGAACATTGATGAGAGAGGCAAGAGCAGCAGGAATCGGCTCCCTCAATGAGATAGAACTGCTTGCACAGAACAGAGACAGATGGCGAGATTTGATAAATATCTTTAAAAGAAAACTGCTAGAACAAAAAAATTCATATAGGAGAAGGTGTATCTTGGTCTACGCCCTATGGGCCGGTTACGGCTCGAAAGGTCAATAGATAGATAGAATGTGACATTTAATATTCTAATTGAGAGAAGGTAAACTATGACGTTTCTACAAAAGCCTTCATCAGGTACGACAAATATAAAGACAAAAGTTAAGCACATATCTCAAAATGAAATGGAATCTCCATTCTAATTATTAATTAATGTTAAAGTTGGTTAAGTAGAAGAACAGAAAATTATGTCGGGGGGGGGGGGGGGGGGGGGGGGGGGGGGGGGCTAGACATGTGCGGCATAGACAGCGTTGTCCTATAAGAAGCTTCACCTAAGGTTGTTGAGTGTCAATAGAATTATGTGTATGCACAACCATTATGATTTTAATTAATTAGGACAGCGGTCGTCACGCTCTTTACAGTCAACACGCTCTTAACCTCAAATCACCACGGCAGCACCTTATATCAACAATGTAAAAAAAAACAACAACAAATTTTAATAACATTTTAACGTCATATTTAACATGTTATACTGATTGTTAAGGTAATAAACTAACAATTTGAGTACAAATGAACTCTTTCAGTACGGAATGTTTTTATCAGTTCAGTGGTAGAGATTTCAGAGACAAAATGTTTCATGACTTTAAAAATCAATCTACATGTTTATATTTATCTAACACTTAGCATATTATATATGAATTTGTAGATAATTAAATAAAGAATTAGATTTCACCAATACAAAGATGATACAAGACACGTAAATAGAATATGGTTTGATGACAATTTAGATTATTCAAATTGAGAGTGATGCACTGTGTGGCACAATGTACGGAAAGAGTTAACTAGATCAGTGTCATGAGGCATATTCAGAACACACAATCAGAACAAGACAAATGACATTTTTGAGGCTCATTAAAAGACACACCAGCCTAATAAAAGTAATATTGGAAGGGAAAATACAAGGTAAAAGAGGCAGACCAAGACTAACACGGATGAGTAACATCAAAAGATGGACAAGTCAACCTATGACAATCTGCACTATCAAAGCAAGAGACAGAATGGAATGGCGTTCCATGGTAGCCAACCTTCGATGCGAGACAGCGCTCAAATGATGAGATCAATGTCATTTTGTAATTGAAATAACAATCACTGGATCAACTCTCACATTGTGATATCTTTTTCCTGTAACAAAGTCATTGGGAAGAATGAGCTTGCTTCATCCGCATTAGGTCTTCAAATTTGGGCACAAGTTTGGAAATTGCTATTCTAATCTTTCTCTCTCAGCGTCAGTATGTGATCTGTATTTGGTTTGGAAACAATCATCATTTTTTGGCCATGTAATGAGAAGAGAACAACTGGAATATATTGTGACAACTGGAAAAATTGAGGGACGAAGAGATAGAGGGAAGCAAAGATAAAAAATACCAGACAGCTTAAGAGAATGGCTTGGCCGAAGGTCAACAACAGAATTGATAAATAACTCGAGATCGAAAGTTGTGGAGTGACTTAATCACCTATGCCAGCAGGCCCGGTACTTGATGATGATGATTTGGTTTTGATGGCTGCCAATGCTGACAACCGGTCTCGCATAAGTAGGTACTCGCAAAAGGAATTAAAATTGGCGGGCGTTCTTGCCAACTTCTGGGTATTCTTGTTTTACAAAGCTCCAATTAAAATAAGGAAAGAGATATCTCGGGCGACACAGAGCTTAACATTGTGATAGAACAGAGGGGAAGTTGATGAGTTGCACTGTGGGTAGAGGTTTGTGGAGAAACATCACCTACATCGGACATGGCACTTACGATGATGATAATAATGTTCGCGTAGCCTCCAGCAGGCGCTTGCGGAGCATATGGGCTCCATGGAGCACAGTTTGATAACCACTGGTTTAGGACTAACTAATTTAAAAACCATATAGCCAACATGAGTCATGTTGTCAAGGTATCTGACTGGAGCCACATATGGGGCGCGATCTGTGACAACTCACCTCGAGATTTTTTTTCCCCCCATCGCCAGCTTTTACCTCTGACGAAGTCCCTAGAGACTAGGAACTGAATTTTGCGTGTTAATCCATTTTTTCACCTGGCAGCCGTGTGTACAGGGGTCCTTCGCCGCTAATTAAGTGTAACTTCGTCTTCGAAGGTACTCTTATTTTTTTCCGTCCATAAGTAATTGAACGTTTCAAGCCGGACCTCGCTTTGAGAACAGGGGTGGTTGCAGTAGAGAAAAATAAATAAAAATTCCATTTCAGTGCAGCCAGGATTTGAACCCACAACCTCTCTGTAAGGCAAGACGTCGGCCTCGAGATCAACTAGTTCCCCATGTGGCATTTTAAGTACGATAAAAGGTAAAGGTAAAGTACAAGACTTGAACCGGCGTCTTAGCACGCGAGTTTACACCCATATCCATATGTGCTCGGCTGCCTATCCAGAAATGTTCGGAGATTTCTGTATAGTGTAGCCTCAAGCATCGAAACTCAGATGCGAGGCAACATTCCTCACCTCCCCAGGGTAACACCCTGGTACCCATTTCTGCCAACGGCTGGGTCGACCGTGAGGGTATTTTTTTTTTTCCAACCACGAGTACAACTCAAAATGCTCTTAGCGGGAATTGAACATGGGTTGTCCGAACGTCGGTAGTCAAGTCAGGTGGTTTTCCCAACTCGAGCCTTCACTAAATGACCCCTACTCTCTTGGTCAGATTGGTTATAGTCTGTTTCAGGCACACAACAGGGAGTCGGCTTTGACAGAAAGATCTGGTTCTTAGATTTTAATTGTCTTTTTTTTTGGGTGACAATTACAATCTAATATAACCTGAACGACTTTGAGAAACAAAGAAAACTCTCAAGACCTACAAATAAATATCAAAGTTGAAGGAATACATCTGGAGACAGTTCGGAGCTACAACTACCTGGGGCATACAATAACCAGTGATGGAAAATGTACAACTGAAATAAACAAAAGAATAGGAATGGCAAAAAGTAATTTTAACTCTTTCCATACGTTTCGCCGCACTGTGCGACATGTAGATTTCGATCGCCTACGTTTCGCCGCATAGTGCGTCACTCTCAATTTGATTAGTGCGAACCGTCATCAAACTATATTCTTTTTACATGTCTTATTTCATCTTGGTATTGGCGAAATCTAATTCCTTATTTAATTATCTATAAAATAATATATAGTATCTTATACGTTAGTTAAATATACATATGTAGATTTATTCTTAAAACAATGAACAATTTTGTCTCTGAAATCTCTTGTGTGGCATTGATAAAAGGCTTCCGTAAGGAAAATGTTAATGCCATGAAAAATATACTAACATCAAAACAAATAACACCAGGGCCACAACTAAAAAAAGCAAAATGTTACATCTTCTCAATATTCATGTGCAGAAACATGGACATTAGACAAGAAAACAGAACAGAAAATTGAAGCCTTTGAAATGTGGATTTATAGAAGAATAGGTAGAATTGGATGGAAAGAAAAGAAAACAAACGATGAAGTTTTAAAACACATAAAAATGAAAAGAGAACTACTAAACACAATTAGAGCAAGACTAATGAAATTTTTGGGGCTATTGTTAAAAGACACAACAGCCTAATAAAAGTAATATTGGAAGGGAAAATACAAGGTAAAAGAGGCAGACCAAGACTAACATGGACGAGTCAGCCTATGACAATCTGCACCATCAAAGCAAGAGACTAAGCCGAATGGCGCTCCATGGTAGCCAACCTTCGGTGAAGAGACGGCACTCAATGATGGTGAGTTAGTCGAAGCTTGAACGGATTGTGTCTGACAAAAAAAGTAGGCAAAGCCTGCAAAACAACAACAAACAGGGAGTCGGAGTAGTATCTTGATCAGATATGGTTTACTTATTTTGACGAAGGTGATTAGTTACAAGTTACTGCCCTCATTCAGTTCAGATGTTGTTTGATGTAATTGACCCAAGAAAATACGACATCGACACTAAAGGTCCCCCAAAGCACCTCCCTAATAGAATCTCGGAAATGTCGCGACCAAGTAATGTCCGGCCCGGTAGTAAACGTTCATATTAGCCCTAGCAAAACATGGTTGTTTTTATTTGTTTACCGTGTCAACGGTGGCCGGATTGCGGAAGTTTAAAGAATCCCGTTATTTTTGCGTCGTTTTGTTTTGTTTATTCTGTAGGGAGACTTTTTTTTATTTTATTTCATTTGTTCATTTTTTAACAATGCAAATTTCAATCTTGTACTGCTACATAAAAGAAAAAAAAAAATTCAAAGCTTCATCTTCTGCTACAGCTGCTGCGTCATCATCATCTTCATCAGTGCCGTCTCCGCATCGAAGGTTGGCTACCATGGAGTGCCATTCTGTTCTTTGTCTTGCTTTGATGGTGCAGGTTGTCATTGGCTGACTTGTCCATCTTTTGATGTTGTTCGTCCATGTTAGTCTTGGTCTGCCTGTGCCTATTTTTACCTTGCATTTTTCCTTCCAAGATTACTTTTAGTAGGCCTAAATTATGTCTTTTAACATGCCCCAAAAATTGCAGTTGTCTTCTTTAAATTGTATTTAGTAGTTCTCTTTTCATTTTTAGTTGTTTTAAGACTTCATTATTTGTTTTCTTTTCTTCCATCCAATTCTTCCTACTCTTCTATAAATCCACGTTTCAAATGCTTCGATTTTCTGTTACGTTTTCTCGTCTAATGACCATGTTTCTGCACCATATAGGAATGTTGAGAAGATATACCATTTTAATATTATAAGTTTTAGCCCTGGTGTTATTAGTTTTGATGTTAGTATATTTTTCATGGCATTAAAATTATTTTTTATCATTTATATTCTATAGTTTATTTCAGTATTACATTTTCCATCACCCGGTTATAGTATGTCCAAGGTAGTTGTAGCTCTTAACTGTCTCCATGTCTATTCCTTCAACTTTGATATCCACTTGTAGGTTTTGAGTATTATCTTTGTTTAAGATCATAATTCTAGCCTTTTTTATATTCACATCGATTCCATATTTTTTGCTTATCGTGCTTATTTTTGTAAGTAATTGTTGTAGATCTTTAGGGCTTTCTGCTAGCAGTACAGCATCATCAGCATATCTTAGGTTATTGATTATCTCTCCGTTGTTTAGGCCTAGAATCTCCGTGATATTTTTAAAGATTTGCTCAGAATATAGATTAAACAAACTTGGTGATAGGATGCATCCCTGTCTTACTCATTTTTTTTATCAGTAGGTGTAGAGTTCTCTTTGTTATATTTTATTGTTGCAATTTGCTCCTAGTATAGATTACATATTAGTCTTATGTCCGTGTCATTTAGATGTATCTCTTTTAGGCAGTCTACAAGTTGTTTAAGGTGTATCCTGTCAAAAATGTGGTGACTAGTCCTCGCATCAATCGAGTATGCCATAACAATTCTTACCGTCAGTACGACGCAAATTGACAGGCTGGAGAAAATACAGAATGAAGCTATGCACATTATATTAGGGTGTACAAGGTCCCTGTGTAGCAATGAGGTATCTTCTCGACTTTCCAACCATGGATGACATGATCAAGATCTGGAGGGCACGGGCATACCTGAAGATAAGTGCAGATAACGAGCATCCCTTACACCAGCAGCTCAAATCAGGTAAAGGTAACAGGCTAAGAAGAGGCAAATCATGGGTGGGTCGAGCAAAAGATGTCATCAAACAGGTATGTGGGCTTACCAACATCAACGCTGGCGAAGAGTGAATACCGGTGCCTATGTCATTCAGGGGGACAATCTCGTGTATTATCACACTCTACATGAAATGTAGGGAACAGAACTCAGTCGTGCTCAATGCGGAGGTTAACGGTCAGGTCGATGCAGTTATCTAAACAGACAGATCCGTAATACGACACCAATGTGCATGGGCATTTACAGCATGCTCGGCAGGCAGAATAGTCAAAGAAGTAAGTGTTCGATATAACAGTTTTTAAAATGAGGGAATGAACACTTTGAATGGGCTTGGTAATGAATGTAAAAAACGCTCAAATTTACCGAACGCAACACGTTAATGGAACAGTATGAGTGATTGGAATGAACACGTTTTAGGTTGTTCCAATGGGGGCTAAACAGATATGGGAATGCCCTGCCTGCAGTGAAACTATTCCATTCTAAAGTTAAGTCACATATATATGCTCACTTTTTCTAATGACAATTCTGAGTAATTATAGGTGCGTACTTTGCATGAAGAATGTTGAGAATACCATTAAGAACTAAAACCAGTGACGAAGATGTTAAATATGAAGCCATAGAAAAAAAAGGTAGAGCATTCAACCAGCGCGGAAGGAAAATAATTATTCTGTGGGCTGAGAAAGGGGAATAACATCAGGAGGAGACAACATTTTTGGGCCGTGAAAAGGGTGCAATATCAGAAAGTGATAATCAACATTTTTGAGGGGTTGTGAGAGGAGAACAATATCGGGTGGAGGCAATCAACATTTTTGGGGAGTTGTGAGAGGGGAACAATATCAGGTGGAGGCAATCAACATTTTTGGGGAGTTGTGAGAGGGGAAAAATATCAGGTGGAGGCAATCAACATTTTTGGGGGGTTGTGAGAGGAGAACAATATCAGGTGGAGGCAATCAACATTTTATTGGGGGTTGTGAGAGGAGAACAATATCAGGTGGAGGCAATCAACATTTTATTGGGGGTTTGTGAGAGGAGAACAATATCAGGTGGAGGCAATCAACATTTTATTGGGGGTTTGTGAGAGGAGAACAATATCAGGTGGAGGCAATCAACATTTTTGGGGAGTTGTGAGAGGGGAAAAATATCAGGTGGAGGCAATCAACATTTTTGGGGTGTTGTGAGAGGGGAAAAATATCAGGTGGAGGCAATCAACATTTTATTGGGGGTTTGTGAGAGGAGAACAATATCAGGTGGAGGCAATCAACATTTTTGGGGAGTTGTGAGAGGGGAAAAATATCAGGTGGAGGCAATCAACATTTTTGGGGTGTTGTGAGAGGGGAAAAATATCAGGTGGAGGCAATCAACATTTTATTGGGGGTTTGTGAGAGGAGAACAATATCAGGTGGAGGCAATCAACATTTTATTGGGGGTTTGTGAGAGGAGAACAATATCAGGTGGAGGCAATCAACATTTTTGGGGGGTTTGTGAGAGGGGAACAATATCAGGTGGAGGCAATCAACATTTTTGGGGGGGTTTGTGAGAGGGGAACAATATCAGGTGGAGGCAATCAACATTTTTGGGGGGTTGTGAGAGGAGAACAATATCAGGTGGAGGCAATCAACATTTTTGGGGGGTTGTGAGAGGAGAACAATATCAGGTGGAGGCAATCAACATTTTATTGGGGGTTTGTGAGAGGAGAACAATATCAGGTGGAGGCAATCAACATTTTTGGGGGGTTGTGAGAGGAGAACAATATCAGGTGGAGGCAATCAACATTTTTGGGGGGTTTGTGAGAGGGGAACAATATCAGGTGGAGGCAATCAACATTTTTGGTGGGTGTGAGAGGAGAACAATATCAGGTGGAGGCAATCAACATTTTATTGGGGGTTGTGAGAGGAGAACAATATCAGGTGGAGGCAATCAACATTTTATTGGGGGTTTGTGAGAGGAGAACAATATCAGGTGGAGGCAATCAACATTTTTGGGGGGGTTGTGAGAGGAGAACAATATCAGGTGGAGGCAATCAACATTTTTGGGGGGTTTGTGAGAGGGGAACAATATCAGGTGGAGGCAATCAACATTTTATTGGGGGTTTGTGAGAGGGGAACAATATCAGGAGGGGACAATCAATATTTTGGTAGGGTTGTGAAAGGGGAACAGCATCAGGAGGAGAAAATTAACATGTTTGGACTGTGAGAAGGGAACAATATCAGACGGAGACAATCAACAATTTTTTGGGGAGGGGGGAGGTGGGAAGGTTGTGAGAAGGGGAAAATATCAGGAGGAGACAATCAACATTTTAGGGGGGTTGTGAGTAGGGAACAATATCAGGTGGAGACAATCAACATTTTTTTTTTGGGGGGGGGGGGTGTGAGAGGGGAACAATATCAGGTGGAGATAATCAACATTTTTTGGGAGGGGGGCTGTGGGAGGGGAACAATATCAGGTGGAGACAATCAACATTTTTTTTTTTTGGGGGGGGGCTGTGAGAGGGGAACAATATCAGGTGGAGACAATCAACATTTTTTGAGGGGGGTGTGAGAGGGGAACAATATCAGGTGGAGACAACCAACATTTTTTGAGGTGGGGGGGGGGCTGTGAGAGTGGAACAATATCAGGTGGAGATAATTTAGGTTTTTTTTTGGAGGGGGGGGGCCTGTGAGAGGGGAACAGCATAAGGAGGACACAATTAACATTATTATTTTTTAGAGGGGAGGGGGGCTGTGAAAAAAGGAACAACAGCACGATGTATATACCTGGTCTAATATTATCTCCATTAAGATGTCAACAATAGAACGTGAATTAGAAGTACAACATTGCAAAGTCAAGACGCCAAAGATGGCACTCTATTAATAAAAACCACGTTCACAGTATCTCTGTCAATGATAACGTGCATCCTAGCTGGTAAAACTCTAGAAGACGTCTATGAAAGATACAACGAAGACATGTTTATAAAGAACTTAATAGGAGAGTGACTTTACTGGAGAATTTCCAATATACAGCTTCTCCTCAAAAGTTGTGGTCGTGAATCCAATTTGCCCGAGTTTAATTGGTATAGTTCTAATCTCACTTTCATTTTTATTGTAATTAAAAAAAAAAAACAACTTAAGAAGGTGGAACAAGTATTGGTCACTTATTAAAGATTTTAGCTCAAAAGTAAATGGCCGAGATGATGTCTCGGAAAACAGAGGAATAAATGCAATATTGGAGACTATTTAAAAATAATAGCTAAAAAGGCGACCAAAACGCAAAAGACTGGAAACAACCATTCTACTGGACAGAAAGAATTTAATAAAGGAAAAAAAAAACAGAAATGAAAAATTCCAATGACGAGTTTGAATGCAAATCGACTAAATATGGATATATGGGCAAAAGTAGTTGGACAAACAATAAAGCTATGAAACTATAGAAGTGTTTAAGTGCTCCCTGTTTGTACATTATCATTGAGTGCCGTCTCCACATCGAAGGTCGGCTACCACGGAGCGCCATTCCGCTCTGTCTCTTGCTTTGATAGTGCAGATTGTCATTGGCTGACTTGTCCATCTTTTGATGTTACTCGTCCTTGTAAGTCTTGGTCTGCTTCTTTTACTGTGTATTTTCCCTTTCAAGATTACATTTTAGTCCGCTGCTGTGCCTTTTAACATTGGCCAAAAAATCTCACGTGTCTTGTTTAAATTATGTTTAATTATTCTATTTTCATTTTTAGACTTCATTATTTGTTTTCTTTTCTTTCCATCCAATTCTTCTATAAATCCACATTTCAAAGGTTTCAATTTTTTGTTCTGCTTCTTGTCTACTGTCCATGTTTCTGCATCATACAGGAATGTTGAGAAGATATAACATTTTACTATTCTTTGTTTTAGCCCTGGTGTTATTTGTCTTGATGTTAGTACGTTCTTCATGACATTAAAATTACTTGCTGCCATTCCTATTCTTCTGTTCATCTCAGGTTTACATTTTCTTGTATATGCAGGTAATTGATAATCAACACCGCCGCTGCACGGCACTCGATGATGACGACGCAGCCAAATTTTAGTGCGAAAGCCCGCTCTTTACACAAGAAACCATATGACCAAAGCGCGTATTTCCGTGTCAGTAGCCCCCACACACACACCTCCCCCCTGCTAGACAATGATCATGTTTGTAGTTCTCGCCCGGATAATTTGACACGGACAGGTCAAACCAGCGAGAATATAATCAGGATTTCCTTCTGTTTCGGCTTGTGTCTTATTTTTGTTAGCTGAATACTGCTGCAACTGTATTGCTTCACTTATCGTGAGAATGTTTTCTATTTTATAACTCATTGTTGGAGTAATATTAATACTAGTGAAAGTGTTTACAAAAGGTTAATATTATTTAATAAATTTACCCAGCTGTGTTTATTAATTGTGATATGTGCGTGCCTGTTGTGTTGTGCCAGCTAGGCGTGTGGACTATTAGTTGTCAAGGAGCTCGGTAATTTGAGAAATTTATATCGCTACTTTATCCTTGTGTTATTAAGTGGCATGATGTCATGTATATACAGCAATTATCATTGTGCTAGGGCTGTGTAAATGAGCATACCGTACACGGTGAATTTTGCATCGTTTATGTATGAAGATGTCTGGAGCACAACACATAACCTGCCTTCGTTCTTAAAATTAAAATTTTATTGAAGTAATTTCAGTTTGTGACATCACATATACAATGTCAAATATTTTAGTAAAAGTCAATATTTATTGCTTTATATTTTAGTACAACAACGCTCATAACTAAAAGATCAAATGTTCTCTGGGGTGCAATAGTCAATGTTCTGCCGGTCAATATGGCAGATAGGCGACAGGAACCGTTGAGGCTCTGTTTGAAAAGTGTTCCTTGTTGCAGTTTCCCCATATTCCATGTCCGGTATGCTGCTGGAGCTACTGATTTTAGTACTCTGTACACACCGTCGGCTGTGTTTTTTTTAATAAAATTCCGGATTGTCTTTCGATATTCCGATTGTTTACGATGAATGATGATATCGAAAGACACGAAAGGCGGTTTTGCTACGTTCAATTTCGGTGCCGCTTGGCCATATGTCTTTTGGCGTGTGCTGTAACTGCTATGATATGGACTGCAACGGCCTTTCTTTGTTAGGATCCTTCAATGCGATGAGATGTTAATTCGGAAGATTGCACTGGTACGGGCGGTTGAGCAGTTATGGATTTGAATTCGTTTGTAGTGATACCGGGGCCTTCAACTAACTTCAACTGACATTATTTTGCCTGATTACACAAGTACTCATATATATATATATATCTTCATCATCATCAAGTACCGGGCCTGCTGACGTAGGTGATCATGTCTCTCCACAACTTTCGATCTCGACAGTTATTTATCACTTCAACTAACTTCAACTGACATTCTTTTGCCTGATTACACAAGTACTCATATATATATATATATATATATATATATATATATATATATATATATATATATATATATATATATATATCTTCATCATCATCAAGTACCGGGCCTGCTGGCGTAGGTGATCATGTCTCTCCACAACTTTCGATCTCGACAGTTATTTATCATTTTTGTTGTTGACCTTCTGCCAAGCCATTCTCTTAAGCTGTCTGTTATTTTTTCTCTTTGCTTCCCTCTATCTCTTCGTCCCTCAATTTTCTAGTTGTTACAATATATTCCAGTTGTTCTCTTCTAATTACATGGCCAAAAAATGATGATTGTTTCTTCCTAATATTAGAAATTAGCTGTCTTTTTGCTTTGACCTCTTTCAGACCATTTTCATTACTCTTCTTAGCTGTCCATGGTATTCTCAACATTCTTCTGTAAAACCACATTTCTACAGACTCCAGTGATTTTCTTGTCTGTTGTCCTATTGTCCATGATTCACAACCTTAAGTTAAGACTGGCTCTACATAACATTTAAGAACTTTTTTTCTTGTTTCTATTGTCAAAAATGGATTGCATTGTATCTTCCTCATTTTTTGGAAAGCTGCTTTTGCATGAGCCATTCTGCATCTCACCTCTTTTGTACATCTTCCGTCTGAGGTTAACAAAGTTCCCAAATATTTAAATTCATTTACCTGTTTTAATATGGTTCCACTTGTCTTTATTTTGCACTAAGGTGATGTCTTTTTCTTTGTTCTTACCATTACTTCTGTTTTTTTTTTTTTTGCTATTAAGGCTGATATATATATATATATATATATATATATATATATATATATATATATATATATATATATAGAGAGAGAGAGAGAGAGAGAGAGAGAGAGAAAGAAGAAAGGCTTCTGGGTTCACCCAGCCTCTAAAAATGTATACAAGCGATTTGTTGTGGGAAAGCAATACTGATCACACAAGAAATATGCCGTTTATTAAGGAAAAATGTGGTCACTAATATCATGTTTACCTAATATGGATCAATGATTGGAGAGATTTTCTTTTACGCATTTGCTTTTGCTTTACTTGTCTGTAGAACAATATTCACTGTACTGGGACAGTGTTCAGTAGTATTCTCATTTCTTGTCTGCTTGTAAAGATGTTACAGTTTACAGAATCGTCATTACCGTTGGCCTATGCCGCCAATTAACACTTGTCTCTTGCATTCACGTCATAGAGTTTACCTTTTCATCATCATTGAGTGCCGTCTCCGCAACGAAGGTTGGCTACCATGGAGCGCCATTTTGCTCTATCTCTTGCTTTGATGGTGCAGGTTGTCATCGGTTGATTTGTCCATCTTTTGATGTTACTCGTCCATGTTAATCTTGGTCTGCCTCTGCCTCTTTTACCTTGTATTTTCCCCTCCAGGATCACTTTCAGTAGGCTGTTGTGTCTAACATGGCCTAAGAATCGCATTTGTCTTGTTCTAATTGTGTTCAGAAGTTCTCTTTTCATTTTTAGTTGTTTTAAGACTTTGTCATTTGTTTTCTTTTCCTTCCATCCAATTCTACCTATTCTTCTATATATCCACATTCCCATTTCCATATACCCACATAAGTGGGCTTAAAAGCTTCGTTTCGCTAGTTTGCGGTAAAGCCTTTTTATCTGCGACACATTCGTCTTCAACATTGATATATTTGGTTATGTGTTGGACATTATAGTGAAAGAGAGCAAAAATAAAGGACTCAGCCTTAATAGCAAAAAGACAGAAGTAATGGTAAAGACAAAGAAAAAGACATCACCTTAGTGCAAAATAAAGACAATTGGAACAATATTGAAACAGGTAAATGAATTTAAATATTTGGGAACTTTGTTAACCTCAGACAGAAGATGTACAAAAGAGGTGAGATGCAGAATGGCTCAGGCAAAAGCAGCTTTCCAAAAAATGAGGAAGATACTATGCAATTTATTTTTGACAATAGAGACAAGAAAAATAGTTCTTAAATGTTATGTAGAGCCAGTCTTGACATATGGATGTGAATCATGGACAATAGGACAACAGACGAGAAAATCACTGGAGTCTGTAGAAATGTGGTTTTACAGAAGAATGTTGAGAATACCATGGGCAGCTAAGAAGAGTAATGAAGATGTTCTGAAAGAGGTCAAAGCAAAAAGACAGCTAATTTCCAATATGAGGAAGAAACAATCATCATTTTTTGGCCATGTAATTAGAAGAGAACAGCTGGAATATATTGTAACAACTGGAAAAATTGAGGGACGAAGAGATAGAGGGAAGCAAAGAGAAAAAAATAACAGACAGCTTAAGAGAATGGCTTGGCAGAAGGTCAACAACAGAGATGATAAATAAATGTCGTGATAAAAAGTTGTGGAGAGACATGATCACCTACACCAGTAGGCCCCGTACTTGATGATCATGATGTTTGGTTAGCAATTTTTGCTCGGGAAGAAGCCATGTTCGGTTAACTAGTTTCTATTTGTTAACTGCAATGTTTTATTAACGTGCGCGAGTGTACACAGGACCTCCTGCTTTTCGCTGTTATCATAGAGGGCTTGATATCGGATCTCACCAGGGTAAAGCCACAAAGAAACAACTTTTCGACCCAATACATCTGACTTCAGCTTAGAATTTGTAGATAGTTGCCTTCTTCTTGGTCCCTGATCGCGTGAACGGACTGATTAGTATGTTTCGATGTCCACCAAAGGATGGTCAGATATGATTCACTGATCCTGGTACAAGCAGTCAGCTATAAGTCGCTGGTCTAAAAATATGCATGATGACGCACTACAATCGGTACTTTGGAATGTGTTCCATTGTTTTCCCGAGTTGAAGACCCTTGACGAAGCACACCACACGCTCACGAGAAATAAATAGCCGTGTTTGTTTGGCGGTGATTAATGTAAGTTTACCACATGCGTCGAGGATGTCGAGGTGAATTAGCCTTTTGTCTTCAGTGTCTCACGAGTCACTTTGAGCCACTTTTACCTGACAAAAGCACGAGACGGTGGTTGAGGGATGTGGATTCGGGACTTGAAAAAGAAATGAAAAAAAATGTACATATTGTTAAATATGCGAGACAAAGAACTTGAAGTAATTTTACATGTTTAATTTTGTATAGGCAATATTAAAATTATATGTAACATTAGGATGTGCTTTTTCGTTATACTATTGTAATAATATTTATACCAACGGATTTCAACCTTCTCGTTATCATGGACCCATAAAATAAAAACAACTGTTGACAACAGCGGACACATTACACACAAAATGTAAAACCTTAAACTACAGCAAATATTTATATAACGATTCTCATGAAGGGTTTACAAATTTGAAAAGAAATGAGAAACACGTTATTGCATACACTCCTATCATATGTGTATTGGAATTATTCATTGCAATTGTAAGATATTAATAAAAAATAACTGTCTTATTGATACTAAGTAGCGCTTCTAAGTTCGTGCACGTGGGCCAGGATTCTCACGGATTTTCTTGAGGGGGATATCGGAGCACATATGGATGTGTAGGTACATTCCTATATGGTGCAGAAACATGAACATTAGACAAGAAAACAGAACAGAGAATTGAAGCCTTTGAAATGTGGATTTATAGAAGAATAGGTAGATTTGGATGGAAGGAAAAGAAAACAAATGATGAAGTTTTAAAACAACTAAAAATGAAATGAGAACTACTAAACATAATTTAAACAAGACAAATGCGATTTTTAGGCCATGTTAAAAGACACAACAGCCTACTAAAAGTACTCCTGGAGGGGAAAATACAAGGTAAAAAGAAGCAAAGGCAGACCAAGACTAACATGGACGAGTAACATCAAAAGATGGACAAATCAGCCTATGTCAACCCATACCATCAAAGCAAGAGACAGAGCAGAATGGCGCTTCATGGTAGCCAACCTTTGTTGCGCAGATGTCACTCGATGATGATGATGGATATGTCTGGTGTCCACTGATGATGGTCCTAACAACAGCAATAACTGTCTTATATTCTTTCCATAGAAATTGAAATATTAAGACATAAAAAATTAACATGACACATCTAAACAAAACGTTACATGACTATGAAATTAGATAATAGTATGAATATAATTTGTACAAAATTGTACCTTACTAGCCACACTTTTAGTCGAACAAAGAACATCTTATAGTCACATGCTGATACTACATTTTACTTTAAGCCTTGTTGTATCGGACTTACCTTCTGAAATTTGTAATCTGAGTTCTGATTACATTTGTAAAAAGTTGTCTATATTTACTTTTTAAGATAAATGGGGAGCAAAGTATAATTGTTCACACAAAAATGTGGGTAAGAAAAGCATCAATGCTTTCACAGCCCTCTACGATAGTTCTTGAAAATGTGCCTGTAAGTGAGATATGAACTTAGGTTTGTTCTTTGAACTGCACATTCAGTTCACTCACTATCCGTGAATACTCTCACGAGCTTGTCTTTCTCTGTTGCTGTGAATTTCACTAGTTCACTTACATTTACTTATTGAGTTATTTGTGGGTTATCATCATTACACTCCGGACATGTCCATTAGGTTTTAGGATGGCGGAGCAGTAGCGCCTGCGACCTGCGGTCGCAATAGCTGGGTCGGCGCAGCATCAGCTGACCAAGACCTAACAGTTCTACCTCCTCGTGGTCGCCCCTGGAAACAGTCTGCGTCAAACCAGACTGGCTTTCAGAAGCTAGGATCGCCGTTTTCCCTGTAGTGGTGGCTGTTACTGATATAGAGGACCCAGTATTGCAGTACTTCTGGTCTGGACTAGTAGTTTCCCAGCATAGCCTGGGACAGACGAACTTCAACTTCTCGGAATGTCAAGAAAGCCATTACGACCCGCCACATCTTATGAGTCAAAGGGCAACCTGCCCGCATCAACTCGTGGCAATCCGTCAACAACAACATTGGTTTTCAGATCAATCTTCAGCTCAGCATGTCCCGCATCGTCTAGCGACTGTCGACTCCAGTTCTGTATTGGTTGATAAGTCTTATTATGTTCCCACTAAGGCTAACATTTCAGGCTGTGCCCATCTTAACTCCCGTCTCTTTCATTTGAAGGAGTGATGTGGACTCATGGTTGTCGAGCTGCCTTCCCGCATCTTGGAGGGCATTAATGATGTCACAAGAGGACATCCGGTCAATATGGCGGATATGCGACAGGAACCTTTGAGCCTCTGTTTGAAAAGTGTTCCTTGTTGCAGTTTCCTCATATTCCAAGTCCATCTTGCTGATGTAACTACTGAGTTTAGTGTTCTGTGCACACCGTGAGTTGTGTATTTCATCCGGATCGTGTCTCGATATTCCTATTGTTTACAATGAATGGTGATATGGTATAACGACGGACAATTTGGCTGCGTTCACTTTCCGTGCGGCTACATCTTTATGTCTTTTGGCGTGTGCCGTAGCTGCTATTATGGGGACCGCATCTGCCTTTCTTTGTTTGAATCCTTCAATGAGAAGAGATGTTAATTCGGATGATTCCACGGGCACGAGCGGTTGAGTAATTATGAATTTTAATTCGCTTGCAGTGATAGCGGGGCCTTCCACTAACTACAACCATCACATTCTCAGCCTGATCCCTCAGTTGATCGTCGTCGACAATAGCACAGCTAGCCAGGCTGCTCGCTCTTTCATTTTCCCATATTCCGGCATGCCAGGGATGTAGACAAAGGTGAATACACGTTTCTTTGACTTCTGTAAAACTCGACCCATAGCCTACGAACAGAGACGACCTCCACTTTTCTTATCATGCTCATCTTCCTCTTCTTCTTCTTCTTCTTCTTCTTTTCTTTCCTTCCTCATTTGCCTTTCAGCATCGAAGGGAGATATAATTTGCAGTATTTTGCTCTTCTGTTCGCCTCTGCTGCTGTTATGTTTTATAGTGCTTCTACGTAGGGAGGTCAAAAAGTAATGCACACCAATTTTTTTCTCGGAAACTTCGGGCAAAATGTGTGAAATTTTCACAGATTGTAGCTGAACATCCCCTTTACACTACCTATTTTTCAACATAATCTCCGTCCAAGCGTATTGCCTTACGCCAACGCGAAACTAGGTCATGAATGCCTCGTTTGTACCAAGTTTTGTCCTGCTCGCGTAGCCATTTTTTAACTGCACGGATCCCACCCTCATCATTGTCAAAGTGTGTCCCACGCAGGAATTTTTTGAGTGGTCCAAACAGATGGAAATCTGAGGGAGCCAGATCAGGGCTGTAAGGAGGATGGGGCAGTACAGTCCAACCAAATTTGTTAATTGCTTCCCGTGTTACCAGACTTGTGTGAGGGCGTGCATTGTCATGTTGAAGCAACAAATCTGCAGATGGCTAATTAGGCCGAACTCTGTGGAACCGATTTTTGAGTTTTGTCAGTGTATTGATGTAAGCTGTTGAGTTGATTGTCTCACCTCTTGCCATTACATCAACAAGAATCACACCATCAATGTCCCAGAAGACAGTGATCATCACCTTTCCGGCTGATGGAGATGTTTTGAATTTTTTTCTTTTTGGTGACTGCGGATGATGCCATTCCATTGACTGCATTTTTGTTTCAGGCTCATAATAATGTGCCCACGTTTCGTCACCGGTAAAATTTTTGACAAAAACATTTCTCCTTCAACACCGAAACGCTCCAACAATTCAGAACAGAATGTTTTCCTTTGAACTCTGAGATCATTTGTTAGGCACCGAGGAACCCATCGAGCGCAAATCTTTGAATATCCGAGAGTTTTAAAAATTGCGATTGCACTTCCCTTGCTGACTGTAAGCTGCAATGCCAATTGCTGACTAGTGATACGCCTATCCTTACGAATAATGGCATCAGCCCGGTTTAACATGTCTGTGCTGGTAGCCGAGGCAACACGTCCAGAACGCGGTAAATCATGCAGCTCCATTCGTACACTTTCTGCAGCTTTAATTCTCTGAACCCAGCGACTAACTGTGCTCCTATCGACTGCAGAGCATGCGTACACTGCACACAGTCGTTTATGAATGTTTGCCACAGTTTCTGTTTCCGCAACCAGAAATTCTATGACAATTCGCTGTTTGTAACGGACATTGTTGACAAGCTCCATTTTAACGGTTCATAGATTGCGTAATATTTATCAGAATGCTGTGCAATTTG
Organism: Megaustenia siamemsis; assembly: GCA_032433765.1. Lineage (NCBI taxonomy): Eukaryota > Metazoa > Mollusca > Gastropoda > Stylommatophora > Ariophantidae > Megaustenia > Megaustenia siamemsis. Next base: position 78,134,183 of record JAVIAB010000139.1, on the reverse strand, counting down.
GTACATATAATTGGAACATGTCATATTCCAAGTGTGCAAAATTTCATATTCCTATCTTTATTATTAGCCGAGAAAAAAATTGGTGTGCATTACTTTTTGACCGTATTCCGTCGATCCATCTTTTTCGTGGTCGACCCTTGGGTCTGGTATTCTCGTAGCGTTTATTTAGGGCTAGTTGTGTTGTGTTTTGATCTTTCTGCCGTGTCACGTGGCCAAATCATTTTATCTGTTGTTGTTTTTTTGCCATGCTCATCGAATCACTTAATATACAGGCGTGGGCGTAGTCTTGTGACTCCAACCAGGTGAATGCCCTGGGCACTGGCATCAATCCAGCCTCGTGCTACTTGTAGTCATAAATACGCTGTCCTCTTTGACTGTTCTGCTTGCAGAGTGTGCTGTAAATGCCCATGCGCTCCTATGGTGTCGTTTTATAGATCCATCTGTACAGATGACTGCGTCTTACTCTTTGAATTTGTCCCAGATGAGGAGTCATCGACCACGACTGGATTCTGTTCCCTGCATTTCCTGTTGTTCTTGGTTGGAAAGTCAAAAAAGATAGCTCTTTGTTACACAGGCAGTGTCTCTTGTACACCCCATGATAAAGCACATCCCTTCATTTTGTACTTTCTTCAGCATTTCTATATTTACTTAATAAGATGGATAAGAAAAAATTCATTAAAACTTTCCTGAAAATCTTCCGATTGTTGTGTATTAATATGTCCTTCCCAAACACCATAATTTTGCTCTATAAAAAAGGGGGAGGGGGATTAACTCTTTCCGTACGTTTCGACGCACAGTGCGTCAATCTTAATCTGATTAGTGTAAACTGTCATCAAACCATATTCTTTTTATACGTCTTGTGCCATCTTGGTATTGGTGAAATATAATTCTTTGTTTAATAAAAAAATTAATATATAAAATGTTAAGTGTTAGATAAATATAAACATGTAGATTAATATTTTAAAATATGAACAATGTTGTGTCTGAAATTTCTACCATTATATTGATAAAAACCTTCCGTACTGAAAGGGTTAAGATTTCATTTTATTATTCCATTCTTTTTCTTTCTTACTTTCATTTCTTCATATATTCATTTTCTTTGTATATTTCAGTTGCAAAAGCTTGTTAAATTTATGTATGCCTTTAGGACTGTCAGAAGGGCACAGAATATAATTTGAGCTAAGCACTCTATGAACAAGAATTCCACATTGAGACTTAACCTTATGACCTAATCTAACCTTGACCCTAAATCAAACCATATCTCCAACTGTAAACTTAAGCTGTGGCCATATTTTGAAAGCGACCGTACCATATTCCGTATGCGTTGTTCCGTGGAATTTATCTACAACAAATGGTAAGAGGGGTGTATAATGTACAGGACACAGTTGAATGTCCCATCCATGAGAATGACAAAGAAGCAAAATATTTTAATTCATAGCGTGAACAATTTTAAATACAGCACTAAATGCGCGGCCGGATGGCGTAGCTAAGGGTTTGAGACCCTGGGTCTAATATAGATAAGCATCGTCGACTGGTGATTTAATTATTTTAAAAAAAGTATTAAGTGTCATGCTTGCATGTATAGGTTTTTATGTCTCTCAATAACTTATTACCTTTGCAGGTCCAGCTATTTTCTCCCTACAATAGAAAAAAGAAAAAGAGCTCTTAAATGTTACGTAGAGCCAGTCTTAACATATGGATGTTAATCATGGACAATAGGACAACAGACAAGAAAGTCACTGGAGTCTGTAGAAATGTAGTTTTACGGAAGAATGTTGAGAATCCCATAGACAACTAAGAAGAGTAATGAAAATGTTCTGAAAGAGGCCAAAGCAAAAAGACAGCTAATTTCCAATATTAGGAAGAAACAATCATCATTTTTGGGCCATGTAATGAGAAGAGAACAACTAGAATATATTGTAACAACTGGGAAAATTGAGGGACGAAGAGATAGAGGGAAGCAAAGAGAAAAGATACCAGACAGCTTAAGAGAATGGCTTGGCAGCAGGTCAACTACAGAAATGATAAATAATTGCCGAGAACGAAAGTTGTGGAGAGACGTGATCACCTACGCTTGCAGGCCCGGTACTTGATTATGATGATTTTCTCCCTAGGAAACAAATAAAAAATTAATATCATTACAGAGGGACACTTCCGAGGTGATAGAGCAGCGAATCGTTTAGGGGAAGAGCTATGTTTACGACACTCGGAAAAAAAAATCACAAACAATGAACAGAAAAGAAAAACACAAATAACAATAGATGGTCCAAAGCAGGATCGAACCCGTACTCTTGGCACAGCAACTTTTCTCTAGCGTTTGGTTCTTATGGCAAAGCGCAGTGCGCAGTGCTCGGAGTACGGGTTCGATCCTGCCTCGGACCATCTATTGTTCTTTGTTTTTTTTTCCTGCTGTTTATTATTTGTGATTTGTTTCTACTGTTTATTATTTGTGATTTTTTTCTGCTGTTTATTATTTGTGATTTTTTTCTGCTGTTTATTATTTGTGATTTTTTATGCTGTTTGTTATTTGTGATTTTTTTCCTGAGTGTTGTAAACATACTTCTTCCCATGAAATTCTTTTTTTTTTTTCTTCGTTCGCCAGCTTTGACCTCTGACAAAGTCCCTAGAGACTAGGAACTGAATTTTGCGTGTTAATTCATTTTTCCCTGCAGCTGTATGCACAGGGGTCCCTCGCCGCACAGGCAGATAACTCCGACTTCGGAGGTACTCATATTTTTTTCTCCTGAAATGATTTTATTCCTACCATGCCATTCCATTTGGGAGCCGCGATAGCTCAGTGGTTAGTGAACTGGACTACAAAGGACAAGAAATAGGGTTCGATCCCAACCGACGGCTTCCGGGTTCACCCAGCCTTAAATGGGTATATATTTTTTATGGGAAAGTAAAGCGGCACGGGCGTAATACCGACCACATTACCCCAAAAATCATGTGCTGAAGGTCTGTAAAATGTATGGTCACTAACACCATATTCCCTAACGCCACTTGGCGCAACGGGTGTACTTTACTTTTTTTTTATGCCATTCCATTTATCTGTCTTATATATTTTCTCTCTGTTTCAATCTATCAGTTTTCTTCTATTATGTTTCAATCATAGGCTTGTTTGAGGAAAAGAGGATGTTGCTACGAATAAAGTTAACGCAATAAACCTCAGAGAAGCAAATGTGTGTGATTCTGTTATTCTTGAGAGTCTGTGGATTTTGTGTTCGTGTCAGATAACCCTTTTTCTTCCATCTTGCAATTCTAGAATCGGAAGCTTGCCTTAGTTTTGTTTTGACTAATTAAAGGTCAGCTTGTATGATCTGTATCCAGTTGGAACTACATTAGACAAGTTCTCCCCAGTCAATTATGTTTAGAAGAGAAAACAATCAAATACAAATCATATTAAGAAAATGTAACGCTCAAATTAGTGTATAAGTAAAAAAAAGTAGTAAAGTACCCCCGTCACGCCAAGTGGCGTATAGGGAAATATGGTGTTAGTGACCCTATATTTTACAGACCTTCAGCACATGATCTTTGGGGTAATGTGGTCGGTATTACGCCAGTGCTGCTTTTCTTTCCCAGAAAAAATCCAGTACCCATTTAAGGCTGGTTGAACCCGGAAGCCGTCGCAAATTAGTGTATATTGTCGTTTATTGGTGTAATGGCAACCAACTGACATATAATGCCTAGACAATTACACAGCCAGAAAATGCTAGAGTGATAGCAACGTCCTGTAAAGGATATGCTACTTCTTCTTCTACCTTTCAGCTCCCTGTGGAGCATAAGTCTTCATCAAACACTTTCAGCTCCCTGTGGAGCTTAGGTATTCAACAAACACTTTCAGCTCCCTGTGGATCATAGGTCTTCAACAAACACTTTCAGCTCCCTGTAAAGCATAGGTCTTCAACAAACACTTTCCAAGCCGTTCTGTTTCTTGCCATTCTTTTAAGATCATTCCATGTCTTCCTCATCATCATCATCTCTGCTTTCATCTGTCTTCTCCAAGAATATATTGGTCATCGGTCTCACTCTTTGTCTTTTTGCTTGGGGATTCCATAAAAGGGCATGTCGTGTAATACTCTCAGTTGGCTTCCGCAGTGTGTGTCATATTCAGTGCCATTGTCTTCTTTGTATCTCTTTATCTACTGGTATTTGACTGGTACTTTTCCATAATTCTATGTTAGTGATTTTGTCCTGCCGTTTCTATCATTTTATTCTGCGCAAGTATCCATTAATGAAGGTCTGTATCTTCGTGATTGTCTCTGCTATTATCCATGACTTATTATGGCGTTCTATTTTTCCCATAGTTTCTTCACATGTCTCCTTCCTTATATCCTTTACCTGTCTCCAATTATCTTCTATATTTATTGTATTTCTTAGTTGTTGGATGACTTGGTATCTGTTGAATACTATAACTGCAAATTTATCATTAATTCCTTGCTCTTTAAGAAACCCTACATTGAAATACTGTCTATCCTTATGTGTTTTTGTATATCTTGTTCAGTTTAAGTTTGGCTAACAGAAAATGATGATCTTAAGTCGCATCTGCTCCTTCATATACTTTCACATCATATAAGGATGACTTACACTTTTTATTATTAAATATGTGATTGATTCTCCGTTCCATGAACTGGTGACACTCATGTAGCTTTATGCATTCTTTTATGTTGGAATATTGTTCCTACTATGCTCATTAATTAAGAGCACAGAAGTTCATGAATATCTCTCCATTCTCATTCGTTTCTCCAAGTCCATAGTTTTCCCATGATCTCTTCAAAACTTGGATTGTCTGTTCCTACTTTTGCGTTTAGATCTCCCATCAAGAGTATAATATATTTGGCTCGCTTCAATCCATCTGACATGGTAACAGGTTGTAGATATTTTGGTTAGAAATAGTTAGTCGAAATAGCTGAGATGAAATATATAGGTGTAAAAATGAATTAGCCCAGATGGTAGCGTCTACTTAGTTGAATAAGACGGAATGTAACATCTGCTTAGTTGAATAAGACGGAATGTAACATCTACTTAGTTGAATAAGACGAATGTAACATCTTCTTAGTTGAATAAGACGGAATGTACCATCTACTTAGTTGAATAAGACGAAATGTAACATCTTCTTAGTTGAATAAGACGAAATGTAACATATACTTTTGTTGATGAGTTAACCGGAATGTTATATCTTGAATTTATACATTTTCTGGACATATAACATAAGCTTATATTGCGAAGTTTCTTTATTTAAAAAAAAATATATGTTTCACGCCAGAAAACGACACATAAATCTGTCTGGAGAATGCATCTTCTCATAAAGAAATCCAACTCTGAGGATACCAGTTGGCACAGGGAACAAAACAGGTATTTACGCAAGATTCAGTCCCAGAAAAAAAAGAAAGAAAAGAAAATACCCACAGAACTATAGTAATATCACCAGATGTTAAAAGCTGTTGAGCGGGACACATGTTGATGGGGAAAGGGGGGGGGGGGGGGGCAGAAGCGCATGCGACCTGCGGTCGCAATAGCAGGGTCGGCGCACCATCAGCTGACCAAGACCTAGTAGTTCTACCTCCTCGTGGTCTCCCCTGATAACAGTCTACGTCAAAACAGACTGGCTAACAGAAGATCGCCATGTTCCCTGTAGTGGTGGCTGTTACTGATATAGAGGACCCAGTATTGCAGTACCCCTGGGCTGGGCTAGTGGTTTCCCAGAATAGCCTGGGATCGACGAACTCAAACTTCTCCAGTAAGAGCCGGGAATGTCAAGAAAGCCATTACGACCCGACACATCAAATGAGTCAAAGGGCAACCTGCCCGCATCAACTCGTGGCAATCTATCAACAACAACACATACTGATGAAACTAAAAAACTCACAAATTAGGAGACAAGATGGCTGGAACAAATTTGAACTGCTCAAATGGTTATCCAACATTTATGGTACCCATAAATGTTGCAACATTTTTTTAAAGATTAAGCCATCAACTAAAGTGCCACTTTGAGAGCAGCGAAACAAACTTTGACATTGTTATTATTGTTTTTTAAATAGGAAAATTCCTCTCCCTTGGCCTTAACCTTTAGCGGACAAGACGTTCAATGGCCGACACGCTTTGTGGCGTCCTGTGGCAACAACAAAATGTCGTTCCCTGTTTGATCCGTGGCAAGCGTACCGGAAATTACGCGTTATTGAAATTACGATAAAATGTGCCACTTAAAACGTATATTATTAGCTGGAAGTGAAGTAGTGACTTCGACTACAGCATTTGAGGTGGGAGGGAATCCACTGACTCAGTGCTTTTACTCGTCGTTATTATCTTTCCCAAATCAACGAAAGGGGGGGGGGGAAGGAGAGAACTGGGTGGTATAGAATTAAGCGACCTCGATCTCTGACAAGAAGTTCCCGGGTTCGTTCACCACCTCGCTTTTCGTAGTGCGGATTTTTCAAAAATCGAATCCGTTGTTTCTTTGTGTCTTTACCCATCCCTGGTCTCTAGATAGTGAGATCCGATGTGTAGCCCTCTCTGGGTAGTGAGATCCGATGTGTAGCCCTCTCTGGGAAGTGAGATCCGATGTGTAGCCCTCTCTGGGTAGTGAGATCTGATGTGTAGCCCTCTCTGGGTAGTGAGATCCGATGTGTAGCCCTCTCTGGGTAGTGAGATCCGATGTGTAGCCCTCTCTGGGTAGTGAGATTCGATGTGTAGTCCTCTCTGGGTAGTGAGATCCGATGTGTAGCCCTCTCTGGGTAGTGAGATCCGATGTGTAGCCCTCTCTGGGTAGTGAGATCCGATGTGTAGCCCTCTCTGGGCAGTGAGATCCGATGTCTAGTCCTCTCTGGGTAGTGAGATCCGATGTCTAGCCCTCTCTGGGTAGTGAAATCCGATGTGTAGCCCTCTCTGGGTAGTGAGATCCGATGTGTAGCCCTCTCTGGGCAGTGAGATCCGATGTCTAGTCCTCTCTGGGTAGTGAGATCCGATGTCTAGCCCTCTCTGGGTAGTAAGATCCGATGTGTAGCCCTCTCTGGGTAGTGAGATCCGATGTGTAGCCCTCTCTGGGTAGTGAGACCCGATGTGTAGCCCTCTCTGGGTAGTGAGATCCGATGTGTAGCCCTCTCTGGGTAGTGAGATCCGATGTGTAGTCCTCTCTGGGTAGTGAGACCCGATGTGTAGCCCTCTCTGGGTAGTGAGATCCGATGTGTAGCCCTCTCTGGGTAGTGAGATCCGATGTGTAGTCCTCTCTGGGTAGTGAGACCCGATGTGTAGCCCTCTCTGGGTAGTGAGATCCGATGTGTAGCCCTCTCTGGGTAGTGAGACCCGATGTGTAGCCCTCTCTGGGTAGTGAGATCCGATGTGTAGTCCTCTCTGGGTAGTAAGATTCGATGTCTAGCCCTCTCTGGGTAGTGAGATCCGATGTGTAGTCCTCTCTGGGTAGTAAGATTCGATGTGTAGCCCTCTCTGGGTAGTGAGATCCGATGTGTAGCCCTCTCTGGGTAGTGAGACCCGATGTGTAGCCCTCTCTGGGTAGTGAGATCCGATGTGTAGTCCTCTCTGGGTAGTGAGATCCGATGTGTAGCCCTCTCTGGGTAGTGAGATCCGATGTGTAGTCCTCTCTGGGTAGTGAAATCCGATGTCTAGCCCTCTCTGAAAACGGCGAAAAACAGGAGGTCCCGTGTGCACTCGTACACGTAAAGTACCCGTGGCAGTTAAAATCGAAATAAGTGAGCCAAAAATTATCACTGTTTGGGAAAAAAAATTGTAAAACAAAATTTACTTATCCACGCCAAAGACGGATGTGTTGGGCCGAAAGGCGCAGTTATCGCTGCGTTGCCATAAACTAGCGACACTACGGATCAACGTCCACTTTACGGTGAACGCCAAGAAGAAGAGACGAGTCACGCACTTTTTTTCCCCCCCTGTTAGGTCCACTAGAACAGATCAAGATAGCATTTAATCAACTCTCATTCACTGGAATAAAGAGATGCCAATTCTAATAGAACTGTTACTTTCTTCACAGCGTGGTTAAAATACGCTACTGTGCATGTTTGATTAATGATTTAATCCGCCATTATATTGTATATATACTGTAATATCAGAACTCACATTTTCAAATTACAAATTATAAATAATTATATCATATCATATCATATCATATCATATCATATCATATCATATCATATCATATCATATCATATGAGATGACGCACGCACAAACACGCACACACGCATGCACATACACGTATATTTAGAGTAGTGTCTAATTTACCTATATACAAATGATCTAACATCTGATATTGTTATACAACAAAGTTCTGCTGACACATCTGCTAGGATCCAGTGACACTGACTGTCGCTATGACCGATGCCACCCGAGGTCTTATGTCTTTTGGCGTGTGCTGTCGCTGCTATGATGGGGACTTTAGTTGCCTTGCTTTGTTTGGATCCTTCAATGAGATGAGTTTAAATTCGGATGATTCCACTGACAGGGACGTTTGAGCAACTATGGATTTTAATTCGTTTGCAGTGACCTTGCCTTCGATTAACCATAACCATAACCATAACTATCCTTTTTATTTTATATTCTCCCGCAATGGATTTCCGGGAATGTTGAAATTCGGAATTCGAGGAAATGATGAAGCAGATAAGTTACCTAAACTAGAAGCAGCACTGCTTCAGGCATCAACATACACTTGATTCAACACATGCAAGCAGATTATTAGAAGTAACTAGAAACAAGAATGACTGAACCAGTGAGTCACTGCCAAACTGGCCACTCTGTTCAAATACAAAGTAACCAGACCCACGTGATTTAATCAAACAACTAAAAAGAAAAGAGCAAAGTCTGATCTCCCAGCGGAGAGCAGGACATCATGTCTGTCAACAACAGCTAAACAAACTAAGCACCTCGTATTATACCACATTTCAGACATAGCAGCGCTCACATGGAAACACATGGGGACTGGTTGGTCTCGAGGCAAGACGCCAGCCACGAGACAGAGCGGTTGTGGGTTCAAATCCCGGCTACACCGGTTGAGATTTTTATTTATGATTTCTCTCTGCGGCAACCACCCCTGGTCTCAGCAGCGAGGCTCGAGCTTAAAACGTTAATTTCTCATCGGCGGAAAAAATATGAGTACCTCCGAAGTCGGAGGTATCTGCCACATGCGGCGAGGGACCCCTGTGCACATGGCTGCAAGTGAAAAATGGATTAACACGCAAAATTCAGTTCCTAGTCTCTAGGGACTTCGTCAGAGGTCAAAGCTGGCGAACGAAAAAAAAAATATGGAAACAGTTAAATCACCGGATACCACTTTACCCCCACCAGACCTCTGATGCCAGCATCTTCGCGACATGACAACAAGCGCTATGACAACAACCGTTGACAACACACTCTTCCCATCTGCAGAATGAATGAGGAACATGTCGCTTTGTGTGAATGACATGGTTTGTAATGAACAATCAGGTACAGCTAAATGGGGTTAGTCTAACCAGGTCACAGCTGAGAGGGATTGGTCAAATTTGCTCACGGCTGAGAGGGACTGGTTAAACTAGATCACGGCTGAGAGGGATTGGTCAAACTTGCTCACGGCTGAGAGGGATTGGTTAAACTAGATCACGGCTGAGAGGGATTGGTTAAACTAGATCACGGCTGAGAGGGATTGGTTAAACTAGCTCACGGCTGAGAGGGATTAGTTAAACTAGCTCACGACTGAGAGGGACTGGTCAAACTAGCTCACGGCTGAGAGGGATTGATCAAATTAGACCACAACTGAGAAGGATTGGTCAAACATATATCACGGCTGAGAAGAACTGGTCTACTAATTCACAGCCGAGAGGGATTAATCATGCATGTCTGTCGTTTTCGCGTTATTGTCTTTTTTTAAGCCTACTTGTCTGTCTGTATACAACTATATAGTTGGTTTGAGTCTGTCTACCGACCCTGTGGCTACCGATGCCCTGACCACGACCATGGAGAAAAGAACAGAAAGAATCACCTGCCGCCCAATAGGTAAAGGACGACTGAGCAGATTGGGGTCAAGGTCTTCCCCGGTGCTACGAAAATCAGACACCTGAGCTTAGCCACCCTCAGTGCTTTCACTAATGTATTGCGGGCGTTATTCATACGTGCTAAGGCGATATCTAAACACTATGATGTTGCCCGTTGTGTAATGAATATGATCAGTCGACTGTCTATATATCTGTCTACATATCCTTCTGTATGTCTGTCTGTTGTGTTGTCTATTTTTAATATTAAGTTGGCAAAGCATATTCAGTAGAAGAAATAAAATCTTTTGCAAAAGCAGAGGGAAAAAGGTTTGATGTGCTATGACAATAATAATATGCCAAAGAGAGATATTGAGTTATTGAGTTGAGTTATTTGCGGGTCATCATCATTGCACTCCGAACATGTCCATAGGTGCTCAGATCCCCTCCTCAGCAATTCCCTCAGTGTCCAGCGACTGACGACTCCAGTTCTATGTTGGTTGATAAGTCTTCTTACACGGCCACCAAGTTTCTCATTTCTGGCTGTGCCCATCTTAACTCCCATTTCCATCATCCGAAGAAGCGACGTTGACCTATGTTTGTCGAAGTCCTGTGCTCTTCCCACATCTCGGAGTGCATTGATGACGTCCGCCCGATCCATCGGTTGCTCGTCCTCAACGACAGCGCAGCTAGCCAACCTGTCCGCTCTCTCATTTCCCAGTACTCCCGCATGTCCAGGGACATAGACAAAGGTGACCTTACGTATTTTGGATTTCTGCAACGACTCTACCCATTGCATGCGTACAAAGCCCGCCTCCACTTTTTTTATCATGCTCATCGAATCACTCAGTATACATGCGTGGATGTAGTCTTGTGACTCTAACCATTTGAATGCCTTGGTCACTGCCATCACCTCCATTGTCATGCTACTCGTAGTCATGGCGTATGCACCACTGTCTTCCTTGGCTATTCTGCCTGCCGAACGTGCTGTAAATGCCCATGCACTTTTTTCGCGTCGTCTTACAGATCCGTCTGTATAGATGACTGCATCTTTCTCATCGGTGTTATCGCAGATGAGACCGTTGACCTCAGCATTAACCACGACTGGGTTCTGTTCCCTACTTTTCCTGTCGAGTGTGGCAATACATGAGAAAGTCCCCTTGAATGACGTAGGCACCGGTATCCACTCCTCACCAACGCTGAGATTGGTAAGCCCACATACCTGTTTGATGACATCTTCTGCTCTGCCCACCCATGATTTGCCTCTTTTTAGCCTGGTACCTTTCTCTGTGTTGAGCACGTGGTGCAATGGATGCTCTGTATCTGTACTAATCTTCAGGTATGCTCGTGCTCTCCAGATCTTGATTCTATCATCCATGGTTGGAAAGTCAAGAAGATACCTCATTGCCACACAGGGAGTGTCCCTCGTACATCCCAGGATAATGCACATGGCTTCATTTTGTATTTTCTCCAGCCTATCAATTTGAGTCGTACTGACAGTAAGAATGGCCAGGGCATACTCGATTGGTGCGAGGACTAATCCCTGGAACAGAAGAGTAAGTAGCCTCTGCTCGATGTTGGCAGCTGCCATGACCTTCAAGGCGGCTAATCCTTTGCGGGATTTTGTTATCACATGGTCAACGTGGTCCCGAAAACACAGGCTGCGATCAAACTTAACTCCGAGGTATGTCATCAACTTGTCCCTGGTCACCTCATCAGCTCCCATTCGTACTACCGGTGTGGTCGTATTAACGATATGATTGTTAAGGGAGAACCATGAAACTGATGCTTTATTAGGATTAACCAAGGCACCTGAAACCCCACACCAGGAAGAAATGCGATCGAGTTCGTCTTGCATTGTGGAGGCGATTCCCCGTCTGTCTCTTCCCTGTCGATATACCAGAATATCATCAGCAAAAGTCATAGTTCTTCCCCTCCCATCCAGCTGTTGGGCCGTGATCGTTATTGTGTACACATTAAATAGAACTGGTGACAATGGTGAGCCTTGTGGCAGCCCAGGACAAAGAGAGATATGTATATTATTTTTATATTGCTTATACTATTATTGTTGTAAGATATATTTTTTGGTTGGAGACAAGGTTCGTATCTTAGTGTATTTCCGTGCTAGCCATGGCTCATATTTTAATGTGTTTCTGTGCTAGTAAGTAAAAAGTAAAGTACCCCCGTCACGCCAAGTGGCGTATAGGGAAATATGGTGTTAGTGACCCTATATTTTACAGACCTTCAGCACATGATTTTTGGGGTAATGTGGTCAGTATTACGCGTTTCTGTGCTAGACATGGTTCATATCTTGGTGTGTTTCCGTGAAGCCATGGCTCATATCTTAATGTGTTTCTGTACTAGCCATGGCTCATATCTTAGCTTGTGTGTGTTTGTGTGAGTGTGTGTGTGCTAGCCATGGCTCATATCTTGGTGTGTGTCATGCTAGTCATATCTCATATCTTGGTGTGTCCATGTTAATCATGTCTCATATCTTTATGTGTGTCTGTGTTTGTCACATCTCATATCCTTGTGTGTGCATGGCTATGTTAGTCACATCTCATATCTTTGTGTGTGCATGTCTATGTTAGTCATATCTCATATCTTTGTGTGCATGTCTATGTTAGGCATGTGTCATATCTTTGTGTGTGCATGTCTATGTCAGTCATATGTCATATCTTTGTGTGCATCTCTATGTTAGTCATGTGTCATATTTTTGTGTGTGCATATCTATGTCAGTCATATCTCATATCTTTGTGTGCATGTCTATGTTAGGCATGTGTCATATCTTTGCGTGTATGTCTGTGTTAGTCATATCTCATATCTTGATGTGTGTCAGTGTTAGTCATGCCTCGTATCGCTGTGTGCATGTCTGTGTTAGTCACATCTCACATCTTTGTGTGTGCATGTCTGTGTTAGTCACCTCTAGTGACTCGGGCAGATGGTGCTCGTAAACCTGGGAGGGCCGACCATCTAATGGCAGATCCCCCCCCCTCTCCCCCCACAGAAAAAGATCATCTGTTGCCTTGCAGGAAGATTGGGGACAGTCAAAGGCTAAGGAAAGCAAACCTGAATAAAATGCTGGCTGAAATCGGATGCACTGGGCCACTGGCGCAGAACACAGTGCAACGTTTTAACGGGTGTTCAATCAGAGAGGATCTGGCAGACTCTAATTGTGATGTTCTGTCTGTGGGGGCGATCAACACACTTAACCTGACAGCTGACTTCATGTGAGAGTCTGGAATCCTACTCTGATTGAGTCCTGATCGCAGATATATATATATATATATATATATATATATATATTAAGTAAAGAGAGTCGACGATAGTGCTGGATAGGACATACACTGCGGAAGCCAACTGAGAGTATTACACAGCAGGCCCTTTTTTGGAATCCCCAATGAATAAGACAAAAGAGGAAGACCAGAATATTCTTGGAGAAGACAGATGGAAGCAAAGATGAGGATGATGGGGAAGACATGGACTGATCTTAAAAGAATGGCAAGAAACAGAACGGCTTGGAAAGTGTTTGTTGAAGACCTATGTTCCACAAGAAGTTGAAAAGAAGTAGAAGTAGTAGAAGAAGAACTAGAGTCGACCTGTTTTTCCATCTGTCTGTCTAAATCGTATATATGTACTCTTTCTTTCTTTTTTTTCTTTCTTTCTGTCTATTTTTCTCTCATAAGATATATATCTTATGCAACAAATCTATGTCAATAAAAATGAGAAAGAGAGTTCATCGGTGCTATACAGACCAATTCTGACCTATGGAAGCGAATATTGGATAGTAGACAAACAAATGAAAAGACGATTAGAGGCCACAGAGATGGGATTTCTCAGAAGAATGTTTAAAGTTCCCTGGACAGCTAAAAAGACCAATGAGGAAGTTCTCAAAGAGGCCAACACAAAAAGGGAGCTCTTAAAAAGACATCAGAAAGAAGCAATCAACATTTTTTGGGCACATCATGAGAGGAGGAAAGTTGGAATACTTGGTTACAACTGGCAAAATAAAAGGAAAGAGAGATCGCGGACGACAAAGAGAGAAAATACTGGATAGCTTGGTGTCATGGCATGGAAAACAGTCAATAACAGAACTGATACGATGCACTGTGGATAGAAGATTGTGGAGGGACATGATCGCGTTCGTCAACCGGTATGGCACATGAGGATGACCTTTCTCTCTCTCTCTCTCTCTCTCTCTCTCTCTCTCTTTCTCTCTCTCTCTCTGTATGAGTGTTTGTCTATATTTTTTCCCCATTATATTCGACCTGCATGTTGTTGTTGATCTCTGATTTCAACCTTGAACTTTTATTTTTGGAGCCAGTTTTAATGCAGTCAGGAAATCCCCAATTTCCGCTCCACCATTTGTCACAGCATTTCCCAAAATGCATAGGAAAATTCTGTTGAAAAAGTCGCTCCGTGCATGTCCTACTCGGCTGCACAGGCGACGATTCTTCATCTCAAATAACAATTATTCTGGGGTAACACGGAGCGGCCTAACCTCTTTCTGATGTGCATACGTCTCGTTTAGGAAGGAATGGCGCTTCTTTGAGATCCACGGGATCATTTTCGGTACTGACAGAAAGAACAAACAGACATAGCAACAAATATAGCCTACACCTGACAGCTAATATGTGAAGACTATCTAAATATCATCTATAGACGCATTGATACACAGACGGGATGCAGTAGAAATAAAACAGTAGAAAATGTATACAGAGGAGTATTTTTATCTTCAGAAATACTCTTTCTTTCTTTCTTTTCTTTCTTTCTTTCTTTCTTTCTTTCTTTTCTTTCTTTCTTTCCTTCTTTCTTTCTTTCTTTCTTTCTTTCTTTCTTTCTGTCCCTTACTTGGCCTCATACTGACAATGCATTCAATGGCAGACACGATTTGTGGCATCTTGTTGGTATAGCAAAACCTCTCCACTGTGATTGGTCCTTGTCTTAGTGTGGCACCGCCCCCCCCCCCCCTTTTTTGCCTTCACAATTAAAAAAAAAAGAGCTCGCTATACCTTGCGATGTATAAGTAATATGATTTGGTATCCATATCCATTGTTTCTGTGACCACAGCATATTTCAAGGACGATGTGGCTAGATTGTTATCATCACACCAGAGGTCGCTTTCTATTTCCATAGAAACTCTTAATCGGCATTTGAACAAAGCTAAGTAACTCACAGTTCTCTGTTTTGCAATTAGAGGCTATTGCAGTAAACGAGTGCACTAAAAAATAATGTTGCTGCCGCTGTGGCTTTACAAAAATAAACAAAGAACCGGTCAATACCGGTAGCATTTAGATAGACCAAGAATCAAAGGCTGCGTGTCGCACTTTTGAGATAGATAAGTACTTGCCTTTTATGTACGTGTGTGTGTTTTTTAAATGTAGTTATATTTGAATTGGGGGCGGGGGGGGGGGGGGCGGGGGCGAAGGCGCGTCTCCCAGCACCAGAGCTGGAAGTTGTCAGCGATCCACAGCTGATGGCAAGCGCCAAGATCGGTGAACCAGAACCATCCAGACCCTGCTCCACCTCTCCGTGGTGCCTCTAGTAACAGAATAACCTGTTTAGTATGGCCAAGCGAGTAGGGACCGAAGAGGGAAGACAACCCAGTACTCAAAAATGTCATGCTGAAGTCGTATGTGTTGGGCCGAAAGGCGCAAATATCACAGTTATACTGTAAACCAAAACACAACACAGATCCGCCTACTTAACGTCCTTTTAAGGGCGGATGATGACGAGGTACACTCCTTAAGTTATCGGGCGAACGCAAGCAAGCAAGCATATTTGAATTGTGTATCTGATGAAGGCTTTTGCCGAAACGTCGTAGTCTGTCTCGTATTTCCATTAAAGTTCAGCTTCTTAATACCATTTTATGTTTATTTTATATATTTTGGGCAGCTCTACTTGCGGATTATGTAGTGTATTTTGTAATATAACATATGATATATTTGTGCCTATCTTCAACCGGTCACGTTTAGTGGCATATGGATAAAATGGTTATTGAGTTATTGAATTATTTGCGGGTCATCATCATTGCACTCCGAACATGTCCATAGGTGCTCAGATCCCCACCTCAGCAATTCCAGGATAAAATGGTGTTATTGTTAATCTATTTCATGATCGTTGGTGCCTTTATGGGTGATGTATTTAGCTTCAAAAAAATGCACATTAATTAGTGTTTACATAGCGGGAAAATTTGAAGTGCAGAGCGTCAAATACGTGGGCACAATAATAACAGACGGAAGAGACACTAATGAAATAAAAAGTAGAAAAGCATAGGCCAAAGTAGAATTTAAGAAAATTAAAAACGTCTTGTGCAAGAAATATATATCAATAGAAATGAGAAAAAGTCCATCGGTGTTATACAGAGCCAATTCTGACCTATGGAAGCGAATCACGGACAGTAGACAAACAAATGAAAAGAACACTAGAGGCCACTGAGATAGGATTTTTCAGAAGAAAAGTTCCCAGTACAGCTAAAAAGACCAACGAGGAAATTCTGAAAGAGCCCAACACAAGAAGGGAACTCTTAAAAAAACATCAGAAAGAAACAATCGACATTTATCGGGAATATCAGGATAATGTGAATAATGGAATACTTAGTTACAACTGACACAATATAGTGAAGAAGAGATCTCGGACGACAAAAAGAGATGGTACTGGATGGCTTGGTATCGAGGCATGAAAAACAGACAAACATAATTGATAAGATGTACTGTGAACAGAACATTGTGGAAGGACAAGATCGCCTACGCCATTCGGTATGGCACATGATGATGATGATGAGTCATTGTTTATTTTAATTAATCACGAAATCAACAACCGCAATCCTCTTCATTTCTGAATTTGAAAATGTTGTTTTGAGTAGTTATTGAGTTATTTGTGGGTTATCATCGTTGAACGTATCCATCGGTGCCATATCCCCTCCTCAGCATGTCCTGCAGCTTCCAGCGGCTGACGGCTCCAGTTCTGTGTCAACATAGTCCTCTCATGCACCCACTAAGCCTCTTTTGTTGATGAAGATACTGCATAATCCATTTTTGATAATAGAAACAAGAAAAAGAGTTCTTAAATGTTATGTAGAGTCAGTCTTAACATATGGATATGGATCATGGACAATAGGCAAGAAAATCACTGGAGTATGTAGAAATGTGGTTTTACAGAAGAATGTTGAGAGTACCATCGACAGCTAAGAAGAGTAATGAAAACGTTCTGAAAGAGGCCAAAGCAAAGAGAGAGCTAATTTCCAACATTAGGAAGAAACAATCATCATTTTTTGGCCAAGTAATGAGAAGAGAACAACCGGAATATATTGTAACAACTGGGAAAATTGAGGGACGAAGAGATAGAGAGAAGCAAAGAGAAAAAATTACCCGACAGCTTAAGAGAATGGCTTGGCAGAAGATCAATAACAGAAATGATAAATAACTGTCAAGATCGAAAGTTGTGGAGAAATATGATCACATACGCCAGCAGGCCCCGTACTTGATGATTACAAAATGAATGAGTGGTTAATATACCAACATTTTGGGAAGCACTGGACAGCTCTCCTTTTCTCCTCCTAAGAAGTTTCAACTTAAGTGATGTGTTATTACTGGACTCCACTCACTTGAACTGATTCACCATTAATGTATTCTTTTTCCCTTTTTTTTTCAGAGTAAATCATGATTGTGTACTTACGACATACAACAATCTTCTCCAGCATTATTTTCGTGATCAAGATAGGCTTAAATAACGGTCACTCAAATGGAGAAGGTATATCGTCATCTTGCTCAAACCTTGCACCAAATCACGGAACGGCCGGGCAGTCAAGTCCATCGCCATATATGGTCACATTTAGTCCTAATGTTTACTCTACCGGGTCTCCGGTTGCCGGTAATACACATTTCATTAATAAAGTAAACACAATAACACTGGTTTGTTATTTAATTGTATCTATAGATTTATGGGTAATCTTTTTTTTTCATTTTATCTATATTTTTCTTCCTCATTATCTTTTTCCTTTCATCGCCTTATTCTCATTTTTCTTCTCTTATTTCGCACTTCTTTCTGTTCCTCTTTAATCTTTATCATCATCATATTATTCCACAGCTTCTTTACACCCCTCCCCTACCCCCCCCCCTTTTTCATCTTTTCTTCCTCCCGGACAGAAAAAAAAGATGAATAAGGTCATGTAATTGCCGTAATGTTTATTGCCAATAATAAAGTAATGTTTGGGTGTCCGGTTAGCGCAATCGATAGGCGGTTGGCTTACCACGGCAACAGCCGGGGTTCGTACCCTGGCGAGGACACCTGGGTTTTACTAATTCCCTAAAAATTAGTAGGAGCCGCGATAGCTCAGTGGTTAGTGAACTGGACTACTACGGACAAGGGGTAGGGTTCGATCCCAACCGACGGCTCCGGGTTCACCCAGCCTTAAATGGGTACCGGATTTTTTCTGGGAAAGTAAAAGCAGCACGGGCGTAATACCGACCACATTACCCCAAAAATCATGTGCTGAAGGTCTGTAAAATATAGGGTCACTAACACCATATTTCCCTATACGCCACTTGGCGTGACGGGGGGTACTTTTACTTTTATAAAGTAATGTTTTGTTTTATTTTATCGTGTTATTCTGTCCTTTCCTTGGCTTTCGAGTTGAAGGCGGGATAAGGTTAAGTTAAAGCCAGTAAAGGCCTGAAAATGCCAGGTTGCTGTAAACTCCGATGAGGCTAAAGAAGGGGGGAAAAAATGCGATAATACAATTTTTTTCTACATAACTTTTTCTTTTTAGCCGACACAATAGGCTTATGTATATAATATAGAGTAAGGAGTATCTTGTTAGTAGCGTTTATTTTATCACAGTACTGTTTTCTCTTCTTTATTGTGATATTTACCATTCTGTAGTTATATTTTCTTATGTTAATTGACATTTAGCTTTGTAGTACTATTTTATTTTGTTATTGTCCTTTGGAATATTGTAGTAATATTTTAAATTATTCTTTACTGTTGCACATTAACTGGATGTTTTCTCTATTTTTCAGTTATATTAACTAAGTTTATTACAATTATTATTTCAAAATTAGGTTACATATTGTCTCTGTTTTATTCATATTAAAGACAATTTATTGATTACATTAACATCATATTTTCTATTTTTCTGTTCTTGCATTCTTCTTCTTCTTTCCCTCACCATTTGCTTTTCAGCATCAAAGGGAGATATAATTTGCGGTCTTTTGCTCTTCTGTTTACCTTTGCTACTGTTATTTTTTCTAGTGTTTCTAATATTCCGCTAATCTATCTTCTTCCTGGTCGGCCTTTCGTGTTCTCGCAACGTTTATTGAAGGCTCGTTGTGTTGTGTTTTGATCTTTCTGCCTTGTCACATGACCAAACCATTTTATCTGTTGTTTCTTTATGTATTCTATGGTGGGAGTTATTCCTAGCTTTTTCTCAGTTCTTCATTAGAGATCTTATCTCTGAGGCTGTATTCTATCATTTGTTTAACACATTTAATCTCAGTGAAGGTTATTTTTCTTATTGTTTTTGCATCTAGGGTCCATGACTGGCAAGAGTAGCACAACATTGGAATGAAGATTATATTGTAGAGTGCCTGTTTTGCCTCTAGAATTATTTCCTTGTTGGGCAATAGTGGTGATAGCTTTCCAATGATTTGACAAGCTTTGTTGCATCTTGAGTCTATTTCTGCTGTTTGTGAATTGTTGTTTGCCACTAGACTTCCTAGGTATTTGAATTCCTCTACTTGTTTTAGTCGTCTGCCATCTATAGCTATATTGGCTTACTCTGTATGTTGTTAGTATCTCCCACAGTTGTCCTATGTTTACTCTGTCAAATGCTTTTTACTGGTCAATGAAAGCTATGTACAAATTTTGATTGTGTTCTGTCATCTTTTCTTCTTGAATTTCCCTCCTTATATACTCTGCGTTAAGGCGCGCCTACCAGCACTAGATCTGGAAGTTGTCAGCGACCTACAGCTGATGGCTTGCGCCAGGATCGGTGAACTAAAACCATCCAGACCCTGCTCCACCTCTTCGTGGTGCCTCCAGTAACAGACTAACCTGTCTAGTCTGGCCAAGCGTGCAGGGATCGAAGAGGGAAGACAACCCGGTACTCAAAAATGTCGTGCTGAAGTCGGATGTGTTGGGCCGAAAGGCTCAAATATAACAGTTATACTGCAAACCACAACACAACGCAGACACGTCCACTACGTCCTTGTAAGGGCGGATGATGAAGAGGAATATTCTAGTCTACTACGATATTCTAGAATACTTTAGTCATCGGGCGAACACAACCAACCAACCACCATATACTCTGGCACATAAGGGTCACTACTTGAGATCTTCACTGTTTTCTTTATTGAACCAGCTTTTCAAGACCACCCCATATGCCTTCAATCCTTCAGCAACCATTTTATGCCAGTTCTCTTTTGCTCTTTCTCATTCTCTTTCACTTTTAAGAATCAGACGAAAAGCTACTTTTAGTAACTTTTCACCTGATTGTTCTTTCTGCCTTGTCACATGACCAAACCATTTTATTTAGTTTAATGTCTTGAGCATTCTGTGAACATGGCCTATTCAGTGCCATCTTCTCTCTAGGACCTCTGTAGTAATATCAACAGTATATTTTAGTAACACTATTTAAATTTTAAACTTAAACTGTTCAACTCCTTTGTGATACCAATGCAAACATATGAATGTGAAAGATGGATTCCACCAAGACTTTAGATAGGAAATTAAATGCCTTTGAAAACAAATGTCTTCATAGGATCTCAAACACAAGCTGCAAAGAATACATTTCAAATGAACAGATAAGAAACAAATCAAAACAAGAATAAATGTCGAACTTTATAAAAAGAAGGTCTTGGAAATACATTAGTCATGTGCTGAGAATGAATGAAGAAAGACTTCTCCATCAAACATTCATTTGGAAACCATCTGGTATAGGAAAACAATGCAGGCCAAGAGAATTACTTCACAGAACAATTTACTGTGGAAAGCTCAACCATGGCCTAAGAAACAACCAAGAACTACAAGAACAAGCAGCACATCTTCAATCATGGATAACTATGACTTTTGCCCTATGTGTCCCCTTCATTCTGAGAGGAAAATTAATTTAACATTTGTTTTTTTTTCAGTTAAATTAATTACTTGTTCAAGGCCTGGATTTAAAGGATTTATGATACAGGCCAGACGTGCTGACACAGGCCAAAACCAAAATGAAGCTTTAGGAAATTTTA
Source organism: Megaustenia siamemsis (assembly GCA_032433765.1). Lineage (NCBI taxonomy): Eukaryota > Metazoa > Mollusca > Gastropoda > Stylommatophora > Ariophantidae > Megaustenia > Megaustenia siamemsis. The sequence continues at coordinate 78,112,983 of JAVIAB010000139.1, read as the reverse complement.
GCACCTCTTCAAGTTCAAGACAGATTTGTCCTGGTGTAAGTACATTATGTGCCAAAATGCTCATCGTCTTGCTGATGTGCCATTGTGGATTAACTAAGGACAACTACAAATTATTACACTGCTTCAAAATTTTAAAACATAACATAAATGTTATTTGTGAGTAGAAACATTCAATAACATTACCATTTTGTATACATATGGATATATTTAGCAATAAATGACATTTTTGGAGTGAGCTGTATATAAATCTGTCAGTATCATTTCAAGTACAGTTTTCATTTTTGTGTTTTAAAATTACATTTCCTTCTTGATTAGGTTTATAATATAATTTGTTCACTTTTCCTGCAAAAATATGTTTGTAAATAATTTATATTTGTTCTGTAAAGTTCATTCAGTTCTACAAATTGTGATATATAATACATCTCAGTAGTCTTTGAACACAATTTGTTAAACAATTTTAAGACATCACATTGTACTCATGCCCCCATTTTTTTTTTTTTGGTTTAGATTGTGTTAGCATGGCTGCATATATATGTGAGATTTATAGACATGGACACTAAAAGTCAATTAGCTGTTTATGTGTTATTTTTATCCATTAGTGTTTCAAATAAATTATATGTTTATGTGTCATATGATATGCAAATATATGGATTATTAGTTGTTGATGTTTCAAATAATTTAGTTGCTGTTTACAGTATGAAAAATCAAGATGTTGAGTTAATTCATTTTGCCTCTAACTGGTTTTGTATCTTTCATATTTGTGTGATTTAATTATTATAAGTACAAGGTATTATATATACCTTCCATCTTTTTAAAAGACAAATTTGTAGGCCAGACCAAAAAAGTCTTACAAATGGGGAAAAAAATCATGCATGTCAATTTAATTTGCTTTCTTGGTGAGTTCAATTTGTTCAACTTCAAATTATGTCTTTTAGGTTAATGTTATTGAGTTATTTGTGGGTCATCATCATTGCACTCCGAACATGTCCATAGGTGCTCAGCAATTCCCGCAGTGTCCAGCGACTGACGACTCCAGTTCTATGTTGGTTGATAAGTCTTCTTACATGCCCACTAAGTTTCTCATTTCTGGCTGTGCCCACCTTAACTCCCATTTCCATCATCCATAGAAGTGATGTGGATCTGTGTTTGTCAAAGTCCTGTGCTCTTCCCACTTCTCGGAGGGCATTGATGATGTCCTCCCGATCCATTGGTTGCCCGTCCTCAATGACAGTGCATAGCCAACCTGTCCGCTCTTTCATTTCCCCGTACTCCCGCATGTCCAGGGACACAGACAAAGGTGACCTTAGGTATTTTGGATTTCTGCAACAACTCTACCCATTGCATGTGTACAGAGCCCGTCTCCACTTTTTTTATCATGCTCATCAAATCACTCAGTATACATGCGTGGGTGTAGTCTTGTGACTCTAACCATTTGAATGCCTTGGTCACTGCCATCACCTCCATTGTCATGCTACTCGTGGTCATGACGTATGCACTACTGTCTTCTTTGACTATTCTGCCTCCCGAGCGTGCTGTAAATGCCCATGCACTTCTTTGGTGTCGTCTTACAGATCTGTCTGTATAGATGACTGCATCTTTCTCATCGGTGTTATCGCAGATGAGACCGTTGACCTCAGCATTAATCATGACCAGGTTCTGTTCCCTACTTTTCCTGTCGAGTGTGGCAATACACGAGAAAGTCCCCTTGAAAGACGTAGGCACCGGTATCCACTCCTCACCAACGCTGATATTGGTAAGCCCACAGACCTGTTTGATGACATCTTCTGCTCGGCCCACCCATGATTTGCCTCTTTTTAGCCTGGCACCTTTCCCTGTGTTGAGCACGTGGTGCAATGGACGCTCTTTATCTGTACTAATCTTCAGGTATGCTCGTGCTCTCCAGATCTTGAATCTGTCATCCATGGTTGGAAAGTCAAGAAGATACCTCATTGCTACACAGGGAGTGTCCCTTGTACATCCCAAGATAATGCACATGGCTTCATTTTGTATTTTCTCCAGCCTATCAATTTGAGTCGTACTGACAGTAAGATCTTTTAGGTTATACTAGATCACAAGTGCTGTTGAAAAAAGGCAGTAAAAAGTAAATTGTTATTGGTTGCATGTCTATGTCAGATGCTTGGTTGGTCTCAATATTAATAATTCATTACAAATATAGATTTGATGTAATATGATTGGCTAGCTCACAAAAAAGCAGATTTATCTTCACAATTCTACGTAAATTACATTTTCATTAAATTTATTTTGTATGTGGATTTATTTTAAAAAGAAAAAGATGCAGTAAGTTGCATCTTATGTATGGTTTATTTTCCCTTATGATTTGTCCTGTAAGACTTACACATATTATATATTTATATATATATTAATATTATAAATGTTAATTGTTTAGCTTATAAATGTTAAAATTGTTGTCTTTATGAAATTATTAATTAAATCGGTATGTTGATTTCAGAATACATCATTGGCTCACACTGAAAGCAGCATCAAATCAACTTTATCTTTCAACTGGTACCCACCACCAACACCACAGGGTCACATCGTTTTCAGGTAAAGCATCATTATAATTAAAATGTAAAATATCAAATGTCTTCATTACTGAGAAAAACAAACCTGCATTCCTTGTTACAATTTATGTGTAGGATTTGAGTTAAATTAAAAACAAAAAAATATTTTTTATGTAAAGTTAAAGAACTGTTTTTAATAATGTTCAAAGTTGGAAGAAATTGCTGATTGATTATTACTTCTTGATTGATAGAAATAAAAACACAATTTGCTGATTGACATAAATAATGTCATAATTTGTTGATTGCAAAAATAATATCACAATGAGTGACAGAAATACTATCACAACTTGTTGAATGACAGAAATAATATCACTGCACTCTGAGGCAAAGTCACCTCCCAGCAAAAGAGCTGGAAGTTGTCAGCGACCAACAGCTGATGGCTTGCGACAGGATTGGTGAACCAGAACCATCCAGACCCTACTCCACCTCATTGTGGTGCCTCCAGTAACAGACTAACCTGTCTAGTCTGGCCAAGCGAGTAGGGAATGAAGAGGGAAGACAACCCGATACTCAAAGATAACATGTTGAATTTGGATGTGTTGGGCTGAAAGGCGCAAATATCTGAGTATTACTGCAAACCACAGCACAAAACTGACACACCCACTTAACATCCCCTTAAGGGCAGATAATAAGGACGTTTATTCTTTTAGTCATCGTGCGAACGCAAACAAACAGCATATCACTGCACTCCATGCTGATCTTGTTCAAAATCTTAGAAAGAATCAAGAAGCTACAGAAGACCATGAAGGTATGGCCAGTGTTGATGGTTGTATTTTGCTGATGACATTGATGGTTTCGCAGGAACAGAACAAGAATAAACTGACCTGATACACATTCTAGACCAGGGCTAAAACTAAGAATAGCAAATTGTTACATCTTCTCAATATTCCTATATGGTGCAGAAACATGGACATTAGACAAGAAAACAGAATAGAGAATTGAAGCCTTTGAAATGGGGATATATAGAAGAATAGGTAGAATTCTATCTATCTATCTATTGACCTTTCGAGCCGTAACCGGCCCATAGGGCGTAGACCAAGATACACCTTCTCCTATATGAATTTTTGTTCTAGCAGTTTTCTTTTAAAGATATTTTATCAAATCTCGCCATCTGTCTCTGTTCTGTGCAAGCAGTTCTATCTCATTGAGGGAGCCGATTCCTGCTGCTCTTGCCTCTCTCATCAATGTTCTTCTCAGTGTCTCCCTGGGTCTTCCTCTTTTTCTTTTACCTGTTGTTTCCCATATGAGGGCTTGCTTTGCTATTCGATTATTATCTCTTCTCATCACATGTCCAACGTATGACCATCGTCTTTTCTTTATTACTGAAGATATTAGTGGTTGATTGGCGATTTCTCTAATTTCCTCGTTTGTTTTGAATTCGTTCCATTCTATACCAAGTATTTTCCTTAGACATTTATTTTCGAATGCGTTCAACTTTGTTTCTATATCTCTTGTTGTTTTCCAGCTTTCACACGCATACGTAAGGGTTGATAGTACATTTGATTTGAATAGCCTAAGTTTTGTGTTTGTGCTAATGAGTTTTGATTTCCACAACTTTTCAAGGCTTCTGAAAGACATTGCTGCTTTAGCCAGTCTGATTCTAATTTCTTTGCTCGTATCCCCTTCTCGATCAATGTGACTTCCAAGATAGATGAAGTGATCGATCTCTTCTACTGGTTTGTTTTCCATGTATATTTTGTCACTTGTTGGAATTAAACTTTTCATGACTTTAGTCTTTTCATGATTGACCTCAAGCCCAATTTTGCTGGCTATTGATGATAGTTCATTTGTGTTTTCCTGCATCGTTTTTATCTGATTGCTGATGAGAACTATGTCATCAGCAAAGTCCAGGTCCTCCAAATGGTCTCCTTGTATCCATTCGATGCCTTTATTACCAGTGCAGCATTTCTTCATTATGAAGTCCATAACAATTCCAAATAACAAGGGCGATAAAATACATCCTTGTTTAACCCCAGTTTCTATTGGGAAACATTCGCTCAGTCCTTCCTCTGTTCGAACTGCACATGTGTAACCATCATACATGTCTTTGATAATATTTATGATTTTTGATGGTAAGCCATATTGCTTCAGAATTTTCCACAAAGAATCTCTATGAATACTATCAAATGCTTTTTTGAAGTCGATGAAGTTAAGTACAAAAGGTTTTTGCTTTTCAATGTGTTCCTCCAATATAAGTCGTAGAGTGAAAATGTGGTCAAGACAGCTTCTCCCTTTTCTAAACCCAGCCTGTTCTTCACGCATTACTGTATCTATTGAATCCTTTATTCTATTTAGGATGATTTTACAGAATAATTTTGAGGCAACTGACAAAAGTGTCACGCCTCTCCAATTGTTACAATCTCTAAGATTGCCCTTTTTTGGGATCTTAACAATGATTCCTTTTTTCCATTTATGAGGCGTCTTCTCTGTTTTCCAAATGATGTTGAACATTTTTTGGAGATGTATTAAATTATGGCTATCAATTGCCTTGAGGATCTCAGCTGTTAACTTATCCTCTCCAGCAGCCTTGTTATTGGTCATTAGCTTTAAGGTGGTTTCTATTTCACTCAAGGTGAAGTCATCTAAATTTACATCTAATTCTGCTGCTGGTGTTTCAGCTTCAAAATCTATTAAACTGTGAGGTAGTGGACGGTTAAGAATTTCTTTGAAGTGTTCCGCCCAACGGGCTTTTATGTCTGCGCTTGTTGTTAGCATTAATCCAGATTTGTCTAGAATTGGTGTTCCACTGGATGTATAGGTGTTTGTCAGCATCTTTTGTACAGTATAAAGAGTTCTGCTGTCTCCTGTAATTGCAGCTGTCTCTGCTTTCTCTGCCAAGTTGTCTATATAAGCTCTTGTATCTCTTCTTGCCGAACTTTTCACTTTGTTGTCTAATTCTTTGTATGTTGCTTTTGCCAGAACCTTTCCAAGATCTGTCTTTACATTAGTCATGGCTCTCTTCGCTTCTCTTCTTTCTTTGATGTATTTCCATGTGGTGTCTGAGATCCAAGCTCGTTTTTCCATTTTCTTCAGACCAGCACTTGCTTCTGCTGCTGTCATTAGTATTTTGCTCTGTGAGTCCCACATTTCATTGATATCTAAGTCTATTTCACCAAGTGCTGAATAACAATTACTTAGCTCTATGTTAAACTTTTCCTTTATTGCTTCATCTTTCAGTTTATGACTATCAATTTTATGTGTAATTGACCTCTTCTGTTGGTTTCTAAATTTTAATCTTATTTTCCCAATGCACAGGTTGTGGTCACTATTAACATCAGCACCTCTGTATGCTCTTACATCTATTAATGATGATCTGAATTGTTGTTTAATACATAGGTGGTCAATTTGATTTGATGTTCTATCATCAGGAGATATCCATGTTGTTTTGTGGATATTTTTATGTGGAAATAATGTCCCACCTATAACTAAATTTTCTATTAAACATAATTCTATTAATCTTTCTCCATTCTGACTTGTTGTATTACAGCCTTCTCTCCCCATCACATGTTCCACTCCTGCGTTATCTTGTCCTACTTTGGCGTTGAAGTCTCCCATTACAATTAAAAGATCGTGTTTTGGTATTTTGTTTATAAGTTGTTGCAGTTGGTTATAAAAATCATCCTTAACTTCATCATCAGCTTCGTTAGTAGGCGCATAACATTGAATAATTGAAAGTCTTCCATGTTTTGTTTTGTATCGTGTTCGTATCAGACGGCTATTTACCGGTTCCCATTCTAATAAACTTCTTGCAGCTTTGTCTGTCATCATTATGCCTACTCCTTCACGGTGTTTTCCATCTTCCCTTCCAGAAAAAACTACTATTTTATTATCAATAGATCTCCTACCTGTTCCAGGCCAGCGCATTTCGCTTAATCCTAAAATATCTAGATCGTATCTGTCCATCTCGCTCGCGACCTGTGCATGTTTCGTCGGAGCGGCCATTGTTCGCACATTCCAGAATCCTATTTTTGTTGTTGTTTTAGGGCCGAAAAAACTATCACTACTATCTACTGCTAATTTACACATTCTGTATCAGGTCTACGTTTCATTAACAACATCGTTTTTACGATAGCGGCTTGTTAAACCTCTGATCAACGGTTCTATACCAAGCCGGAGAAAAATAATTCCTCCATTTTGGAAACAACCGGAAATAGTAGGTAGAATTGGATGGAAGGAAAAGAAAACAAACAATGAAGTCTTAAAACAACTAAAAGTGAAAAGAGAACTACTAAACACAATTCAAACAAGACAAATGCGATTTTTGGGCCATGTTAAAAGACACAACAGCCTACTAAAAGTAATCCTGGAGGGGAAAATACAAGGTAAAAGAGGCAGAGACAGACCAAGACTAACATGGACAAATAACATCAAAAGATGGACAAATCAGCCTATGACAAACTGCACCATCAAAGCAAGAGACAGAGTAGAATGGCGCTCCATGGTAGCCAACCTTCGTTGCGGAGATGGCACTCGATGATGATGATAATGATGATACAAATTCTAAATAAAACAGCTAGTGTTTATGGTATGAAAATTAATGCTCAATAAACAAACTTGATGACCAATAGTCCTATAGGCATTATATAAAAAAAATATATATAAATAAATCGACAAGAACTAGAAACAGTTGATAAATTTAAATACTTGGAATCTATTGTTAGTAATGAAGGCTCAAAACCTGAAATATTGAATAGCACAAACTGCAGCAGCCCTTTTAAGACTAAAATATGTTTGGAAAGATAAGAAAATCACTCTTGTCTCTAAAATTAGGCTGATGAGAATCCTTGTTATATCAAATTTTTTTTTTTTTTTTTATAGGCTTGCAAAATATTGACACTTCAGCAGAACTATTGAATAAAATACAATCTACGAAACTGAAATGTTGTTGAAAGATTTTTGACATCTCATACTTGGATCATATCATGAATGAAAAAATTAACAAAAAGGTCATAACGAGAAATTGGAGATGATCTTTTGATTATTTTGAATAAACACAAAATAAAATGGTTTGGTTATCTATCTTAACTCTAGATTATACTACCTATTCACAAATCACGTTTTTACGATACCTCTGTAAAATTTATGAACCCGAAATGTTGGAAATCCAAAAATAGCATTTTCTTTGAACTTTTACTACATAGCTGTATGTTTACACTAGGAAAGACATGAGAATTTGAATCGGTAATTATTTTCTGGCTTATATTTGATTTATGACCTGAAATTTGAAAGCATGGTGTTGTTACCAGAGGTGGTCTATTCACACATCATCCATCAGTCTGTCATTCAAGCCTTATGTTCAGCTTCTTCTCAGCTTTGTGTACTGCCTATCCCATGTTACAAATGTTTGTTTGATGTCTCACTGACAGCCAAAGAGATTTCCTCCATCATAAGAAAAGAAACAAGAAAATAACAAATTTCTTGAAAATTGGCAAAATTAAAAAAAAAAAACAGCTGCATTTTTATGACACCTTCGTAAATTTTCTGAAGAGCACATTGTGTTTAAAAAAAAATTCAACATCAAAGTAAACAAATCAAATGCTCAGAGGTCACTGGAAGCAATAAATAGGAAGTATAAGGAGGGGGAAATGTTTGCTTGGAGCAAACTGTTGAATTAAAGAAAAACATATTTTGAGTTCATAAATTTTAAGAATGTCTCATAATTTAGGGTTAATCATCTAACCTGTCAAAGATCATTGTAGGAAACTGTGAAAGAAGGTGGAAAGAAAAAGAGATAACAAGATAATAGCAAGGAATGGACATGTCTTGGCTTCTCAGAGTCCCAAAATATGACTGTAGATGGAAATAAATGGAGAAGCTTGACTTAAGACTTGGGGTCTGTAAGTGGTACCCCAAAGACACCCAAAGTTACAGTATGAGAAAGGAAGGAGGGACTCCATTCTTCTTCTTGATTTTGATCTTTACAGTGCTGTTAGATGGTAGTTAGGGCCTGTAAAGTTTCCTGCCAAATGTCTCTATTCTGGGCAAGTTGTTCAGTTATAGAGAGTGAATCTATGTCATCTAACCTTGCCTCTTTTGTTTGAGGGACTTCATGCAGACCTATATATTTACAGTACTTCTCAACAGATTACAAGTTTTTTTTTTTAAATAATGGTCTTGTAGCTCACTAGTTATGTACATATCTGATCTGCCCTCTCAGTCCTGTAATCAAACATATCTGATCTGCCCTCTCAGTCCTGTAATCATACATATCTGTTCTGCCCTCTCAGTCCTATAGTCATACTTATCTGATGGAAGTACAGAGAGTTCAGTTTGTCTCTCTGAGCTTCTTCTTCAGCATTCATGATCAAGAAAACTTGACCCTTTGTCTAGTTTCATGATGGAGGAACAACATCATGACACACAATGAACTGGTCACATAGTCAGTACTCGAATATGTCTGTGTGTCCTGATTTTGACACTGTGGCTGACACACTCTGTCTCCAGTGGCTGGATCTGTCTCTCTGATTCAGAGTTCTAAATGTCTATTAAGTACTTATTTTCTTTCAACACATGAGGAAAAAATATTAATAAAATAACTTTTAATGTTTACTTATTATACACATGTCTTATGCACTTTGATTTTTCCATTTTGCTTATATCAAGCCCCTCTCTTTCTTCCTGGAGTCTCAGAGATGAAACTCTCATCATTGTTATTGTTACTGTGTTATTTTAGGGTTATCACCATTGCACTCCAAACATGTCCATTGCCCCATTGTAACTCTCTTCATGTCATCTTTGTAGTGAAAAGTCATTTTAATCCAGACTTCTAGATCTCTAGTCAAAAATGTAAAGTTGTGCTGAAGTCGGATGTGTTGGTCCTAAAGGCGCAAAAATATCACAGATCTGCTGCAAAACCACAACACTGACTGACACTGAAATAAATGTTCTTTGTGTTTCACAATTTTCCTACTGATTTGGCCAGAATACTGTGATATTAACTGTAAAACATTAACATATTTTGTTTCCACTTCATATTTATTCTTTGTTCAAAACTTGTACAGCCACTTAATTAAAGTTGATCCTTTGTCAAATCATTATTATTATAAACAATGGTACCTTCTTCAAACCCTTGTACATAATGTGCAGTAAAAAATGTAACATATGATGTTTTAGCTTTATGAATAAAACAAGACTAAGCAATAATTTTTCAACTCTAAAGGGTCTTCAGCTGGGTAAAACATAAACAAAACAGAATAAAGATATAAAAATATATTCTAAAGAATTAGAAATTGAATGTTGCACAGCCGTATTTAGTTTAGTTAAGTTTAGTTTACATATCATCCTCATAATACATCAGACAAGTCTATAAGTGCTCTGATCTTCCCTGAAGTATATCCCTAAAAGTAAGGTGGCAGTGTTTTGTTGGTTGACAAGTGTTCTTTGAATTTCTCTCTCTCTCTCTCTCTCTCTTTCTCTCTCTCTCTCTCTCTCTCTCTCTGCCATCAAGACTCAATCAGAGTAGGATTCCAGACTCTCTCATGAAGTCAGCTGTCTGTTTAAGTGATTCGATTGCCCCATATAGTTTCTCTTCCAGGGAGGTGGGCATGAACCACATTGCTCTTCTCAGGTCTGTGTACTGGGGGCAATCCTGTAGAACATGTTTTGTAGTCATATTGTCCAGTGTACAGTGGCATAGGCTGGTTGTACCTATTTTGAATTTGGTGAACATGTGATTCCTCATTCTATTGTGGCCAGTGCGTAGGTGAAGTATGATGACTTGATCCCTCCTTGATAGTTGGTGGTAACCGTCCCTCTCGTTATGCTTTAGGTGTTCTCATTTCCATTTTTCATGGTACTGACCTTTGTGGATGGTTTTGGCTTCATCATAACTGAGCGGATGGTTCTCTTGTGGTAATCTTCCTCCGTCTTTAGCTAATTTGTCTGCACATTCGTTTCCGTGTATATTACAGTGTGATAGTATCCACTGAATAACTACTCACTGGAGTTATTGCATCTAAGGTTGTTCTCAAGTCATCTAGTTCATTGTTCCTGGGACTTTTTAGAGCTGTTAGTACTGACAGTGTATCAGTCAGAATCACCAATTTATTGGGCATGTTATTTTTGTGTTGAGTAGCCAGTGTTGCAGCATCTCTGATGGCCTCAGTTTCTGCTTTAAAGTTGTTTGAGAATTTCCCAGTAGCTATTGACTTTGTGATCTCGTCCTGGTTATTCAGTGTCAAGAACACACCTCCCCCTTCATTTCTGGTGGCATTTGGAGCAGAGCCATCTGTGTATATGTGGGACCAAGAGTCCTGTGGGTAGGAATCTTTTATGTGTTTTTCTGCTATGTGTTTTCTTTCTGTGTCTGATTGGGTGCCTTTTTTCATGATTCCTGTTATATCTTCCTTAAGTTCTGGTATTTTGTGTTTCCCATGAGGAGACATATCAGATGGGCCCAAGGGTTTCGATATTGTTTGGGAAAGTACTGGGTCTCTAGTAGTTAGTTCATTGGAGATTGCAGCGAAATTACTCCTCTTTAGTCATACTATGAATTTCTGAGTAGTGCTTCCCTCTGACATCTCCCACTTTTACATGATAGATATTCATGTAGTCTGTTCATGGTTGTGGATTTAGGGTCCAGTCCGATTTGATGCCATGTAAATACACACACATTTACTTGTTATATGAGAACCAAAGATAGAGGAAAAAAGAGTGTTCCAAATAAAGTTGACTGTATAAAGAGGCCTGAAAACATATAAATTAATATAGTATAAGAACACTGCAACATAAATGTAACAAGTAAAATGAGTTATTTCCACTTTGGTGTAAAATGTGTGTTTTTAAGAGTAAATTGTTACATTCATCCTAGGAGAATAAGATCATGCCAGTAACCCTGATGTCGTCAGGGACAGAAGATACCTCTTTCCTTGTATGTAACATATAAATGATTAATTAATTTGTGTCTTAGAGCAACATTTGTGAGAGACTTACAAACATATTGGGCTGATGTGGTGTCTGAAGTTCTTGCTGATGCTACCATTCAGACAGGAGCTTCTTCTGGCACATTGATAACAGCAACGTGGTTGGACAGCAGCTGTCCTGCTGATAAAAGTAGTAGCACAACAAATAGCTGGACAGAAAGCAGCGTCACAAGAGGTAGTGAGACCTCCACTCAGGCTTTAACTTCATCCACAGGCAGGCACATTTCTAAGGTATTGCCAGCATGTGATTTCCGCAATTTGCTATTGTTTTCAAATTTTGACTTTGTTTTCAATTATTGGTATGTAAATTGTATTGAGAAAAAAGCAACAAAAAAATAGTTGAATCCATCGCTTTACAGAAACAATTCATGAGGCCATGGGATAGGTGAGGAGTGCCTCATATTTCTCCATGCCCTTGACATATTTGAGATTATGGGGTTGAATCATGCTAGGCTGCTATACTTTCTCAATACAAAAATCTTAGTTCCTATTATAAGTGAACTCCAAAAGTAACGTTAATAATAAAAAATAATATAGGGTAGAAAATATACTAGAGAATTATAGTGTGTCTATTGATGGTATTTAAAGTTTGCAAAAGGATACAAGAAGCAATGAAAATACATAATATTTTGACTACTATTGTGAAGAAGAACAAAATGTAATAATTTGGTCACATATTTTGAACATCCGGCCTAGCAAAGACCATCCAGCAAGAATCTGTGAAACGAGCAAGGAGAGGTAGGCAGAGAAAATGTTTGGAAGATAACATCAAAGAATCAACAGGCCTAGATTTTGCAGAGTCTTAAAGAATGACTGAAGTTAAAGAGAAATGGAGAAGGTTTATGAAGTCTGTCAATGATGCTCTAATGACCCCAAGCTTTATGGGATGATGAAGAAGATTGACAGTGCTTCAAAGATTCACCAAGATATGACATAGGCAAAATAATAAAAATTGAAACACACAAATACTTTTCTTAGAAAGATTGTAAAGAAATAAAGTTCTGCTGCACTATTAAAAACATAGTATTTGTTTTATAAATGGGAATATTGAACATGAAAAAGAATTAAATGGAGGGAACAAAAATATCAAAAGAAATATGTTTCTTCATTAGAATTTCATTTCTTAAAAAGTTATGAAATTGGTTCAGGAAATTTCTTTTCTTTGTTCTCATAGAGAGTTGCATTGCACTGTGTTTTGCACCTGGTGGATTTGTTTTAAACATACAGTTATTTGAAGTCCATTATCTAGTTTTTGTTTTTTTTCTAGACTCTTTCCCAAAGGCAAAAGTTGTTTGAAATAGACTTATTTCTTCTTGGTAAGCAGTTTTGCTAGATTTAATGAATGAATCTTTCCAGATATAAATCTTCTTTTTTTTCTTACAAAGATTGTTCACTATTACTTGCATGCTTATCATGAATGAATTTATGGCTAAGCTTTTCTCCCTGGGCATGTTCTTGAATTCTATCACTGTATCTGAAGTGCATTTGTTTGTGAGGAAACAATGTAACCAGTGCTATTTTCTAAATAAAAGTTTACAGGAATTCTATCATCTCGTCCTATAAAATGAGGGAACTGTAATATACGAGACCATGCTTCTGAAGCTCAGGTGTTGTTACATTAGTATTATCATTACCAATAATTATAATATAAGACTGTAAACTTGGAGTATTTCTAGTTTTCAGTTATCTGTAAAATTTGTAATTTGTGTGTCGAGTTCCCTAGAATCCTGAAAGTTTACTAGAATGCATTCCATCTCATTCTTGCTGAAAAAAACCCCCTGCATATAGCTGTTGGTTATTAATAGATCTCGTACTGTATTTTGTTTTCTTCCATTTCCTTTTCAAGAGCAGGTGTTCTTTTTGTTGTTTAGAAAAATTATTTGATCTTTTCATATTTATTAGTGGTGCACTTTAAGCTATACAAAGGACATTTAAAAATAATAAAGCAACTTATCAAAACAAGTTTTTATTCTTGACAACTATTTTGTGCCAGAAAATATGAACACATCATAAGTCTATCATTACTATCATCCTGCTTCATATTTGTTACACGTAGAAGTTTATAGATTCTTACAACTTTACATTTTCTTAAATAAGTTTATTTATTTGAGATATTTTTCTTATTTTTTAACTTAGTTTACTTAATGAAATAATCTGTTCTCTTTTTCCTCCCAGTTTAGTTTATTTAATAAAATGTAATTTCTTATTGTTTTCAGCCAGTTTATTTAATAATATTGATCTTTTTTTTTATTCTTCCCATCTCTTTGTTTAATACAACTCGTTCCATCATTTTTCCCTGCTTAGTTTATTTAATAAAATTAATTCTCTAAACCTCTCAAGCCTAACAGTGCAAGAAAAGACCCTGAATGTGGTGTTACTAAAGGTTGCTTCAACAGCTGCAGAGATTCATTATGCAGCTTTGTCTCTTGGAAGGAGGATGAGGATGGCAGTCATGGAGTATACACACTTACTGTTAATGTGGCTTCCAGCACCGGTGCTTATATGGCCTTGGGCTTCTCAAGGGACAAAAGGATGGTAAATAAATAATCCAGAAACACTCTTTTGTGGGAGGCTTTTACTTTATTATTATAAAATATTTATACATTTTGAGCATTCATTATCAGGGAAAGGATTATCTGGTAATTTTACTATTTTATTTCACTCATTAGATAACTATCTTCTTCCTTTCAGCCCCCTGTGGAGCATAGGTCTTCAATAAACACTTTCCAAACCGTTCTGTTTCTTGCCATTCTTTTAAGATCGTTTTGTGTCTTCACCATCATCTTCATCTCTGCACTTATCTGTCTTCTTCAAGAACTCCTTGGTCTTCCTCTTTGTCTTTTTCCCTGGGGATTCCAAAAAAGGGCCTGTTGTGTAATACTCTCAGTTGGTTTCCGCAGTGTGTGTCCTATCCAGTGCCATTGTCTTCGCTGTATCTCTTTATCCCCATTATTCTATGTTAGTGATTTTGTCCTGCCATTTCCATCCTTTTATTCTGCATAAGCATCCATTAATAAAAGTCTGTATCTTCATGATTGTCATTTTTGTTGTTCTCCAAGTTTCACAGTCATATAATAAGACTGACTTAACATTGGAGTTGAACATTTTTATTTTAGTATTTAACCTAATTTCTTTGGACTTCCATATGTTTCCCAGTGCAACAAATGCTCCTCTTGCTTTTGATATCTTTATTTTGGCATCATTTTCTGTTCCTCCCTCTTTGTCTATATTACTGCCCAGATATATGTAAGATTGTATGTCTAGTAGAGGTATTTCTCCTATTTTTATTTGGTTATTGCCAACTGCATTAATTCTCATAATTTTGATCTTATATTAGATAACTGTAAGAAAAGTTTATTTTGTTTCAATTTAATATATTTGTAATTTAAAAAATACTTTTCTGCATTTTGCTATCAGATGATGAGACTAAATCATTAATAGAAATTATTACAGCTTGTTTTATGTGAAATTATTTGTCTTCTTATTCTCCGTCTTCTTCCTTTCAGCTCCCTGTGGAGCATAGGTCTTCCACAAACACCTTCCAAGCCATCCTGTTTTTTGCCATTCTCTTAAGATCTTTCCACGCTCACTCCATCTTTTCCACCTGTTTTATTCAAGTATATTTTTGGCCTCCCCTTTTTTGAGTTATTTGCGGGTCATCATCATTGCACTCTGAACATGTCCATAGGTGCTCAGATCCCCTCCTCAGCAAGTCCCTCAGTGTCCAGCGACTGACAATTCCAGTTATATGTTGGTTGATAACTCTTCTTACATGCCCACTAAGTTTCTCATTTCTGGCTGTGCCCATCTTAACTCCCATCTCTTTCATCAGAAGGAGTGACGTGGATTTGTGGTGGTCGAAGTCCTGTGCTCTTCCCACATCTCGGAGGGCATTGATGATGTCCACCCGATCCATTGGTTGACCGTCCTCTACAAAAGCACAAGTAGCCAACTTGTCCGCTCTTTCATTTCCCCGTACTCCCGCATGTCCAGGGACACAGACAAAGGTGACCTTACGTATTTTTGACTTCTGCAATGACTCTAACCATTGCATGTGTACAGAGCCCGCCTCCACTTTTTTTATCTCCACTTTTTTTATCATGCTCATCGAATCACTCAGTATACAGGGATAGGTGTAGTCTTGTGACGCTAACCAGTTGAATGCCCTGGTCGCTTCCATCATCTCCATCGTCATGCTACTCGTGGTCATGATGTATGCACCACTGTCTTCTTTGACTATTCTGCCTGCCAAGCATGCTGTAAATGCCCATGCACTTCTTTGGTGTTGTATTACAGATCTGCCTGTAAATCTACTATAATTTTTTTCCATAACTCAGCTTGTTAACCACTATTATTATTATTAGCAAACTGAACTACTACCTTTTCTTTAAGAATGCTGTAATAGTGAATTTAATGAGAACCATCTTGATTTAATCACTAACATAGAATTATGGAAAAGTACCAGTCAAATACCAGTGGATAAAGCGATACTGCGAAGATGAAGACACTGGATAGGACACACACTGTGGAAGCCAACTGAGGGTATTATACAATAGGCACATTTTTTTGGAATCCCCAAGGAAAAAGACAAAGAGGAAGACCAAAATATTCTTGAAGAAGACAGATGGAAGCAGAGATTAAGATGATGGGGAAGACATGGAATGATCTCAGAAGAAAGCCAAGAAACAGAACGGCTTGGAAAGTGTTTGTTCAAAACCTATACTCCACAGGAAGTTGAAAGGTAGAAGAAGAAGAAGTAGCACTTGAATTAATTGCCAGATTTTTGTTTTTGTGATTTTTACTTCATTAATATATTTGTCTTATATTGTATATTTTAATCATTTATTTGTGGTCACTTATTTAACAGCTTGTTATGTTGATATTCCTTTAGGGAGATGATAGTATATTTGGCTGTGCTTCCCGAGATGATGGTTTTGTTGTTCTGTTTAATGGTCAAAACACAGGACATACACCACCAACATTATTTAAGGACAATGTAAGTGTTCATATTTGAAAGAAGGTTAATAAAATCAGTACACAGTTAATATGTAGATGTAACATGTAGAGCAGAAGGGTAAAAATATATAATTTATTTTAAAGTACCAAAGATAAGAAAGTAATGTAATCCTAAAACACAACAAATTACAATATAAAAACAAATAAAAACAGGGTATACAGGCTAAATTAACTTTTAAATGGTGTATTATTTCATCTCAATACATAGATAAGAGACGAATCAAAAAAAGAATATGTGTCGAGTTTTATAAGAAGGTGATGGAAATACATCAGTCAAGTGCTGAGAATGAATGAAGAAAGAATTCTCCATCAAGCATTCATGTGGAAATCATCTGGTAAAAGAGAACAATGCAGACCAAGAGAATTGCTACACAGAACAATTACTGAGGAATGCTCAACCATGGACTAAGAAACAACCAAGAACTACAAGAACTTGACACACATCATCAATCGTGGAGAACTATGACTTCCACCCTATGCGCCATCTTCAGCCTGAGAGGAAAATGAATGAATAAATGATATCATCTCTATCCTAATATCAGTGTTTACCTTAGCTAAATTGGAATTAATTATTATTCTTTTTCTTCAGTGATCAGCTTTTACTATGCATTTAGTTGGTTAGACCAGCATGGGTCATGAAAAAGACTGTACGTTTTAGGTCAAAGCCAGTTCCCTATAGTTTGTAATGCAAGGTTGCTTCTATAGGCCATATTTCTCAACTTTGGGTGTTTGGAGTGAGGCATTCTTGTAGGATGTGCTCTGGAGTCTGTTTAGATGCTCCATAATCACATGTTGCAGTGACACTAAGTCTTATTTTGTGTAGATGTACTCAGAAGCCATAGTGGCTTGTTTTGACTCTAAAGATCTTTGTCTACACAAGTCTACTGAGCTTCTTTAAGCTGTCATGTTCTGGCTGATATTTTTCATACAGTTCTCTCTGTTCTCTTTTCCTGGCATGTTTCAGGAATGTCTTCTTTGAGGTTCTGAGGTGTGCTGGATTGTTGGAGGTTTCCACCTCTTTTGCAAGTTCATCTACTTTGTCATTTCCCGTAATGCCACAGAGTGCTGGTGTTCACTGTAGGACTTGTTCTGTTTTTTATTCAGACATCATACATATGTTGTTCATTATTTTTCTGATTAGTCTGTCTTGTTTCAGGCTTGCTATTGAATCTTTATATTTTTTTCTTGAACTAGTTTTATTGACCTAATTATTTCCTAGAATTAGGGGCAAAAAGAGAGCAGTATACAGATTATGTGGATGGAGTGATCATACACTCAGGAAAGTAGGAATTACTATGCAGTGGATGTCTGTAAAAAAAGATGAAAGAGAACCAGAACTACAGAGAAAAAAAAGAAGCAGCAATGCACTGAAAAAATCTGACTGTGGACAGTTTGTGAAAAATAGCCATAATGTGAGCAATGTTGAAGTACTTTATTTCCATCTTACAACAAAATATCATTAACTGTGTGTCAAGTGTTTGCTGTTTTGGTTTGTATTAAAGACCACAATATACATCTTAAAATCACCCAACACTGGTGTAATCCCACATATTTTCCTTTTATCATCATCTATAATTCAATCTCTTCATGTAACATAAAGTATTTTTCTTGAACATCTCAATTTATATGTTTTTGGGTGCAGATATAACATTTCTTGTTTGGCATTGGTAGCAGAGTGTTTGGAAGAATATTATAATCAGTACTGCTCACTTTTTTGTCTAATGTTGTATGATTATTCTAGAATATTGAAGCCAACTATTCAATTATTTGGTTCACGTTGTGTTATCTGTTTGTCAATCTCTGCATGAATTTTCCTCTTGGATGATAAAATAATTCCTAAAATATTTTTAATGTGTCATTTGCTTATTTTTGTTTTTGTTATCATTAACAGTTTATACTGTTTGTTCTTCTGTTTAACAAAACACTGCAATAGTAAGACAAAAACAGATCAATTGTTGACTTTTAAAAATCTTACAGTGTCACACCCATGTGAAAAAAAACATCTTGTATGTATCTTCCATTTAATGTAACATCCATAGGAAAAGAGTGGGCTGAGTGAATTAGACCTGTTGTTTTCTAATTCAGACATGGGTTCTATTTCTGGTAGGGTGAAAATGTTTTGTTTTTCTTCTATGAGTGTGTTCCAAGTTATATAAAATCAGTTATACAAAACAAGATCTGTTGTTATTATTATTATTAGGCAAACAGAATCACTAACTTATCATTTCAGAAAAATGTAATAATGAATTTAATCAAAATATAATAAATAATGAATTAAAAATTTGAAAGGTCTCTCAAAGCAACAAAGATGTAGTTTCTATGATGAATGCTCTTTGTAATAAAGACAGTTAGGAAATTAAACAAAGAAATATTTAGAAAAAAATAGTGTCAAGAAAACAAGAGTAATGAAAATTAAATGAAGACATTTACCGGAAATATGCATAGAAAATGAAAACATTTGCAAAAATTATTGAAAGCAGGAGGGGTGAAGAGAAAACAAAAGAAATAGACAGAGGCAGAGAGGAAAAAATATAAGAAATTATTACAAAATGGTTGTTTACACAATAATACCCTTCTAAAAGTCATCTTAGAAGGGAAGGTACAAAGCAGATGAGGCAGAGACAGACCAAGACTAAAGTGGACAGATAACATCAAAAGGTGGACAGGTGCACCTATGACAATGTGCAACATCAAATCAAGAGACAGAGTAAAATGGTGCTCAATGGTAGTCAAACTTCGATGTGGAGACAGCACCCAATGAATGAATATGTACACAAATGGCAAGTAAAGTACTGAGATGTTAAACAGAGAGATAGCTGTAGAGGGAATTCATCAGCAACACCACAAGGTGTAACTCTTTATGATAATTAACTATTTAAAAAACATAAATAAAATCTTCAAGTATTATACATTTTTTCTCATTTTAAACTATTTCAGAATGTAGTCCTTGAAAACTATACAAATGCAGATGGTATCCTTTCTTGTACAATCAGACTTTTAATAGAAGCCCCTGCTGGTGGAAGTCAGGTTAACTTAACTGATCCATGGATTTTATTGTTTGCAACTGGCACTGCTAGTGTTTGTAAGTAACTTGTTTTTGTTTGTAGTCATAAATTATTATTTTTATGAAGAAACATAATGCAAGTTCTACATCTAAAATATTAAAAAAAATTATGCTTAATTTTTACCAGAAAATAAGGCCTATGAAACACATACAGAGAATGTGTTGAAACAATCAGCAACTTATAGCTGACTACTGAGCAGTGAATCAGAGCTGAATAAGACTCTACTATACATTCCTGTGCTGACTAGTTTGGTTAAGATTGTAGAGATCAAAGAAATATGATGAAACCAGTACCCAGAAAGTGCTGCGATGAAGTCTAATGTGTTGAACCTAAAGATACCTTTACTGCAACTCATTATATCAACATGTCACAATGCAACTTATGTCCATTTTATGCTCTTTTAAGGGTGGATGAGGCAAAGTAGTAGTTTGTTGTGTGAATATCAACAACTAAAAATAACCAATATTTGCATAAATTAGTTTGTATTATAAATAAGTAATCAGTGGTTAGTGAACTGGACTACAAAGGACAAGGGGTAGGGTTCGATCCCAACCAATGGCTTTCGGGTTCACCCAGCCTTTAATGGGTACCGGATTTTTTCTGGGAAAGTAAAGCAGCACAGGTGTAATACCGACCACATTACCAAGAAAATCATGTACCGAAGATCTGTAAAATTTATGGTCACTAACACCATATTCCCTATACGCCACTTGGCGTGACGGGGGTACTTTACTTTACTTTTATAAATAAGTAAAGATGAGTGAATTCTTGTAGCATTTACTACGGTTGATGTGTGTAGAGCTTTAACCTGGAACAACTAAAACTAAGTGAATTCTTGTAGCATTTACTACGGTTGATGTGTGTAGAGCTTTAACCTGGAACAACTAAAACTAAATATGAAGATAGAGGCCAATACTTGTCTATGCAGTGTATATCTTTTATTTGTAATATTAGGTACCCATTTCTGATTCTTCTGCATTTACCTGATAGTTGCTTCTCTTCATCATCCGCTCTTCAAACATTAAATGGGCACAGATGTGTTGTTTTGTTGGTTACAGCAA
This sequence comes from Megaustenia siamemsis, assembly GCA_032433765.1. Classification (NCBI taxonomy): domain Eukaryota; kingdom Metazoa; phylum Mollusca; class Gastropoda; order Stylommatophora; family Ariophantidae; genus Megaustenia; species Megaustenia siamemsis. The sequence goes on along the minus strand of JAVIAB010000139.1, from coordinate 78,092,338 downwards.
ACTGATATTTAGCGTCTTTTGACCCAAAACACGCAATTTCAATAAGGCATTTTTGGTACTCAGTTACCATCCCTCTTTGATCACTACCAGCTTGGTCAGATAATTGTTCCAATTGCAAAAGTACCATTGGAAAGTGAAGAACAATCTTGATCAGCTGTTGCCACTGGTACTGATGCAAGCAGTCCACTATGAGTTGCTGACAGCTTTCAGTTCAGGTACTATTGGCATCTTGGCTGCCAGGTACCCTTTTAAAGGAGAAATGAAAAAAATAGATAAATAGAAAAAATCGGTATAGTTAAAGCTTCATGTAACAAGTGGACAACACAAACCAGAACAACGTTTCGGCTCAGTAAGTCTTCAGCAGGAACAAATATACAACACACATACAAATATTATTTTAAAATAAAAAATATAATAATTTTGAACTAGAAGAAGAAATAAAAGGAAAATTAAAAATTAAAAATCATCCCTCTATACTCAGATGTGTCAAAAAGGAAAACGATTGTTAGTGCACACTTTACCCTTTTAAAGCTGGTAAGAGAGATTTTAAAACAAATGAGAGCTTTCAGGGATTTGAGATATACATCACAGGAGCTGATAACAAATAGCAATCTATAGCTGACTGATGGCATTAGGTTAGTCATTCAGAGTTGGCAGAGATCATGTTCCACTTTTATGTTTACCCAGTTAACTAACTGGGAGCTGCAATAGCTCAGTGGTTAGTGAACTGGACTACAAAAGACAAGGGGTAGGGTTCGATCCCAACCGACGGCTTCCGTGGTTCACCCAGCCTTTAATGGCTGCCTGATTTTTTTCAGGGAAAGTGAAGTGGCATGGGCGTAATACCGACCACATCCCCAAAAATCATGTGCCAAAGGTCTGTAAAATTTATGGTCACTAACACCATATTCCCTATACGCCACTTGGCGTGATGGGGGGTACTTTACTACTTTACCATTAACTAACCACTCAGCCTGACCAAATAATTGAGAATATAAAATATAAAGACAAACTTGGTCCTAAATATTTATTGATACAGTTGAATGTGTTGGACTAAAAGGTATAAATATTCCAGCTCCTTGTAAATTGCAAAATAGTGCAACAAACATCTTTTACAGAGTGAGTGATGATGAACAAGATGAAAACTACGAAAGTTCACATAGCTATTTTATATATGTGTGTGTATATGCATGTGTACGAATATAAGTATATATATATATATATAGTAGTAGCCTCCATCAGTCATAGTTGACTATGGATTTTTCAGCGCCTCTAAAAATGTTATTTTTTTTCCTTTCCTTTTGTAGTGTATATATACTTATACATATCTATCTATCTATTGACCGTTCAAGCCATAGCCTACCCATAGAGCATAGACCCAGATACTCTTTCACTTATCTAAATTTTAATTCTAGCAGTTTTCAATCCTTCTAAAGATCTTTTATCAAATCTCGCCATTTGTCTCTGTTTGGTGCAAGTAACTCTGACCCATCGAGGGAAAAATAAAAATAAAAAAAAAAAAAAGGTATGTAAGAAGCTTTATGTGATAAGTGGACGACACAGACTAAATAACGTTTCGGCCCAATAGGCCTTCATCAGGAACAAACAAAAAAACACACACACAAAACTAATAACGAAACAATCAAAACAAAACCAAGCGAAATGTGTTAAAGAAAACAAAATTATCTATCCTGTCCAAACAAAAGGAAATAGCAACCAAGTGCGGCTGTCGTGAACGTAGAGAAATGTGCAGAAATGTGCGCAAATGCACACAGAACCAGAGGAGTTCACACAGGGGTCAGTGTGCAAACACAAAGGAGAAAGAATAGAATAGTAGACTAACGGGTGCTCAAAAGACAGTAAGAGTGAGATGTCTGAGAGTGGGGTACAATAAAAACAAATGAGGGGTAAGGAGCACAGAAAAAAAGGTATAGAGGAGAACACCGAAGTGTCTCATAAGGGACTAGAGGAGAAGAACTATAAATAGCATGGCATAGTGAGTAGACCAAAGAACCCAAATATGTGCAGTAGAGAAGGCTATGCAAAAGGGAAGGAGCAACCAAAAGGAAACTATGTGTATGAGTGTGATAGATTCATACCTCTTGGGGTCAACGAACCATACTGGACTATGAGGCGATTTTCCAAAGTATAGCGGCTGCCGTCACCAGAGTGACAAAGGACAATACAAGTGACACAGATGTCGTCTTTGCCCTTGTGATCAGGGGAGTTGAAGTGGGAAGACACCGGAGTACCAGTATTCTGTTGGACATCACGTAGATGTTCACAAAACGTAGATGTTCTCATTGAGGGAGCTGATTCATGATGTTCTTGTCTCTCTGATCAATGTTCTTCTCAGTGTCTCTCTGGGTCGGCCTGTTTTCCTCTTACCTGTTGTTTCCCACATGAAGGCTTGCTTTGTTATTTGGTTATTATCTCTCCTCATCACATGTCCAACATATGACCATTGTCTTTTCTTGATTACTGAAGATATTAGTGGTTGATTGGCGATTTCTCTAATTTACTAATTTGTTTTGAATTCACTCCATGCTATGCCAAGTATTTTCCTTAGACATTTATTTATATATATATATATATATACAGGGTGTTTTTAAAGTCGCAGTGCAGTGAATTTCTACTCTCGGAAGAAAAAACGTCACCAGAAATGCGGTTAACTAATGCGTCACGCAAATTGTAAAATAAATGGTTTTATTCAAATATACTTGACTGCTATCGGCGAGCTTATAATGGGTAATGTTGGTATTAACACAATAAAGTTGTGCCTAAAGCATATGTTGAAAATGTCCACCACGGGCCTCAAGACATGTCGTGATTCGTCTTTCCATATTTGCGAAAACCTTCAGAATAATGTCTGGTGATATTTGTTTAATCTTGTCTACTATTTCAGTCTTTAGGTCATTAATTGTCTGCGGATTATTTTCATAAACTTTCCCCTTCAATGCCCCCCACAGATAATAATCTGGGGTATTAGATCTGGTGAACGAGCAGGCCAGATTCCATGTGAAATAATGCGATTTGCAAATATGCTTTCTAAATAATTGAGTGTTGTTGTGGCTGTGTGTGCTGTTGCCCCATCCTGCTGAAACCAGGATTCCATAATTTCCCGTTCTGTAAGGTGTGCTATGAACGGTTCCAGAATTAAAGTACGGTAACGTTCTGCATTTATTGTTTCATTAAAAAATATAGGTCCTATTATCCGCATACGACTTATAGCGCACCACACTCCGACTTTTTGATCGTAAAGCGGCACTTGATGAAATTCATGGGGGTTTTCACTGCTCCACAGCCGATTGTTCTGACTGTTCACATAACCGGATAAATGAAACCAGGCCTCATCAGTGAAAAAAGTGACGTCAAGGATGGCAGCGCCATGTTTATAAATAAAATTCTGAAACCACATGCAGTAGTTTAAACGGGATTCATAATCTCTTTCTTGGAGTTGAGACACTTCAGTTAATTTGTATGGACGATAGTGTAGTTCACTTCTTAAAACCTTGTGAACAGAACTCTTAGATATTTGCACCTGTTGAGACAAGTGGTTTAAAGATGCATTTGGACTCATTGTAATTCTGTCTTGGAGTTCCATAATTTGGTCTTGTGAAATTGAAGGTCTTCCAGATCGGTGGGTGTTTCTTTAATGACTGTGCATTATTTGAAAATCTAGTTGTTCCAATTTATTTATGTAAATCACACATCATGTACTGCTGTAGCTTGTTTCTTTTTCGGTAAAGTTAAACATGTAACATCACTATTCACATAAGGTATTCGAAATATCCACCACGTTTTAGTTGGCAAATGTTGATACGTTTTTTCATATTGTCAAAAACCTTACGCAGTATGGGCTGTGTAACATTATTAATGTTGTTGGCGATTGAAACCTGCAGCTCATCGAGTGTGTGGGGATTGTTTTCGTACACTTTTCCTTTCAGTTCACCCCAGAGATAGTAGTCCATGGGAGTAAGATCAGGAGACCGTGCAGACCAAATTCCGCGAGAGATTATACGATTAGCAAAAATTTCATATAAAAATTCCAGTGATTTTACAGCAGTGTGAGCAGTTGCGCCATCTTGTTGAAACCAAGCTTTTTCAATTTCTGGCTCAGAAAGTTGGGTTACGAATCGCTCCAGTATGTTAATCCTGTATCTTTCTGAATTTATTGTGTCATAGAAGAAAATTGGGCCGATTATCCGCTGACGACTCATTGCACACCACACTCCTACTTTCTGATCGTGGAGAGGCACTGGGTGCAATGCATGTGGATTTTCATCACTCCAAAGACGATCATTCTGCCTATTCACGTACCCAGACAAATGGAACCATGCTTCATCTGTGAAGAAAGTGAAATCAAGGATTTCCTCACCTTCTTGGGCTAGAAAATTCTCAAACCACATACAATAATTAATTCTGGATTGGTGATCTAATTCTTTTAATTGAGGAACGACGGAAAATTTGTACGGATGTAACTTTAATTTTTTTTTCAGAACTCTATGAACAGTACTGCTTGATTTGTGTACTTGTTGAGCCAGCTTTCTTATTGATTTGCCAGGACTCATTAGAATGCTGTCCTGAATGTTGAGAGATGTTACTTCAAGAACAGATGGTCTACCAGGACGGCTAACATCATGTACACTACCGGTGTTTTGAAATTTGATTATTAAATTACTCACAGTATTTCGATGAGGCACTGGTGTATCAGGAAATCTATTCACAAATTGTTCAACAACCCCATTCGAATACTTGCCGCCGTTACGGAACACATGCTCCACTATAAATACTCTTTCTTCAATCGTTAACACCATTGTAAGCCAGATCTATCATGTAGCAGTGATGTTTAAATGAACACGTAAATGGTGCTTGAACTATTACATCATACATAGATAAAATTTAGGTGCGTAATTATTTCAACAACAAAAAATGCACAGTCATTAAAGAGACACCCTATATATATATATATATATATATATATATATATATATATATATATATATATATATATATATATATATATATATATATATATATATATATATATATATATATATATATATATATATATATATATATATATATATATATATATATATATAAAATTACAGCTTCGAGGGGAGATATAGTTTGCTGTCTTTCACTTTTCTGTTTGCCTCCTGATCCTCATATTTTCCAGTGTTTTTGATATCCCATCAATCCATATCTTCATGAGCAGCCCTTGGATCTGGTGTTCTTGCAATGCTTTTTGAAGAAACATTGTGGTGTTTTTTTAATTTTTCTGCCTTAGCGCGTGGCCAGACCCTTTTACCTGTTGTTTCTTGAAGCAATCAATGGTAAAAATAACTCCTAGCTTTTTTCTCATTTCTTCATCAATAGGTTGCTTGTAACAATAGCAGGAAACTTGAGAAGGGAAAACAATCCAAATAATTAGGGGTTTCTTAGATATCTTTAATCATAAAATAAAAGAAGTATATCCATTCTGCATTGAAATGATGAGAGCTTTGGCATGTTATTTTATGGTCGAAATTCAAAACAATCACAGCTTTAGTCCAAAGTTAAAAAGTTAAACCCAGACCCTTGTGGTTAGTAAAATCTACCTATATTGAAGATGGATGTGTTGGGCTGAAAGGAGCAGATATTGCAGTTTACCATAAACTAGCAAAGCAATGCATCCGTGCCAACTTAACAGTTTAATGCTGAAGAAGAAAAAGGATTACGATGATAAATAGGCTGCCTAGACTTACAGCAGTAAGTTTGCATCATGTCTGTAAAACACATATCTATGTTTAGCAACACTAACAACACAGCCACAATGGCTTCTATATGCAGCAATATCCAGTTTATTGGTCATTCCCATATAATTTTTTTTCAAAATCTTTTATAACATTATCTTGTGGAATGTCAACTACTGAATGTGAATATTTAATTCCACAGCAACAGAGGATGATATCAGTTTAAATTATCATGGCCCAGCCAATCATTTTGTATCACCTGAACCATATAGAATCAGTGATTTCATTGACTCAGCAGCCCAAGATCTGCAATTCCCTCTTGTTAAAGCACATGGTAAGCTTAACAATGTTAAAAGATCTACATTAATTTAGCCAGTAATATTTGATAGCCTGCTCTCATATGAATGAAGAGATAAATCATAGTCTTTTTCTGTACCTACATCACTTTCATTCATTAATCACTATTTCATTTTTTATTATATTGAACACAGTGAACCAAACATTTAAAAAATGTGAACTGAAAACCAAAAAATAAGCAAAAGTTTGTGACCATTTCTTCCTGCTGTTGATGTTAAATTTTGCTTTTGAACATTCTTGCCAGGATGCCTTATGGTTGGAGCATGGATATTTTTTTCTAGTGTTGGCATTGTGGCTGCCAGATATTACAAGGATGTCTGGAAAAGCCTGGTGTGCTCTCAGAAAGTCTGGTTTCAGGTGTGTCTTTCTATGAAAAATATTATTTTACTAATAAATGTAAAGGCAGAGATGTGAAGGAAGGTTAGACTTAGAACATCCTTACAAGTGCTTTAAACCCAGATTATGAGATTCTTGTAAAAATTACTACATCAAAACACACATTTTTCAAAATTTGACATATTGCCATAGAGGTCAGTCACACCCCCATCCCTGTGTACCTTCCTAATTACTACTTTCGGTGACCCCTGAGTGTTGGATTTGTTTCTGTCTATATAGGATTTTTGTCTCTTTTTTTTATTTCCTGAGATACATCACTGCAACAACAACAAAAATAGTCAATTAATCAGTTTTAAAAAAATTGGTAATGTTTCCTTTTTTTGCTGTGACCAGGGACATTTCCTGGTCGTCATCTGACATCAAACAACCATTATGATTCAGGACACAGAGAGAATAACACCATGAGGTAGCCGAACATACTGATGGACCTACTGTGACCCTACCTATAAGACATTGTAACATGTCCGGTCCATGAGGTTGAACTCAGGTCATAAATCAACCTGAAGCAGGAATTCTGAGTCCCTGTGTTTTGCCTAGAGTGAACACATGACTGTGTCAAATGTTCAAATAAATTACTGTTTTCTAGAGAGCACCTAATGTTACATTTAAGTGGTAGTAATTTTTACTATGGTATTGTAAATGGAAGAGTTACAGAAAGGTATTATAAGTAAAGGGGAGCCACGATAGCTCAGTGGTTAGTGAACTGGACTACACAGGACAAGAGGTAGGGTTTTATCCCAACCAACGGCTTCCAGTTCGCCCAGCCTTTAATGGGTACCGGATTTTTTTCTGGGAAAGTAAAGCGGCATGGGCTTAATACCGACCATATTACCCCAAAAATCATGTGCCGAAGGTCTGTAAAATTTATGGTCACTAACACCATATTCCCCATACGCCACTTGGCATGACAGGGGTTCTTTACTTTTTTTTATTGTAAGTAAAGGTTTAAATTTTTATTGTTGTACATACAAGACTATTATTATTAGATTAGAAGATCAAGGAGAATTGATGGCTGAGTGGTCAGTGTGCTTGCTACTGATTACAACAGACTAGTTCAGTTTCCAGGTGTGGCAAATTTTGTAAGTGATTAGGCTCCTAGGTTCACCCAGTCTCTAAAAATTGATGCCAGAGATTTTTCTTGGAAGTAACAGTGGCCTTACGTGAAACCAAAAACAGCACCCAGACATGTTCTATAGGTCTTGATTATTATTGTATAGTTATTAATAATATGTTCCATATGCACCTATTAGGGCATGAAATGAACCTCTACTTTACTTACAAAATACAACATACAATACTGGTTACCTTTTTCTTGGGTAATTAGAGATAAAGGAATTACAATGAACATGATCATGTGTAATGATCTTCTAAGTAAATTGTATACAATTTCTCGGGGTTTCATGTTAGTCAGGAAGGATGTTGTCTAGATTCAAGAGGGCTACTATGAGATCGAGGGTAGACATGCTTGCTGCTTACTTGCTTGCTGCGTTCACCTGATGACTAAAGAAGTATACCTCTTCATCATCCGCCCTTAAAAGGACATTAAGTGGGCATGTCTGCGTTGTGTTGTGGTTTGCAGCATAACTGTGATATTTACGCCTATTGGCCCAACACATCTGACTTCAGCACAACATTTTTGAGAACCCGATTGTCTTCCCTCTTCAATCCCTAATCGCTTGGCCAGACTAGACAGGTTAGTCTGTTAACAGAGGCACCATGGAGAGGTGGAGCAGGGTCTGGATGGTTCTGGTTCACCAATCCTGGTACAAGCCATCAGCTGTGGGTCACTGACAACTTTCAGCTCTGGTGCTGTGAGGTGCGCCTTCAACTCTGGGTAGACATGCGATTTTATAATTTCACAAATTCACATTGCAGGAAGATCTTATGGTCTGTTGTTTGATGTGCAACGGGGATAATCTGATGACTAACTGTGTTTCATATGTTCGGATTTGGAGTCAAAAACGATGTCCCAACATCAAGCACTATACATTAAAAAAAATATGACTATCATCATTTTCAGGAGGACGTGATCTTCTGGTCAATATGGTGGATAGGCGGCAGGAACCATTGAAGGCTATGTATGAAAGTGTTCCTTATTGCAGTTTCCTCATATTCCATGTTCGGCTTGTTGGAGGAGCTACTGAGTTGAGTGCTCTGTGCACACAGTGAGCTGTGTGCTTCATACGTTTTGATCGTGTTTCAATATTCCAATTGTTTACGATGAATGATGATAACATATGACAGGGAACAGTTGCCTGTGTTCACTTTCTGTGTGGTTTCACCTTATGTCTTTTGGTGTGTGCTGAGACAGCTATGATGGGGTCTACAGCTACCTTTCTTTGTTTGGGAGATGAGTTAGTAATTTGGATGATTCCACTGGCATGGGCGGTTGAGCAATTATGGATTTTGATTCATTTGCAGTGATACCGGGGCCTTCCACAACAATAACAATTGTATACAATGGAACCAATTCAAGACTTGTGCAGAAATCAAATAAATGGCAGTGCAACCGACAGTATAATCAGTTTTCATGAAATGAAGTTTGATATACAATAGCCATGTAGCTGGAAGAAATAATCAGATAATCACAAACCATGGCTTCAGATGGGAAACAACATTAAAAGGAAAGAGCAATCTGTTTCAAAAGACATAGATAAGAACATGAACAAGTGAGACAAAGACAGCAGGTATAAACTCCCCTTAATGAGATTGAAATTGTGCCCAGTATAGGGACTTAAAGTGAAGTGACTTACTTTGTGAGCCCCTTGTAATGCCTAATGGTGACGGTACTGGATGGATATTGTTTTTTTCTTTCTTTCTGGCATTTTCTTCTTGACTACTTGAAGAATGGACTCTTTGCTATTTGCCCTTAAAAGGATGTTAAGTGGGCATAGATGCCTTGTGTTTTATTTGTGCCTTTTGGCCCAACATATCCAACTTGAGCACAACATTTTTACTACCAGGTTGCCTTTCCTCTTCAATTCCTACTCACTTGGCCAGACTGGATAGACTGTTTAATGGAACACCACTAGGAGGTGGAGCGGGTGTCATGATCTGCTATGTTTGTTATAGTGTGAGCAATTCAATGGGATAAAAACAGGAAAAGGAATAAAACAAGAAACAAGAAGAAACAATCATCAAAGAGATCAAGAAGATAACAGTATTGGATTTGTTAACTGGACTCAGGATAGGTTAGATCTAACTAGGTGTAATACTCTTGTTGTGATTGAGTGAAATAGACAGTGAGAAAGGACAGCAATTCTACATATGTCAGCACACTTTGACAGAAAGATCATTAGACGGACCAAAATATTTGGAGATAACCAGCTTAGGAAGTTAATGCAACCACGGCAAGAGGAGGCAGGCGGAGGTCTCGCTAGCATTCCATGAACACAGATGGAAGACGTAACTAACAGTAAAAAGCATACAAAATTGAAGGAATGTACCAAAGAAGATGTCTCAGGGAGACCGGCTGGTTTGATGTAAAGGATCGAACGGAAGGTTCCAAGGGCTGAAGACATCCTCTGATATCCAGCGTAGTAGAAGTGGAGTTCTCTCTGATGTACAGCAACAGTGAACGAGATCAAAAGATTTCTGGAAGAGAACCTGAATCTGTCAAAGAGATCTATTGCAGCTTTGTCTTGCTTGTAGCTAAGTAATAGGAGTGATTGACAATTGTTTGTCAAGATTTCTTGTGAAATTATAGACAACTAACAAGCAATTAATAAGTGGGATGAGAGTCCTAGAATTGTTAGGCAGAGTTCCCAGGACTGACCACACCAGGTCCCATAATGCCCAAATGCCTAAGGAATAGGAGGAGCCTAGCTGGCAACAAATATACCAAGCAGAGACTTTCTAGACACTTTTTTTCAGTTGCTCTTTCAAAGCCAACAGGAGAGTAAGAATTAGGCAAATTAAGAATCCTGCCTCAAGGCAGAAGGGTGCTGGTAGATAGTTAGGCAATTAGGAAGTATTAGAAGTTATCAGCAGATTTGTAGAACCATTAGAATAGTAATAGAGTCAAACGAGGATATAGAAGATGTCAGTGAATTCCAGAACCATGGAGTTACTATAAATCAACAAAGAGTTGTCTACAGAATTCTTAAGGATATTGATAACTGAGTTCATTGAATTGCCGTCTCCGCATCGAAGGTTGGCTACCATGGAGTGCCATTCCACTCTGTCTCTTGCTTTGATGGTGCAGATTGTCATAGGTTGATTTGTCCATCTTTTGATGTTACTCGTCCATGTTAGTCTTGGTCTGCCTCTGCCTCTTTTACCTTGTATTTTCCCTTCCAATATTACTTTTATTAGGCTGTTGTGTCTTCTAACATGCCCCAAAAATTTCAGTTGTAACGATGTCAGGAGTACAAATCTAAAGTATGGCTATATGTTGTTATGCCAATCCTGACACATGCAGTCAGCTTTGGGTCACTGACCACACTCGTCTTAGTTGCTGCATGGGTGTTGTAGCCCGTGAATGAATAATAAGAACAGTTTAAATCAGCTGTTTATTTTAATGTGACACAGTTATTGCTGTTGGAATCAGAAGTGATGCTTTGTATTGTATGATTGTAAACACATTGGGGGAATCCTAATCATTGATGGAGGAAAAATACTCTGAAATATTGGATGCACACCTTTTGAAGGATACAACAATAATAGTTTATGAGTCTATCTCTGTCAGACAGCAGCAAGAATCTATGAGTCTATCTCTGTCAGACAGCAGCAAGAATCTATGAATCTGTCTCTGTCAGACAGCAGCAAGAATTCATGAATCTGTCTCTGTCAGACAGCAGCAAGAATTTATGAATCTGTCTCTGTCAGACAGCAGCAAGAATCTATGAGTCTATCTCTGTCAGACAGCAGCAAGAATTTATGAATCTGTCTCTGTCAGACAGCAGCAAGAATTTATGAATCTGTCTCTGTCAGACAGCAGCAATAATCTATGAGTCTATCTCTGTCAGACAGCAGCAAGAATTTATGAACCTGTCTGTGTCAGACAGCAGCAAGAATTTATGAATCTGTCTCTGTCAGACAGCAGCAATAATCTATGAGTCTATCTCTGTCAGACAGCAGCAATAATCTATGAATCTGTCTCTGTCAGACAGCAGCAATAATTTATGAATCTATCTCTGTCAGACAGCAACAAGAATCTATCAGTCTATCTCTGTCAGACAGCAACAAGAATCTATGAGTCTATCTCTGTCACACAACAGCAAGAACTAATGAGTCCCATTTCTGTCAGACATACCGACCACATTACCCCAAAAATCATGTGCCAAAGGTCTCTAAAATTTATGGTCACTAACACAATATTCCCTATACGCCATTTGGCGTGATGGGGGTACTTTACTTTTTTTTTTTTAATCTCTGTCAGACAGCAGCAAGAATTTATGAGTCCATCTGTCAGACAACAGCAATAATCTATGAGTCTATCTCTGTCAGACAGCAGCAATAATCTATGAGTCTGTCTCTGTCAGACAGCAACAAGAATTTATAAATCTATCTCTGTCAGACAGCAACAAGAATCTATGAGTCTTTCTCTGTCAGACAGCAGCAATAATCTATGAGTCTATCTGTCAGACAGCAGCAATAATCTATGAGTCTATCTCTGTCAGACAGCAACAATAATCTATGAGTCTATCTCTGTCAGACAGCAGCAATAATCTATGAGTCTATCTCTGTCAGACAGCAGCAATAATCTATGAGTCTATCTCTGTCAGACAGCAGCAATAATCTATGAGTCTATCTCTGTCAGACAGCAGCAATAATCTATGAGTCTATCTCTGTCAGACAGCAGCAATAATCTATGAGTTTATCTCTGTCAGACAGCAACAAGAATCTATGAGTCTATCTCTGTCAGACAGCAGCAATAATCTATGAATCTGTCTCTGTCAGACAGCAGCAAGAATTTATGAGTCCACCTCTGTCAGACAGCAGCAATAATCTATGAGTCTATCTCTGTCAGACAGCAACAATAATCTATGAGTCTATCTCTGTCAGACAGCAGCAATAATCTATGAGTCTGTCTCTGTCAGACAGCAACAATAATCTATGAGTCTATCTCTGTCAGACAGCAGCAAGAATCTATGAGTCTATCTCTGTCAGACAGCAGCAATAATCTATGAGTCTATCTCTGTCAGACAGCAACATGAATTAATGAGTCCTATGTCTGTCAGACAGCAGCAATAATCTATGAGTCTATCTCTGTCAGACAGCAACAATAATCTATGAATCTGTCTCTGTCAGACAGCAGCAAGAATTTATGAGTCTATCTCTGTCAGACAGCAGCAATAATCTATGAGTCTATCTCTGTCAGAAAGCAGCAAGAATCTATGAGTCTATCTCTGTCAGACAGCAACAATAATATATGAGTCTATCTCTGTCAGACAGCAACAATAATTTATGAATCTGTCTCTGTCAGACAGCAGCAAGAATTTATGAGTCTATCTCTGTCAGACAGCAGCAATAATCTATGAGTCTATCTCTGTCAGACAGCAGCAATAATCTGTGAGTCTATCTCTGTCAGACAGCAACAATAATCTATGAGTCTATCTCTGTCAGACTGCAGCAATAATCTATGAGTCTATCTCTGTCAGACAGCAGCAAAAATTTATGAGTCCATCTGTCAGACAGCAGCAATAATCTATGAGTCTATCTCTGTCAGACTGCAGCAAGAATTTATGAGTCCATCTGTCAGACAGCAGCAAGAATTTATGAGTCCACCTCTGTCAGACAGCAGCAATAATCTATGAGTCTATCTCTGTCAGACAGCAGCAATAATCTATGAGTCTATCTCTGTCAGACAGCAGCAATAATCTATGAGTCTATCTCTGTCAGACAGCAACAATAATCTATGAGTCTATCTCTGTCAGACAGCAGCAATAATCTATGAATCTGTCTCTGTCAGACAGCAGCAAGAATTTATGAGTCCACCTCTGTCAGACAGCAGCAATAATCTATGAGTCTATCTCTGTCAGACAGCAACAATAATCTATGAATCTGTCTCTGTCAGACAGCAGCAAGAATTTATGAGTCCACCTCTGTCAGACAGCAGCAATAATCTATGAGTCTATCTCGGTCAGACAGCAGCAATAATCTATGAGTCTATCTCTGTCAGACAGCAGCAATAATCTATGAGTCTATCTCTGTCAGACAGCAGCAATAATCTATGAGTCTATCTCTGTCAGACAGCAGCAATAATCTATGAGTCCATCTCAGTCAGACAGCAGCAATAATCTAAAACTTGACGTGGAATGACTGAATAGAAACATTTGTTAAAGGAAGTTTAAGATATTTGTACAACTAGTGTACCACAAGGGTCATCACTTATGTCTTTTAATGTGTGCTGTATCTGTTACGATGAGGACTACAACTGCCTTTCTTTGTTTGGATATTCAATGAATTGTTAATTTTGGTGATTCCACTGGCATGGACAGTTGAGCAATTATGGATTTTCATTCATTTGCAGTAATACTGGGGCCTTTGACTAACAATAACAATTCATGAGGGTCATCACTATACACAGGGAGTTAAGGCACTGCTCAGTCATCATCATTATCCAGTGCCATCTCTGCATCAAAGGTTGGCTACCATGAAGCGTCATTCCACTCTGTCTCTTGCTTTGATTGTGCAGGTTGTCATAGGCTGACTTGTGCATCTTTTGATGTTACTCATTCACATTAGTTTTGGTCTGCCTCTGCCTCTTTCACCTTGTATTTTCCCTTCCAAGATTACTTTTAGTAGGCTATTGTGTCTTTTAACATGCGTGGAAAATCACATTTGTTTTGTTTGAATTGTATTTAGTAGTTCTCTTTTCATTTTTAGTTGTAAGATTTTATCATTTGTTTTCTTTTCTTTTCATCCAATTCTACCTATTCTTTTGTAAATCAACATTTCAAAGGCTTCAATTTTCTGTTCTGTTTTCTTGTCTAATGTCCATGTTTCTGCACCATGCTGTAATGTTGAGAAGATATACCATTTTGCTACTCTTAGTTCACCATAATCAACATTCTTCACCATAATCAACATTTTTCTTTTTCATTATGACTTCTCTTCTCCTTTAAACACAGTCTTTGAAGGAAAGAGAATAGCCTTTCCATGTATTAGTATTGGGATAGAAATGGTACTTTGCTCATACAGTAATCTTCATCATTATAGTCAGGACAGGAATAGGTTGTGCCACATGAGTAGCATTTTTTACATAAATTTTTCATCACCATTATTCTCATTTGTACGTATAATCTGCTACATATTTTTAGATTCACAGAATGTGCATGACACTAGTGTTCTCTGCCACTGTAGCTGGTTTTGTCATCATTTTTGTTGAAGTCAAGCAGTGGAGTGAGGTAAGCTTCGGTATTTATGTCTTATTTTAGACTGCTTTAGTTCCATTTCTTAATGTTCAGTTATTTGTATGGGTGGAAAAAAATATGCATTTTTATTTTTACAACAGACAAAATTTAAATGTGTGACAATCATCATCATCAAGTACCATGCCTGCTGGCGTAGGTGATCTTGTCTCTCCACAACTTTCGATCTCAGCAGTTATTTACCATTTCTGTTGTTGATCTTCAGCCAAGCCATTCTCTTAAGCTGTCTGGTATCTTTTCTCTTTGCTTCCCTGTATCTCTTTATCTCTCAATTTTCCCAGTTGTTACAATATATTCCAGCTGTTCCCTTCTCATTACATGGCCAAAAAAATGATGATTGTTTCTTCCTAATATTGGAAATTTAGCTCTCTTTTTGCTTTGACCTCTTTCAGAACGTTGTCATTACTCTTCTTAGCTTTTCATGGTATTCTCAACATTCTTCTGTAAAACCACATTTCTACAGACTCCAATGATTTTCTTGTATGTTATCCTATTGTCCATGATTCACATCCATATGTTAAAACTGGCTCTACATAACATTTAAGAACTCTTTCTCTTGTTTCTATTGTCAAAAATGGATTGCACAGTATCTTCCTCATTTTTTGGAAAACTGCTTTTTCCTGAGCCATTCTGCATCTCACCTCTGTTGTACATCTACCATCTGAGGTTAATATTGTTCCCAGATATTTAAATTGATTTACCTGTTTTAATATTTGTGTGACAAAAATATCTTATACTTGTTTTCTACTCAAAATTAACTATATAAAATAAAGGCCAATCTCTACCAGCAATGCAAAAGAACTTGGATCAGAAATGATGAGGCTGACAAGTCGGTAAAAAAAGGTGGTACACTTTACCAGCCAGTACAATTATAATCTATGAGGACTCAAAGATGTTTTTGTCTGGAACAAATACATAAACAAATGGGATCCAGAACACTATGTTTACCAGAAAATGTATGCCTACAGTTAACTTAGCAGAAAAAAAACACACATTTTTAGACTCAGAACAGACTATAACAGATTGAAATATCATCTTTTCAACACTTTAAAGATATGAACTTCTGATGAATGTAACTGTGGCACAGATAAAATGACTGCTGAGAACCTTTTTCAAAGGTTATCAACTTATCATAAACAATAAAGAGTCTTGCAACATCACCAACACCATACCCATACAAGCTGTTGGGAAGTATCACCAAACTTGAGCTGACCAATGCTTTCTTTGAACTAATTAAGATCAATGCCTAAATGTGTTTGCAGCAAAAGATGATGAAATAGTAAAATAAACTTTGTGCATTTCATAGACTCATACTAGCTTATTTAAAAATACATTTTTGTTTCCTTTATTTACCACTTTTTATGGATGAAAATATGATGGATGTATGATATAATGGAACATGCACATCTCTCTCAATATTTATTGTGTCTGCATAGATTTTATCAGTTTCAGAAAGGCCTGGTGAATGCAGTTACATTCTAAGGCCTTCATTGGTTGGCATCTAATAACACAATATTTTTTATTTCATTTACATTAACCCTAGATTATGACTCCTTCATAAAATGTATTAACTCCAAATAGAAATTCTTGGAATTCACAGTTTGCTGTGGGCAAACATCTCCCCCATCCATACATCTTCCTAATTATTGCTTCTGGTGACCCCTGAGTGTTTGATTTGCTTTCTTTGGTGCTAGATTTTTTTTTCCAAAAACATGTACTTTGTAAAAATTGTGAAGATGTCGTAAGACACTGTTTTTTTAAATAAATTTTGCCAATTAAAAAAAATTCCTTTTTTTTATTTACCTTTTTTTTTCTTATGACAAGAAATCTCATTGGCTGTCAGTGAAACATCATACAAACTATTGTAACATGAGATGTGCAATGAACACAATGAAGAGAAAGTCTGATATACAGCTTTAATGATAGACTGACAACCAACGTTTGAACAGACAACATATCTCCAGTAGCCACTTTGTCATGGGGTCGAATTTCAGGCCATAAATTGATCACAAGCTGGGAAATGATTACAGTATCTGATTCTCGTGTTTCTCCTTGTGTAAACACAGCTGTGTAGCAAAAGTTCAAAGAAAATACTATTTTTGGAACTTCAAATGTAACATTTAGTGTTAATAAATTTTACGAAGGTGTCGTGAAAACATGGCTCGCTGATAGGTAATGTAATCTAGGATTAAGTCAAGCTCCAGAATGTGTCCAATAAACATATGAACTGTAGAGCCACTTAAGAACCAAACTGTTAGTAGGTACCCTCAACTTGTCATGATTTGACAACTTGTCATATTTTGACAACTTGTCATAGTTTGACAACTTCTCATGGTTTGACAACTTGAGTGCCCAGACTAGCCCTAAAGTTGCCATCAGCAGATTTCCTGCCATATTCTACCAAGTTTGATATGTTTGGGTGGGCAGGGATGGATCTAAAGGTTGTACTTTATTCCACTAGTTTGGGAGTACTGACAACTCTGTTTGTGAAAAAAATGTTACTTGTTGCTGGCAACAGAGGAAGACATTTTGCTGTGGGGTGGACATCTCAATCTTGCATGACTGGCAGTAGGGGAAGTCAATAGAAACATATAATGAGGGCCAGACATAAGGCATCCTGTGAAGGCTGGCCATGGACCACAGGTAGTTGAGAAACTTTGTTGTTGTCTCACAAGACATACCAACCACTGACAGTTTTGTCAGTCTCTGAGACCAAGAAAAAAAAGAAAAAGAAATAAGTTGTTAAGAATCAAAATCTAGTTCCAAAAAAACAAATTGTGGATAAATTGTTGGGAATTAATCCAAACAGTCTGGTCAGATAATTAGCACATTGTTTACTTCAGCACAAAGATTTATTTCTTTTACTGTGACATTTTTTTTTGTGTGTATTAATTTTTATTTTCTCCGGCTTGGTATAGAACCGTTGATCAGAGGTTTAACAAGCCACTATCGTAAAAACGATTTTGTTAATGAAACATAGACCTGACACAGAAAAGCTTAATTCCAACAGACGACAAAATACACATGGAAAACAAATCAGTGGAAGAGATCGATCACTTTATCTGTCTTGGAAGTCACATTGATCGAGAAGGGGATATAAGCAAAGAAATTAGAATCAGAATAGCTAAAGCAGCATTGTCTTTCAGAAGCCTTGAAAAGTTGTGGAAATCAAAACTCATTGGCACAAACACAAAACTTAGACTATTCAAATCAAATGTACTATCAACCCTTACGTATGCGTGTGAAAGCTGGAAAACAACAAGAGACATAGAAACAAAGTTGAACGCATTTGAAAATAAATGTGTAAGGAAAATACTTGGTATAGCGTGGGACGAATTCAAAACAAATGAGGAAATTAGAGAAATCGCCGATCAACCTCTAATATCTTCAGTAATAAAGAAAAGATAATGGTCATATGTTGGACATGTGATGAGAAGAGATAATAACCGAATAGCAAAGCAAGCTCTCATGTGGGAAACAACAGGTAAGAGGAAAAGAGGAAGACCCAGAGAGACACTGAGACGAACATTGATGAGAGAGGCAAGAGCAGCAGGAATTGGCTCCCTCAATGAGATAGGGCTGCTTGCACAGAACAGAGACAAATGGCAAGATTTGATAAAATATCTTTAAAAGAATTAAAAACTGCTAAAACAAAAATTCAGATAAGAGAAGGAGTATCTTGGTCTACACCCTATGGGCCGGTTACAGCTCAAAAGGTCAATAGATAGATAGATTGATTTTTATCAACACTACATGAGTTATCATAGCTGTCCATGAGGTGGCAACTAATTAATTTGTAATCCTCAGTTAATCTTTATGTGAATTCATAAACTATGTATATTGAAACTGTTGCACAGATGATAGAAACACAGGAATATCTCAAGGCTCATCCAATCTTGGGTGTGATAGTGACTGCATTGACGCTGTTAAATGTGAGTAAATACATTTATGTTGTCAGATGTATGGATATCATTTTCAATAATATGTGCCTTAGCAGCAGTAGGGAGGTTGAACAGAGTGGCATAAAACAGTCACAATCTTAGTTCCGTGGCAAGGTTTGTAGTTAGAAATAATGTTTCCACTGTAGTCGTCACCAGTTGTATTTATCACCCAGTGACACTGCCACCCATTTAACATGGAGAGAGAGAAAATTATAGTAAGCAGCTTGCCTGACATGTGACACACACAGCAACATCGTGGCAAGGGATTGATGCAGATCTGGCTGCCCCTTAGGGCTCTCCTCAGTAAATACAACCTCCTTCCCCTCTGGAGCTAAGTCTGAAAGTAGTAAGGCTGTCTTTTATTGAAGTAACCAATTTAGTTATTGAATTATTTGCAGGTCATCATCATTGCACTCTGAACATGTTCATAGGTGTTCAGATTCTCTCCTCAGCAAGTTTCGCAGTGCCCAGTGCCTGACGATGCCAGTTCTGTGTTGGGTGATAAGTCTTCTTACACGCCAACTAAGTTTCTTGTCTCTGGCTATGTCCACTTTAAGTTCCATCTCTTTCATCTAAAGCAGTGACATGGACTTATGGTTGCCAAAGTCCTGTGCTCTTCCCACTTCTCGGGGGGGCATTGATGATGTCCACTCTTTCCATTGGTTGACCATCCTCAACTATAGCGCAACTAGCCAACATGTCTGCTCTTTCATTTTCCCATACTTCCGCATGTCCTGTGATGTAGACAAAGGTGACTTTACGTATTTTTTACTTCTGTAATGACTCAACCCATTGCATGCATTCAGAGTCCGCCTCCACTTTTCTTATCATGCTCATCGAATCACTCAGTATTCAGGCGTGGGTGTAGTCTGAGGACTCTAACCAGATAAATGCCCTGGTCACTGCCATCACCTCCATCGTCAGACTACTTGTGGTCATAACATATGCACGACTGTCTTCCTTGACTATTCTGTCTGCCGAGCCCGAGTGTGCTGTAAATGCCCATGGACCTCTTTGGTGTTGTATTACAGATCCGTCTGTTTACATGGCTGCATCTTTCTCATCAGTGCTATCCCAGATGAGACCGTTGACCTCTGCATTGACCACGACTGAGTTCTTTTTCTTACATTTCCTGTTGAGTGTGACAATACATGAGAATGTTCCCCCTGAATGATGTAGGCACCGGTATCCACTCCTCGCCAGCAATGATATTGGTAAGCCCACAAACCTTTTTGATGAATTGTGTGAATTAACAAATTTTTTACTCACTCTGATGATTCACCCAAAATGCCCTGTTAATTTTGAATTTATCTCCCTATTTGGCACAAGCTTCCTGGAGTTTTTGGTCAGCCTCTTGTATCCTTTTGTCCTTAAATCATTCAGTTTTTTTTTTACATTTTTTGGACCCCTTCATGTCCAAGACAGTAGATCCACACAAGTCCCTGAATGTTTGGAACCTTTATATATCCTTTTCACTCTTGCCCAGGGCAATGGAACAACTGATTCCACACAAATCCTTGAAATGCTTGATGTCCATATATCCCAACCAGTCATGTTTCAGCCATTCATTTTGAATAAGTGATTAAAGATATGTTTCCCTCACGTGCCAGATGACTCGGACTCACATGCAATCTTTTACGGTCTAACTATAAATTCATAGACGGTTACATTTAAAAGTACTTATCTGATCTGATCCTCCTTCTTGAATAGAACAATTTACACAACTTTTTAAAACAATATATATCCATTGGAAACACTTTTTCAATCACTTTTATCACATAATCCACACTTTGAAATTAAAACAAACTGCCATCTTGTACAACAGAAGACGGAACCTAATAATCTTCATCCCAAAGTTGTGTTACCAATGCCAGTCCTGTACCCTAGATGCAAGAACAATAAAAATATCCTCTGCTGACTCTGCTGAGATGAAGTGTGTTAGATGAATGACAGGAAACAGCCTGACAGACAAGATCAGAAATGAAGAACTGAGAAAAAAGCTAGGAATGACCCCCACCAAAGAATATATAAAGAAACAACAGATAAAAATGGTTTAGCCATGTGACAAGGCAGAGTGATCAAAACACAACACAACGAGCCCTCAATAAACATTGTGAGAACACCAGGCCCTAGGGACGACCATGAAAAAGATGGATTGATGGACTATCAGAAGTACTAGGAAACATAACAACAGCAAAGGCGAACAGAAGAGCAAAAGACCATAAATTATATCTCCTCTTGACGCTGAAAGGTAATTGAGGAAGGAAAGAAGAAGATTAAAGATAATATCTGCTCTACTTGAAGTTGTTCCAGACAACAACTTTATGGCAGCTTTGGTTTCCTCAATCTCCATTCTTGTACTAGACATCATTTTTATATGTGATGCTTGACAAGACATGGCATTTTCATTATCATTTCTGTTGTCATCATGATTCACAGTCTCAAAAATGAAATGTAAAACTCGCTTGTTTCAAATATAATTTTGAATTATGTAATATTACTCCACAGCCCATAATGGCTTTATTTCGTCCTCACCCTGACGCACCAAGGCGTCCAATTTTTAATTGGGCTCACTGGTTTGTAGGTATTGCAGCTCATACATTAGGAGGTGAGTACTCTTTAATGTAAAAGTTAGCATTAGATATGTTAATTATGAGAGACATTAAAATATTTATAAATTTGTTGATGCAGATGCATATGTGTTTGAGCAGTACTCTGACTCTTCTTAGCAATACACAGATTATGACCACTCAAAATAACACATTATTCATAAGGAAAATTTGAAAATATTTTGATGTTTTTGTCCTCATTACTTATGTAAAAAAAAAAGTCACAGAAACAGATGAATTTGTCAAAGAGAAAATATATTAAATAATTTATTAAATTTATTTGCTATTTTATTTATTACATTGTTATTCCAAATAGTTCAGTTTTGTATGGAATAGTTTGAAGAAAGGTACCACTTACCACCTGACGCCATTGTTATGAAATGCAGGTCAAGTTTCAAAATCACTTTTTACTACATTTTGCCAATACAACCGAAAAAACTCAGAGGATAAAACCCATGGAAGGGATAAAATTGAGAAAAGTCATGGCAATAATTATTGATTACATTCCTTACAAAATGAATGCTATTGTTTTAAAGTGAAAATGTTTGTATTCATCTGTGGTGTCCAGTAGAGTTTTATGATGGACGAAAATATACATCAATTGGAAAGAAGGGGTTACTGTTGGGTGAACTTAGTAACTGTCAAACATGATTGAACCTAATCTTTTGTCTGCATTAGAACAGCTCACTAACAACAGCTCTATAGCAGCTTTTGATTTTGGTATTTAAAAAAAATAATTTTTTCAAACATTATGAGATAAAGAACCCCATCATGCCCCGAGGCATTTATGAAATATGGTACTTATATTTTTTTGCCATCAGCATGTCTTTGGATAATGTAGTCAGTGTTATGTCAGCACCATCTTTCTTACTCAGAAAAATCCAGTACTAATTTATTCTGTGTAAACCTAGAAGCCATTGATTGGAATTGAACATGACCTTTTGCTCAAGTAGACTAGAACATGTGGCATGTGGTCACTGGGGCTCTGATCACAGTCAGAGGAGAAAAGAATAGAGCCACTGTTACATACAATGCATGTTGTCAGAGGTCACTAAGGAAGTTGGAGTCAAGTTCTTTGCCATTGCTAAGCAGTTTGTGCACCTGAGCAGGGACCATCCTCAGTGATTTTACTAGTATGTGATGACCATACTTGGTAACATACTGGGGAGGAGATCTAGGCACTATGGAGGTGTTCATTAATCTAAACTAGGCCAGATCACCAACCACAACTCCCACTTTAAGAATATTCTGTAAATATAAATGATTAACAATATACAGAGCAAAAGGGTATGTTCACTGTAATGTTGTTTTAGATTACTTGTCCATGATACAATAGTTAGAATAAACAATAAAATTGTATTTTTCAATCCAGTTATCACCATTTTCTTTGGTGTCCAGCTGGGCAGAACTGGTCTTCCAGATTATTTGATTTACATTCTTGCTGCATATGTCGCCTGGCAAATCTTTGTGATGTTAGTCTTGGAGTTCATTTCTTGTTATGGGCATAAAAGAGGTAATCATTGCAAACTATTTGTTTTGGAACATTGTTATCAAAGCTCTCTGTATTATGTCCAGTTATCATCTTTAGACAAAAAGATTTAAGAATCAATATTATTAAGTAAGAATGTACATGAGAAGAAAAATTACATTAATAATATGTGTCTTGACAACTTTGTGCCAAATCCTTTAATTCTGCAGATGTTGTGCCAGTTAGGAAGTATTATAAGCATGACATATTCATTAATTTATTTATTTTCCTCTTGGGCCAAAGATAACACATAGGACGGAAGTCAGTTCTCCACAATTAACGGTGTGCTGCAAGTTTTTGTAGGTATTGGTTGTTTTTTAGTCCCACGGTTGAGCCTTCTCTAGTAATTGTTCTGCGTGTGATTCTCATGGTCTGCCTTGTTTTCATTTACCAGATGGTTTCCACATGAGTGCTTGATGAGGAAGTCTTTCTTTATTCATTCTCAGCATATGGCCAATGCATTTCCAGTGCCTTCTTATAAAATGTGTGTGCATGTCTGTGTTAGTCACCTCTAGTGACTCGGGCAGATGGTGCTCGTAAACCTAGGAGGGCAGACCATCTAAGGGCAGAATCCCCCTACAGAAAAGACAATCTGCTGCCTTGCAGAAAGATTGGGGACAATCAAAGGCTAAGGAAGGCAAACCTGAAAAAATGCTGGCTGAAATCGGATGCACTGGGCTACTGGCGCAGAACACAGTGCAACGTATTAACGGGTGTTCAGTTAGAGTGGATCTGGCGGACTCTAAATGTGACGTTCTGTCTGTGGGGGCAATCAACACACTTAACCTGACAGCTGACTTCATGTGGGAGTCTGGAATCCTATTCTGACTGAGTCCTGATCGCAGAGTGAGAGAGAGAGAGAGAGATAAAGCTCTACATGTATTCTTGTTTACATTCGTCTCTTATCACTTCATTTGAAAATTATCCTTTATAGTTTATGTTTGAAATCCTATGTAGATATTTATTTTCAAAGACATTTAATTTCTTATCTGAAGTCTTGATGGATTTCCAACTTTCACATCCATATGTTAGCATTTGTACCACTCAGTAGTTGGACAATCTAATTTTTGTTCATTTGTTGAGTACTTTGGATCTCCTGATGTTCGTCATTTTGTGGCACAAGCACAATATAAAAAATTGTTGTTTGTTCATCAGTGGAAGGGAAGACTACTTTATTGTTATTCTTTGTTGCGTGGATTTGAAGATGTAAAAGTGATATGCTTGTAAATTGGGTTTCAGTGAGGGAGAGCCAAATGAGCCACATTACTCTTTGTCCATGCTCCAGTAGATCCAGAATAATGTAAAATAAACATAAAAAGGTATTAAGCATCAGATTCAGATTAATGTAAAATATACATCATCGTCATCAAGTACCGAGCCTGCTAGCATAGATGATCATGTCTCTCCACAACTTTCAATCTCGACAGTTATTTATCATTTCTGTTGTTAACCTTCTGCCAAGCCATTCTCTTAAGCTGTCTAGTGTCTTTTCTCTTTGCTTCCCTCTATCTCTCCGTCCCTCAATTTTTCCAGTTGTTATAATATATTCAAGTTGTTCTCTTCTCATTACGTGGCCTAAAAATGATGATTGTTTCTTCCATAGTAGAAATTAGCTCTCTTTTTGCTTTTACCTCTTTCAGAACATTTTCATTACTCTTCTTAGCTGTCCATAGTATTCTCAACATTCTTCTGTAAAACCACATTTCTACAGACTCCAGTGATTTTCTTGTATGTTATCCTATTGTCCATGATTCACATTCATATGTTAAAACTGGCTCTACATAACACCTATGAACTCTTTTTCTAGTTTCTATTGTTAAAAATGGATTGTATAGTATCTTTCTCATTTTTTGGAAAGCTGCTTTTGCCTGAGCCATTCTGCATCTTACCTCTGTTGTACACCTTCCGTCTGAGGTTAAGAAAGTTCCCAAATATTTAAATTCATTTACCTGTTTTAATATTGTTCCAGTTGTCTTTATCCTGCACTGAGGTGATGTCATTTTCTTTGTTATCACCATTACTTCTGTCTTTTTGCTATTAAGACTGAGTCCTTTATTTTTGCTTTCTTTCACTATAATGAAATAAAATAAACAAATAAAATAAACATATAAAATAAACATATAAAATAAACATATAAAAACAACATATAATATAAACAAATAAAATAAACATAAAAAGGTATTAAGCATCAGACCCTGAATCATGACAATGTCAAGTTGGCTTGTTTCAGAAACGGTTATGATGGATGGTCACAATTTGCTATATGCCTCAACGTGCCCTTTCCACTTCACTGTATGTTGCTGGAAACATGTTCCAAGTCATCTAAGTTTATTTCTGCTGAACCTAGGCTTTTAATTAATGGATTGTCATATAGAAATATAATTTGTTTCTAATAACAGAGAGATGAATAAAAAGTCAATCATTCATTCTGAGATAAATATTAAGTATTTTTAAAAGCTTTTAAGATTTCATGTCTAGAACATTCTCTATGGCATTTAAAAGTTTTTCTTATTTTTTAGCTCACTAGTTACTTCAATATTATCAAGTTTTTAATCATGTATTTGAGAGTTCTGAAACATTTTGAATTATTTCTAAGTCAAGATCTGATCAGTGAACCATAATTAGTCAAGATCCTGAATGCAGGCTCTATAGTATTCTGACCTAGTGTGTAGGTATCAAAGAGAAGACAAGCCCAGTACCCAAAAAAATGTAGTGTTAAAGTCAGATGTATTAGGCTAAAGGACACGGATATCCCCTTTACTGTAAACCACGAAACAATGCAACTTGCACTGACAAAATGTCCTTTTATGTGTTGAGGAGAAATTAAAAAAAAAAATGGTGTGGTTACAGCTTTACGTATTTAATGGACAACACAAAATTGAATGATGAAGTTCATTAGGCCTTCAGCAGGTGCAATAAACAACACATACATAGATATGTAAGTAAATCAAATTAATTCTACATAGCTAATTAATAATTAGATATCAAAACAAAATAATAAGTAAACATATTATATATATATATATATATATACATATCATCATCAAGTACCATGCCTGCTGGTGTAGGTAATCATGCCTCTCCACAACTTTCAATCTCGACAGTTATTTATCATTTCTGTTGTTGACCTTCTGCCAAACCATTCTCTAAGCTGTCTGATATCTTTTCTCTTTGCTATATATATATATATATATATATATATATATATATATATATATATAGATGTAGTAAAGTAAAAGTAAAGTACCCCCGTCACGCCAAGTGGCGTATAGGGAAATATGGTGTTAGTGACCCTATATTTTACAGACCTTCAGCACATGATTTTTCGGGTAATATGGTCAGTATTACGCCCGTGCTGCTTTACTTTCCCAGAAAAAAATTCGGTACCCATTTAAGACTGGGTGAACCCGGAAGCCGTCGGTTAGGATCAAACCCTACCCCTTGTCCGTGGTAGTCCAGTTCACTAACCACTGAGCTATCGCGGCTCCCTATATATAGATATACTCTGTAAAAATAAATATTTTTTAAAATGTCCTTTTTAATGAGCTTTTTTGCATTTTTATGCATTTACATATATTTCTATAACACTATATACAGCTTTTATTGACCAAGAAAAGGCGTTCGATAGGATGGACAGGGAACAACGGTGGTCAGCACTGCCCTTGTATGGAGTGAGTCACCACCTAGTAGAGATATGCAAGAGCCTTTATGAAAGTAGTCGCACTTCAGTAAGATCTTCAGCAGGCTACTCTAAACATTTCACCATTAACTCCGGAGTAAGACAAGGGTGCGTGCCTTCCCCTTTACTTTTCATCACATATATGGACAATATATGCAGATTATCATGCCCAATCAAAGGAAATATACCAACAAGGATGATAACAGCGATAACACAAAAGAGAACGAAATATACATACCAGAAAACAGCAGAAGAGAGGAAGAAATAAATGAAATACTATTTGCAGACAACCAAGTTCTGATACATGAAACAACTGAGGAGGTGGTAGAACATATCAACAGGCTAAACAACACTTGTAAACAATACAACATGAAGATCAACATAAACAAAACCGAAGTAATGGCAATAGCAAGAAAGAAAGAAAAACTAAACATCATAATAGATAATACAACTCTGAAGCAAGTAGACAATTTTAAATTTTAAATATCTGGGTAGCACATTAACACAAGACAATAACCAAGAGACAGAGATAGATATAGGGTGTAACAAAGCATGCCAAGTTATAGGCCAAGTATCAACACTATTGAAAAACAAAGCAAAAAGTGCAATATACAAATCAATTTTTCTACCAACTCTGTGCAATCAGTGCCAGAATTGGACGCTGGACTCTAGAACAATAAGAAAGATAACGACCACCGAAATTAAATGTATCAGAAGAATGACAGGAAACAACTTAAGGGACAGAGTAAGAAACACCGACCTGAGGAAGAAACTCGAAATTAAACCAGCCATTGAATACATAAAGAAACAACAGATAAATTGGTTCGGTCACATAACAAGACAAAAAGAACTAACAATGACTCAAAGAGCCATAAACAAATGCTACAAAAACGCAAGATTAAGAGGAAGACCGAGAAAGAGATGGATAAAGGGAATACTAGAGTCACTGGGAGGGATAACACCAGAAGAGGCCAACAGAAGAGCAAAGAATCGCAGATTGTATCTCCCCTCGATGCCAACGGCAATGGAGGAAGGATAGAAGAAAGAAGAAGACATATATTTCTATGCCTTGACCTTATTATGTGTGGACAAGGAAAAGGTGTAATGATTAAGTGGCGCAAACAAATGTTTGTTTCCTAAAATTCTAACAGTCTGCATGCACTAATAATTTATACTTCTGTTAATTTTAGACCTCACAGTTTCATATTTTTCTTTGTCTACAATTACAGATAGAAAGGATATGTATGAATTACGTACTGGAGATGGCGACAGTTCCGAAATTAATCTTCCAGTGATGGAGAGTTCTTGGGTGAGTTTAAAAAAAAAATAGCTGGAGAATAAGTAAAAAAATAAGTAGATGTGTATTATTTGTATTGTGGTTTCAAATAGTTTTAGATGTTGGAAATAAATGAGCAAAACATTTTGTTTTAAATGTATTTTTTAAATAATTGCTGTATTACTCAACTACTTAGCTAAGTAGATTAATTACTTAGTGAGATTTTTATATTTGCAAGTAATCTGTACATGTCTTTGCCCTATTGGTCAATTGTATTCACCTTCCTGGTTGAAAAGAAGCCAAAACTGTTTATGTATGGATGATGCAAGAGAGACTGATGGATCAAACTCATACAATTTTTTTCCCATAAATCTTTGTTTTTCTATTATTTTTGTTTTTGTCAAATATTGTTTAGTATATCTCTATGAAATCCCGTGTGTTACTGGGGCCTCATTATGCGGTAAGTAAAGAATAGTGAAACTATGACCTTCCAGGCATGTCGTAAGAGGCGACTAAGAAGGTTGATCAATGGCTTGACAAGCTGTCATTGTTATGCAAACAGAACCATAGATTTTAGAAGCAGTGATCTCTGCAATAAATGCCATTTTGGCATACAAGGTTTCTGATTTTGAGATTGTAGTTCTGCCCTATGTGCCGTCTTCGGCTCGAAAGGACAATGTATAGATTGATTAGATATCTCTATGAATACTATGTGATATTTATTATAAGAAGTATTTTAATTTTAATAGTTCTGTTGTCTAGATTTTAAAAAAGATCATTCTGTTTTTATCTATTTCAGTCCACTTTGTTTAAACGCATTCTACTGGTGGTCCATGTAATTATTGTGGGTGCTTTGGCCACTGCAGTGATTGTCATCATAGCTGTGGAGTAAGATTTACAGAACAATCAACAATCTATTTTGATTATTATAATAATCATGTTTCATCAACACACACACTCTGACATATAAATATATTTATATATGAAAGCTCAATTTATTGTTCCTCAGTCATTAACATCTAATGTGAAAAAATTGTATTGAAATATAAGATAAAGATAGACAGCTAAGAATTTAACTATGATGTCAACTACATACCTTCCATATTGTATAGGAAGCTCATAAATTATGTGACATTATCTTAGAGAATAAGCCGCGATAGCTCAGTGGCTAGTGAACTGGACTAAAAAGGACAAGAGGCTGAGTTCGATCCTGATCGATGGCTTCCAGGTATCACCCAGTCTTAAATGAGTACCGGATTTTTTTCTGGGAAAGTAAAGCGGCACATGTGTAATACCGACCACATTACCCCAAAAATCATGTACCGAAGGTATGTAAAAATTATGGTCAATATATTCATATTCCCTATGTCACTTGGCATGACACAGCTCTTTACTACTTTTTATCTTAGAGAACAACATATGCAGTAGAAGCAAATTGTGTGGGAAACAAATCATTTGTGTGATTTTCAACATGTTTAATTCTTAAAACTAATGTACACATAAAATTGAAATAGACATCTGACGCAACAAGACAAACTAAATATTGGGACAGTTATCCCCTTCAACACAAAGCAATACCTTTTGCTACTGAGAAACATCTTATACAGAGTATACTCATTCTAACATTGTGCTATCAATGCCAAATATGGTCACTTATGACTAAGTATAAAAGAAAGTTTGTTACCCACAGAGATGAAATATCTGAGAAATGCACTTGGAGTGACCTAAAAAGACAGAATCAGAAATTATATAGGAGAAAGAGGAGGCAAAGAGTCAATCATAAGCTACAAACAGAAACAACAAATAAACTGGTTTGCCCATCTAGAAAGAATGTAATGTGGTTTCTTAACATACAAAGCATATATTAAAAGTGGAGAAGGGAGAAGAGCAAGAGGCAGACTCAGAGTATGATGGACAGACAACATCAAAGAAATGGTATAATAAAATCTACATAAATTGACAATGATTGAAGCCACCAAAAGGATGAGAACCAGAACTTTGTATATCTCTTGACACCCAAAATGAATATTTAACATTTTTGGAATGTATTGAATTTTTTCTTCTGTTGCATTTAGACATAGTAGCTGAGCTACAAGACTACACCCACGCCTGTATACTGAGTGATTCGATGAGCATGATAAGAAAAGTGGAGGCAGGCTCTGTACGTATGCAATTGGTAGAGTTGTTGCAGAAGTAAAAAATATGTAAGGTCACCTTTGTCTACATCCCAGGATATGCGGGAGTACGGGGAAATGAAAAAGCAGACAGGTTGGCTAGCTGCGATGTTTTTGAGGATGGTCAACCAATGGATCGGGCGGACATCATCAATGCCCTCAGGGAAGTGGGAAGGACACAGGACTTTGACAACCATGAGTCCATGTCACTCCTTCGGATGAAAGAGATGGGAGTTAAGATTGGCACAGTCAGAAACGAGAAACTTGGTGGGCATGTAAAAAGACTTATCAATCAACACAGAACTGGAGTTGTCAGTCGCTGGACACTGTGAGACTTGCTGAGGAGAGGATCTGAGCACTTATGGATGTGTTCGGAGTGCAATGATGATGACTCACAAATAACTCAATAGTAGCTGAGCTTTTTTCAGTTTTTTTATAATTAATTTATTGGAAAATATTTTGTTTAATGATCTTTAATTTAGAACTAATCTAAATATAATTGTAAAATTTGAAAGCAGTCTACAAATCACATCATGTCCAGAGATCGTCTTTACTTATAAAAGCATGGTGAGCACCATATTTGATAGTCAAACCACTCAAATCTGTCCTTAGCTCTGTGTTTTTCAATATTAAATCATTAGCTTACTGAATAATGTACAAAAATGAGTTTTGAATTTAGCACTCATTTCAATATAAAATAATTGTGAAATTTAAAAGGTATCAGACGATGAAAAACTACTCAAAACTTCCTGAAAACGATTATAATATTAAACACTTTTAAAAATAGTATGTGTATGGTTTATTTCTATTTGTACACTCTTTTTTTTGGTCTGGTGTAAAAGTTTGCCTCTAAATAATATGGAAGGCATGCTATGGCTTTAATTTAATTTAGATTTTTATGGCAACTGTTATATTTCAGAAGAATGTTGAGAATCCCATGGACAGCTATGAAGAGTAATGAGGACATTCTGAAAGAGGCCAAAGCAAAAGGAGAGCTAATTTAAAAAAAAACAATCATAAATTTTTGGCCATGCAATGAGAAGGGAACAGCTGGAATATATTGCGACAATTGCAAAAATTGAGGGACGAAGAGATAGAGGGAAGCAAAGAGAAAAGATAGTAGACAGCTTAAGAGAATGGAGGAACCACGATAGCTCAGTGATTAGTGAACTGGACTACAAAGGATAAGAGTTGGGTTTGATCCTGATCGATGGCTTCCAGGTTCATCCAGCCTTAAATAGGTACCAGATTTTTTTCTGGGAAAGTAAAGTGGTACGGGCATAATACCGACCACATTACCCCAAAAATCATGTGTCAAAGGTCTATAACAATTATGGTCACTAACACCATATTCCCTAAACACCACTTGGCATGACGAGGCTCTTTACTTTACTTTTTAAGAGAATGGCTTGGCAGAAGGCCAACAACATCATCATCATCATCAAGTAAAGGGCCTACTGGCGTAGGTGATCATGTCTCTCCACAACTTTCAATCTCGGCAGCTATTTATCATTTCTGTTGTTAACCTTCTGCCAAGCCATTCTCTTAAGCTGTCTGTTATTTTTTCTCTTTGCTTCCCTCTATCTCTTCGTCCCTCAATTTTTCCAGTTGTTACAATATATTCAAGTTGTTCTCTTCTCATTACATGGCCAAAAAATGATGATTGTTTCTTCCTAATATTGGAAATTAGCTCTCTTTTTGCTTTGACCTCTCTCAGAACATCTTCATTACTCTTTTTAGCTGTCCATGGTATTCTCAACATTCTTCTGTAAAACCACATTTCTACAGACTCCAGTGATTTTCTTGTCTTTTGTCCTATTGTCCATGATTCGCATCCATATGTTAAGACTGGCTCTACATAACATTTAAGAACTCTTTTTCTTGTTTCTATTGTCAAAAATGGATTGCATAGTATCTTCCTCATTTTTTGGAAAGCTGCTTTTGCCTGAGCCATTCTGCATCTCACCTCTTTTGTATATCTTCCGTCTGAGGTTAAGAAAGTTCCCAAATATTTAAATTCATTTACCTGCTTTAATATTGTTCCACTTGTCTTTATTTTGCACCGAGGTGATGTCTTTTTCTTTGTTGTTACCATTACCTCTGTCTTTTTGCTATTAAGGTTGAGTCCTTTATTTTTGCTTTCTTTCACTATAATGTCCAACATTTCTTGTAACTCATTTTCATTCTTAGCGATTAATACTGTATCATCAGCATACCTTAGATTATTTATATTATGACCTCCAATTGTTATTCTAGGCATGCCCCTTATGAATCTTAAAATAATTTCACTATAAATATTAAACAAATCTGGTGACAGCACCAAACCTTGTCTAACACCCTGTTTTATTTGTTGAAACATTCCCAATTGGTTTCCAGTTCTTATGGCCGCTGTTTGTTGCCAGTACATGTTCTTTATTATTCTTAGATCTTTGCTGTCTATGTTTATGCTTTCTAAAATGTTGATTATTTCTTGGTGCTTTACTTTGTCAAATGCCTTGGTGTAATCTATGAAACATAGGTATAGATCTGTTTTCACCTATATGGCTCTTTCTACTAAAGATCTTATGATATAAATGGCATTGCTTGTTCCTTTATCTCTAACAAAACCACACTGTTCATCGCTAATTTCTGGACTGATTTTGTTTCACACTCTTCGCATGATGATTCTTAGTATTATCTTAGTCATATGACTCATAAGGCTTATTGTGTGATGATCAGCGCATTCAATCGCACCCGATTTCTTTGGTATTGATTTGAGGATGTTGTCTGGTATATATCCGCTGTTGTATATATCATACAGTATTTTTGTTATTATTTCTATTCCAAAATCACCCATGGCTTCAATCTCTTCTTTAGTTATATTATCTGGTCCAGGAGCTTTGCCTGCTTTCATATTGCGCAAGGCGTCTTCCACTTCTTCTCTGAGTATTTCTGGTCCTTCTCCATTATTCTTAATATTTACTTCCGTTCGTTCATCATTATAAAGATCCTTAATGTATTCTGTCCATCGTTCCCTTATGTTTTCTTGATCAATCAACAGTTCTCCTTTCTTTGATCTTAAACATCCAGTTTTTGATTGCGTTTTTCTTCCTGTTAATTCCTCAGTTTGTTTGTATATAGCTTTAGCATCTTCTTTTTGTTGCATTTCAATCTCTTTGCATCTCTCTTTTAGCCATGCTTCTCTTGCTTCATTGCATTTTACTACAATTTCTTTATTTAATCTCTTATACTCATCTTTATTTCTTCTTCTTGAATCCATTAGCTGCAAAATGTCATCTGTCATCCATTTCTTTCTTTAATTTGTCCTCACTGGTGGTATGAACTCTTTTGATGTTTGTTGCATTGGCTCTTTTAGCATTTCCCACTGTTCATCAATGCTTTGTATCTTCTCTATTGCATTGTACTGGTTCTAAATTGTGATTTTTATCAACAACAGAAATGATAAATAACTGTCAAGATCGAAAGTTGTAGAGAGACATGATCACCAATGCCAGATGCTTGGTACTTGGTGATGATGATGATGATGTTATATTTAAAAGATACCAAAGGCTAGTAAGGACAAAATGAACAAGAGGCATATATGTATATATTAAGATATGATGTTTATATCTCATCACAATTTTGGAATCACAAATTAATGACAATTTTATGTTATTAATTAAATGATGCTGGTGAATTTTAATACTCCTTTAATTTCTATCTATTAATCTTACGAGCCATGACTGGTCCATAGGGTATGTCTGAGATACTCTTTCCCTGTTTCAATTTTTTTTCTTTCTAGCAGTCACAATCCTTGCAAAGATCTTTTACCAAAGCTCGTCATTTGTCTCTGTTCTGTGCAAGCATCTCAATCTCATTGAGGGAGCTGATTCCTGCTGCATTTGCTTCTCTGATCAATGTTCTTCTCAATGTCTCTCTGGGTCAACCTCTTTTCCCCCTATCTGTTGTTTTCCACTTGAGGGCTTGCTTGCTATTTGGTTATTATATCTTCTCATCACGTGTCAAATATATAACCATCATCTTTTCTTGATTACAAATGATATTATTGGTTGATTGCAATTTCTCTAATTTCATTGTTTGTTTTGAATTGGTTCCACACAATACCAAATATTTTCCTTAGACGTTCAACTTTGTTTCTATGTCTCTTTTTTGTTTTTCTGCTCTCACATGCATATGTAATGGTTGATAGTATGTTTGATTTGAATAGTTTAAGTTTTGTTTTTGTGGTGATGAGTTTTGATTTCCACATCTTTAATTTGCTTTAATTTTAATAATTTAATTTGCATATCAGATAATCAATAAATATGTTAGTAGTGTGAAACATTGATTCCATTTCTCAAAGTTTATGTGATCAGGTCTGTTGTCTCCAATTCTTGTGTCATTTTAATTGTGGAAGATATTTCTCCCTTGATATTTTTTTCTTTTCTTTACCTCTATTTTTCTTGTAATGACTAGCTGTTTCGACATCTGTCATTTTATAATATGCATAAAATTACAACTAATTTGCATAAAATATGTATTATTTTAAGACAACAGTAAAACAATTTTGTATTTTTTTGTGAAACTAAATTAATTAGAATATTACATTTTTAGTTGTAGTATTATTATTAAACTTAATTATTAAACTTAATTATTCAACTGTATTATTAAAACTAAATCATTTTTAAATGTTGCATTTTTAATATCGAAACATTAATTTAAATTACTGTTTACATTTTAAAAAAAATATAAAGTAAAATCATTATTAAATTTTGAATAACAACTCAACATCCTTTTCCTTCTCTCTTTCTCTTTTTCCTAATTTCCACTTATACCGCTTCAGGGTCAAGGGAGATAAAAAGTTCTAGTTCGTGCCCCTGTGGGAGCATCGACTATTGTCAGTTGAGCAACATTAATGTTATCTTACTTCAAATAACATATTCTTAACTATTAATTAAACTGTATAAAGAAATATGTTCATAACTGAATGTGTGTGTGCATGTGTATTGTGTGTATTGATTATATCTATGGTAGTGAACTCATACTTGATAATTTTTTTCTGCAAAATTAAGATGTGTTGGTGTAATGCTGACCACACAGTTTAAATCAATGTGATGATGGTAAAAAAATATATGTGCACTAAAACTGTATTTCTTTTATACTGCACTCACAGAGTGTTGTTGTTCTTTCTTCCTTTTTTTTCTCCTTAAAAAAATATGTAAAATAAACATAAAATGGTATTAAGCAGCTAAACCTGTAGAGAGACGAGACAAATTACGGTGTTTTGACAAAAGCCTTCATCAGATACAAAACAACAAATATTAACTCGTTCTGTACGTTTTGCCACACTGTGTGCCATGACGATTTTGACAGCGTACTTTTTGCCGCATGGTGCGCCACACTCAATTTGATTAGTGTGAATGCCATCAAACCATATTCATTTTACATGTCCTGTTTCATCTTGATTTTGGTGAAATCTAATACCTTGTTCAATTATCTAAACATTCATATATAATATGTTATATGTTAGGTAAATATAAATATGTAGATGGATTCTTAAAACCATGAACAATTTTGTCTCTGAAATCTCTTCCGTTGCATCGATAAAAAGCTTCTGTACGGAAAGAGTTAATACAAATATAAACAACAAATGGCCTTATTTTGATTGTACCCTCGAAACTGGGATAAGATTAGCAACATTGAAGGTGGTGGGAACAGCACAAAATTGATGGCTGACAATAATGGTGTCCTGATTACTTAATAATAAAACATTTCTTTGGTGTGTGGGAAGTATGCATTTATTTTCATATTTTTTGCATATGTTTATTCTAATGTGTCCCATTTGCTTATATTCTTCTTTCTGTATTGGATAATCCTTCTATTAGTATGTTTGTTTTGTAATGAGTGTGTTCTTTGTTATTCTCTATGCTCAAACACTGACTTTACTATCTACACTTCTCAGTTTTGCCCTTTAAACTCATAAACTATTTAAGTTGTCTTTTATTTTTTATTATATCCTCTATAATTCTGTTATAATCCTCTACTCATGTGTTATAATCCTCTACACTTGTGTTATAATCCTCTACACATGTGTTATAATCCTCTACACTTGTGTTATAATCCTCTACACTAGTGTTATAATCCTTTAAGTTTGTGTTATAATCCTCTACATGTGTTATAATAGCCTACACTTGTGTTATAATCCTCTACACTTGTGTTATAATCCTCTACTCATGTGTTATAATCCTCTACACTTGTGTTATAATCCTCTACACTTGTGTTATAATCCTCTACACTTGTGTTATAATCCTCTACACACGTGTTATAATCCTCTACACATGTGTTATAATCATCTACAAACGTGTTATAACCCTCTATACTTGTGTTATAATCCTCTACACATGTGTTATAATACTCTACACTTGTCTTATAATACTCTACACTTGTGTTATAATCTTCACCACTACTGTTGTAGTTCTTTCCAGATATTTGACTGCTATTCTTCATATAATTACCATTTAAGACATATAGAGGGAAGTAAGAGAGGTTTTGCTACCCTCAAAACAATGCATGTGCCAATTGAGTTATTAGCGGGTCATCATCATTGCACTCCGACATGTCCATAGGTGCTCAGATCTCCTTCTCTCAAAGTCTCAAAGTGTCCAGCGACTGATGACTTCAGTTCTGTGTTGGTTATAATCGTCTTTGAATTTGGCATGTGCCAAACTAAAGCAATGTTCATTAAGTATCAACAGTTGATATTGTCTTTGAATAATGGACAGGGCATCCTTGCAAAATCCATGTCGTCATCTGTATGGGGGGGGACTGGTTGGTCTAGAGGTATGACATTGGCCGCTGGATAGGACAATTCCGGGTTTGATCCCCATGACAGGCGGTAGGAAGTTTTCAAAAAATCGAATCAGTGGTTTCTTTGTGGCTTTTTCCTTCCTTTGGTCTCTTGGTAGTAAGATTCAATGTCCACCCTCTTGGAAAATGGTGAAAAACATGAGGTACCATGTGCATTTGTGCACATTAAAGAACTCTTGGCAGTTTATTCAAAGAGTAGATCAAAATGGTCGCCGTCCTGGCAAATGTTTTTAAGCAAACTCTACCAATGCTGAAGATGGATTGGTTGGGCAGAGAGGCACAGATATCACTCCACTGCTTTGACATAAACTAGCAACACAACACATCTATTATCCACTTAACAGCTTATGCAACAAAGAAGAGACCGTTCACATTTAGAACACATTCAAACTGCAAAAGAAAGGCAAATGGTGTTGGGTGTAATATAGGTACTAACATTGTAAAGATGAGATTTATGCTGGGTCTATTGATCATATAATTGAGGCATTCTTCTTCTTAAGAGGACTTTTGAGGCATTCTTCCCATCTTCTTAACAGGACTTTTGAGGCATTCTTTCCATCTTCTTAACAGGACTTATTCATCCCTTCTTCTTAAGAGAACTTTTGAGGCATTCTTCCTTTCTTCTAAAGTGGACTTGCTCATTGTGTTATGAGGATGATCTGTCAACTAAACTAAGTGAAGGTGGATATGTTGTATCTCTAGTTTATAGCAAAGCCATGATATCTGCACATTTAAGTCAGATACATCCATTATTCGCATGGGTAGATTTGCTTAACAGTTTTTGCCTCAGCAATGGCCATTCTTGTCCTACTATTTCTTACATTTAACAGCCAAGAATTCTTTAATGTATGTGATGCAAATGCACATCGAACCTCGTGTTTTTTCAAGAGGGATATACATCAGATCTCCATACCCAGAGACAATGCGAGGGTAAAGCCATGAGGAAACCTCAGATTTGAAGTGAAAAGTTCTCACTGCCCGTGGCAGGATTCAAACCTGGGATTTTACTGTCCAGAGGCCAACATCTTACCTCTAGATACCCAGTTTACATTTAAACCAGAACCACATTTTACAGGTTTTTTTGTTTGACGTTCAACTGTGAGCTAGATTGCAATGTCTTTTAATGTCAGAGGCTTGAGCTAATTCTGTACATAAGTGTCTTCTTCGAGGTTAATATTCTTCCTGGTCTTAGCCATATGATATTTGCCATTTTAGTTGTGTTGATGCTAAATGAGCCTAGCTACAACATAATTTTCTACATTATACACCCTTACTGCAATTTTTCAGTTTTCGAGTTCAGTTCTCACTCCATATTCCTTCGATTAACTTCGTTGTGATTGAATAATTGTGAGAACTTAAGATACCCTGCAGCACCTTGGCTGAAAGTAATCAGTGACTCATAGCTGGCTGCATATATCATAATCACTGATCCAGAACTGATCAAAATCTCCCCCATTGACTGGGGCAACAAACTAACCAGTCTGGCCAGGTGATCAGAGAGGGATCCAAACATGCTCTTCTGGAATCAAATGTGCTGTGACAAAAGGTGCAGATGTTATATTTTCTAGTGTTTCTAATGTTGTATCAATCCATTATTTTTGTAATTGACCCATAGTTGGTTCTGATGATCTCATAGCATTTATTGAAGACTTGTTATGTTATATTTTGTTCTTTCAGTCTCATCATATGGCCAAACCATTTTATCTGTTATTTCTTTATCTTAATGGCAGGATTTCTTTCTAGTTATTTTTTTTCCCTCAACTCTTGTTGAGTATGGGGAGCTGCGATAGCTCAGTGGTTAGTGAACTGGACTACCACGGACAAAGGGTAGGGTTCGATCCCAACCGACGGCTTCCAGGTTCACCCAGCCTTAAATGGGTACCAGATTTTTTTCTGGGAAAGTAAAGCAGCACGGGCATAATACTGACCACATTACCCCAAAAATCACGTGCTGAAGGTCTGTAAAAATATAGGGTCACTAACACCATATTTCCCTATACGCAACTTGGCGTGACGGGGGTACTTTACTTTACTTACTTGTTGAGTATGGCACTAATGCACATATTCTTCAATGTCAAGGGCACATCTGGTCAGCTTAATGTCAGGTCATTCTAGTTTTCAAGAAAACATTTCTGGTACCCATTTTCAGGGTTTCCGGTTGTTTCCAAAATGGAGGAATTATTTTTCTCCGGCTTGGTATTGAACCGTTGATCAGAGGTTTAACAAGCCGCTATCGTAAAAACGATGTTGTTAATGAAACGTAGACCTGATACAGAATGTGTAAATTAGCAGTAGATAATAATGATAGTTTTTTCGGCCCCAAAACAACAACAAAAATAGGATTCTAAGGAATGTGCGAACAATGGCCGCTCCGACGAAACATAACCAGTAGAAGAGATCGATCACTTTATCTATCTTGGAAGTCACATTGATCGAGAAGGGGATACGAGCAAAGAAATTAGAATCAGACTGGCTAAAGCAGCAATGTCTTTCAGAAGCCTTGAAAAGTTGTGGAAATCAAAACTCATTAGCACAAACACAAAACTTAGGCTATTCAAATCAAATGTACTATCAACCCTTACGTATGCGTGTGAAAGCTGGAAAACAACAAGAGATATAGAAACAAAGTTGAACGCATTCGAAAATAAATGTCTAAGGAAAATACTTGGTATAGAATGGAACGAATTCAAAACAAACGAGGAAATTAGAGAAATCGCCAATCAACCACTAATATCTTCAGTAATAAAGAAAAGACGATGGTCATACGTTGGACATGTGATGAGAAGAGATAATAATCGAATAGCAAAGCAAGCCCTCATATGGGAAACAACAGGTAAAAGAAAAAGAGGAAGACCCAGGGAGACACTGAGAAGAACATTGATGAGAGAGGCAAGAGCAGCAGGAATCGGCTCCCTCAATGAGATAGAACTGCTTGCACAGAACAGAGACAGATGGCGAGATTTAATAAAATATCTTTAAAAGAAAACTGCTAGAACAAAAATTCATATAGGAGAAGGTGTATCTTGGTCTACGCCCTATGGGCCGGTTACGGCTCGAAAGGTCAATAGATAGATTTTCAGAGGTTGTGTGAACTTTGAAGCCATGTCAGTTTGAAAAAAAAAAATTTCCACATCAGGGAACTGAACCTTAATACTTCTGATAGGGGTCAAGATTGCTCTCTGGTAACTGAGCTAAGAGTAGTCAGTGACCCATAGCTGACTGTGTGCGTCAGGATCGGTGAACAATGAGAGCTGATCCTTTAACCCTACTCAACCTCCCAGTGATACTCCTGGAACCAGTTTGGCCAGGCAAGTAGGGATCAAAGCAGGTAGGCAAGTCTGTGCTCAAAAATGTGTTCAAGCTGAGCCGAACAACTCAAATATCAGAGCATAAATGCAAACCACAAGGCATCAACACTCATTTAAAATCTTTTTAAGAGCGGATGACAAAGATTTATTCATGTAGTAGTCATTGGGTGAACACAAGTAAGAAAGAAACCGTTCTATTAGTAGCAAGCACATCAATCACTCAGCCATCATAACCATAGGCGTCTCTTCATTACAAACATGTCTGCAGACATGACCTGAACATGTTGGTCGTTGGAATATGATTGAAAAGATGTTAGATCCATCTCTGTGCCAATTAAAAATGTATACAAATGAATGTAAAATGGACACCGACTGCACAGTGGGAAAGTCCATTGACCTCTCTCTCACACAGTTTTTTTTGTCTGTATGTGTAGGCCTATTGTCTTTACAGACTCTCTGCGATAAATATAAAGTACAAGACTTGAATCGGCATCTTAGCTTGCGAGTTTTCACTCATATGTGCTCGGCCGCCTATCCAGAAGTGTTCGGAGACTTCTGGATAGTGTCGCTTCATGCATTGAAACTCACGATGCGAGGCGACATTCCTCACCTTCCCAGAGTACTACCCTGGTACCCATTTCTGCCAGCGGTTGGGTCGACCACGGGGTATTTTTTTCCAACAAAGAGTACAAGTCACACTGCTTCCAGCGGGAATCAAACACGGGTTGTCCGAACGTCGGTAGTTCAGTCGGCTGGTTTTCCCAATTAGACTACCGAGGCCCTCTCTACAGGGAACAGGCAACTAATTGCAGTGCTGCGGTAAAGCTGGTTGCAAGGATCCAGTAGTGGGGTGTGGTGTACACTCCAATGTATGGCGACACCTTTACAAAAAAGGAACACAGCAAAATACTGTTATGTTTGTTTTGCGTCATCCATCTCTCTGTACTTCAGTTAGACCCATCACTATCGCTCTTCGTTCCCTCATCCACTTTAGTTCCACTTCATCCTAACTTTATCAACCAACATGTAGCTATAAATATCTGTGCCTCACCGTTTGTTGTCGTTGTCCCCGTATTCTGATGAAGGCCGCAGGCAGAAACGTCAGTATTTTGTTGTGTTCCTTTTTTGTAAACCTGTCACCATACCTTGAAGTGTATACTACACCCCACTACTGGCTCCTCCCTCTTTACGGGTTGTATCCTACTTCTGGGCTATGTTGGAGGTTATCTACGGGGCTAGAGAATAAGGACCTATGCTAGTACAGTCGCCATGAAGTGTTTGGGTCAGTTTTGATTTCAACCTCGACAGGAAGAAAAATAGTTGTTGACCTTATTCCTACTGTGATTTGAACTAGCGTTTACATTTCCTGTCCTTTCAATTATCCGCTCTTAGATAACAGA
Organism: Megaustenia siamemsis; assembly: GCA_032433765.1. Taxonomy (NCBI): domain Eukaryota; kingdom Metazoa; phylum Mollusca; class Gastropoda; order Stylommatophora; family Ariophantidae; genus Megaustenia; species Megaustenia siamemsis. Next base: position 78,050,711 of record JAVIAB010000139.1, on the reverse strand, counting down.
CAACAAAACACTACACAATGGAAAAATGAGTTGACATTTCATGGTGTACATGATAAGTATGTGTCACAAAATACACGATAAAAAATTCACAATAATTTTGGGGGTGCAAAATAGTATTATATGTAGTGCTGTTTATTGAAATATATATCCAAATCTACATAGTTTTTAAAAATATTTTCTTTTCTTCCAAGACATCTATCTATCTATTGTCCTTTCGAGCCGAAGCCGGCACATAAGGCAGAACCACAATCTCAAAAACAGAAACCTTGCGTGCCAAAATGGCACATATTGCAGAGATCACTGCTTCTGTTTCTGTAACAATGATTTTTACAATGACAGCTTGTCAAGCCATCGATCAACCTCCTTAGTCGCCTCTTACGACATGCCTGGAAGGTCACAGTGTCACTATTCTTTACTTCCCACATAATGAGGCCCCGGTAACACACGGGAGACATCTAACGATGTTTTCATTCATATTTTACCATTGCCATTATATCGCTGCTGTTGAGCCGCGATAGCTCAGTGGTTAGTGAACTGGACTACAAAGCGGCACGGGCGTAACACCGACCACATTACCCAAAAAAATCATGAGCATTTAAAATGTATAGTCACTAATACCTATTTCCCTATACGCCACTTGGCGGAACAGGACTCTTTACTTTTTATTATATCGCTGCCCTTGCTCTCTCGCATAACTGCCGCTATAAATGTCAACAGTACAGAATGATAAGTTACTGAGTCTAGTTATTTTATTGATCAATAGAGGCTAAAGAGGAATAAGCCTAAAATATAACTCCCTCTTTTGCACCTCGTGGGGCTGGATCGAGAGGTTTTGACTGAGGCTAAGTAGAAATACATCTGTGTAATTATCTAGCATGTTGTTTGTGTTTGCTGTCTTGTTATTATCTATGACAAAAACATGTGGACGAAGCGAGTATAATTTTGCAAGGTCTTCTATTTTGCAAAGTTGCCGTATAAAATTTTATATTTATTTGTGACGTACACATTTCATCCAGCTTTACAGAACAGAGGTCTCGCACGTTAGTATGTAAGAAAGTAAAGAGCCCCCGTCACGCCAAGTGGCGTATAGGGAATATGGTGTTAGTGACCATAAATTTTACAGACCTTCAGCACATGATTTTTGGGGTAATGTGGTCGGTATTACGCCCGTGCCGCTTTACTTTCCCAGATAAAAAAAAATCCGGTACCCATTTAAGACTGGGTGAACCCGGAAGCCGTCGGTTGGACTCGAACCCTACCTCTTGTCCTTTGTAGTCCAGTTCACTAACCACTGAGCTATCGTGGCTCCTACGTTAGTAAGTAAAAGTATATTTATGCCTATCCTATCACTATAACATAATAACAAACATATTTTTTAAGTTTAGTAAAAGTAAATGCCTAAACGTAAGCGACTGTTCTCGATTAATTTGTTACAACGAGCAGCGAATTTGCCACTGTATTTCTTTCTTCTTTTCATTTATTGATTTAAAAAAAAACAATAATTATCAATATGAAAATGGGGCCAAAGCGCCAAAGATAACGTACTGAAGCTTGCAGAAAAATCATAGTCCACCTCCCCGTGGTAGCCATGGAAACAAACTAACCTGTTTGGTCAATCGAGTAGAGTAATCGAGAAGGGTTTTTACCTTACAAAGTGAAAATGAACGAATCAATTCAGAGGAAAATGTTATGTTTACAGCACTCGGTAAAATAACATAATCAACAACAGAACAAAAAAACCCCAAAGAACAATATATAGTCCGAAGCAGGATGGAACCCGTACTCCATAGCACAGCGCATTGCCATGAAAAGCCAAACGCTAGGGAACACTGCCCCTCGGCTAACTGTTGAAGTGAAAATGCAAACTTAGTCATTAGCATTGAATACCGCCTCCGCATCGAAGGTTGGCTTCCATGGAGCGCCATTCCACTCTGTCTCTTGCTTTGATAGTGCAGGCTGTCACAGACTGACATTCATCTTTTGATGTTACTTGTCCATGTTAGTCTTTGTCTGCCTCTGCCTCTTTTACCTTGTATTTTCCCCTCTAAGATTATTTTCTCATGCCCCCAAAATCGCATTTGCCGTGTTTCAATTGTGTTTAGCAGTTCTCTTTTCATTTTTAGTTGTCTTAAGACTTCATCGTTTTTATTTTTGTTTTTGTTTTATTCTCATCCAATTCTTCCTATCAGCAAACTAAGTAGGCCTACCAACAAATGTCGTTGAGATCGAAGGAATATTGAGTCGAAAAGCGTAAAGTTTGCGTTGTTGTAAACCATAAGACAACACAAATATGTTATTATAATTAAGCCCCCTTTTTTCAGGGCGGATGCAAAGGAAGAAAAATATGAAACTGAATCTATGTAAAAACAATATTTTGAAAAGAATATACGTAGGATGAGTCAGACAAGTTCTACAGTATGGAGTCACAGCCTGGGCTATGGCTTCCAAATCACACCTTAGCAAAATTAACAGAACACAGAACCAAGCTGCCCGTATCATCACTGGTGCTATGAAATCTACACCTATCAAGACTCTAGAAACAGTAACAGGTTTACAACCTTTAGATGACAGACGGGTCACTAAAGTATTGCAACAATCGGAGAAATATAGAAAGCTCCTTAGCCACTCCATGCACCAAAGAATAACTGGTTCCGGAATTGTACGAATAAAGAGAAGCAACTTCGCTGCAATTGCCAATGAACTAACTACTGGAGACCCAGTACTTTCCCAAACAATATCGAAACCCTTGGGCCCATCTGATATGTCTCCTCATGGAAAACATAAAATACCACAACTTAAGGAAAATATAACAGGAATCGTGGAAAAAAGGCACCCAATCAGACACAGAAAGAAAACACGTAGCAGAAAAACACATACACGATACCTACCCACAGGACTCTTGGTCCCACATATACACAGATGGCTCTGCTACAAATGCCACCATAAATAGAGGGGGAGGTGTGTTCTTGACGCTGAATAATCAGGACGAGATCACCAAGTCAATATATAAAAATAAAATATGAAAATTAAAAAGAGTGTTGGGGACAAGACTCCGCCTTGTGGGACACCTTGTTCGATAGAGACCGTCTTACTTAGTTGACCTTGAACTTGTACTCTGGCCGTTCTATCCTGAAGGTATTGAAAGACCCAATTGAATAAACGACCCTGGATGCCAAGTCTAAAAAGCTTGTTCTTTAAACCCTCTCGCCAAACCCTATCAAAAGCCTTCTCCATATCGACCCACACTGCCAGTGTGTGTTTCTTTTCTTGTAGAGCATCCTTTATTTCCTGTGCAATGTAGGTGACCAGGTCTTCAGTTGATATGTGCTGATGGAAGCCACTTTATTGTGGTACGATTTGTTGTTTTGTCTCCAAATGCCACATAAGTCTTCTGTTAACCAGCCTTTTCATGAGTTTACTCAGGCAGCTCAGTAGGCTAATTGGTCTATAGCTACTTGAGTCTATAGTTCGTTTCAAATCATGTGCCCAACTTAAAAACGCTATTACGCAGTAAACATTTGTTAAAAACATTTGAAATTTTCCAAATGTTATTAGAATGCAAAAGACCCTTTAAATGTATATTTAACAAATATCTTGCAGCTGCAGTTTTCTTAAAGCGGCGAATTTCTTTGATGTTTGTCACAATTGTAAATTGTGAAGCCCTAAAGAATAGAAATTACCGTAGTTGCTGGTCTATGATTAATTTTCACTAGGTAAAGGCGTGACCGTAATGGGGAAATAACTTGATAAGACAAAACACCAGGAGAATTATTGTCTGCTCAGTATGACAATTGCACATAATTCATGTCACTGGAGAGGGAGAGTGGCAGTTTAAAAGTCTAACATTAAGAAACAGAGAGAGAGAGAGAGAAAGAGCGAAACAGAGAGATATAGTTATATATATTAAACATTAAGATATAGATAGAAGAAAGAGAATGAGAGATAGGCATTTTTAATTTCTAGCATTAAAAGATAGAGATTAAAATGTAGGAGTTAAAAGAGTTGAGAGAGTTTATATTTCTAGCATCAAAAGTTAACCTTTTGAAAATCCTAGAATGACAAGAGAGACAATTTAAAATACTAGCATGAAGATAAAAGCAGTTTAAAATCTTAGCATGAAAAGAGATACATTTCAAAGTCTAACTACTAAGAAAGAAACAGTTAATAATGCTAATATGGAAATGAAAGCAGCTTAAAATCCTGTTATGTAAATAGCGATAGACAATTACATCTCAAGCATTAAAATAGAGAAACAGTCATTCTTTTATATTTTTAAATTGAGAATCAAGTTCTGAATAGTTTATCAAACTTGTAGTAACAAGTGTTATAACCTGGTGTTTATAGTGTCTCTGTGCGGTGACTCGATCAATATATAGAAAAGAAAGGGGGAGCAGGGGTATACATAGAGTACTCAAATAATAACACTAGGAAAATGGAAAAGATAGCAACAGAGAAATATTATCACAAATACGATGCAGAAATGCTAGCAATAAAGTTGGTAATAGAAAAACTGCTGACCAGTAATTTTAGCCCACAGCCTGTGAAGTTTTTGACAGATGCAAGATCAGTGCTCCAGGGACTGCAATCCAGAAAGTTGCTACATCTGCAAACTTTATTGACTGAACTCTACAAACACCACAGGGTTGCCCTGCAGTTGATCCCATCTCACTATGGAATACCAGGAAACTTTAGAGCAGATCAGCTTTCAAAAGAATATGCAACAGGCACACAGCCAGATGCGCCGGTTACATACCATCATAAGATACAGATAATCAAATCAATCAGAAGATCAAATGCTTCAAATAGGGATGCCTTTCATTATATGAATAGATGGGAATAAGTTATCATCATACGCATTAGAACAGGACATAATTGACTCCACAGTCACGTGTCTACAAAGTTCAAGATCGGCACCTCAACTACATGTACATGTGGATATGCGCCCACACAGCGGAGCGCATATTTCAAGAATGCACTGAGTATAGTAGACTGAGGAAAGTCCACTTATACCATTAATACAATAATATAGACAAGACTATATGCACCACTGCAAGACTGACAAAAGACGGTAACATTTATACAGGAAACGACATTGCAGTTATAGACAATACTTCAGGCGAACGAAAGATAGATATATAGATACAGAAGGTTTTCGAAAATATTAAGAGACAAGTCTCAGAATATCTTGAGGCCTGCAGTGGATATTTTGAACACATGCTGTAAACACAGCTTCATCGCGTGAACAGCTTCTTTACCTAATACAAGCCAGCCAACAGCAGTAGTATCTAGATGAATAACACAAATTTTATATACAATTTCACGTAATTTCAAAAATATGTTCACTGCACCAGACTTTATACAGCCTCGTTTTCTTATTTAAGACAGAAGTTGACTTTTCTGTGAGCAAAGGAAGATAACTGTAAATTTTTGTGAGAAATTATAAATAATTAATATTTGCACCACAAATTAAGGAAAGGTACATTTATTTTAATTTGATACTTTAGAATTTGCAATTTCTTATAGAAATTTTTAAAGACCTTTCACATTTTATGAGAAAATTATTTTATGCAAAACAATATGCATAGGAATAAAACTTTTGACAATTTACAATTACAATATATCGACCGTATAAAGAATTCTTAATTATTAATATAACTGGAGTTACTTCCCTTATAATAAAACTGATAACTTTTAATTTCTTAAGCATATAAGTTTGTATCAACATTTTCATCCATAATTCAACGGTAGAACACTTTTTTGCATTTAAGTTTGATATGTTAGAGCGAACCATGCCTGTAAATATTATGCAACATTTAAATACATATTCTTCAAAAAAATTATTATATTTATTAGATGATAATCAACTGTTTAAAGTTTCTAAACATTTTTATAGATCACAGGTCCAAAGAAGTTAATTTATAAAAATTAGTTGATGCCGTTTCATCACTTCACTGTAGAGTCTAGAAAAGAGATACATTTCAAAGTCTAACTACTAAGAAAGAAACAGTTAATAATGCTAATATGGAAATGAAAGCAGCTTAAAATCCTGTTATGTAAATAGCGATAGACAATTACATCTCAAGCATTAAAATAGAGAAACAGTCATTCTTTTATATTTTTAAATTGAGAATCAAGTTCTGAATAGTTTATCAAACTTGTAGTAACAAGTGTTATAACCTGGTGTTTATAATGTCTCTGTGCGGTGACTCGATCAATATATAGAAAAGAAAGGGGGAGCAGGGGTATACATAGAGTACTCAAATAATAACACTAGGAAAATGGAAAAGATAGCAACAGAGAAATATTATCACAAATACGATGCAGAAATGCTAGCAATAAAGTTGGTAATAGAAAAACTGCTGACCAGTAATTTTAGCCCACAGCCTGTGAAGTTTTTGACAGATGCAAGATCAGTGCTCCAGGGACTGCAATCCAGAAAGTTGCTACATCTGCAAACTTTATTGACTGAACTCTACAAACACCACAGGGTTGCCCTGCAGTTGATCCCATCTCACTATGGAATACCAGGAAACTTTAGAGCAGATCAGCTTTCAAAAGAATATGCAACAGGCACACAGCCAGATGCGCCGGTTACATACCATCATAAGATACAGATAATCAAATCAATCAGAAGATCAAATGCTTCAAATAGGGATGCCTTTCATTATATGAATAGATGGGAATAAGTTATCATCATACGCATTAGAACAGGACATAATTGACTCCACAGTCACGTGTCTACAAAGTTCAAGATCGGCACCTCAACTACATGTACATGTGGATATGCGCCCCACACAGCGGAGCGCATATTTCAAGAATGCACTGAGTATAGTAGACTGAGGAAAGTCCACTTATACCATTAATACAATAATATAGACAAGACTATATGCACCACTGCAAGACTGACAAAAGACGGTAACATTTATACAGGAAACGACATTGCAGTTATAGACAATACTTCAGGCGAACGAAAGATAGATATATAGATACAGAAGGTTTTCGAAAATATTAAGAGACAAGTCTCAGAATATCTTGAGGCCTGCAGTGGATATTTTGAACACATGCTGTAAACACAGCTTCATCGCGTGAACAGCTTCTTTACCTAATACAAGCCAGCCAACAGCAGTAGTATCTAGATGAATAACACAAATTTTATATACAATTTCACGTAATTTCAAAAATATGTTCACTGCACCAGACTTTATACAGCCTCGTTTTCTTATTTAAGACAGAAGTTGACTTTTCTGTGAGCAAAGGAAGATAACTGTAAATTTTTGTGAGAAATTATAAATAATTAATATTTGCACCACAAATTAAGGAAAGGTACATTTATTTTAATTTGATACTTTAGAATTTGCAATTTCTTATAGAAATTTTTAAAGACCTTTCACATTTTATGAGAAAATTATTTTATGCAAAACAATATGCATAGGAATAAAACTTTTGACAATTTACAATTACAATATATCGACTGTATAAAGAATTCTTAATTATTAATATAACTGGAGTTACTTCCCTTATAATAAAACTGATAACTTTTAATTTCTTAAGCATATAAGTTTGTATCAACATTTTCATCCATAATTCAACGGTAGAACACTTTTTTGCATTTAAGTTTGATATGTTAGAGCGAACCATGCCTGTAAATATTATGCAACATTTAAATACATATTCTTCAAAAAATTATTATATTTATTAGATGATAATCAACTGTTTAAAGTTTCTAAACATTTTTATAGATCACAGGTCCAAAGAAGTTAATTTATAAAAATTAGTTGATGCCGTTTCATCACTTCACTGTAGAGTCTAGAAAAGAGATACATTTCAAAGTCTAACTACTAAGAAAGAAACAGTTAATAATGCTAATATGGAAATGAAAGCAGCTTAAAATCCTGTTATGTAAATAGCGATAGACAATTACATCTCAAGCATTAAAATAGAGAAACAGTCATTCTTTTATATTTTTAAATTGAGAATCAAGTTCTGAATAGTTTATCAAACTTGTAGTAACAAGTGTTATAACCTGGTGTTTATAATGTCTCTGTGCTGTGACTCGATCAATATATAGAAAAGAAAGGGGGAGCAGGGGTATACATAGAGTACTCAAATAATAACACTAGGAAAATGGAAAAGATAGCAACAGAGAAATATTATCACAAATACGATGCAGAAATGCAAGCAATAAAGTTGGCAATAGAAAAACTGCTGACCAGTAATTTTAGCCCACAGCCTGTGGAGTTTTTGACAGTTGCAAGATCAGTGCTCCAGGGACTGCAATCCAGAAAGTTGCTACATCTGCAAACTTTATTGACTGAACTCTACAAACGCCACAGGGTTGCCCTGCAGTGGATCCCATCTCACTATGGAATACCAGGAAACTTTAGAGCAGATCAGCTTTCAAAAGAATATGCAACGGGCACACAGCCAGATGCGCCGGTTACATACCATCATAAGATACAGATAATCAAATCAATCAGAAGATCAAATGCTTCAAATCAGGATGCCTTTCATTATATGAATAGATGGGAATAAGTTATCATCATACGCATTAGAACAGAACATAATTGACTCCACAGTCACGTGTCTACAAAGTTCAAGATCGGCACCTCAACTACATGTACATGTGGATATGCGCCCCACACAGCGGAGCGCATATTTCAAGAATGCACTGAGTATAGTAGACTGAGGAAAGTGCACTTATACCATTAATACAATAATATAGACAAGACTATATGCACCACTGCAAAGCTGACAAAAGACGGTAACATTTATACAGGAAACGACATTACAGTTATAGACAATACTTCAGGCGAACGAAAGATAGATATATAGATACAGAAGGTTATCGAAAATATTAAGAGACAAGTCTCAGAATGTCTTGAGGCCTGCAGTGGATATTTTGAACACATGCTGTAAACACAGCTTCATCGCGTGAACAGCTTCTTTACCTAATACAAGCCAGCAAACAGCAGTAGTATCTAGATGAATAACACAAATTTTATATACAATTTCACGTAAATTAAAAAATATGTTCACTGCATCGGACTTTATACAGCCTCGTTTTCTTATTTGACAGAAGTTGGCGTTTCTGTGAGCAAAGGAAGGTAACTTTTAATTTTTGTGAGAAATAATAAATAATTAATATTTGCAACCACAAATTAAGGAAAGGTACATTTATTTTAATTTGATACTTTAGAATTTGCAATTTCCTATAGAAATTTTTAAAGACCTTTCACATTTTATGAAAGCATTATTTTATGGGTATTAATATGCATAGGATTAAAACTTTTGACAATTTACAATTACAATATATCGACCGTATAAAGAATTCTTAACTATTAATATAACTGGAGTAACTTCCCTTATAATAAAACCGATAACTTTTAATTATGCCTTCAAAAAATTATTATACAGGGTGTTTATAAAGTCTCACTACACTTGGTATCTAGGTCAATTTGAAAAAAAAAATGTTTATGACGTCATCACAATATGTGCTCCCACTGTCAATGAAATTTGTTGAATAAGTTTATTGCTACTGGAAATGTGGAAGATGCTCCACGATCTGGTAGGCCTGCTGTGAATGATGAAATATGTTTAGATATCCAAGACAGAATCCTTAAAAGTCCAGACAAGTCATTAAGAAAACTGTCGCAACAAGTGAACTTACCATTGAGCACATATTGTGATGACGTCATAAACATTTTTTTCAAATTGACCTAGATACCAAGTGTAGTGAGACTTTATAAACACCCTATATTTATTAGCTGATAATCAACTGTTTAAAGTTTCTAAACATTTTTACAGATCACAGGTTCAAAGAAGTTAATTAAAAAAAAAAAAAAATTAGCTGATGCCGTTTCATCACTTCACTGTAGAGTCTAGAAAAGATAATGTTAGAGAGAGAGAGAGAGAGAGAGAGAGAGAAGTATACAAAAAAACTTGGAAAATACTATGCAGTTGAAATTTCAAAATTCTAGTAGAAAATGGAGAGTAGTTGGAGATAGATAGTTGCACATAATCCATGTCACTGGAAGAGGGAGAGTGGCAGTTTAAAATTATAACATTAAGAGATTGAGAGAGAGAGAGAGAGAGAGAGAGAGAGAGAGAGAGAGAGAGAGAGATGCAGTTATATATATTAAACATTAATATATATATGGAAGAAAGAGAATGAGAGAGAGGCTGTTAAAATTTCTAGCAGTAATAGACAGAGATTAAAATGTATGAGTTAAGAGAGTTGAGAGAGTTTAGATTTCTAGCTTCAAAAGTTATCCTTTCGAAAATCCTAGAATGACCAGAGAAACAATTTAAAACACTAGCATGAAGAAAAAATCAGTTTAAAATCATAGTATAAAAAGAAATACATTAAAAAAATCACACTATTAAGAAAGAAGCAGACAATAATGCTAATATGAAAATGAAAGCAGCTTAAAATCCTGTTCACATTCACAAATACGAGACAAATTAATGCAATACACAGGGAAACTACCAGACGCCGACTGGGAAAAACTTTACACAGAACTCAGACTAGCTGGCAAAACAGAGGCAGTAAAAGGGCAGAAGTACAAAACTCTGGCGCCTGGCGGCCTCACAATATAATTCTTGCAACATTTCTTTTCTTTCTTAGGCTCTCTTCTTCTCAGAATGTACACAGACTCATTCACAAAGAAATAACATCAAAAGGTCCAAGGACAGAATCGATAAAGGTATGTTTCTTGTATGTGTGTGTAGGTGATGATGTATCGTATGAAGTGGTTGTTTTTATTTTAGCCTTGGATGCTGCATTGCTGGTCTTCGGGGACGAGTGAGAACATGAACGGCTTATTCGTCAGGGACTTTGTCAGTATGTTATAGTCTACGTTGAGCAGCGATATCGGTCTGTAGTTTGTTACTTGTGTCTTCTCTATATTGTTCTTCAGGAGTAAGGAGATGTATGACACGTTGATCCTCGGAGGTAGATGTCCTTTGTGAAAGGAATCCTTAAAAACCTTCAGCAGGAGTGTTCCTATGAAGGGGAAAAAATGTTTATAGAACTCCGCAATGAGTCTGTCTGTTCCAGGCGTTTTATCCTTATGCGAGATTTTGAGAATTATCTTTCTTTTATATTTCTTAATACATTCGTTTTTTCTTCTCTCGTATACATAAGTTAAGGGTGAACACTACATTTGTTTTAAAAATTCTGAGCTTTGTTTTTGTGCAGAGTAATTTTTATATCCATTTTTGGAAAATCATTGCTGCCTTTACTCTTCTGATTCTAAAGTATGTATTTGTGTCTTCTTCTTGATCTATGCAGCTTCTGATTTATAATCAGAAATATATATATATATATATATATATATATAATAATAATAATAAGTGATTTATTTCCTCAAATGCTATTTCTTTCAGGTTCATTTTTCTCTAAGTTTATTTAATTTTCGTGGTTGATTACAAGTCATATTATGTAAGTCTTTAGTACGAACTGGCTTCACCGAAGCCAGGGCATTCCCATATCTGCTCCGCTGCCCGTTCCAGCAACCAGAGAAATGTTCATCCACTGATGGTTCATCGTGTTGGGTTCCTTCATGCTTTCGTCCTTCATGACGCCGTGTTCCACCATTCTTTTGATCCATGGGTTATCCTCATCTTTCTTGTAGCCATCATGTGACAGGTGTTCTTTTTAAAGCCATGATTATGTGATACATGTAAATTTTGTAATATTTCTTGCGTAATTGCAGACCCCGCCAACTTCTCGGTTATTTCATTGCCACGAACATACGAGTGTCCAGGGTAGTATATCCAATAGGGAATCATAGAAGGAAGAGGTATGTGTTAAATTTGCCATCATTGATATAGGTAAGCCCACACATTTCTATGATTCCCTATTATCACCTCGGAAGTTTCCCCATATAATAATATTTATTTATTTATTATTTGTCTCCAGTATATCCAAGCCTGGTTGCTAACAGGAGACATGGGGAGTAGGTGCACCCACTGCGTGTGGAGTGTGTTCTTGTCAATCCTACGAAACATCCTTAGTCAGTCAAATCAATCACGAAGACCACATATGTTGTTGGTTTCTTAACCAGCTAAGTGATAGCTCCCGTCAAACCTCAATCTCCATAAATTTGCTAGAGGTTATAGTCTTGTGGGCTTCTGCACCTTTATCTATCATCTTTCCATTAGATTACACAACAAAATACCAACCACTCCGAACATCTCTTGTGATCAAGCCATCACTGTAGATGATCAGGTCTCGAACTTGGGAGTAAAGCAGCAGAAAATATTCTGCGACCAATTGATGATATGAGATTTGTTTTTTCTTACACTGTTTTCACATAACTACAGAAGAATTATTGTGTCTACAAAGTCAAGATCCTCTATATGAGACTCAAGTAACTATTCAATGCCTTTGGAACCTATAAAGCATCACTGCTGTATGAAGTCGATGGCAGTTCCATAAAACAAGGGAGATGAAGTACACTCTTGCTTCAATCCTTTCTGAAACCATCCACTAAGTCCTGCCTTGAGTGAACTGTACAAGAGAAAGTATCATACAGATCTTTGCTGACGTTTGATATGGATTGTGTTTTAACTAACATGAATTCTCCTTCGTCAAAGTTTTAGTTTCAAGCACTGTATTAACGGTCTTAAATTTACAACGATTAAGGTTTAGTTTGAGGTAATGTATTAACTGTCTTAAATTTACAATGATTAAAGTTTAGTTTGCGGTAATGTATTAACTGTCTTAAATTTACAACGATTAAAGTTTAGTTTGAGTTAATGTATTAACTGTCTTAAATTTACAACGATTAAAGTTTAGTTTGCGGTAATGTATTAACTGTCTTAAATTTACGATTAAAGATTAGTTTGAGGTAATGTATTAACGCTGTTAAATTTTCAAAGATTACAAAGTTTAGTTTGAAGTACTGTATTAATGGTCATACATTTTCAAAAATTAAAGTTTAGTTTAAGTATTTTATTAATGGTTCTTATATTTCCAAAGATTAAATTTTAGTTTGAAGTACTGTATTAATGGTCTTCAATTTGTAAAGATTAAAAAGTTTAGTTTGAAGTACTGTATTAATGGTTCTTATATTTCCAAAGATTAAAGTTTAGTTTGAAGTACTGCATTAATGGTCTTACATTTTCAAAGATTAAATTTTAGTTTGAAGTACTGTATTAATGGTCTTCAATTTGTAAAGATTAAAAATTTTAGTTTGAAGTACTGTATTAATGGTCTTACATTTCCAAAGATTAAAGTTTATTTTGATGTACTCTATGACTGTTTTACATTTCCAAAGGTTAAAGTTTAAGTTACAAATACTGTATTAAATATATTAAGTTTTCCTCCATTAAAATTTAGCTTTTCAAACGCTGTAATAAATGTCTTACATTTGACTTAGCACGAGTTTAGTTGCATGTACTCTATTAATTTAACTATCTCAAACATAGTCCTATATTTAAGGTAGACATATTGGAGAGAAAGATCACAACATGTGAAATGTCACAACCATAACTGTTTACAGTAAAACACAGAATAAGAAATGGTGAAATTCAGGTGAACTGTTGAATTCACAACTAGCACTAAATGCATAGAGACACAAGCAAATTTGGATCATATGCATTGGATCACTGAACCAGTAACTTGCTGTGTACCTGCAAGAGTTGATAGACTGGTTTCAAGGCTCAAGGAAGACCAAAAGTCATACAGATAGACAATGTCACAGAAAACCTAGCAGCAGTAAAGGTTAATAACTGTCAAATACAATACACTTAGACTCAGGACAAAAATATTGCAGCTCCTCACAAGTCTTGGTGGTGCATGTGCATAAGTCAGGAAGTAATCTTTTATTTTAAGAAAATGTATTTTTGTGTAAGGTTATGCCAGCCTTTACTAAAAGCTTTATTGTTCCAACTGAAGACCTTCTTGGCTGAAATGTTCTACTCTTGTTTAGTTTCTCACCATTTAAAGCTATTACCATACCACTTTTGTTTTATTTCTCACCTACATAAAGCTATTACCATACCACTTTTGTTTTGTTTCTCACCTATGTAAAGCTATTACCATACCACTTTTGTTTTATTTCTCACCTACATAAAGCTATTACCATACCACTTTTGTTTTATTTCTCACCTATGTAAAGCTATTACCATACCACTTTTGGTTTGTTTCTCACCTACGTAAAGCTATTACCATACCACTTTTGGTTTGTTTCTCACCTACGTAAAGCTATTACCATACCACTTTTGGTTTGTTTCTCACCTACATAAAGCTATTACCATACCACTTTTGGTTTGTTTCTCACCTACGTAAAGCTATTACCATACCACTTTTGGTTTGTTTCTCACCTACATAAAACTATTACCATACCACTTTTGGTTTGTTTCTCACCTACATAAAGCTATTACCATACCACTTTTGGTTTGTTTCTCACCTACATAAAACTATTACCATACCACTTTTGGTTTGTTTCTCACCTACGTAAAGCTATTACCATACCACTTTTGGTTTGTTTCTCACCTACGTAAAGCTATTACCATACCACTTTTGGTTTGTTTCTCACCTACATAAAGCTATTACCATACCACTTTTGGTTTGTTTCTCACCTACGTAAAGCTATTACCATACCACTTTTGGTTTGTTTCTCACCTACGTAAAGCTATTACCATACCACTTTTTCCTTTTTTTTTAAAATTCTCATTATTATAATCAGCTTTCCAGCAGCTCCACATTTCTTGATGCCTTTACCCAGTAACTAGTCTAATCTGGACAAATGGTTAGGAAAGACAATCCAGTACTGAAAAATGAAGCGTTTGAGTGTTGGGCCAAAAGTGGAAATATCAGAATTTTACTCCAAACCAGAACACAACACAACCACACTCACTTAACTTTCTTTTAGGGGTGGATGTAGATGAGGCATACTCTTTTAGTCATCACATGAACACAAGCATTACCAACATTGAGGAGTGGAGTAAAGGGGTGTCACTCTCTTGGTCACATTGTATATCTTCCTCTTTATGCCATTACTTCCCTCACTACAGGTCACATATCTATTTTATTCAGCTGAGATGACTGATGAACCCAATCTCAAACCCTAGGCTCTTTGTGTAAAAAGAGCCAATTTCACCTTTTAACAAGTAGACCCACTTTGCACCTGATATATATGCTTTTGTGTAATAAAGAAATAAATTAACAATAGTTAATACAAATTAATGAAACAGATTCTTTATTTCTGAGAGCATTAGTAACAATACAGAACATCACATCTGACAAGAGTGCTAACTGGTTGTCAGATGTTAGTAACAAATATTTGTTTTTGTTAAATTATATATTTGCACTTGATAAAAATACACGGATGTTGTTACTTCTCAAAATTAAATATGTCTAAAAGTTTTGATAACCTTTTACAAAATTCATTGAAAAAAATTGCATAGGATGACAAATAAATAAAATCATATATAATGTGACATCATAATAGCATGAAGGAAGCTTATTGAACAATAAAGTTCATGAACAAGAATTGTGGGCCTCATTGATTGCCCATGTCAAGGCATGAACAATTAATTGAACAAAATCAAATATACAGCACAGCTTCACTGGGTATTAAAGTACTTTATATTGTAAATTGCACAGCTGCTAGTTGCTATATCAAAGCGGTATTTTGGTTCTAATCTTTGAAATTTAACAGCATTTATGTATGAAGATGTCCTGATACTAGTACATTCTCCTTATTCTTATAACAGATATTTTATGTGAGTGGTTTCAATTTGTGACATTACATACAAAATGTAAAATGTTTAGCTAATGTAAATATTTGTGTGTGAATGATATTTTAGGAGTTAATGCTTGTAACAAAAAGATCAAAGAATGGTAAATATGAGAGTTTTGGGGGATGCAATGTTCAATTTGTAATGACAAAAGTATTTATATTTTAAGATACGACTTCATCATTTTGAATGTATAACAGAAGAAATGTATTGTAACTTGTAGCAAAGACACAAATGAGCAAATCAACTAAAGTGTCAGTGATAAACAACTGTCTATGATGTTGAATATTCTTTCATGAAAAATTCTAGTAATTTTTTATAAGTTTGTGAATGGTAAAGTTGTAGGATGACATTAATGGCTGTTACAAATTTATTCAATAATTTAACAAATTGTCTTTTCTAAAAACAAAGATAGATTTTGAACAAGTGGGTAAAAATGTAATTTACAAATTAATAGAATAAAACAATCCTTAAAAGTGTAACCACTTGCAAAACTATGTCAGCAAATTTTGGATAGGTTTTGGTGGATATTGAGTTATTAGCGGGTCATCATCATTGCGCTCCGAACATGTCCATAGGTGCATAGATCCCCTCCTCAGCAAGTCTCAGAATGTCCAGCGAATGACGACTACAGTTCTGTGTTGATTGAATAATCTTCTTATATGCCCACTAAGTTTCTCTTTTCTGGCAATGCCCATCTTAACTCCACTTCTTTTATCCGAAGGAGTGATGTGGACTCATGGTTGTCGAAGTCCTGTGTCCTTCCCAGAAGGCATTGATAATGTTCACCCAATCCATTGGTTGACCATCATAAACAATAGCACAGCTAGCCAATCTGTCCACTCTTTCATTTCCCTGTACTTCCACATGTTCTGGGACATAGACAAAGGTGACCTTACATAAGTATTTTTGACTTCCGTAATGACTCTACTCATTGCATACATACAGATCCCACCTCCACTTTTCTTATCATGCTCATCGAATCACTCAGTATACAGGCGTGGGTGTAGTCTTGTGACTCTAACCAGATGAATGCCTTGGTCACTGCCATCACCTCTATCGTCATGCTACTTATGGTCATAATGTATGCACCACTGTCTTCCTTGACTATTCTGCCTGCTGAGCATGCTGTAAATGCCCATGCACTCCTTTGGTGTCGTCTTACAGATCCGTCTGTATAGATGACTGTATCTTTCTCATTGGTGTTATCCCAGATGAGCACAATTGAACTTCATTTTGACCATGACTGAGTCCAGTTCCCTACATTTTCTGTCGAGTGTGACAATACACGAGAATGTCCCGTTGAATGACGTAGGCACCAGTATCCACTCCTCGCCAGCATTGATATTGGTTAAGCCCATACACCTGTTTGATGACATCTGCTCGGCCCACCCATGATTTGCCTCTTTTTTAACCTGACACCCTTTCCTGTGTTGTTTTGATGGTTAAGTATGGGAGATGTTGTTTTTATGGATTCAGAATCCTGTGAGCTGATGCCCTTTGGCACATTGCCATGTAATGATATCTGCAGGTATTTCTGAGTTGCCTTGTAGCTCCATATAAGGTGTTCATTTATCCGGTCTTTGAGGAAGTAGAGTTGATCTGATATCGGTTGAGCTTTGGATGTCTGGGAAATGAAAGTAGATCAACCACCAATAGAGAAATAGGAGTTAAAAAAGCACAGAACTAGGCTACAATACAAATTCAGTTTGTGGGTACAGTAAAGCTGGTGATGGGCAGAGTCAAATATAATATGTTTGATCTTAGCCATTGGCTCTTAGATCCTGGTGATGAAATGACTAGAGTGAATTTTTATGTTCAGATTCTTACTGGAAAGGGTACATCTTGTCTGTCCTAGAAGGTAAAACAATGCAAGAGGTCTTCTATATCAAAGTTCCAATCACCATAGACATACACTGTTGCTATATAACTCAATAGAAATCATACAGTGATGTTTTGATCCATTTTGAGTTGCTGATCCTGCAAGAAACTATGTGGTCTATAAGTTGTTTCTCCACATTTATTCACTTTTGGACATGACAAACAAATCCCAGCTTGCAACTGACAAACAAATCCTAGCTTGCAACTAAAGAGTTAAGTAGAAAAACCATAAAAATACATATAGTGTCTATATCAAAAAGATTACATATTCATTTTCTGATCATCCAATTTTTTAATAAATAATTCAATAACTATATTTCTCTCTGTATTTTATCCTTTGACATAGCATCCAAAGCATCAGAGGAAACAGCAAAAAAATAAAACAGCATCCAACAGCAAAGAGATGAATTAGCAAAAACAGAAAAGAGCATCCAACTGCAAAAAAAGAAAAGAGCATCCAACAGCTATCAGATGAAACAGTAAAATAAAATAAAAAAGATGACCTCTAAGATGGTGCAGTGAAATTTCAAATAAGAAAAATGATTTCAACAAGTTGATAAGTGACAAATAAATAATTAATTAAATTAGTAGCAGAAGATCTCAAATACCATTGCTGTCATGTGACATGACAACAAGCAAGCAGTGGTAGATGTGTAAAATAAACACAAAATGGTATTAAGAACATTAAGGTATACACTATAATTAGACCTCTTTATCCACTTTAAGATGTGCACTTGCCAGCTTTTTGTGTTTGTTTTTTCATAATATTATCTGTTTGTTTGTAGCTGATGAAGGTTTTTGCTGAAATGATGTAGCTTGTCTCATCTTTCTATAGATTTACTTTTCTGTAGCTCTTCTTGCACCATCATGTGACATTCATTATATTGTATATTTTATATTTGTCCCCTATCTCCAAGCAATGGAAGAGTGGACTTATGAAGCAGAAAAGCAAGCCAAATTTTAGGCAAAATGATATCATTATTGACAAAGAAAGAAATCACAACATATTTTAAATAATGAACTTGAAAGCTAGATTTTGGAATAACTAATAAGTTAAATGTGTTTGTGCGCTGTGAGGCACAAAGGGGAGTTAAGAATAGTGGCGCTTTTCCTTACAATGCAAATTCGTAAGAGGCGACTAAGGAGAGTTGGATTGGGACTGGCTAACCTGTACTGTAAAGAAAATAAGCCTAAAAAACTTCACAAACATGGACAAGTCAAAGAAGAGAATAAAAGTAAATTTGCCATCCAGGTAAGATAGAGGCTCTCTGTTTAAGAGATGTATGACGCAATTCAGAGAAAGCCGTAAGGAGTCCGGGTTGCTGACTCACCTTTTGTCTCCCAGGAAATCCTCCAGAATTGGCACCTGGAATGTATGTACCCTAAATGAACAAAAAAAAGCTGCACAGGTAGCAACAGAAATTAGAAATTACAAAATATATATTCTAGGAATGTGTGAAACAAGATGGCTAGGAATGGAAAGGATAAAACTAAATACAGGAGAGATGATTTTATCATCAGGACACTGGGAACCTGGAGCACAACATAGTCAAGGAGTTATAATGTATTATCAAGGAATGCAAATACAATAAATATAGAAGATCATTGGAAACAGGTAAAAAATATATGGAAAGAGACATGCGAAGAAACACTGGGGAAAAGAGAACGCCAGAATAAGGCATGGATGACAGCAGAGACCCTGGATAAAATTAAAGAAAGAAAGAACAAGAAAGCAGACATAAATAAAAGCAAAACAAGAAGTAATAAAGCCAAGACACAGGAAGCTTACACAGAGGTGAACAAAGAAGTGAGAAGATGCATTAAAAGGGATAAGAGGAAATATATATATGAACTAGCTAAAGAGGCAGAAGAAGCAGCAAATAAAGGGAATATGAAAGAACTGTACAACAGCACAAAGAAATTAGGTGGAAAATACAAACAGATCAACGCCTTTATCAAAGATAAGAAAGGAAATCTGCTTAGTAATATAAGGGAACAAATGGAGAGATGGAAATAGCACTTTGAAGAACTTTTGAACAGACCCAGCTCAAATAATCCTCCAGATATACTACCAGCAGAAGAAGAGTTACATGTTAATTGCGGAAAACCAAGCAAATAAGAAATAATGAAAGCCATCAAACTATTAAAAAATGGTAAAGCCACAGGATCAGATGAAATTACTTCAGTAGCCATCAAAGCAGATATTAACACCTCTACCAAGATGTACCATGATCTATTGGATAAAATTTGGGAGAGGGAAGAAATACCTCAAGACTGGAGAGAAGGTTATATGATCAAACTACCAAAGAAAGGAAGTTTACAGGAGTGTACAAATTATAGGGGAATTATGCTACTATCAGTGCCTGGAAAAATATTAGGCAGAATCATTCTGGAGAGACTAAAGGAGGCTATAGAGAAACACTTGAGAGATGAACAAGCAGGTTTTAGGAAGAACAGATCATGTGCTGATCAAATAACTACTCTACGTATAATAGTTGAACAAAGTTTAGAACTAAAATCCCCACGTTATATTGGATTCATAGATTACGAAAAGGCATTTGATAGTTTAGACAGAAGAATGCTTTGGAAGTTGCTGAGTAATTACGGAATCCCCATAAAGTTTATTAACCTGATAAAAACAATGTATGAAGGAACAAAATGTAGAGTGGTGCATGAAGGACAGCTTACAGAAGCGTTTGAAATAAGAACAGGAGTAAGGCAAGGATGCCTTCTGTCCCCATTTCTCTTTCTACTGGCCATAGATTGGATTATGAAAATAACTCAAAACAACAGAAATGGGATCCAGTGGTCACTGACCAAACAACTTGATGATTTAGACTTTGCTGATGACATAGCTCTCCTATCACACAGCCATCAACAGATGCAGGATAAAATGAGTATATTAGATGAGAGATCACAACAGCTAGGACTAAAGATTAATAGAGATAAGACCAACATTTACGAGAATTAATGCAGTTGGCAATAACCAAATAAAACTAGGAGAAATACCTCTACTAGATGTACAATCTTACATATATCTGGGCAGTAATATAGATAAAGAGGGAGGAACAGAAAATGATACCAAAATAAGGATATCAAAAGCAAGAGGAGCTTTCATTGCACTGGGAAACATATGGAAATCCAAAGAAATTAGGTTAAATACAAAAATAAAAATTTTCAACTCAAATGTTAAGTCGGTCCTATTATATGGCTGTGAAACATGGAGAATAACAAAATTGACAATCATGAAGGTACAAACTTTCATTAATGGATGCTTAAACAGAATAAAGGGATGGAAATGGCAGGACAAAGTCACTAACGTGGAATTATGGAAATGTACCGGTCAAATACCAGTGGATAAAGAGATACAGCGTAGACGATGGTGATGGATAGGACACACACTACGGAAGCCAACTGAGAGTATTACACAACAGGCCCTTTTTTGGAATCCCCAGGGGAAAAGAAAGAGGAAGACCAAGGAATTCTTGGAGAAGACAGATCGAAGCAGAGATGAAGATGATGGGGAAGACATGGAATGAACTTAGAAGAATTGCAAAAAACAGAACGACTTGGAAAGTGTGTGTTGAAGACCTATGCTCTACTGGGAGCAAAAAGGAAAGATATCAAGGAATGCACAGAAGACACTGATAGAATGGGAAGCAGTAGGGCCAAGACTAATGAGAGCAACATTTAAAGCAACAAAAAACAAAGTAAAAAAACATCATTATCCAATGCAACGCACCAACCAATAATAAGGATGATTTAGTTAAAGGTGAGTTCTATAGACAGTTGCAATGTCAGGATAAAAGATGTATAATTTCTTAAAGAACAAGGAATTAAAGACAAATTTGCAGTCACAATATCAAACAAATACCAAGTCCTCCAACAACTAGAAAATGCAATCAATACAGAAGATCATTGGAAACAGGTAAAAGATATATGGAAAGAGACATGTGAAGAAGCGCTGAGGGAAAAGTGAATGCTAGAATAAGGCATGGATGACAGCAGAGACAAAATAAAATAAAATTAAATTAAAGAAAGAAAGAATAAGAAAGCAGACATAAATAAAAACAAAATGAGGATAAAATTAAAGAAAGAAAGAATAAGAAAGCAGTAATAAAGCCAAGACACAGGAAGCTTACACAGAGGTGAACAAAGAAGTGAGAAGATTAGATGAACTAGTTAAAGAGGCAGAGGAAGCAGCAAATAAAGGGAATATGAAAGAACTGTACAACAGCACAAAGAAACTAAGTGGAAAATACAAACAGATAAATGCCTTTATTAAAGATAAAAAAGGACATCTGCTTAGTAATATAAATGAACTAATGGAGAGAGGGAAAGAGCACTTGGAAGAACTTTTGAACAGACCCGGCTCAAATAACCCGCCAGATATACTACCAGGTGTTAGAAGGCATAGGCTGCCCTCCTAAATTACTTAGGCTGATAATTTCCTTCCATGAAGACATGAATGGCAAAGTCCATTTTGATGGGAGTCCATCAGAGAATTTCAAAGTCAACAAAGGAGTGAAACAGGGATGTGTCCTCGCCCCCACCCTTTTTGGTATATTTTTTGCTGCCCTCCTAAATTACACCTTCGAAAACAGCTCAGGAGATATTTACATTCGCACTAGACCAGATGGCTCACTGTTCAACCTAGCACGACTAAGAGCAAAAACCAAAACAAATGTTGCCCTACTTAAAGAATTTTTATTTGCTGACGATGCAGCCCTAGTCGCTCATAGTGAGGCCACCCTACAGTCGCTGATCAACAACCTGGATAAAGCATGCGACCTTTTTTCACTGTCAATTAATGTTCAGAAGACAGTAATACTAAATCAAGGTGACTTCAAACCTATATCTATTACTCTAAAAGACTGCCCACTAGAATCAGTACAGAAATTTACATATCTTGGATCCACAGTTACGCAAACCATCTCTCTTGATGAAGAAATAAACTGTCGAATTGGTAAGGCAGCTACGACCTTCGGCAAACTCACAAAAAGGGCATGGAACAACACGAAACTAACTCAAAAGACTAAACTCTTAATATATCAAACTTGTGTGCTTAGCACACTACTATATGGATCCGAAACCTGGACAACATACTCAAACCAGGAGAAAAGACTAAATGTCTTCCACATGCGATGTCTCCGCAAAATAATGCACATCAAATGGCAGGACAAAATAACCAACTTAACTGTCCTGCAACGTGCTAAGACCCTAACAATCATGTCGATGCTCAGAAGTCGAAGGCTAAGATGGCTGGGGCATGTCCAACGGATGGAAGAAAAACGCATTCCTAGGCAAATACTATATGGCGAGCTAAAACACGGAAAACGACAAATCGGCAGACCTAAACTACGATATAGAGATATCTGCAAATCATCTCTGAAAGACTTCGCCATCTGTGAAAACGACTGGCAACATCTGGCAAGTGATCGCACATCATGGAGAGCACGTATAAGGAACGGTATAACAACATTTGAGACTGTTCTAAGACAGGACTTAGAAGAGAAGAGACTCATGAAAAAGGATGGTAAACCCTGTGGACCAGCGAGCCTGACCTGTTCATTATGTGACCGCGTGTGTTTGTCAAACATTGGTAGAATTAGCCACGAGAGAAGCTGTTCGGCAAAAACAATACCTCAAAAAAATACGCAATAGCCTCCACTAGACCGTCTGACAAGACGAAAAGGGCCATATATATATACTACCAGCAGAAGAAGAGTTACCCGTTAACTGTGGAAAACCAAGCAAGGAATAAATAATGAAAGCCATCAAGCTATTAAAAAATGGCAAAGCCACAGGACCAAGTGAAATTCCTTCGGAAGCCATCAAAGCAGATATTAACACCTCTACCAAGATGTTACATAATTTTTTTTCATTTTGACTAACAAATAGAGCATTTCTGAAATTGTCTTGCATCTTTTCTCTACTTCAGCTCAAATGGCTACCTACTACAATTTTTTTCAGTTGTCTTAGCTGTCACAAAAAAAAAAAATCACAGCCGCCACAATATATCACAGCTCAAAGAAAATATCCCAGCTGTCACAAAATATCCTAGCTGCCACAAAATATCAGAGCTGTCATAAAATATACCAGTTGTCACAAAATATCCCAGCTGTCACAAAATATACAAGTTGTCATAAAATATCCCAGCTGTAACAAAATATCTTATTTGTCACAAAAATAGGCCAGCTACCACAAATTATTCCAGCTGTCACAAAATATCTCAGTTATCACAAAATAATCTAGATGTCACAAAATATACCAGCAATAACAAAATATCTCAGGAGTAACAAAATATCCCAGTTGTCACAAAATATAGCTGTCACAAAATATCATAGTTTTCACAAATTATGCCAACTGTTACAAAATATCAAAATTGTCATAAAATATTAAATGTTGTTACAACTTTTGCTGGACAACTATCTCAGTTGTCAGAAAATATCCCAGCTGTAACAGAGTATCCCAGTCATAACAAAATATTCCAATCTGTTACAAAATATTTCTATTGTCACAAAATGGCACAGCAATAACAAAATGACCCAGCAGTAACAAAATATCCCAGCTGTCACAAAATATCCCAACTGTCCAAAAATATACAAGTTGTCATAAAATATACCAGCTGTACCAAAATATTCCAGCTGTAATAAAATATATTCCAGCAGTGACAATATATCCCAGCTGTCACAAAATATCCCAGCTGCCACAAAATATCAGAGCTCATAAAATATACCAGTTGTCACAAAATATTCCAGTTGCAACAAAATATCCCAGCTGTCAAAAAAATATCAAAGTTGTCACAAAATATTAAAGTTGTAACAAAATATATCATTTGTCACAAAATATCCCAGCTATCACAAAATCTTCCAGCTGTCACAAAATATCTCAGTTATAACAAAATATCCCAGATGTCACATAAATATCCCAGCTGTGACAAAATATCACTGCTGTGACAAAATATCACAGCTGTCATAAAATGTAACAGCTGTTACAAAATGTCTCAGTTGTCATAAAATATCCTACATAAAATATCTGAGTTGCCACAAAATATCTGAGTTGCCACAAAATATCTCAGTTGTCAAAAAATCAAAGATGTAACACAATATTTCAGGTGTCAGAAAATATCCCACATGCAACAAAGTATCACAGTGGTAAAAAAATATTCCAGCTGTCACAAAATATTCCTGTTGTCACAAAATGTCACAACAGTAAGAAAATATCCCAGCAGTAACAAAATATCCCGGCTGTCACAAAATATATCAGCTGTACTAAAATATCCCTGATGTAATAAAATATATTCGATGGCTTGACAAGCTGTCATTGTAAAAAGTATTGTTATGGAAACAGAGCCATAAGTTATGGAAACAGTGATCTCTGCAATAAGTGCCATTCTGGCACGCAAGGTTTCTGTTTTTGAGATTGTGGATCTGCCCTATGTGCCGTCTTCGGCTCGAAAGGACGATAGATAAATAGATAGAATGAAATATATCTCAGTTCACACAAAATATCCCACCTGCAAAAAAATATCTCAGCTGTCACAGAATATATCATTTGTCACAGAATATATCACACAATATCTCAGTTATAAAATTTCTCAGATGTCACAAAATATCCCAGATGTCACAAAAAATCCCAGAAGTAACAAAATATATCAGCAGTAACAAAATAAACAGCTATCACAAAATATTCCAGCTAACACAAAATCATCCAGCTGTCTCAAATAGGAAACAGCAGTAACAAAATATCCCAACAGTAGCAAAATATCCCTGCCATTACAAAATATCCCAGTTGTCACATAATATCCCAGTTGTCACATAATATCCCAGCTGTCACAAAATATCCCAGCTGTCACAAAATAACCCAGCTGTCACAAAATAACCCAGCTGTCACAAAATAACCCAGCTGTCACAAAATATCACAGCTGTCACAAATAATCCCAGCTGTCAAAAAATAACAAGTTGTCACAAAATGTCTCTGTTACAAAATGTTACAGCTGTAACAAAATATCCCAGCTTCAACAAAACATCCCAGCTGTCATAAAATATCCAAGCTGGCACAAAACATTACAGTTGTCACAAAATATCTCAGTTGTCAAAAAATATCCCAGCTGTAACAAAATATCTCATTTGCCACAAAATATCTCAGTTGTCACAAGATATCAAAGCTATCTATAACACACATATTGTGTTGTCAGAAAATTTCCAACATGCAAAAAAGTATCCCAGTGGTAAAAAAATATTCCAGCTGTCACAAAATGTCACAGCAGTAACAAAGTATCTCAGCAGTAACAAAATATCCAGAATGTCACATAATAGATCAGCTGTACCAAAATATCCCTGATGTAATAAAATATATTCCATCAGTCGAAATATATCTCAGTTCCCACAAAATATCCAAGCTGTCACAGAATATATATCATTTGTCACAAAATATCACAGCTATCACAAAATATTCAAGCTGTCACAAAATATCTCAGTTATAAAATATCCCAGATGTCACAAAATATCCCAGCAGTAATAAAATATCACAGCAATCACAAAATCATGCAGCTGTCACAAAATATCTCAGTTATCACAAAATATCACAGCTGTCATAAAGTAATTCAGTTTTCATAAAATATCCCAGCTGTCACAAAATAAACCAGCTGTCACAAAATATCTCAGCTGTAACAAAATGTCTCAGTTGTTACAAAATGTTACATCTTTAACAAAATATCCCAGCTACAACAAAATATCCCAGCTACAACAAAACATCCCAGCTGTCACAAAATATCACAGTTGTCACAAAATATCCCAGCTGCAACAATTTTATCCCAGTCATAGCAAAATATTCCAGCTGTTACAAAATATCCCAGTTGTCACAAAATATACAATTTGTCATAAAATATACCAGCTGTACCACAATATACTAGCTGTAATAAAAAATATTGCAGCAGTCAAAATATATATCAGTTCACACAAAATATCCCAACTGTAACAAAATATCCCAGCTGTCACAAAATCTTCCAGCTGTCACAAAATATTGCAGATGTCACAAAATATTGCAGATGTCACATAAATATCCCAGCAGTAACAAAATATCCCATCAATAACAAAGTATCACAGCTGTCACAAAATATCTCATTTGTCACAAAATATCACAGTTCTCACAAAATAGCCCAGCTGTCACAAAATAACCCAGCTGTCACAAAATATCCCAGATGACACAAAAACCCCAGCAATAACAAAATATCCCAGCTGTCACAAAATATGTCAGCTGTTACAAAATATAAAAGTTGTCACAAAATATTAAAGTTGTAACAAAATATCTCAGCTGTCACAAAGTATTTCAGTTGTCACAAAGTAGTTGTCACAAAACATTTCAGTCGTCACAAAACATTTCAGTTGTCACAAAACATCACAGCAGCAACAAAATATCTCAGTTGTAACAAAATATCCCCTCTGTCACAAAACAACACAGCTGTCATAAAACACCACAGCTGTTACAAAATATCCCAGCTGCAACAAAAAATCCCAGCTGCAACAAAAAATCCCAGCTGTCACAAAATATCCCCTCTGTCAGAAAACAACACAGCTGTCATAAAACACCACAGCTGTTACAAAATATCCCAGCTGTCACAAAAGATCACATATGTTCCCTTCTCCTTACATGACCCCAAGTGATGAATGTCTCCTGTTGTTGGAAATTAGCTTTCATTTTTTATTTGGCCTCTTTTAGAACATCCTAATTACTCTTAGAATATCCAGATTACTCTTTTAGAATATCCAGATTACTCTTTTAGAATATCCAGATTACTTTTTTAGAATATCCAGATTACTCTTTTAGAATATCCAGATTACTCTTTTAGAATATCCGGATTACTCTTTTAGAATATCCTCATTACTCTTTCAGAATACCCTTGTTACTCTTTTAGAACATTCTCATCTATTACAAAAGTTGGACACAACTCAAAAGAACAAAATTAATATAAAAAGCTGCTTTATAGAATTGTCAGATCTTTGTGTTCTGTGATGGCTCTCTTGCAGTACTTTCTAACCATAGCATATGCATCAGGGGACAGACAACAATCCAGGACATGCAACTGCTGAAATGAAGAGTACCTACAAGCAATCATCACTATTCCTTTGTCTGTTGTTACATCACATGACTTCATCTCAAGTTTATGTAGATTTGGACAGTGCATAGATAAGGCATACAGTCCATCGTCTGTTATGTCACATTTGCGTATGTCCAACGAGCAAAGTCTTGAGCAGTTTTGTGCCAGAAAATCTAAGCCAATGTCTGAGATAGCCTCACAGCCCCAAGCGTTGAGGTCGCATAGCTTGTTGTAGTTCTTAGTAATGTAAATGACCCCTTGGTCTGACACCTTGGTAAACATGAGAAAATGTGTAAAAAGTTTATAAGAGGCCTTTGTGAGCAATTATATATGTAAATGTAAATAGTCCATATAAATATCTGTCAAGAATTATAATATTTTTCTTTAAATGTTTAAACATTGTACATAAACATAACACTAGTAAACATGTACAAATTAAACATCATTCCTTTTAATATATGGATAAATAATGATGTTAGTGATCATATTTTTTTATGACCAACAGGACTTTTATAAAAGTCATGACCAGAATCAAGCAATGCTGTACTACCTTTTCACATAAAATGGTAGATGTGTAAATACATTTTTGAAGCAGGCCATATATAAATATGTAAATATTTTAACAGTGACACACATTCTATCACCAAGCTTGTTCAAACTAATCAATGAGAAAATCTTTAAAAACATCACAAAGATGCCAGGCATAAACAATAATGGAATGATAGTCAGTAACCTAAGATATGCTGATGACACTGTATTACTAGCAGAAAATCCTGAAGATCTACATAAATTACTAAATGAGATAAACATGATAAGCAAAAAATATGGATTAGATATGAATGTCAAAAAGACAAACTTTGATCATAAACGAAGAAAGTACTCAAAACCTACAAGTGGATATCAAATTACAAGAAATACACCTGAAGACAGTTCAAAGCTACAACTACTTTGAACATACTATAACCAGTGATGGAAAATGTAAAACTGGAGGAAAAAAGAAAATAGAAAATGGCAAAAAGTAATTTTAATGTCATAAAAAATATACTAACATTAAAACAAATAAAGCAGGGCTAAAACTAAGCATAGCGAAATGTTATATCTTCTTAACATTCATGTATGGTGCTGAAAGATGGACAATAGACAAGAAAACAACAGAAAATTTAAGCTTTTCAGATATGGATTTATAGAAGAATAGGAAGAATTGAAAGGAAAGAAAAGGAAACAAACAATTCTTCTTCTTCTTTCCTTCCTCATTTGCCTTTCAGCATCGAGGGGAGATATAATTTGTGGTCTTTTGCTCTTCTGTTCGCCTCGGCTGCTGTTATGTTTCCTAGTGCTTCTAATATTCCATCCATCCATGTTTTTCGTGGTTGACCATTGGGTCTGGTATTCTCACATTTGTTGAAGGCTCGTTGTGTTGTGTTTTGATTTTTCTGCTTTGTCATGCGGCCAAAAAATTTTATCTGTTGTTTCTTTATATATTCTATGGCAGGAGCTACTCCTAGCTTTCTCCTCAGTTCTTCATTTCTGAACTTACCTTTCAGATTGTTTCCTGTCATTTGTCTGACACATTTCATCTTAGTAGAGGTTATTTATCTTATTGTTCTTGCATCTAGGGTCCAGGTCTGGCATTGGTAGCACAATGTTGGGATGAAGATTGTATTGTATAGTGCTCATTTTACCTCTCATATTTCCTTGTTCGACAATAGTGGTGATAACCGTCCAATGATTTGGATTGACAAACAAATGAAGTCTTAAAACAACTAAAAATTTAAAAAGAACTACTAAACACAATTCAAACAAGACAAATGAGATTTTTGAGACATGTTAAAGGACACTATGATCTACCAAAAGTAATCTTGGAAGGGAAAATGCATGGTAAAAGAGGGAGAGTTAGACCAAGACTAATATGGACAAGCAACATCAATAGATGGTAACATCAGCCTATGATAATCTTCATCATTAAAGCAAGAGACAGAGCAGAAAGATGCTCCACGGTAGCCAACTTTGCATGTGGAGACAGCACTTAATGAATGACATAAATGAAAATGTGAAATAAAATTTATGCAATCATTCAATCTCAGTTCTCGTACTTGTCGAAGGAAGAATTTTTAAATTGTTTAATGACATGACATAAAGACATGACATAAAGAGAATAATTAAAATTACAAAGAAAACAAGTTTTAAACAGATAAACTGAATATTTACTGAATATTTATTTATTGTAAAGAATATTATTTATTAACTGAATATTTATTTATTTTATGCTCCATGTGAATGCAAATCTATAACAGGTGAAATATACCAGATGGCCTATTAAAATCAATATTCATAGCTTTACCAAAGAAATGGGAAACCGCGATAGCTCGGTGGTTAGTGAACTGGACTACAAAGGACAAGGGGTTGGGTTTGATCCCTACAACATCAAAGCAAGAGACCGAGCAGAAAGGTGCTCCATGGTAGCCAACTTTGGATATGGAGACAGCACTTAATGAATGACATAAATGAAAATGTCAAATAAAATTTATACTTAGCTCTCTAAAGAAACAATTTTAAAATGATAAGCTGTGAAATTCTATCTGCACTGCAACATTTTTATAAAATGTATTGTTTCCAATGTAAAGCAAGATTTTTTATTTTATTATTTTTTTTGTTTGCTCTTCCAAAAAAAATGTTCCACAGTCTGGTGTCACATGCTTCCTTGTATTAGTTATCAAAATGGTGGATGCACTGAATACGTGTCAGAAGCTATAAGCTGTGATTGAAATTCTCACAGTGGAAAGTCTTGAGCCTTAAGCACTTCACAATGCTCTGTGGAACTTGCTTGAAGAGGAAGTTTTCAATCTCAAGTTATGGCAGTCTTGACACAGTGAGCTTGTTAGTTCAAATCCGACTGTACAAGTTGGGATTTTTATTTGTGATTTCTCTCAATGGCAACCACCCCTGGTCTCAACAGTGAGACCTGGCTTCACACGTCAATTACACATCAACAGAAAAAATATGAATACCTCTGAAGATGGAGTTATCTGCCTGAGTGACGAGGGGCCCCTATGTACATGGCTGCCAGTGTAAAATGAATTCACATTAAAAATTCAGTTCCTAGGCTATAGGATATATAGACTTCGCCTTAGGTGAAAGCTGCGAACGCAGAAAAAAAAATATGTCTATACTGTACTTTTTTGGTTAAATCTTTCCGTATGGAAGCTTTTTATTGACGCAACAGAAGAGATTTCAGAGACAAAATTGTTCATGGTTTTAAGAATCAATCTATATATTTATATTTATCTAACATATAACATATTATATATGAATGTTTAGATAATTGAACAAGATATAAGATTTCACCAATATCCAGATGATATAAGACATGTAAAAAGAATATGGTTTAATGGCGCTCACACTAATCAAATTGAACGTTGCGCACTATATGGCGAAATGTACGTTACCAGAATTACATTGGTGCACAGTGTGGCAAAACGTATGGAAAGAGTTAATGTAATAAATCATTTTAAAGAAAAAAATCTGAGCACAAATGCTTGCGGTGATAAAAATAGCATGATACACATTACACGTAGACCAATATATTTTATTACAAATATTTGGCTGTTAAACTTGTAAATGCAGGTGGTTGGTGAGCTGGTACAAGATGGTACTTATTCTCCAAGTTGGTGTCTTTTCAATAATTGCTATACTACCTTGGGTTTATACTTTTTTTTCAATGTTGAGTAAGGTAGAATTTTAGCGAAGATTGAGAAGCTCGGCCAGAATAAGGACATATGACAAAGTACACCAAAAACCCTGTGTGCCATCTGATGGCACTCCAGGGCATTAGAATTAAGACAGTCATGAAATTATATGAGTACTAACATATTTTTCCCAAAACCGCACCAATTTTAAAAATAAAGAGACACTAGAATGTAAGATCCTCCATTACCTTTTACAATTGCCACAATGAGGTAATGTATTGTCTTACGTAATTTGACCACTCTTGCATGCCTAGATCAGCTACACTTTTGCAATCACTCAGTCTCAGTTCTCGAAAGCTTGTCGAAGGAAGAATTTTTAAATTGTTAATAACATGACATAAAGAGAATAATTAAAATTACAAAGAAAACAAGTTTTAAACAGATAAACTGAATATTTGAATATTTACTGAATATTTATTTATTGTAAAGAATATTATTTATTAACTGAATATTTATTTATTTTATGCTCCATGTGAATGCAAATCTATAACAAGTGAAATATACCAGATGGCCTATTAAAATCAATATTCATAGCTTTACCAAAGAAATGGGAAACTG
This sequence comes from Megaustenia siamemsis, assembly GCA_032433765.1. Taxonomy (NCBI): domain Eukaryota; kingdom Metazoa; phylum Mollusca; class Gastropoda; order Stylommatophora; family Ariophantidae; genus Megaustenia; species Megaustenia siamemsis. The sequence continues at coordinate 78,018,677 of JAVIAB010000139.1, read as the reverse complement.
CGATAGCTCGGTGGTTAGTGAACTGGACTACAAAGGACAAGAGGTTGGGTTTGATCCCTACAACATCAAAGCAAGAGACCGAGCAGAAAGGTGCTCCATGGTAGCCAACTTTGGATATGGAGACAGCACTTAATGAATGACATAAATGAAAATGTCAAATAAATTTTATACTTAGCTCTCTAAGAAACAATTTTAAACTAATAAACTGTGAAATTCTATCTGCACTGCAACATTTTTATAAAATGTATTGTTTCCAATGTAAAGCAAGATTTTTTATTTATTTATTTTTCTTGCTCTTACAAAAAAAAAGTTCCAGTCTGGTGTCACATGCTTCCTTGTATTAGTTATCAAAATGGTGGATGCACTGAATATGTATCAGAAGCTATAAGCTGTGATTGAAATTCTCACAGTGGAAAGTTTTGAGCCTAAAGCAATTCATAATTCTCTGTGGAATTTGCTTGAAGAGGAAGTTTTAAATCTCAAGTTATGGCAGTTTTGACACAGAGAGGTTGTTAGTTCAAATCTGAATGTACAAGTTGGGATTTTTATTTGTGATTTCTCTCTGTGGCAACCACCCCTGGTCTCAACAGTGAGGCCTGGCTTCACACGTCAATTACACAACAGAAAAAATATGAGCACCGCTGAAGATGGAGTTATCTGCCTGAGTGGCAAGGGGCCCCTTTGCACATGGTTGCCAGGGTAAAATGAGTTAACATGCAAAATTCAGTTCCTATTCCTAGGCTATAAGGACTTCGCCTTAGGTGAAAGCTGCGAACGCAAAAAAAAAATGTCTATACTGTACATTTTTGGTTAACTCTTTCCGTACGGAAGCTTTTTATTGACGCAACAGAAGAGATTTCAGAGACAAATTGTTCATGGCTTTAAGAATCAATCTATATATTTATATTCATCTAACATATAACATATTATATTTGATTCTTTAGATAATTGAACAAGATATAAGATTTCACCAATATCCAGATGATATAAGACATGTAAAAAGAATATGGTTTGATGGCGTTCACACTAATCAAATTGAGCATAGCACACTATACGGTGAAACGTACGTTGCCGGAATCGCATTGGCGCACAGTGCGGCGAGACGTATGGAAAGAATTAATGTAATAAATAATTTTAAAGAAAAAATCTGAGTACAAATGTTTGCGGTGTCCCACAAGACAACAACAATTACAGCTATGTTCAATTTATGAAGCAAAAGTGACTTACACTTTTAATCTTGGATGGCAATCACGGTCTAATATAACCTGAAAGACTTGTTCTGAGGCTAAACGGATCATGCCTGGCCAAGAAGTGGGCAAAACCTGCAATACAGCAACAGCAACATTACACAAAGTTTGCTGGGAAATGCTATCAGAGACAGAGATACAGACAGACAGACATGCACACATACATATTTGTAATAAATTAATGTGTAAAATAAAAAAATTAATAGAATCACTAATCTGACACTCTTTAGAGTGAAATATAGCATAAATTTGTGAGAAATCATGGTAGCTTTAACATCTCATCAACCAATTTTGAATTCCCTTATATGATTTCTAGAAATTAAAAGAGCATTAACAATGAGTGAAATTATTACTGAAGAGAGATTTTTAAAAGTACTATGCCACTCTTCAACAAAGCTGGTGTTTAATTTTTTGGCAATTTCGGGATACTTTTTTTAAAAAAATACCTACTGAACAATTTCCGTAAATTACCTGTAGAGCTCTTTTTTCTTTTCACATTGGCATAGTTATATATATATATATATATATATATATATTCCTCTTTCAAATTCATCCTTATCTTCCATTTATTTGCTTCTCACAACTGCTGTAAATCTACCAACTAAAGTTAACATTGTTCCCAAGTAATTGAACTCTTTTTTCTTTAAAACTGTCAATTTAATGTAATAGATGACAGGTTGTTGATTTCACACATATAGGGTAAAGTTTAAAACTTAAATTTAGCAGTTTATATCCTGTTTTAGTTTCTCCAGCTCCCAGAACATGGAACACCTTTCTTCATTTTTATTTTATATTTAATTTTTAATAATGCTGTCCTTAATCAATCCACTGTGTGATTGTCAAACCAAATATGGTTGTGAGAAAACAAAGTTTAGAATTAATAATATAATTAACATACTGTCAGTTTTTATCCAACAAACAAGGAGAGCAGTTTGTTTTATTGTCTTATACTAAAATAATTATCTTCCTTTTTTTCAAAAAAAAGTTTCTCTTTTATACTCTAACTATAACTTAATAATAATGTCTATAAGATAGAGCTTCTAATCCATTTTTATCCAGAACTGTATTAACTGTGACTGCAAAAATAATGTATGTGTGAGAGCGCTATTAATATTATTTATTTAATTTAATTTTAACATAACAATTGGTAGCTTAAGGTAATTCTTATTACTATTTGTAATATTGGAATGACAAATATATAATTTTTATCTGTGGCGAACATACATAGCTCTTTTTGAAGTTAGAATCATGAGAAATCATCATCATCAAGTACCAGGCCTGCTGGCTGGGTGATCATGTCTCTCCACAACTTTTGATCTTGATAGTTATTTCTGTTGTTGACCTTCAGCCAAGCCATTCTCTTAAGCTGTCTGGTATATTTTCTCTTTGATTCCCTCTATCTCTTCGTCCTTCATGGCAAATAGACATTGAATAATAATGAATGAATATTAATTCATTTTCAATATAAAGATTGAAGTAGCTTGAACTGTACAATATTATTTATAAAATGCATTCTGTTTGAGAACCTGAAATAATATGGTCTCCATGTTCATGAAAATATTATTTGACTTTGACTATCAACTCTGCATTTTGTGAGGACAAGATGAAAATAAAATATATTATTTACATAGGATCCATTTTAATAACAATCGTGGAAATATTGTTGAATTTTACGCATTCTGGATTATTTTTAATTGCTATCATTTAATAACAAATTAATTTCCTATAATTTGCACAAAACGTAGAAGCACATTTATTTATTGAATTAATTTTAATCTATATTCATTGCTAAACACATCTAATGATAGCAAGAAATTTATGTAATTAACTAATTAAATATTAATTTAATTTAACTAACTATTTATTATTTTTCATTTCACTCTAAAAATTTAGATTGAAGTAACTCAAACTGTGACATCATTGTTTAAATGATTCATCAGAATCACAACTTGAGAATATTCTAAGTTATTTTGTTAGAGAACCTGAAATGATATGGCCTCTATATTTCTGAAAATATTTCTGAATATATATTTTGACCACCTACCTTGCATTTTGTGGGGATAAGAAGAAAATGAATATCTTGTTTATTTACACAGTGCAATCTTGAAATCAATCGAGGAGTTCTAATAATTGTATGCATACTGGATAATTTAAAAAATACTACCATTTAATAACAAATTAATTTAATATAATTTGCACAAAACATATAAGCACATTTATTTATTGTATTAATTTGTCTATATGCATTGCTAAACATGTCTAATGATTAATATATTTTTTTTAATAGACCGCCATTTTGAGACCTATTGATTTGAGTACTAATTGAATTTTATGCATACTTGATAATTTTAAATTGATACTATTTAAAAACAAATTTATTTCATATAATTTGCACAAAACTTAGAAGCACATTTATAATTTAAATCTATATGCATTGCTGAACATGTCTAATGATTAATGCTTTAGAGAATATTATTGACAGTCTAAAAGTTAAAAGGAATTACCCCTAGGAACAATAACTTGTACTTTACGAACAATTACATTTTGTAGTGGCTTCCCTTAATAAGCCAGGGAAATAATACTTTAAAAATTTCATATAAAAGTACTATTTTAGTTGCATCATAAATTAAAAGCACATACACTTTGATTGATAAGATTTAATTTTAGTGCATTGTAAGACACATTGCCTAATATGTTTTTGTATATTTAAACATAAACATTTTTAAGAACATATTTTTTTTTTCAAATTATATGCAAAATTTTGGTACTCTTAAAAAATTACAATAGCAAGAGATTTATATAATTAACTATTTTGTATGTAGTTTTCAGTGGTCCGGGTTTATGAAATTCTAGTGAATATTTATAAACCAACTGTCCAATTTTCTCTTTGGCTAAGACGCAAGGCTTAGAAACCTTGTCCTAGGTGCAAAGCCGTGTTGCCTGCTCTAGCAACACAGACTGCGTCACGTCGGCTACGTGACACAGTAGTCTTTGGGTACTGCTTTGCTACCTCCCATTATGTCAAAGTTTGAACAGAAAATTGGGGGGGTGGAAGATGCGTGGTCGGACTAGGGTAACACCCGATGTTCTTAGTGCCGAGATTGCAATCGGCACGTCTGTGTGCTGTTGAATCTGGGCTAGTTTCCACTAGCTAGGCAGCCCTAGCCTAGGGCATCAGTCTTAGTGAGGTGGGGATCCTGGGGACAGCAGCCCTTCCATTTACACAAATGACATGAATGGTTATCCCCTTAACTTCTGTTCCCTACATTTCCCGTGGAGTGTGAAAATACACGAGAATGTGCCCCTGTATGACGTAGGCACAGGTAAACTACTCCTCGCCAGCGTTGCAAATCCTCAGACCTGTTTGATGTCATATGCTCTTATTATAATTATTGGTGTCTTATTCTTTATAATCTATTTCTGAAGCATTAAGTAAAGCAAGCCTGAGTAGGCAGACGCACACATGCGAGAGTGTCCAGTAGAGACGTGAATTCTGTGATATGGTGTGTGACTGGCCGAGTGAGATGTGTGATCGCTGGCCGCTGTGAATAATTGTGACATCTGCTCTTATTAGAATTATTGGTATCCTGTTCTTTATAATCTATTTCTGAAGTTTTACTTTTATATTTGAAGTGTTGTTTATTTATATTTATTATTTAAATGCAGAGCCAGTCTAAACATATGGATGTGAATCATGGACAACAGAGAAGAAAATCACTGGAGGCTATAAATTTAGTTTTACATAAGAATTCATAAATATAATTAACTAAGTAATTCATACTTAATAATCCTTGGAAAATGAAAGAACACACGCGATGTTTAGGTTTCTTAAGCCAGAAGTAGGGTACACTCACACGATCACATGATTGCACACTGTCTCTCCAGACACAACGTTTTACGTTCGATGATCTCACAATGTACCCTAGTTAACCTGGATTTGTCGTACGCTAATTGACAATTGATGATTTCAATCTTAAACATGCTCTGTTGTCTTGCAATATTCGGGAGTTTCTCGTGACATGACGAGCTGAAGTTACTTGAATTCTTTAGTTGTCAACTTATTGTTGACATCAATTTGACTTGTCACGACAACGTGATCATGCTTTGTTTTGAGCTTTCAAGATAACTTGCTATTTTAAGTTCGTGATCAGTTCATCATCATCATCGGGTGCCATCTCCGCAACGAAGGTTGGCTATCATGAAGCGCCATTCTGCAATGTCTCTTGCTTTGATGGTGCAGGTTCTCATAGGCTGGTTTGTCCATCTTTTAATGTTACTCGTCCATGTTAGTCTTGGTCTGCCCCTGCATCTTTTACCTTGTATTTTCTCCTTTAGGATTACTTTTAGTAGGCTGTTGTGTCTTTTAATATGGCCGGAAAATCGCATTTGTCTTGTTTGAATTGTGCTTAGTATTTTTCTTTTCATTTTTAGTTGTTTTAAGACTTCATAATTTGTTTTCTTTTCCTTCCATCCAATTCTATCTATTGACCTTTCGAGCCGTAACCGGCCCATAGGGCGTAGACCAAGATACACCTTCTCCTATATGAATTTTTGTTCTAGCAGTTTTCTTTTAAAGATATTTTATCAAATCTCGCCATCTGTCTCTGTTCTGTGCAAGCAGTTCTATCTCATTGAGGGAGCCGATTCCTGCTGCTCTTGCCTCTCTCATCAATGTTCTTCTCAGTGTCTCCCTGGGTCTTCCTCTTTTTCTTTTACCTGTTGTTTCCCATATGAGGGCTTGCTTTGCTATTCGATTATTATCTCTTCTCATCACATGTCCAACGTATGACCATCGTCTTTTCTTTATTACTGAAGATATTAGTGGTTGATTGGCGATTTCTCTAATTTCCTCGTTTGTTTTGAATTCGTTCCATTCTATACCAAGTATTTTCCTTAGACATTTATTTTCGAATGCGTTCAACTTTGTTTCTATATCTCTTGTTGTTTTCCAGCTTTCACACGCATACGTAAGGGTTGATAGTACATTTGATTTGAATAGCCTAAGTTTTGTTTTTGTGCTAATGAGTTTTGATTTCCACAACTTTTCAAGGCTTCTGAAAGACATTGCTGCTTTAGCCAGTCTGATTCTAATTTCTTTGCTCGTATCCCCTTCTCGATCAATGTGACTTCCAAGATAGATGAAGTGATCGATCTCTTCTACTGGTTTGTTTTCCATGTATATTTTGTCACTTGTTGGAATTAAACTTTTCATGACTTTAGTCTTTTCATGATTGACCTCAAGCCCAATTTTGCTGGCTATTGATGATAGTTCATTTGTGTTTTCCTGCATCGTTTTTATCTGATTGCTGATAAGAGTCCAATTCTACCTATTCTATATATCCACATTTCAAAGGCTTTAATTCTCTGTTCTGTTTTCTTGTCTAATGTCTATGTTTCTGCACCATATAGGAATGTCGAGAAGACATAACATTTTGCTATTCTTAGTTTTAGCCCCGGTGTTATTTGTTTTGATGTTAGTATGTTCTTCATGGCATTAAAATAACTTTTTGCCATTCCGATTCTTTTTTTTTTTTTCAGTTTTACATTTTCCATCACTGGTTATAGTATGTCCTAGGTAGTTGTAGTTCTGAACTGTCTCCAACTCTATTCCTTCAATTTTGATATCCACTCGTGGGTTTTGAGTATTTTCTTTGTTTATGATCATAGTTTTAGTCTTTTTGATATTCATATCTAGTCCATATTTTTTGCTTGTCATGTTTATTTAATTAATTAATTGTTGTAGATCTTTAGGATTTTCTGCTAGTTGTACAGTATCATCAGCATATCTTAGGTTATTGATTATCTTTCTATTAATTTGTAGGCCTGACATCTCTGTGATGTTTTTAAAGATTTGCTCAGTGTATAGATTGAACAAGCTTGGTGACAGGATGCATCCCTGTCTTACTTCTCTTGTTATATCAATTGGTGTAGAGTTCTCTTTGTTATATTTTATTATTGCTGTTTGTCCCCAGTATAGATTACATATTAGTCGTATGTCCATGTCATCTAGATGTATCTCTTTTAGGCATTTTATAAGTTGTTTGTGGTGTACTCCGTCAAAAGCTTTGGTGTAGTTTATGAAGCAGGCATATATTGGTTCATTCATACGTGCATTATTCTTAAGTCTTGTTTGCTTTCCACATTTTCTATTTCTATACATTTTTGGCTGTGCCAGTCTTCTTTTGCCTTTTTGTACATTTTGCGTATTTCATTATCTATTTTATTGTTTTGGGCAGTGTTCTTCGCTTGTCTCCTTTCTTCCATTTTTTTCTAAGGTGTTGTCATTTATCCATTTTTGTTTTTTGTTCTTTTCTTTTTTTGGGGGTAAGATGTCGCAGGTTTCTTGTATGCTTTTCTTTTTGCATTGCCATTTGGTTGTGACTTTTTTCATCAGGATTTTCTCTTCGGTATTGCTCAAATTCTTCTTCTAGCAGCTTCTGATATGTGTTCTTTACTTGTATTGTATAGGTATCTTTAATATCTTTTTTTATTTAAAGCTGTTATATCTAGTGGTATTGTTGATGAATTAGACTTTTGCTTGTTTCTCTTTAGTTTGATTTTCATTTTAGTCATTACAGGATTGTGATCTGAATTAATATCTGCTCCTGGGTAGGTTTTGGCTTTCTTTACGCTGCTACAGAACCTTTCTATTATCATTATCTAATCTATTTGATTCCTCTTATCTCCAGGGCTTTTCCATGGGTTTAGTTACCTTTTCTCTTGCTCAAAGTAGGTGTTATATATTATTAGCTTGTTTACTTCACATAATTGTATTAATCTTTCTCCTGTCATTTCTTTTTTCCTACACCATGGTTTCCTATAATGGTCTTATATTTACCTTTTCCTACTTTAGCGTTCATGTCACCCATTACAATCAAATGTCCGAAGATTTCACTTACTTCATAACTTTATTTAGGTCTTCATAGTATGCCTCTATTTGCTCATATGTGCAGTCTTGAGTAGGTGCGTATGTCTGTTTATTGCTATGTCGAATGGTTTTGCTTTCATCATGAGTAGTATAATCCTATCATTGTATGTCCAATGGGTACTTATATATTTTTGTAGCTCTCTTTTTATTATTATTCCTACCCCTCTTTGATGTTCTGTTGTGTTTCCTGAGTATATAAATGTATATTTTTCGCCCTCTATGTATCCACTTTCTTTCCATCTTTTCTCTGATATGCCTAAAATATATATGTTTATCCGTTCTGCTTCTTGAATTAGATTTTCCAATTTCCCGTGATATATAACTTGCATATTCCTTGCATAGAACGTGACTTCTTTGCTACTTGATTTACTTTGTGAGTTAGATACAATATCAACCTTTATACTGTTAATATAATTCGTATTTTCTAGATATACTTTGATAACACTGTTTAAATATTTTGTTATAGCTGGCTTGATAAGTTAAATATTTTGTTATAGCTGGCTTGATAAGTAACTACTACGTCGGCGATTTTTGTATTAGTTCATTCACTTGTCTCGTTGAGCTTCTATTATGTGTTGTAGTGCTGTTATTATTGGTCTCTACTGTCGGACATCTGTAGTGAAATGTATGACGCATTCATGCTCGCAGAGAGCTGTCCTTTGACGAATGATTCAGCGGCAACCCGCACAAGCAGTGATCCTGTGGGGAAGAAAATGTAGATAAAACTCTACTGTGAGTCGATCCGGCCCAACCGTTTTGTTCTATTGCATGGCTCTCACTGAGATCGTCAAATCCGCGAGTGTTATCTCAGCGTTCAATGATTGGTTGTCTGTTTCTGTCAATAACTTTATGTGTTGCATACATTTGTCTTTTACGTCTTCCCGTGTGTCTTCTTGTGTATAGAGCTTCCAGTAGTAATACTCGAAAGCTTTGACAATCTCTGCTGTGTCCGTTTGTTTCATCTTCTTCTACGATCATTGCTCTTTAAATCTATGACTCCGGACTCTCTTATGATGGTAACCTTCCTCTCTCTTTAGCTAATTTGTCTGCGCGTTCGTTTCCGTGTACATTACTGTGTGATGGTACCCACTGGTTGACCACTTTCTGGAAGTTATTGCACATTTATTGGCTGTGTTCACTATCTGTGAGGTCTCGCCTTACGTCTTTTGACATGTGCTGAGACTGCTTTGTTTGGGAGATGAGTTAGTAGTTCGGATGATTCCACTGGCATGGGCGGGTGAGCAATTATGGATTTTAATTCGTTTGCAGTGATACCGGGGCCTTCCATGACCAAAGAACCAAAGTTGCCCTGTATAGTTTCTCTTCCAGGGAGGTGGGTGTGGCCCACCTTGTCCTCAGGTCTGTAAAAGTGAGGGCAATCCCGTTGAACATGTTTTGTTGTCATGTTATCCTGTGTACAGTGGCATTGGCTGGTAGTTCCTATTTTGAGTTTAATGAACATGTGATTTCTCATTCTATTGTGGCCAGTGCGTATGGAAGTATGATGACTAGATCCCTCCTTGATAGTTGGAGGTATCCATCCCTCTCGTTACACTTCGAGTGTTCTTGTTTCCATTTTTCATGATACTTTCCTTTGATTATGGATTTGGCTTCATCGTAGCTTACTAGATGGTTCTCTTGTGGTAATCTTCCTGTCTCTTTAGCTAATTTGTCTGCGCATTTGTTTCCACGTATATTACAGTGTGATGGTACCCACTGGATGACCACTCTCTGGAAGTTATTGCACAGCTGGTAAGGGTTGTTCTCAAGTCGTCTAGCTCACTGTTCCTGAGGATTTTAGAGCTGTTAGGACTGACAGTGCATCATTCAGTATCACCAATATCTTGTGCGTGCTATTTTTGTGTTGGATATCCAGTTTTGCAGCGTCTTTGAGGACTTCAGTTTCTGCGTAAAGTTGTTTGAGAATTTCCCAGTAGCTATTGACTTGGTGATCTCATCTTGGTTATTCAGCCTCAAGAACACACCTCCTCCTCCATTTCTGGTTGCGTTTGTAGCAGAGCCATCTGTGTATATGTGTGAAGTTTGGGGAAAGCCTAGCGTGTAAATTTACTATTTTTAGTGATTTCATGGTCGTATCCATGAAAAAATGGCTGGGGGTAAAACTCATAAAAGTGATTTTTTATTCAAAATCTTGCTATGAGGATGTCTAATATGAAGTTTGAAGTAGGCCTAGTGTTTAAATTTACTATTATTAGTGATTTTATAGTCGTATCTATAAAAAATGACCGGAGGTAAAATTCACAAAAGTGATTTTTTTCAAAATCTTGCTACGAGGATGTCTAATATGAAGTTTTGGGAAAATCTAGAGGTTCAATTAATTTTTTTAAATAGTTTCATAGGCGTATTCCTAAAAAAAATGATCAAGGGTTAAAAATTAATAAAAGTGACTTCAGTAAATTTTTGCTACGATGATGTCTAATATGAAGTTTGAGGTAAACATAGAGGTTAATTTTTTTTAACAGTTTCATAGGCGTATTCATAAAAAAAATGTTCAGGAGGTAAAATTCATAAAAGTGATTTTAAGTAAATTTTTGCTAAGGTGATGCTTAAGAAAAAGGTTGAGGTAAGCCTTGAGGTTAACTTTTTTCTTTATATTTTGTGAACATCTTTTTTCTGCATACCTAAAGGCCAATATGATTATGGTTATGGAAGGCCCGGTATCACTGCAAACAAATTGAAATCCATAATTGCTCAACCGCCTGTGCCAGTAAAATCATCCGAATTGCTATCTCATCTCCCAAAAAAAGAAAGTTATCTGTAGTCCCCATCATAGCAGTCTCAGCACACGCCAAAATACATAAGGCGAAATCGCACAGAAAGTTAACAAAACCGTCTCTTCCCTCTCATACGACATCATCAATATCGGAAGTCGGAATATTGAAACACGATTAAAATGGATGAAACGCACAGCTCACGGTGTGCACAGAGCACTTAACTCAGTAGCTTCTGCAACAAGCCGGACTTGGAATATGAGGAAACTGCAACAATGAACATTTTTCAGACATAGCCTTTAATGGTTCCTGCAGCCTATCCACCATACTGACATGAAGTTCACGCCCTCCTGAAAATGATGATCGTCGTATTTTTTTTTAATGTATAGCGCTTGAAAATGTTAGGACATCGTTTTTGTCTCTAAATCCGAACATATGAAACACTGTTAGTCATCGGATTATCCCCGTCGCACATCAAATAACAGATCGAAAGATCTCCCTGCAATGTGAATTTGTGAAATTATAAACTAGTTCACATGTCTACCCTCTATCTCACAGTAGCCGTCTTGAAACTAGACAACATCCCTCCTGACTGACAGGAAACTAGGGGAGTCACCCCGCTGCTGCAAAGTCATGAACAAAGCACCGTCATGTCGTCTTTTACCATTAGCGTACGGCCGGTCTAGGAATATACGATCAGCCATCAACATGATAACGTAGCACACACAACAATAAGGCTTATATTTGTTTGTATTCTCCCACGTTTCCTCGGATAATGATTTTAATTTTCTTCTTAAGAAAGCAAAATTGTCTCTTCATCAGATCTAAAATTTATATTCCTTAGTTCTTTATTTGTCGTTAAGTGAGCTAAATTGTCTATACTTTCTATCCACTCTCTAAATAGCGATGGTTCTCCTTTGAACGTGGCAATACTATTGCTAATATTTTGATAGTTCATTGCTAGCCTCAACTCACCAACCGTTTCAGTTACTAGTCTCATCGCTAGCCTCAACTCACCAACCATTTCAGTTACTAGTCTCATCGCTTCATTGCTAGCCTCAATTCACCAACAGTTTCAGTTACTAGTCTCATCGCTTCATTGCTAGCCTCAACTCACCAACCATTTTAGTTACTAGTCTCATCGCTTCATTGCTAGCCTCAATTCACCAACCGTTTCAGTTACTAGTCTCATCGCTTCATTGCTAGCCTCAATTCACCAACCGTTTCAGTTACTAGTCTCATCGCTTCATTGCTAGCCTCAATTCACCAACCGTTTCAGTTACTAGTCTCATCGCTTCATTGCTAGCCTCAATTTACCGCCTCAACTCACCAACCGTTTCAGTTACTAGTCTCATCGCTTCATTGCTAGTTTTCTTAAAGCGGCGATATTTCTTTGATATTTGTCAAAATTGTAAATTGTGAAGCCCTAAAGAATAGAAATTATCGTAGTTGCTGGTCTATGATTAATTTTCACTAGGTAAAGTCGTGGCCGTAATGGGGAAATAACTGGATAAAACAAAACACCAGGATAATTATTGTCTGCTCAGTTCGAGGACGGACGATAATATCAAGGTATACCTGTATGTCCAATTTTCATAGTTGTGTGGTCCTGAAAAGGACCGTTTGTTGAACTAATTTAAGGTAATATAGGGGCCAACATTGTGGGGGCTATATACTTTCATTCTGAATCAGACGAGTCTAAAAGATTAATAACTGTTTGGGGTTGAACATTCCACAAACCATCATTTTTCCAATATTCCTCTTCCTGTTTTAAGACGTGGTCTTCACATTTAGCTCAATAATCTTTGTCTATATTTAATAAAGCGAGATTAGCAAGAGTCTTTACATCGCATATTTTGAATGTTGTATTTTCATCTGCCACTTGTCCTTTTAATTTTGCCCAGATTAGTTCTATTGGATTTAAATGAGCATGGTAAGGTGGCAGCCTCAAACTTATATGACCGTGCTCTTGGATAATCTTATTTATTTGAAAAATCTTTGTCCTCTGTTTTTGCTTTACTAGAGATAGTAATTCAGGTTTTAAGTACATGTTATTAAATTGTATGTGCTCCTTTGTGAGCCATATCTTAATAGCATCTTTTGTACTGGATGACGTCGGGACTTTATCTTCAAGTGCAACAATGTTGTGGTACGCTGCATTGTCCATTATTAGGCAAGATGATCGATCTAGTGATGGGAGAACAGAATTTTCAATCCAATGTCTAAATATGTGACCATTCATCTCAGAGTGATAATCCCGATTGTCTATGGATTTTGAAAGAAAAATGAGCTCTGCATTCTGTATTAGTCCATGTTGTCGACTACCTGCATGAGCAATTATCAAGCGCTGTCCTTTGCTGCTAGGTATTAATCTCTTAATCTTTCCATCTGATGACTGCCATTCCCTTTGGTTATTGTGTTGAGCATTGATCCATGTTTCATCCAAGTACACAATATCATAACCTTGCTTGCGCACCTCTTTTACTTCACGTAAGTACTTGCTTCTCATGACTACTATATGTGGCTTCTCACAGATGATGTTTCGTCCATTGGAATACTTTCTGAATGTAAAGCCTGCAGTTCTCACATTCCTCCATAATGTAGACTTTGATATTTCAATACTGTTGTTCTTTTTCAGCGATACTTTTAATTTTCTTATTGTAACAGTTTCATTCATAACCAACATTTTGCGAATTTCACTTCTAATAAGTTCACTGTCGAAATTATCCAACATTTTTGCTCTTCCTTGTGATGTTGTATATTTTGAACATTGACGGTCACGTGCTTGAATTCAGCGATTAAATGACCGTTTAGATAAATCCAAAATGTGTCTTGTCCTATTCTCAGGGTTTTCTAAAGAATAAAATAATCTTCCTCGTTTAGCCTCTTTGCAAAAATAGTCATACATTTTTATTGCGATGTTTTATAAACTGCAGAATTTCATTTTAAGACTCATGATAAATGTTAGCGTTCCACGTCTACACCTATGAATGAACGGAAATGGAACACACAATGCCTCGTGTTTTCTACAAGTGTCTAATTGTGTCAGACAGCTCACGTGGAAAGCGTGCAAAAACGCCAATTGTAACGTGTATGGATTTTTAATCGCTATTTTAAAATTAAAATACTGTAAACACTAAGTTTTGACTACATCAATGGGTCGTTATAAATTTATATAAATCAAATAAGCAACAATAATAACCAAATGTTTTTTTTTTATGAAATTAATTCCCTGTTGGGTTCTAATCATTATAAATTTACATGCAAGTTTTGAAAAAAATTACAAAAAGAGATTAAAAAGATATCGATTTTAAAACTTGGGCACATGATTTGAAACGAGCTATAGTCTCATCGCTTCATTGCTAGCCTCAATTCACCAACAGTTTCAGTTACTAGTCTCATCGCTTCATTGCTAGCCTCAATTCACCAACCGTTTCAGTTACTATAGTCCGTTTCATAACTCGTGCCCAACTTTTAAAATCGATATCTTTTTAACCGCTTTTTGTAAGTTCTTCAAAATTTGCATGTAAAGTTATAATGATTAGAACCCAACAGGGAATTAATTTCATTAAAAAAACATTTGGTTATTATTGTTGCTTATTTGATTTATATACATTTAAAACGACCCATTGATGTAGTCAAAACTTAATGTTTACAGTTTTTTAAGTTAAAAATAGCGAGTAAAATCCATACACGGTCAAATTGACGTGTTTGCACGCTTTCAACGTGGGTTTTCTCACACAATTAGACACTTGTAAAAAACACGAGACATTGTGTGTTCAATTTCCGTTCATTCAGCGGCGAGGACGTGGAACGATAACATTTATCATGAGTCTTAAAATGAAATTCTGCAGTTTACAAAACATCGCAATAAAAATGTATGGCTATTTTTGCAAAGAGGCTAATCGAGGAAGATTATTTCATTCTTTAGAAAACCATGAGAATAGGACAAGACACATTTTGGATTTATCTAAACGGTCATTTAATCGCTGGATTCAAGCACGTGACCGTCAATGTTCAAAATATACAAAATCACAAGGAAGAGCAAAAATGTTGGATAATTTCGACAGTGAACGAAAAATGTTGTGATATTCACAAAATGTTGGGTATGAATGAAACTGTTACAATAAGAAAATTAAAAGTATCGCTGAAAAAGAACAACAGTATTGAAATATCAAAGTCTACATTATGGAGGAATGTGAGAGCTGCAGGCTTTACATTCAGAAAGTATTCCAATGGACGAAACATCATCTGTGAGAAGCCACATATAGTAGTCATGAGAAGCAAGTACTTACGTGAAGTAAAAGAGGTGCGCAAGCAAGGTTATATTGTGTACTTGGATGAAACATGGATCAATGCTCACCACACTAACCACAGTGAATGGCAGACATCAGATGGAAAGATTAAGAGATTAATACCTAGCAGCAAAGGACAGCGCTTGATAATTGCTCATGCAGGTAGTCGACAACATGGACTAATACAGAATGCAGAGCTCATTTTTCTTTCAAAATCCATAGACAATCGGGATTATCACTCTGAGATGAATGGTCACATATTTAGACATTGGATTGAAAATTCTGTTCTCCCATCACTAGATCGACCATCTTGCCTAATAATGGACAATGCAGCGTACCACAACATTGTTGCACTTGAAGATAAAGTCCCGACGTCATCCAGTACAAAAGATGCTATTAAGATATGGCTCACAAAGGAGCACATACAATTTAATAACATGTACTTAAAACCTGAATTACTATCTCTAGTAAAGCAAAAACAGAGGACAAAGATTTTTCAAATAAATAAGATTATCCAAGAGCACGGTCATATAAGTTTGAGGCTGCCACCTTACCATGCTCATTTAAATCCAATAGAACTAATCTGGGCAAAATTAAAAGGACAAGTGGCAGATGAAAATACAACATTCAAAATATGCGATGTAAAGACTCTTGCTAATCTCGCTTTATTAAATATAGACAAAGATTATTGGGCTAAATGTGAAGACCACGTCTTAAAACAGGAAGAGGAATATTGGAAAAATGATGGTTTGTGGAATGTTCAACCCCAAACAGTTATTAATCTTTTAGACTCGTCTGATTCAGAATGAAAGTATATAGCTCCCACAATGTTGGCCCCTATATTACCTTAAATTAGTTCAACAAACGGTCCTTTTCAGGACCACACAACTATGAAAATTGGACATACAGGTATACCTTGATATTATCGTCCGTCCTCGAACTGTGCAGTCAATAATTCTCCTGGTGTTTTGTCTTATCCAGTTATTTCCCCATTACGGCCACACCTTTACCTAGTGAAAATTAATCGTAGACCAGCAACTACGGTAATTTCTATTCTTTAGGGGTTCACAATTTACAATTGTGACAAACATCAAAGAAATTCACCGCTTTAAGAAAACTGCAGCTGCAAGATATTTGTTAAATATACATTTAAAGGGTCTTTTGCATTCTAATAACATTTGGAAAATTTCAACAGTTTTTAACAAATGTTTACTGAGTAATAGCGTTTTGAAGTTGGGCACATGATTTGAAACGAACTATAGTCTCATCGCTTCATTGCTAGCCTCAACTCACCAACCGTTTCAGTTACTAGTCTCATCGCTTCATTGCCATGATCTAAGGTTTTTGCCATGTTTTACTACGTTATCTTTAGCACTAATATAATTTCTCACTTCGATCGATTGACTCGGCTGTAAACAAATTTTCTATCGTCTGCTAGATCTAACTGTTGATTCTATATGTGCAAGAATGAGTTCCATATTTATATAATTAGGCAATTAACATTTGCCTTTTGTACACTGTCATCATTTGCATGAGACGATTGATAATTTAATATAATTTAACAACATATTTTCAATTCATAATACTAAGGTCTTGATTCGTCTCTCTGGAAGGAAAACAATGTTTATATTAACTGCTGTGGACAAATTTCAATTCAATTTATTAATTTAAAACTATATTTCAATTAAATACTATTTTATAACTATTCAACTAAATAATCTATCTATCTATTGACCTTTCGAGCCGTAACCGGCCCATAGGGCGTAGACCAAGATACACCTTCTCCTATATGATTTTTTTGTTCTAGCAGTTTTCTTTTAAAGATATTTTATCAAATCTCGCCATCTGTCTCTGTTCTGTGCAAGCAGTTCTATCTCATTGAGGGAGCCGACTTCTGCTGCTCTTGCCTCTCTCATCAATGTTCTTCTCAGTGTCTCCCTGGGTCTTCCTCTTTTTTTCTTTTACCTGTTGTTTCCCATATGAGGGCTTGCTTCGCTATTCGATTATTATCTCTTCTCATCACATGTCCAACGTATGACCATCGTCTTTTCTTTATTACTGAAGATATTAGTGGTTGATTGGCGATTTCTCTAATTTCCTCGTTTGTTTTGAATTCGTTCCATTCTATACCAAGTATTTTCCTTAGACATTTATTTTCGAATGCGTTCAACTTTGTTTCTATATCTCTTGTTGTTTTCCAGCTTTCACACGCATACGTAAGGGTTGATATTACATTTGATTTGAATAGCCTAAGTTTTGTGTTTGTGCTGATGAGTTTTGATTTCCACAACTTTTCAAGGCTTCTGAAAGACATTGCTGCTTTAGCCATTCTGATTCTAATTTCTTTGCTCGTATCTCCTTCTCGATCAATGTGACTTCCAAGATAGATAAAGTGATCGATCTCTTCTACTGGTTTGTTTTCCATGTATATTTTGTCACTTGTTGGAATTAAACTTTTCATGACTTTAGTCTTTTCATGATTGACCTCAAGCCCAATTTTGCTGGCTATTGATGATAGTTCATTTGTGTTTTCCTGCATCGTTTTTATCTGACTGCTGATGAGAACTATGTCATCAGCAAAGTCGAGGTCCTCCAAATGGTCTCCTTGTATCCATTCGTTGCCTTTATTACCAGTGCAGCATTTCCTCATTATGAAGTCCATAACAATTCCAAATAACAAGGGCGATAAAATACATTCTTGTTTAACCCCAGTCAACTAAATAATAATTCAGTTATTTTCATTTCAACAATCAATTCAAAATGGCAATCAATAAATTCCTAAATATAATTAAATAAGTAAGTAATTAACCTGATCCTTGGAAAATGAAAGTACACATACGATGTTATATTTCTTGAGCAAGAAGCAGGTTACACTCACGCGGTCACGTGATTACACGGCTCTCTCTCTCTCTCTCTCTCTCCTCTCTCTCTCTCTCTCTCTCTCTCTCTCTCCAGACAACGTTTTAAGTTCGACGATCTCAAAATGTCACACTGTTCCCTAGTTGACCTGGATTTGTCGTACGCAAATTTGACGATTTCAGTCTTAATCAGTCTTAAACGTGCTCTGTTATCTTGTAAAATGTGTGAGTCGTGGCATGACGGGCTGAAGTTACTTGAATTCTTTAGTTGTGAAATTGTTTGCATAAATTTGACTTGTCTCGATAACTTGAGCATGTTTTATCTTGAGTTTCTATGCTAACTTGAGCATGTTTTGTCTTGAGCTACTAAGATAACTTTGCTATTTCCAGTTCTTGATCATTTGTTCGACTTGCATATTAAATACTAACTTGAATATATATAACTTGCTAATTCCATGCACTGAACCTGACTTTTCTTGCTACTTGATTTACTTCGTAAGTTAGATCTAATAACATTTATACTGTTAAAATAATACGTATTTTCTTGTTATACTTTGTAACATTGTTTAAATATTCTTGACAGCTAGGTTCTTGGAGATTTTTTATTTAAGAAATGCTTCATCATATAGCTTGATTTATTTCACATTCAAAATGTCTAAAAGAGTATTTTACTGATTCATTATACTTCTATCTATTGACCTTTCGAGCCGTAGCCGGCCCATAGGGCGTAGACCAAGATACACCTATCTGAATTTTTATTCTAGCAGTTTTCTTTTAAAGATATTTTATCAAATCTCGCCATCTGTCTATGTTCTGTGCAAGCAGCTCTATCTCATTGAGGGAGCCGAATCCTGCTGCTCTTTCCTCTCTCATCAATGTTCTTCTCAGTGTCTCCCTGGGTCTTCCTCATTTTCTCTTACCTGTTGTTTCCCATATGAGGGCTTGCTGTGCTATTCGTTTATTATCTCTTCTCATCACATGTCCAACATATGACCATCGTCTTTTCTTTATTACTGAAGATATTAGTGGTTGATTGGCGATTTTTCTAATTTCCTCGTTTGTTTTGAATTCTTTCCACGCTAAAACCAAGTATTTTCCTTAGACATTTATTTTCGAATGTGTTCAACTTTGTTTCTAAATCTCTTGTTGTTTACCAGCTTTCGTAAGGGTAGATAGTACATTTGATTTGAATAGCCTAAGTTTTGTGTTTGTGCTGATGAGTTTTGATTTCCACAACTTTTCAAGGCTTATGAAAGACATTGCTGCTTTAGCCATTCTGATTCTAATTTCTTTGCTTGTATCCCCTTCTCGATCAATTTGACTTCCAAGATAGATAAAGTTATCCATCTCTTCTACTGGTGTGTTTTCCATGTATATTTTGTCATCTGTTGGAATTAAACTTTTCATGACTTTAGTCTTTTTATGATTGATCTCAAGCCCAATTTTGCTGGCTATTGATGATAGTTCATTTGTGTTTTCCTGCACCGGTTTTATCTGACTGCTGGGGAGGACTATGTCATGATCAAGAGTTCTTGATCAGTTAACTTGAATATCTCTCTCTCTCTCTCTCTCTCTCTCTCTCTCTCTCTCTCTCTCTCTCTCTATATATATATATATATATATATATATATATATATATATATATATATATATAATCATCATCGTGTGCCTTCTCCACAACGAAGGTTGGCTACCATGAATCGCCATTCTAATCTTGTTTCTTGCTTTGATGGTGCAGGCTGTCATAGATTGACCTGTCCATCTTTTGATGTTACTCGTCCATGTTAGTCTTGGTCTGCCTCTGCCTCATTTACCTTGTATTTTTCCTTCAAATATTACTTTTAGTAGGCTGTTGTCTTTTAACATGCCCCAAAAATTTTATTATATATATATATATATATATATATATATATATATATATATATATATATATATATATATATATAAACTTGCTTATTCCTTGCACTGAACGTGACTTCTTTGCTACTTGATTTAATTCATAAGTTAGGTACAATATCAACCTTTATACTGTTGATATAATTTCGTATTTTAAGGATATACTTTGACAACACTGTTTAAATATTTTTGATCGCTAGCTTGATAAGTAACTACTACAGCGGCGATTTTTTTTTTCAGTTCATTCGTTCACTTGACTCGTTGACTTGTGAAAAAAAAAAAAAAAATTCCTCAGCGTCCCCGCTAAGCTACTCGACCCACTATCTTGTTAATTAGTTCATTCTTTTCTCCTACACCTGTTACAATATACCTGTTGAAAAGAATTCCAGTTCTCTTCGCTGATGTATAACGTCTCTCTTACATAAAGACCCAGGCTCTTGTAGATGACCTTATCTAAATCTCGCGGCATTAAAAAAAAAATGATCTTGTTATAGATCACAGCAGACTGTTGATCTTGTAATATCTTTATCAGAATTTTGAGTTTACCTAGATCATGCATCTTAATTATCGCTGGGTTGGCACAGCGAACAATCAGCCGATCAAACAATAAATGAGTATTGGACGCTCCCATCTTGTTACTGGATATCATTTTAGCACTATGATCAATTTGTGGTAGTACTGAACATCATTATTTATGTTGGTATTAAGATACCTTCTAAGTTAACCCTGATGGACAGTGAAATTGTGTTCTAATGCTTATCTCCGCTGATTTACTGAAACAACAATCACACTTCTGAACTGTTCCACCTATTACTTAACTATCATTGTAACTAAACAATTCAACTACAACTGAAGCTGCTAACTCTCACTACAAGTGATTAAATCTAATGCCAGTGTGTCCAGCCACTTCTATCAGTTGTGTCTATCTCATAACTCTGAAATCTAACTCACTACCAGTGATCTAAACTAATGCCATTGTATCCAGCCATTTCTATCAGTCGTGTCTATCTCGTAACACTGACAACTAACTCTCACTACTAGTGATCTAAACTAATGTCAGTTTGTCCAGCTACTTCTATCAGTCGTGTCTATCTCATAACTCTGAACAACTAACTCTTACTACAAGTGATCTAAACTAATGTCAGTGTGTCCAGCCATTTCTATTAGCCGTGTCTATTTCATAACTCTGAACAACTAACTGTCACTACTAGTGATCTAAACTAATGCCAGTGTATCCAGCCATTTCTATCAGTTGTCTATCTCATAACGCTGAATAACTAATTCTCACTACTAGTGATCTAAACTAACAGTGTGTCCAGCCATTTCTATCAGTCGTGTCTATCTCATAACTCTGAACAACTATCCCTCAATACTAGTGATCTAAACTAATAGTGTGTCCAGCCATTTCTATCAGTCGTGTCTATCTCATAACTCTGAACAACTATCCCTCACTACTAGTGATCTAAACTAATAGTGTGTCCAACCATTTCTATCAGTCATGTCTATCTCATAACTCTGAACAACTAACTCACTACTAGTGATCTAAACTAATGCCAGTGTGTTCAGCCATTTCTATCAATTGTCTATCTCATATCTCTGAACAACTAACTCATTACAAGTGATCTAAACTAATGTCAGTTTGTCCAACCATTTCTATCAGTTGTGTCTATCTCATAACTCTGAACAACTAACTCTCACTACTAGTGATCTAAACTAATGCCAGTGTATCCAGCCATTTCTATCAGTCGTGTCTATCTCATAACACTGACAACTAACTCTCACTACTAGTGATCTAAACTAAGGTCAGTTTGTCCAGCCACTTCTATCAGTTGTGTCTATCTCATAACTCTGAACAACTAACTCACTACTAGTGATCTAAACTAACAGTGTGTCCAGCCATTTCTATCAGTCGTGTCTATCTCATAACTCTGAACAACTATCCCTCAATACTAGTGATCTAAACTAATAGTGTGTCCAGCCATTTCTATCAGTCGTGTCTATCTCATAACTCTGAACAACTATCCCTCACTACTAGTGATCTAAACTAATAGTGTGTCCAACCATTTCTATCAGTCATGTCTATCTCATAACTCTGAACAACTAACTCACTACTAGTGATCTAAACTAATGCCAGTGTGTTCAGCCATTTCTATCAATTGTCTATCTCATATCTCTGAACAACTAACTCATTACAAGTGATCTAAACTAATGTCAGTTTGTCCAACCATTTCTATCAGTTGTGTCTATCTCATAACTCTGAACAACTAACTCTCACTACTAGTGATCTAAACTAATGCCAGTGTATCCAGCCATTTCTATCAGTCGTGTCTATCTCATAACACTGACAACTAACTCTCACTACTAGTGATCTAAACTAAGGTCAGTTTGTCCAGCCACTTCTATCAGTTGTGTCTATCTCATAACTCTGAACAACTAACTCTTACTACAAGTGATCTAAACTAAGGTCAGTTTGTCCAGCCACTTCTATCAGTCGTGTCTATCTCATAACTCTGAACAACTAACTCTTACTACAAGTGATCTAAACTAATGTCAGTGTGTCCAGCCACTTCTATTAGTCGTGTTTTTCTCATAACTCTGAACAACTAACTCTTACTACTAGTGATCTAAACTAATGCCAGTGTATCCAGCCATTTCTATCAGTTGTGTCTATCTCTTAACTCTGAACAACTAACTCTCACTATTAGTGATCTAAACTAATGTCAGTGTGCCCAGCCATTTCTATCAGTTGTGTCTATCTCATAACTCTGAACAACTAACTCTCACTACTAGTGATCTAAACTAATGTCATTGTATCCAGCCATTTCTATCAGTTGTTTCTATCTCATAACTCTGAACAACTAATTCTCACTGCTAGTTATTAAAACTAATGCCATTGTACCCAACCATTTCTATCAGTTGTGTCTATCTCATAACTCTGAACAAATAACTCTCACTACTAGTGATCTAAACTAATGTCAGTGTGTCCAGCCACTTCTATCTGTCGTGTCTATCTCATAACTCTGAACAACTATCTCTCACTACTAGTGATCTAAAATACTGCCAGTGTGTCCAGCAATTTCTATCAGTCGTGTCTATCTCATAACTCTGAACAACTAACTCACTACTAGTGATCTAAACTAATGCCAGTGTATCCAGCCATTTCTATCAGTCGTGTCTATCTCATAACTCTGAACAACTAACTCTTACTACTAGTAATCTAAACTAATGCCAGTGTATCCAGCCATTTCTATCAGTTGTGTCTATCTCATAACTCTGAACAACTAACTCACTACTAGTGATCTAAACAAATGTCAGTGCGTCCAACCATTTCTATCAGTCGTGTCTATCTCATAACTCTGAACAACTAACTCTCACTACTAGTGATCTAAACTAATGTCACTATGTCCAGCCATTTCTATCAATTGTCTATCTCATAACTCTGAACAACTAACTCTCACTACTAGTGATCTAAACTAATGTCAGTGTGCCCAGCCATTTCTATCAGTTGTGTCTATCTCATAACTCTGAACAACTAACTCTCACTACTAGTGATCTAAACTAATGTCAGTGTATCCAGCCATTTATATCAGCTGTGTCTATCTCATAACTCTGAACAACTAACTCTCACTACTAGTAATCTAAACTAATGCCAGTGTATCCAGCCATTTCTATCAGTTGTGTCTATCTCATAACTCTGAACAACTAACTCTCACTATTAGTGATCTAAACTAATGTCAGTGTGCCCAGCCATTTCTATCAGTTGTGTCTATCTCATAACTCTGAACAACTAACTCTCACTACTAGTGATCTAAACTAATGTCATTGTATCCAGCCATTTCTATCAGTTGTGTCTATCTCATAACTCTGAACAACTAATTCTCACTGCTAGTGATTAAAACTAATGCCATTGTACCTAACCATTTCTATCAGTTGTGTCTATCTCATAACTCTGAACAACTAACTCTCACTATTAGTGATCTAAACTAATGTCAGTGTGCCCAGCCATTTCTATCAGTTGTGTCTATCTCATAACTCTGAACAACTAATTCTCACTGCTAGTGATTAAAACTAATGCCATTGTATCCAACCATTCTATCAGTCGTGTCTATCTCATAACTCTGAACAAATAACTCTCACTACTAGTGATCTAAACTAATGTCAGTGTGTCCAGCCACTTCTATCTGTCGTGTCTATCTCATAACTCTGAACAACTATCTCTCACTACTAGTGATCTAAAATACTGCCAGTGTGTCCAGCAATTTCTATCAGTCGTGTCTATCTCATAACTCTGAACAACTAACTCACTACTAGTGATCTAAACTAATGCCATTGTATCCAGCCATTTTTATCAGTCGTGTCTATCTCATAACTCTGAACAACTAACTCTCACTACTAGTGATCTAAATTAATGTCAATGTGTCCAGCCACTTCTATCAGTCGTGTCTATCTCATAACTCTGAACAACTAACTCTTACTACTAGTAATCTAAACTAATGCCAGTGTATCCAGCCATTTCTATCAGTTGTGTCTATTTCATAACTCTGAACAACTAACTCACTACTAGTGATCTAAACAAATGTCAGTGCGTCCAACCATTTCTATCAGTCGTGTCTATCTCATAACTCTGAAGTTACTCTTCAACTTGACTGACTGACTACATCTAGTCTCATTTTTTTTTGTAACAAGATACAACAGTCTTTATTCTTAATCTCCGCATTGTTTGACAACATTCTCCAGACACAATCAGCAATGTTCTATCATTCTACAACTTTTTGCAGCGTTACTTTGTAGAGCCAATCGGCCGTGTTTATAGCAAGTAACTCCTTGGCCGTACTAAAGTTTCTGTGACAATATGTAGTGGTTAGCTTGTAATTCTTTGTTCAATTCACACAGTTCTACTCTTGTAATTCGTGAGGACGTTATAGAATCTCTAAGAAAATCCTTCGTGCTGATAAATATTATAATAACTCCATTTAACAATCTCTAAAATCTATTAATTTATATCCTCATGTTTTCTACATTTCCACTGATGACTTCTCAAAACTATTCTAGCTCCTAACTCCACTGTCTGAGACAGGTCTCTGAACTCGTCTACTACATTTTTGCTAGTACGTCCAAAAGCTTCGATGGCGAATATCGATCTAACTACATCACTCTAAACTCCACTGCCTGAAGCAGTTTCCTAAAACTACTCTGACTTTACATACTTGCTGTTACTTCCAAAATCTTTTTCTTTTTTTCCTGTGACTCTTTAATTGTTTTCCACTCAGTGATTTGTTCTTTTTCTCCTGCACTACCAGGATGCAGTGACAGGTGGATTTTTTTTAACGTGCCATAGAACCGTGTATGATCCCGAGTGCGATTTTCATTAAAACGTTTACATCATCGTGGATTCCCTAGGCATTTCCTTTATTTTCTCTAGTGTTAGTAATTTAAATTATCTAATCTAGTTGTATCTAATGTTAGTAACTTTAATAGCATTAATTAAATTACTTAGCAGGTATGATGCAGGTTTTCAAATGTGGTTTTGTGGAAGTAGGTGTAGCTCCATTTGATTCTACTTTTGAGTGATTGTTCCTGCTGCTTGACGAGTTGCTTGTAGATGTGTTTTGTGACGCATCAGACGGTCATTTCCTTCAAGGGCATGGACCCAGGTCTTGTAGAAGGACGTCATTTTTCCGAAACGGTGCGGTTTGTCGTTGCAGAGGTTTTTCTGTTTTTTTATTATTTATTTATTTTTTATTTTAATAATCCATTTTCCTATAGCGGGTTAGGTGGGCTGCTGCCGATAATGTAAAAAACAAAACCACCTACGGGCGTTTGCAAAGCGGCATAATGTGGCCAGGCCGCTTGTTCCGAGGCCAACTGGTCCCATCAATATACACATCAGAGTTGAGTGGGTTACTTTATGGGCCTCTGGCCCACTGATATCCGCAACTACAGTCCCTTTACTGTGGATCTATCTACCTTCGAGCCTGGCATCGTCGATGCCGAAAACCGAAATGTCCATCTGTTTACCGGGAAGTATCGTGTGAATTCTAAAGATCTACAACAATTACTTCATGTAATAAACATGACAAGCAAAATATATGGATAAGATATGAATATCAAAAAAGACTAAAACGATGATCGTAAACAAAGAAAATTCTCAAGACCTACAATTAAATGTCAAAGTTGAAGGAATACATCTGGAGACAGTTCAGGGCCACAACTACCTGGGGCACACTATAACCAGTGATGAAAAATGTGTAACTGAAATAAACAAACGAAGAGGTATGGCAAAAAGTAATTTGAATGCCATGAAAAATATATTAACATCAAAACAAATAACGCCATGGCTAAAACTAAGAATAGCAAAATGTTATATCTTCTCAATATTCCTGTATGATGCAGCAACTTGGACATTAGACAAGAAAACAGAACAAAAATTGAAGACTTTGAAATGTGGATTTATAGAAAAATAGGTAGAATTGGATGGAAAGAAAAGAAAACAAACGATGAAGTTTTAAAACAACTAAAATGAAAAGAGAACTACTAAACACAATTGGAACAAGACAAATGAAATTTTTGGGCATGTTAAATGACACAACAGCTTAATAAAAGTAATATTGGAAGCTAAAATAAAAGGTAAAACAGGCAGACCAAGACTAACATGGACGAGTAACATCAAAAGATGGACAAGTCAACCTATGACAATCTGCCCCATCAAAGCAAGAGACAGAGTGGAATGGCGCTCTATGGTAGCCAACCATCGATGCGAGACGGCACTCGATGATGATGATGATCGTGTGAATTCAGCTGAAGTGGCAGCCACACGATCGATATTCTTTGACAAATCGTGTCACTTGTCGGTTTCTGTAAAACAGTCGTCTAGTTGATTCATGGCACAAAACATAACTAGATCGTTATAGCATTGAAAACACTTACTTGGCTCCTTTACTCGAGACCTTGGGAGGCATTTTGTGTATAAGAAACAAAGTTGTCCAAAATCTTCGAGGGAACTTATCTGCTCTAGTCTGTCTAAGCTGAATCTGCTTCTGTGTGTCCAACTGTTCTACTGTCCCTAGTTTATAAATCCACAGAATCATTATCCCAAGCTCATTTCCGCATCCAATCAAACTACTCCACGTTGTCTCCAATTTACAAACACGTCACTGCCCTCTTTCCAACTTTAGAAACTTCAAGATCACACTACCTTGAACTTTCGACCTTGGATACATTTACGGACTAATATTTTATATCGACGTAATTCTCTCGTCACGCACTGCCATATCCCCACAATTTCCATGCACACACGCTCTATATAAGGTCACTATACTTTTACAATGGACAATAACGTGAGTGTATATGTCAAGAATGTGAACATAGCTTAGCGTTATAACTTGTCGTGGTTACCGCTCTTTTAACACATAGCGCTCATGGCACAATTAATAACTATAGGGCTGGCTAACTTCCACCCAATTTTAAAAAAAAAAAAAAAAGAAAGGAATATATGCATATAACAGAACATGATGATGATGTGCAAAAGTCATGAAAAACTTTGAAAGTCAAATGAGGAAGAAAATAATATAAATAAAGAGGACGAGCTACTAAGCTTTCTATGTGTCTCGCCTTGCACTTTTCAGAATGTTGTTAAAACTTTCTTTCTAACCATTGAACTTTGACATTCCTCCACACAGTCCCGTAGACACAACGGTTCAACGTCCTGAATTAACAATTTAAAAATATAGAGAAGACAGTCTGTAAGGGGTACACAAAAAAAACTTGGGTATCTGACTCATTAGTGCCAATCACTTACATATTTGTTCTTTTAATTCTAGTTGTCACCCACACAAATGTTACGTCTTCTCAATATTCCTGTATGGTGCAGAAACATGGACATTAGACAAAAAACATAACAGAAAATTGAAGCCTTAGAAATGTGGATTTATAGAAGAATAGGTAGAATTGGACGGAAACAAAAGATAACAAACGATGAAGTTTTAAAACAACTGAAAATAAAAAGAGAACTACTAAATACAATTAAGACAAGACACATACAATTTTTAGGTCATGTTAAAAGACACAACAGCCTACTACAAGTAATATTGGAAGGAAAAATACAAGGTAAAAGAGGCAGAGGCAGACCAAGACTAACATGGACGAGTAACATCAAAAGATGGACAAGTCAATCTATGTCAGCCTGCACCATCAAAGCAAGAAACAGAGTAGAATGGCGCTCCATGGTAGCCAACCTTCGTTGCGGAGAAGGCACGCGATGATGATGATGTCACCCACTGACTGCCTCACGTTACAAATGAGTCTCCAGTTGATATTTTTTAACTCAATCTATTTATTGCTTGTGTAATGCACAGACACCATCAGTTTGTTTTTAAAAGGACACCCACTAAAGGGAGATAATATTTGATATCTTTCTTCAAGGGAATTCAAAAAATAATTCTACTTCTTCTTTCCCTTTCAGCGTCGAGGGGAGATATAATTTGATATACTGCTGAAGGCCTATTGGGCCGAAACGTCGTTCGAATCTGTGTCGTCTACTAATCACGTAAAACTTCTAACATACCATTTTTTCTATTTTTTACAATTTTCCCCCGGAGATATAATTTGCGGTCTTTTGCTCTTCTGTTCGCCTCTGCTGCTGCTATGTTTCCTAGTGCTTCTAATATTCCATCGAACCATCTTTTTTGTGGTCGACACTTGGGTCTGGTATTCTCGCAACATTTATTAAGGGCTCGTTGTGTTGTGTTCTGAATACTCTGCCTTGTCACGTGGTCAAACCTTTATATCTGTTGCTTCTTTACATATTATATCTATCTATCTATTGCCCTTTCGAGCCGAAGACGGCACATAGGGCAGAACCACAATCTCAAAAACAGAAACCTTGCGTGCCAAAATGGCACATATTGCGGAGATCACTGCTTCTAAAAACTATGGCTCTGTTTCCATAACAACAATTTTTACAATGACAGCTTGTCAAGCCATCGATCAACCTCCTTAGTCGCCTCTTACGACATGCCTGGAAGGTCACCGTGTCACTATTCTTTACTTCCCTCATAATGAAGCCCCGGTAACACACAGGAACATATTATATGGCGGGGGCTATTCCTAGTTTTTTTTCTCAGTTATTCATTTCTAATCTTATCTCTCAGACTGTTTCCTGTCGTTCGTCTGACACATTTCATCTCAGTAGAGGTTATTTTTCTTATTGTTCTTGCATCTAGGGTCTAGGACTGGCATTGGTAGCACAACGTTGGGATGAAGATTATATTGTAGAGTGCCCGTTTTGCCTCTAAAGTTATTTCCTTACTAGACAGTAGTGGTGATAGCTGTCCAATGATTTGACAAGCTTTTTGTTGCACCTAAAGTCAGTTTCTGCTGGTTGGGAATTGTCGTTTGACGATAGACTTCCTAGGTATTTGAATTCCTCTACTTGTTTTAGTTGTCTGCCGTCTATAGTTATGTTGATGTTCTGTTTTTTGTTTGGCGACATTCATGACTTATGTTTTGTGATGTTGATTTCATGTTGTATTTTGTGCATGTGCTGTTGAGTTCATTTAAGTGTTCTTGTAGATCTTCTATTTTTTCATGTATTAGTGCCTGATCGTCTGCAAATAAAAGCTCGTTGATCTCCTCTTTATCTGATGGGTTGGCTAACTTGCATATATAGTCCATGAACGTAATAAACAGTAGGGGGAGGGGGGATAGCGCGCACTCTAGTCTTACATCTGATCTAATTTTGAAGTGGTCCGTGTAGCCTGCTGCTGTTCTGACTGTGCAACTGCTGTTGATGTAGAGCCTGTTAATTAGACTGGTTAGGTGTTGGTTTACTCCGTATGATGTTAGTATCTCCCTCAACTATTCTCTATTTACTCTGTCGAATGCTTTTTCCTGGTCAATGAAAGCTTTGTACACATTTTGATTGTGTTCAGTCGTTTTTTTTTCTGCAAGATGTTTTAAGGTGAATAGAGTGTCAGTACATCCTCTGTTTTTTTTCTTTCGGAACCTCATTTGATAATCGAATTGAATTCTCTACATTCTTCTGTAAAACCACATTTCTACAGACACCAGTGATTTTCTCGTCTGTTGTCCTATGGTCCATGATTCACATACATATGTTAAGACTCGCTCTACTTAACATTTTAGAACTCTTTTTTTCTTGCTTCTATTGTCAAAAATAGATTTGTAAACTACTTCGTCAGTCGCAGTTTTGTCTCTTTGGGGAAGTTGCTTCGTGTTTTGTTCGTCGTAGGCTGCTTACACTTAAGTAATCAGACATAAGTCTAAAGGTATCGAGATTATGAGTTTGGCGACATTGTGTGCTACGTCATCGTATTGGTTCCCTAAACCGGCCGTGCGCAAATCTTACGGTCTGCTGTTTGATGTGCGACGAGGATCATTTGACGACTGACTGTGTGTCTATATGTTCGGAATTGGAGTCATCAACGATGGCCTAACATCATCAAGTGCTACGATGATCATCATTTTCAAGAGGACATGACTTACCGGTATATGGGGATAGGCGGCGGGAACAAATGAAGGCTATGCATGGAAAGTGTTCCTTGTTGCAGTTTCCTCATATTACAAGTCGCATGTCTGTGTTAGTCACCTCTAGTGACTCGGGCAGATGGTGCTCGTAAACCTGGGAAGGCCAACCATCTAAGGGCAGAATCCCCCGACAGAAAAGATCAACTGCTGCTTTGCAGGAAGATTGGGGACAGTCAAAGGCTAAGGAAAGCAAACCTGAAAAAATGCTGGCTGAAATCGGATGCACTGGGCCACTGGCGCAGAACACAATGCAAAGTTTTAACGGGTACTCAATCGGAGTGGATCTAACAGGCTTAAACAGACAGCTGTCTTCGTATGAGAGTCTGGGCGTCCTACTCTGAATGAGTCCTGATCGCAGAGAGATATATATATATATATATAACATTTATAATTTTATAATATAAAACTTAAATAAGGAGCAATATAATGAGTATTATTTTTCAAACCTGACATCGTTGGTTTCATAATGACAATTAATTAAGAGGAATAAAAAAACCAGTATGGCAACATCTAGTCACAACGATAACAGATATACTGCACAGATAGAATTACAAAACATCCACACATTTCGGCATGGACGTCATTGTAAACACCTCCATCATCCCAAGACTGATATACAGTCTTTCACTCACCGCAGTCAACAATCAAAGTAACAAAGAAACTGATAGACATTTGCTTTGTGGACACTGTGCATAGCAAATATGACAT
The DNA here is from genome assembly GCA_032433765.1 of Megaustenia siamemsis. Classification (NCBI taxonomy): domain Eukaryota; kingdom Metazoa; phylum Mollusca; class Gastropoda; order Stylommatophora; family Ariophantidae; genus Megaustenia; species Megaustenia siamemsis. The sequence goes on along the minus strand of JAVIAB010000139.1, from coordinate 77,987,468 downwards.
TACAGAAGGGTGAAGCAACATAAACAATTCCAGATGACAGGTTATTGAAAGCATAAAACCAACAAGATCTACACAAACTATTAGATGAACATGTGACAGAAAGTGAACGAAAAGACCTGACTATTAAAACGATAGAAACTACAGGGTGTTTCTAAAGTCCCTGTGCAGTGAAACAAAATATCATGACGTAAATTTCATCAATCGGTGACGTATTTTGAAAACTATTTTCAAATCACTGCACAGGGACTTTAGAAACACCCTATATGATAATATCAAAGAAAACAAACACACAAGAATGGAGAGTAAAACGCCGAGGAAACCCAGAAGGGTAACACATCCTTTCATGTATAATCGGTCAGAATCATCTGTGTTGAGGCAACTAGGTCAACGGGCACGAGGATCTAGTGAAAGACAACTCCTGGCATTCAGACACTCCCCCCTCCCCTTGCAGTTGACACAGGAGGTATAGTTGGTTCAGGTCCGGGCTTAGTTGAACGCGGAAAGGAACATAATTAATCCCTTGCACTCAGAATTGGGTGGGACCAAGGGCAAGCGCCTCAATCGTGAAAAAATCCTTTATGGCTGAGTCGGAGGAGCCACAAGGAGAGTATGCAATTTGAATGACATTAGGCTCGGCAAGGATTGGATAGAAGTAACAACAAAGAAAAAGAAGCTAACCAAATTAATAATTCATTTTTGCAGGGATTGTCGCAATTGGAGCCTACAGAGCTACCGAGGTCGTAATAAGGAAATCCATCGAAAAAGTGTCCCCACCTCAGGACCTCATCGTCTACACGGATGGTTCTGTGTCGCGCGGACAGCGCAGCGACTAGGGTTTTGTGGCATACCAACATGGCAGATAAGGGGCTAGGGAATCTGGCAAGTGTAGCATTACGGTGTCCAGCGTGAGAATGGAGACAGCAGCAACAACAGCTGCGACAACATGGCTGGTTACACAGAAAGTGAGTCACTCAGTCTTGGTGACTGACATGCAAAGTATGCAACAGAAGATTGACAGAGAGTGTCTGCAGCAGGAATGGATGTAGCTCTTGGATGACTCTACAGGTAGAGCGTTAACTTAAGTGAACTGTCTAGGGCATGCTGGGTACTCGGTAATGAAACAGCTGATATGCACACTAGTGTACTCGGTAATGAAATAGCTGATAAGCTCACTGGTGTACTCGGTAATGAAATAGCCGATAAGCTCGCTGCTGTACTCGGTAAAGAAATAGCTGATAAACTCACTGGTGTACTCGGTAATTAAATAGCCGATAAGCTCTCTGGTGTACTCGGTAGTGAAATAGATGATAAGCTCGCTGGTGTAATCGGTAATGACATAGCCGATAAGCTCGCTGGTGTACTCTATAATCAAATAGCTGATAAGCTCGCTTGTGTACTCGGTAATGAAATAGCTGATAAGCTCTTTTGTTTGCTCGGTAATGAAATAGCTGATAAGCTCGCTAGTGTACTCAGTAATGAAATACCTGATAAGCTCGCTGGCAGCTCTGATACTGAGTGAGGCTTTACTCTGGACAAAGAGGACATCGTCAAGTTTGTTCTTCATTCCTTAAGAGAAGAGGAGAATGGGTGGGACAATGATGTATGTATTGAAAAACTAAGGAGAATGGGTGGGACAATGATGTATGTATTTAAAGACTAAGGAGAATAGGTGGGACAATGATGTATGTAATGAAAGTCTAAGGAGAATGGGTGGGACAATGATGTATGTATTGAAAGTCTAAGGAGAATGGGTGGGACAATGATGGATGTATTGAAAGACTAAGGAGAATGGGTGAGACAATGATGTATGTATTGAAAGACTAAGGAGAATGGGTGGGACAATGATGTATATATTTAAAGACTAAGGAGAATGGGTGGGACAATGATGTATGTAATGAAAGACTAAGGAGAATGGGTGGGACAATGATGTATGTATTGAAAGACTAAGGAGAATGGGTGGGACAATGATGTATATATTTAAAGACTAAGGAGAATGGGTGGGACAATGATTTATATTTTGAAAGACTACGGACAATGGGTGGGACAATGATGTATATATTGAAAGACTAAGGAGAATGGGTGGGACAATGATGTATATTTTGAAAGACTAAGGAGAATGAGTGGGAAAATGATGTATATATTGAAAGACTGAAGATGGTGATTGGATCTGGTCGATCCGGAGTGCTTGGTGGAAAAAGCAAATGTATTTACAATCAACACCTTACATGAACAATCAGTCTGCCTACGCTGCGAGAAAAGCTGAGACGAGGGTGGAGCGGATTTGGGGATGCCTCGACTTCAATTAAACTGATTCCATGAATAAAATGGGTTTCCATTAAATAATGAATAAGTTCATTTCAACTATCTGCTATCTTTTCTCTCTATCTATTCTTGCCTCAAATGTTGCCGCATTGCTACCGTCATAAATAGAAAGTCAGACTCTAACACCTCGTGTCGACTGATCAAGATAGTTTTCTATTTATAACTTAAATGGTTAAAGAATTTGTGGCTCAAAAATGGAATATTTCAAACCAGAACGTGACAAATTTGATATTTTCGAAGGCATATATATATATATATATATATATATATATATATATATATATATATATATGAGCCGCGATAGCTCAGTTGTTAGTGAACTGAACTACAAAGGACAAGAGGTAGGGTTCGTTCCCAACCGACGGGGCCGTGTTCACCCAGCCTTTAATGGGTACCGGATTTTTTTCTGGGAAAGTGAAGCGGCACGGGCGTAATACCGACCACATTACCCTAAAAATCCATGTGCTGAAGGTCTGTAAAATTTATGGTCACTAACACCATATTCCCTATACGCCACTTGGCGTGACGGGGGTACTTTACTTTATATATAATTATATAATTATATATAATAATACTTGTTATTATATATATATAATATATAATTATATATATATAATAACAAGTATTATCGTGTTAAAACATCGTTCATGCACAAATTAATGAAGCCAGAAGCTTGGAGCCTCTATGGCTGAGTAGTTAGTGTGCTCATTGCCTGATTAGAAAGGTCAAAGTTTAATAACTAGAAGTGGGTATTTTCGGACCGACAAGGCTCCAATCTTCAACCAGTCTAAATGGGTACCATATTTTGTTAAGAATTAATGCCGGCCTAGAGTGATACCGACCAGCTCACCAAACAATTTGCGTGGTCATGGAAAATATGGTCATTAACACCATTTTCCACATACGCTTAGCAAGACAGGGAAGTGGACCTTTACTTTTACTTGTTAGCTTGACTAGAAGCTTCACTTGTGTGTGTCTGGTGTCACACATTGAAACCACTCTCATCAAATATCAATTTATGAATGAGCAAATTGTTGCAGACTCCGGTCATCTTCACTTATTAATGCTGTAAACGTTTCAATGTTGGAAGTAAAATGTCACTTTAAGATTGAAACAAGCAGCTGTGCCGTAGCTTTGGCTTTAGAACGGAATGGCTTCACTACAGTCTGGGCACCTCCATGTCTGCTCAACCAGCAACCAACAAAATGTCCATCTCGATCGTTCATACTTTTCCATAGAACACGCTGAGTTCTTCTGTCAAAATGGTGTGCTACTTGATGCAAGTGTAAACGGTAATGAAAACTGTGTAATATTGAACGCGCTGAACTCTGAACAAAAGGCGTGCAGCTCATAATGAACACACCTGAATCTCTGTAACGTCCGTCACAAGCAGCATAACTCTATGTGTCCGCGACAAAACCGTGGACTTAAGATTAGTGAGCATGCCACAACAATAGTCGCTGTCCCAACAAATGAAGTCAGGCCACCAATTCCGTGAGACACTCGATCCGACCACGGTCCAGCTTGTGGCAAATTTTTACTCGAAAACAGACAAATCATACACCCCGTACCAAGGCAAAGCCGAGGCCTGTTATCGTTCTACTAAACTCAAGAGTCAGTGGCACTGCAGCACTATCTCATCGCGTGGGAGAGAGAGAGGCAGTTTAAAATCCTAACATTAAGAGAGAGAGGGGGTGGAGGGGGAGAGAGCGAAAAAAGAGATGCAGTTTAATATATTAAACATTAAGATATAGATAGAAGAGAGAGAGAGAGAGAGTTTAAATTTGTTGCAGTAATATATAGAGATCGAGATTAAAATGAAGGAGTTAAGAGAGTTGAGAAAGTTTATACTTCTAGCATCAAAAGTTAACCTTTTAAAAATCCTAGAATGACCAGAGGGACAATTTAAAATACAAGCACGATGTGAAGAGCAGATTATAATATCACATCTTTGTGTGTGCATGTCTGTGTTAGTCACCTCTAGTGACTCGGGCAGATGGTGCTCGTAAACCTGGGAGGGCCTACCATCTAAGGGCAGAATCCCCCTACAGAAAGACAATCTGCTGCCTTGCAGGAAGATTGGGGACAATCAAAGGCTAGGGAAAGCAAACCCGAATAAAATGCTGGCTGAAATCGGATGCACTGGGCCACTGGCGCAGAACACAGTGCAACGTATTAACGGGTGTTCAGTCAGAGTGGATCTGACATACTCTAATTGTGTTGTTCTGTCTGTGGGGGGCGATCAACACACTTAGCCTGACAGCTGACTTCATTTGAGAGTCTGGAATCCTTACTCTGATTGAGTCCTGAACGCAGAGAGAGAGAGAGAGAGATATATATTGGTACGGAAAGATATACAGTTAAAAATCCTACTATTAATAAAGAAACAGTTAGAAATACTAAAAAGAAAAATAAAAGCAGCTTAAAATAATGTTATGAAAAGTGAGATAGACAATTACATCTCAAGCATTAAAATAGTGAGAGACAGTCATTCTTTTTTATTTTATTTTTAAATTGAGAATCAAGTTCAGAATAATTTATCAAATTTATACACTAAAGTGTAATATGGGGTGTTTATAATGTCGCTATGGAGTGACTTGATCAATATTCTTGAAATGAAATCACCGATTGATGAAATTTACATCACATTCTGTGTCCACAATCCCGTCACAAACATAACACAGTAAGCCGCTATTATATTCACGGTTTCATTGCTGAAGGGAAATGCTGTTATACAATGGAAACAGGATATTATTTTTTTTAATACGTCTTTGGTAATGATAGCAAATATACTGAAGAAGTTATTCAACAATTTGTGTTGAAATGTCCAGGCTCACAAGTCTCTCACCGCAATGAGGCTATGACTTTGATTGACAAGTTTCGTGCTACGGATAGTGTTGTAGATGCATACGGATCTGGAGGGCCTTCAATTTCAGAAGACACAGAACTTGATATGCAGACCAGAATTACAATGAGCCCTAATAAATCTTTAAGGTGGTTGCCTCAACATGCAAACTTTTCCAATGAATACCGTCCACAAGGTTCTGAAGTGTTAGCTGCACTATCGTCCTTACAGATTAATTGAATCGTCTTAATTCTATGCAAGAGATTGTGAATCCAGATTGAACTACTGCATGTGGTTTCAGAACCTTATCTCTGAACAAGGTGATGAAGTCCTTGACGTGACATTCTTCACTTATGAGGCACAGTTTCATCCCTTCGGTTGCATCAACAAGTAAGAACAACCGTATGTAGAGCAGTAAAAAAAAAAACCCGCATGAATTACATCAAGTACCGCTTTACGTTCAGAAAGTCGTATGCGGATAATTGGGGAAACATTTTTTTCAATGCAAAAATCAACGTAGAACATTACCGTACTTTAATGCTGGAATCATTCATAGCCCACCTTACAGAGCGGGAAATTAAAGAAGCTCGGTTTCGGCAGGATGGGGCAACAGCACACATAGCCGCAACATCACTTACTTATTCATCATCATCATGTACCGTACCGGTTGGCGTTGGCGATCATGTCCTTCCACAATCTTCTATCCACAGTGCGTCGTATGAGTTCTGTTCTTGACTGTTTTCCATACCGTGATACCAAGCTATCCAATATTTTCTCTCTTTGTCGCCCACGATCTCTCTTTCCTTTTATTTTACCAGTTGTAACCAAGTATTCGAACTTTCCTCTTCTCAAGATGTGCCCAAAAAATGTTGATTGCTTTTTCTGTTTTTTAAGAGCTCCCTTTTTGTGTTGGCCTCTTTGAGAACTTCCTCATTGGTCTTTTATCTGTCCAGGGAACTTTCAACATTCTTCTGAGAAAACCCATCTCTGTGGCCTCTAATCGTCTTTTCATTTGTTTGTCTATTGTCCATGATTCCCTTCCATAGGTCAGAATTGGTTCTATATACAATCGATGAACTCTCTTTCTCATTTCTATTGACATAGATTTGTTGCATAAGATATTTTTTTATTTTCTGAAATGCTATTTTGGCCGCAGCTATTCTGCTTTTTATTTCTGTGTTGCATCTTCCACTTACTTATTAGGAAAGCGTATATGCAAATCGCATTATTTCACTTGTAATTTGGCCTGCTCGTTCACCATACCTAACCCCGCCTAATTATTACCATACCTAACCCCGCCTAATTATTATCTGTGGAGGTGAGCTGAAAAGAAATGTTGATCGAATATTCTGAAGACAGATAATGGCCTGAAGGCAGAAATCTTCACCCAGCGACAACGAATATCACCGGCCATTATCCAGAAGTTTTTTGTAGACAAACACCAGGCATACAAAGAGTTGTTAACCCCCTACTGCCCATACCAGAACAGACTCCCTTAACAGAGGAATCAGTATTGTCAAAACAAACACGGACAGAAGTGAAAGGAATACTTGACAAGGATGAACAGAATAACCTGCAGCGTAAAACAATGAGATAATATCTCTCAGTTTCTTGGATGAAGAATACCCACAAGACCTATGGATTCGTGTGTACACCGATGGATCAGCGCAGAATGCAGTAAAGAATGGGGGAGCAGGTGCATACATAGAATACCCAAATAACACTAGTGATGTGGATAAAATAGCAACAGGGAAATATCGTCACAATTACGATGCAAAATTCAAGGAATTATAGTTGGCAATGGAAAAACAGCTGAACAGTAATCTTAGCCCACAGCCTGTAGTGTTTTTGACAGATACAAGATCAGTACTCCAAGCACTGCAATCCAGAAAGTTGCCACATCTGCAGACCTTATTGACTGAACTCTGCAAACATCACAGGATTGCCCGGCAGTGGTCCCACCTCACTGTAGAATACCAGGAAACGAGAGAGAGAGAGAGCAGATCAGATGGCAAAAGAAAGTGAAACAGGCACACAACCAGATGCGCCGGTTACATAACATCACAAGATACAGATAATCAAATCAATCAGAAGATCAAATGCTCCAAATTAGGATGCCTTTCATTATATGAATAAATGGGAACAAGTTATCATTATACGCATTAGAGCAGGACACACTTGACTCCACAGTGACGTGTCTACAAAATTCAAGATCGGCACCTCAACTACATGTACATGTGGACAGGCGCCCCAGACAGCGGAACGCATATTTCAAGAATGCACTGAATATAGTAGACTGAGAAAAGTCCACTTATACCATTATAATACAACACTACAGACAAGACTAGATGCACCACTGCAAGACTGACAAAAGACGGTAATATTTATACAGGAAACGACATTGCAGTTATAGACAATACTTCAGGCGAACGAAAGGTAGATATATAGATACAGAAGGTTTTCGAAAATAGCAAGAGACAAGTCTCAGAATATCTTGAGGCATGTGCTGGATATTTGGAAAACATGCTGTGAACACGACTCCATCGTGTGAACAGGTTCTTTACCTAATACAAGCCAGCCAACAGCAGTAGTATCTAGATGAATAGCACAAAGTTTATATACAATTTCACGTGAATTCAAAAAATATGCTCACTGCATCGGACATTATACAGCCTCGTTTTCTTATTTAAGACAGTAGTTGACTTTTTGTGTGAACAAAGGAAGATAACTTTTAATTTTTGAGAGAAATTATAAATAATTAATATTTGTACCACAAATTAAGGAAAGGTACATTTATTTTAATTTGATACTTTAGAATTTGCAATTACTTATAGAAATTTTCAAAGAGCATGCCTGTTTTATGAGAAAATTATTTTCTGAAAAACAATATGCATATGAATAAAACTTTTGACAATTTACAATTACAATATATCGACCGTATAAAGAATTCTTAACTATTCTTATAACAGGAGTTGCTTCCCTTATAATAAAACAAGATCATTTTTAATTTCTTAAGCATATAAGTTTATATCAACGGTAGAACACTTTTTTGCATTTAAGTTTGATATGTTAGAGCGAAACATGCCTGTAAATATTATGCACCATTTAATTATATATTCTTCATAGAATTATTATATTTATTAGCTGATAATCAACTGTTTAAAGTTTCTAAACAATTTTATAGATCACAGGTCCAAAGAAGTTAATTTACAAAAATTAGCTGATGCCGTCTCATCACTTCACTGTAGAGTCTAGAAAAGATAATGTTTTAGAGAGAGAGAGAGAGAGAGAGAGAGAGAGAGAGAGAGAGAGAGAGAGAGAGAGAGAGAGAGAGAGAGAGAGAGAGAGAGAGAGAGAGAGAGAGAGAGAGAGAGAGAGAGAGAGAGAGAGAGAGAGAGAGAGAGAGAGAGAGAGAGAGAGAGAGAGAGAGAGAGAGAGAGAGAGAGAGAGAGAGAGAGAGAGAGAGAGAGAGAGAGAGAGAGAGAGAGAGAGAGAGAGAGAGAGAGAGAGAGAGAGAGAGAGAGAGAGAGAGAGAGAGAGAGAGAGAGAGAGAGAGAGAGAGAGAGAGAGAGAGAGAGAGAGAGAGAGAGAGAGAGAGAGAGAGAGAGAGAGAGAGAGAGAGAGAGAGAGAGAGAGAGAGAGAGAGAGAGAGAGAGAGAGAGAGAGAGAGAGAGAGAGAGAGAGAGAGAGAGAGAGAGAGAGAGAGAGAGAGAGAGAGAGAGAGAGAGAGAGAGAGAGAGAGAGAGAGAGAGAGAGAGAGAGAGAGAGAGAGAGAGAGAGAGAGAGAGGTATAAAAAAAAACTAGGAAATTGCTATGCTGTTAAAATTTCAAAATTGTAGTAGTAAAAGGGAGAGGAGTTGGAGAGAGACAATTGCACATAATTCATGTCACTGGAGAAGGAGAGTGGCAGTTTAAGAGTCTAACATTAGGAGAGAAAGTAGAGAGAAAGAGCGAAAAAGAGTGATGTATATATATATATATATATATATATATATTAAACATTAAGATATAGATAAAAGAAAGAGAATGAGAGATAGGCATTTTAAATTTCTAGCATTAATAGATAGAGATTAAAATGCAGGAGTTAAGAGAGCTGAGAGAGTTTATATTTCTAACATCAAAAGTTAACCTTTTGAAAATCCTAGAATGACCAGAGAGACAATTTAAAATACTAGCATGAAGATAAAAGCAGTTTAAAATCTTAGTATCAAAAGAGATACATTTAAAAGTCCTACTATTAAGAAAGAATCCGTTAATAATGCTAATATGAAAATGAAAGCAGTTTAAAATCCTATTATGTAAATAGCGATAGACAATTACATCTCAAGCATTAAAATAGAGAAACAGTCATTCTTTTTTAATTTTTTAATTGAGAATCAAGTTCTGAATAGTTTATCAAACTTGTAGTAACAAGTGTTATAACCTGGTGTTTATAATGTCTCTGTGCGGTGACTCGATCAATATATAGAAAAGAAAGGGGGAGCAGTGGTCTACATAGAGTACTCAAAAAGATAACACTAGGGATATGGAAAAGATAACAAAAGGGAAATATTATCACAATTACGATGCAGAAATGCAAGCTATAAAGTTGGCAATAGAAAAACTGCTGAACAGTAATCTTAGCCCACAGCCTGTAGAGATTTTGACACATGCAAGATCAGTGCTCCAGGCACTGCAATCCAGAAAGTTGCTGCATCTGCAAACTTTATTGACTGAACTCTGCAAACACCACAGGACTGCCCTGCAGTGGATCCCATCTCACTATGGAATACTAGGAAACTTGAGAGCAGATCAGCTTTCAAAAGAAGGTGCAACAGGCACACAACCAGATGCGCCGGTTACATAACATCACAAGATACAGATAATCAAATCAATCAGAAGATCAAATGCTCCAAATTAGGATGTCTTTCATTATATGAATAAATGAGAACAAGTTATCATTATACGCATTAGAGCAGGACACACTTGACTCCACAGTGACGTGTCTACAAAATTCAAGATCGGCACCTCAACTACATGTACATGTGGACAGGTGCCCCACACATCGGAACGCATATTTCAAGAATGCACTGAATATAGTACACTGAGGTAAGTCCACCTATACCATTAATACAACACTACAGACAAGACTATATGCACCACTGCAAGACTGACAAAAGACGGTAACATTTATACAGGAAACGACATTGCAGTTATAGACAATACTTCAGGCGAACGAAAGATAGATATATAGATACAGAAGGTTTTCGAAAATATTAAGAGACAAGTCTCAGAATGTCTTGAGGCCTGCAGTGGATATTTTGAACACATGCTGTAAACACAGCTTCATCGCATGAACAGCTTCTTTACCTAATACAAGCCAGCCAACAGCAGTAGTATCTAGATGAATAACACAAATTTTATATACAATTTCACGTAATTTCAAAAATATGTTCACTGCACCAGACTTTATACAGCCTCGTTTTCTTATTTAAGACAGAAGTTGACTTTTCTGTGAGCAAAGGAAGATATCTTTAAATTTTGGAGAGAAATTATAAATAATTAATATTTGCACCACAAATTAAGGAAAGGTACATTTATTTTAATTTGATACTTTAGAATTTGCAATTTCTTATAGAAATTTTCAAAGAACTATCACATTTTATGAGAAAATTATTTTATGGAAAACAATATGCATATGAATAAAACTTTTGACAATTTACAATTACAATATATCGACCGTATAAAGAATTCTTAACTATTAATATAACTGGAGTTACTTCCCTTATAATAAAACAGATAACTTTTAATTTCTTAAGCATATAAGTTTGTATCAACATTTTCATCCATAATTCAACGGTAGAACACTTTTTTGCATTTAAGTTTGATATGTTAGAGCGAACCATGCCTGTAAATATTATGCAACATTTAAATACATATTCTTCAAAAAATTATGATATTTATTAGCTGATAATCAACTGTTTAAAGTTTCTAAACATTTTTATAGATCACATGTCCAAAGAAGTTAATTTATAAAAATTAGTTGATGCCGTTTCATCACTTCACTGTAGAGTCTAGAAAAGATAATGTTAGAGAGAGAGAGAGAGAGAGAGAGAGAGAGAGGTATACAAAAGAACTAGGAAAATACTATGCAGTTGAAATTTCAAAATTCAATTAGAAAAAGGGAGAGGAGTTGGAGATAGATAGTTGTACATAATTCATGTCACTGGAAGAGGGAGAGTGTCGGTTTAAAATTCTAACATTAAGAGGTTGAGAGAGAGAGAGAGAGGGAGAGAGATGCAGTTATATATATTAAACATTAATATATATATATATATATATAGAAGAAAGAGAATGAGAGAGAGGCTGTTAAAATTTCTAGCATTAATAGACAGAGATTAAAATGTATGAGTTAAGAGAGTTGAGAGAGTTTATATTTCTAGCTTCAAAAGTTATCCTTTTGAAAATCCTAGAATGAAGAGAGAAACAATTTAAAATACTAGCATGAAGAAAAAATCAGTTTAAAATCATAGTATGAAAAGAAATACATAAAAAAATCACACTATTTAGAAATAAACAATTAATAATGCTAATATGAAAATGAAAGCAGCTTAAAATCCTGTTCACATTAAAAAATACGAGACAAATTAATGCAATACACAATGAAACTACCAGACGCCGACTGGGAACAACTTTACACAGAACTCACACTAGCTGACAAAACAGAGGCAGTACAAGAAGTGCAGAAGCACAAATCTCCGGCGCCTGACGGCCTTACAATATAATTCTTGTAACATTTCTTTTCTCTCTTAGGCTCTCTTCTTCTCAGAATGTACACAGACTCATTCACAAAGAAATAACTTACTCCAAGCATAAACATTTCTTACATAACTTTGCTCCGGAAAGACAACACTGGCAAGTAGCTTCTTAAAAACTACACCCCCATTTCCCTACTTAACACAGACTACAACATTCTAACAAAAGCATTAACAAACCTTTCATGACAACATTCCTTCATAAAGGCCAACAGTGTAATGTGCAAGAGAGAAACGTCCACCAGCACACACACTTTATACGAGACATTATAAAGTACACTCATGACAAAAACAGCCAGTCTTCCATTCTATCTCTCGACCAAGAAAAAGTCTTCTAGAGAAGCTCATTCCTACCCCCCACAAAACACTACTGAACAACAACAAAGGAGGACGCTTCATACAGTGGATACACATCTTTTATTCTAGACCTCAAAGTAAAGTTCTAGTGAACCATTCGTTCACAGAGATATTCAGGCTAACTAGATCGGTTGGACAGGGGTGTTCCCTCTCTCTTCTACTTCACGCGCTGACCATAGAACCGTTCCTTGAGAGTATCAGACGAGACAATTCCATAAAGGGCACATTCATGTCAGATAAAGGAGAGCAGAAATTGTTAGCGTATGCTGACGTCACTGTCTTCTTTCCATCAAACACTAGATCAATAGACAGCATCCTCAATACATTCACAGAATTTGGACAATTTTAAAAAAAAGAATAAGGAAAAAATGGTATGGCAACACTCAGGTCTGGAGTACAGGATGTTGATGCATCGTCGAAAGTTGTCTCCCATATTGCAGTTGCTCAGCGTTTTCTGTAAGTAGGAGTGTACGACGCCCTGTCAAAAGTCATTTCCTGGTCCAAGGACAGAATCGATGAAGGTATGTTTCTTGTATGTGTGTAGGTGATGATGTATCGTATGAAGTGGTTGTTTTTATTTTAGCCTTGGATGCTGCATTGCTGGTCTTCGGGGACGAGTGAGAACATGAACGGCTTTAGCTTATTCGTCAGGGACTTTGTCAGTATTTTATAGTCTACGTTGAGCAGCGATATCGGTCTGTAGTTTGTTACTCGTGTCTTATCTATATTGTTCTTCAGGAGTAAAGAGATGTATGACACGCTGATCCTCGGAGGTAGTTGTCCTTTGTGGAAGGAATCCTTAAAAACCTTCAGCAGGAGTGTTCCTATGAAGGGGGGAAAATGTTTATAGAACTCCGCAATAAGTCTGTCTGTACCAGGCGTTTTATCCTTATGCGAGATTTTGATAATTATCTTTCTTTTATATTTCTTAATACATTCGTTTTTTTTCATGTGATACATGTCAATTTTGTAATATTTTTTGCGTAATTACAGACCCCGCCAACTTCTCGGTTATTTCATTGCCACGAACATCCGAGTGTCCAGGGCAGTATATCCAAGCTTGGTTGCTAACAGGAGACATGTGGCATGGGACGCACCAAAATGGCAGCTTATTTATATTCGAGCTATGGACTAAGCAATGTTTACTTTGAATACCACGATAAATGTTATTGCAGCGAGTTGGCAAGTTTTTGAAAATGTATTCAGAGGTTTGAACATAAATGTTTGTTCACAGTTCGTTAACCTTCGCTGTAGATAAAGTCGTTAATTTGATGTCTTAGTTTGTGACATTGGTATCTAAGGACCTAACTTGTGCAAACGGATGGCATTGGCAAGGATCATTTTGAATCTATGAAGTGGGCTCATTTTGTGTTTAACTCAAAAGCATACCAAATAATTTTTGGGGGGACTCAATGAAGATATCCCCGTTGGAAGAATAAATTGTACTATTAGTCACATAAATGATTCGCTTCCAGAGGTTTATGATGTAAACAAAGCAGTTTTGTCATTGCAAGTGAATAATGTCCACACCTATAATTGGTCAGGATTGGGTAGCAGCAGCAGTTTTATAGCAAACACAGAAAACATCACAGGATTGTGCTGTTCTGAAACAGCTATGCCATGCTACCCTAGAATTGCCTTTAATGGGATTACTGTGACCACAAGCCACTCCCCATGTGTGTGCCCCGTATTTACACCCCTGAAAGAAATTCTGAATATAACAACATCTTGTGCCGTCTGTGATATTAAAGAACACATACCAGGAGCCTCCAGTATTATTGATACAACTGTTGCACCAAGCACTTCATCAGAAAAGCCATATCTATGGAATGTTCATCTGACATTGTTCTTGAATGATGTCCAAGTTAATGAGACATCAGAATCGTGTGGCCGCAGCTACAAGAAGGGAGCGGAGAACATCATCAATTGTGATTTTACTAACTACAAGTCATGTGGCTTCTGTTGGATTGGAAATGATAACTTACCACTACTGTGTGTCTATATGTTTGGAATTGGAGTCATCAATGATGGCCTAACATCATAAAGTGCTACGACGATCATCATTTTCGGGAGGACATAAACTCCCATGGTATATGGTGGATAGGCGGCAGGAACCATTGAAGGCTATGTCTGAAAAGTGTTCCTTCTTGCAGTTTCCTCATATTCCAAGTCCGGCTTGTTGCAGGAGCTACTGAGTTAAGTGCTCTGTGCACACCGTGAGTAGTATACAAGGGTCCATTTGACCCCCATTGTGGTGCTAAATTAACAAAGATATATAGTGTGGTACGCGGTGCGCCAAATGTACACGAGAGACAGGGGGAGTTAACCGTAACATTTCGTGTCCGGATGTTGACCTCTACTCTCGGTGACCCCGGAAGTGACCTGTTTATGTCTGGTGTATGCTGACTTTGGAGTTCTTGATGTACTTGATCAATAGTGATAGGTTAGTAGATTATACAACATCAATGAAAAACATTAAATATAAAACAAAAGACAAAAGATATATTTTATTCTTTTATTATCTCAATAGGTGTATAACATACATTGATATTATATATCATTACAAACATATTCAGTACATTGAGTAAATATATAGTACAAGGATAACATTTATTTATAGCTATGTAGTTGGGTGTCTGGTTAGCGTTGTACCATAAATGAAGCATAAGGGGTGAAACAGTTAGAGATTCTCGGTTAGTCTAAGCTGGTAGTGTAAATATGTTCCTCGGTGTTAGTGGTTCGCTATCTCTCTCTCTCTCTCTCTCGCTCTCTCTCTCTCTCTCGCTCTCTCTCTCTCTCTCTCTCTCTCTCTCTCTCTACTATTCCAGCCTAGATTTCCCTCCATTGAAACACTTACTCATTCTCTCCATTTATCCCTATCATCTCGCCTTCCTTCTCTCTCTCTCTCTCTCTCTCTTTCTCCCCTAGCCGCTCTTAGACTTCTAACCTATCAGTCCACCCTCCGCCTCTCCCTTTAGCTCCCCCACCCTCCCTCATATTTTAGCGTCCCTCCTATTGTAACACTTGATTATTCTCACCATTTATACCTAGCATCTCGCCTTCTTTCTCATAGGCTTCTCTCTCTCGCTCGCTCTCTCTCTTCTAACCCCTACTAGACTTCTCTCCTACCATTCCACCTTTCTTCATCTCTCTCTCTCTCTCTCTCTCTCTCTCTCTCTTTACCTCGCCTAGCGTTCTGCCTTCATGCGTATTTTTACCTTACCGCCAGTGTAACACATTAATAACATTGAATATCAATTACAAAAAGACTTGAAATATCTACTTTTTAAAGAACCAATAAGATAAACATATGAAAAACGAAGGAATAATACACTCGACAAGGCTTAACATACGTACTTTATACACATCACCATTAATACAACTGAAATTCCTTTAATGATAACCTATCACATCGTTATGAGCTAAGAGAAAAACAGAAAAAAAAAATTCAACTTACACCGTAAAATATTCCACTACAACACAGACCGCTAGACTGACCAGTACTATGAAAATAAACGTCCGTGAATCAAGTACGCTTATAACACGAAGTCTCACATCCGACTAGTTTAAATATAATCTGGTAAATAAAAGTTAGACGACACTATTCCACCCTCGACTAACATCTAGGTTAACCAATCAGAGAAGAGGATTTCTATCGGACACCCATCAACGAAATGACTGACCTCTGGATTAACTAATCAGAGAAGAGGATTACTGTTATCGTATAACTGACCTCATTTTTAACTTGAAGTGCTGTCGAGTCTGATGCATGGGTTACTTTAAATCGATTCGGCCCCTGATACAATCCACCTAGCGGGTCAATGGTGGGGGAAACCTAGGAGGCAAGGTCAGAAACCTAGGAGGCAAGGACAGAAAACTAGGAAGCAAAGGCTGAAAACAAGGAGGCAAGGGCAGAAACCTAGGAGGCAAGGGCAGAAACCTAAGAGGCATGGACAGAAACCTAGGAGGCAAGGGCAGAAACCTAGGAGGCAAGGGCAGAAACCTAAGAGGCAAGGACAGAAAACTAGGAAGCAAAGGCTAAAAACAAGAAGGGAAGGGAAGAAACCTAGGAGGCAAGGGCAGAAACCTAGGAGGCAAGGTCAGAAACCTAGGAGGCAAGGGCAGAAACCTAGGAGGCAAGGACAGAAACCTAAGCGGCAAGGACAGAAAACTAGGAAGCAAAGGCTGAAAACAAGGAGGGAATGGTAGAAACCTAGGAGGCAAGGTCAGACTCAATAGACTTAACTTACATACTTTATACATATTACCATTAATACAATCGAGTAGGCTTTTATTGATAACCTATCACATCGTTATGAGATGAGAGAAAAACAGAAAAAATATTCAACTTACAACATAAAAATAGACCCACAACACAGACCGCTAGACTGAACAGTACTATGAAAATAAACTTCCGTGAATCAATCGCGCTTATAACACGAAGTTTCACATGCGACTAGTTTAAATATAATCTGGTAAATAAAAGTTGGACGACACTATTCCACTCTCGACTAACATCTAGGCTAACCAATCAGAGAATATGATTTCTATTGGACACCCATCAACGAAATAACTGACCTTTAGATTAACCAATCAGAGAAGAGGATTTCTATCGGACACCCACCAACGAAATGACTGGCCTCTGGATTAACTAATCAGAGAAGAGGACTACTTTTATCGTGATAACTGACCTCATTTTCCACTTGAAGTGCTGTCGAGTCTGATGCATGGGTTACTTTAAAGCGATTCGCTCCTGATACAATCCACCTGGCGGGTCATTGGTGGGGGAAATAATTCATGTGGCGGGTTACTTGAACGCGCTTTGACCCTGATGTAATACCAGAGGAGTTGCATAAGGCCCAAAAATTACGCCAAATCGCAAACATTTTACTACCAGAACACAAAAATTTTTAACACATAAGCGAAAAAGTCGACCTCAAAACCCTAAAAATCTACACACATAGTCATAATAGTTAGACACAACGAGCAGAAAGTTATATTCAAAGTCCAAAAAGAGTGGTCAAATCACTAACATTTTACCTCCAGAACACAAAAATGTAGGCTCATACTCAAAAAAAGCGACCTCAAAACCATAAAAATCTACTCACATAGTCATACTAGTTAGACACATCGAACAGATAGTTACAGCCAAAGTCCCAAAAAAAAGTTTGGTCAAATCGAAAATATTTTACCCACAGAACACAAAAATGTAGGCTCATACTAAAAAAATCGACCTCAACACCATAAAAAGGTACTCACATAGTCCTACTAGTTAGACACATCGAACAGATAGTTACAAACAAAGTCCCAAAAAGAGTGGCCAAATCACTAACATTTTACCTCCAGAACACAAAAATTTAGGCTCATACTAAAAAAGTCGACCTAAAAATCCAAAAAAAAGCTACTCACATAGTCATAATAGTTAGACACAACGAGTAGAAAGTTATATTCAAGGTCCAAAAAACGTTATTTTAGACATCCCCATAGCAAAAAGGTACTTATAACTCACCTTCGAAATTGTTTCCCCCTTACTATTTTTAGGGATACGCCCATAAAATCGGTAAAATCGTAAATTTTCACTCTAGGCATACCCTCAAACTTTATTTTAGACATCCCCATTACAAAAATTTACATAAAAAACCACTTTTATGATTTTACCCCCTTAGCATTTTTGAGGGTTACGCCCATGAAATCGGTAAAAATCGTAAATTTTCACGCTAGGCATACCCCAAACTTTATTTTAGACATCCCCATTGCAAAAATTTACATTAAAAACCACTTTTAGGATTTTACCCCCTTATCATTTTTGAGGGTTACGCCCCTGAAATCGATAAAAATAGTAAATTTAGCACGTAGGCTTACTTAAAACTTTATTTTAGACATCCCCATACCAAAAATTTACTTAAAAATCACTTTTGAAATTGTAACCCCCCTTACCATTTTTGAGGGTTACGCCCCTGAAATCGATAAAAAATTGAAATATAACCTCAAGGCATACCTCCCACATAATATTTGACACCCCTACATATCAAATTCCAACAAAAAAACAACAAAAAGCTAGTAGTAGGTGTGGCGGTTAACATACCCTAACATACTACTTCTCGTGCGATTTTGGCACCAATACTGTACGATACAGTATCGGTGCCAAATCTATTGTCTTTCGGTGCATGTACATGCACCTTTAGATGGGTAAACAGCCACACCTACTACTAGCTTTTTGTTTTTTTTTTGTTGGAATTTGATATGTAGGGGTGTCAAATATTATGTGGGAGGTATGCCTTGAGGTTATATTTCAATTTTTTATCGATTTCAGGGGCGTAACCCTCAAAAATGGTAAGGGGGGTTACAATTTCAAAAGTGATTTTTAAGTAAATTTTTGGTATGGGGATGTCTAAAATAAAGTTTTAAGTAAGCCTACGTGCTAAATTTACGATTTTTATCGATTTCAGGGGCGTAACCCTCAAAAATGGTAAGGGGGGTTACAATTTCAAAAGTGATTTTTAAGTAAATTTTTGGTGTGGGGATGTCTAAAATAAAGTTTGGGGTATGCCTAGAGTGAAAATTTACGATTTTTTACCGATTTCATGGGCGTAACCCTCAAAAATGGGCCGGGGTAAAATCCTAAAAGTGGTTTTTAATGTAAATCTTTGTTATGGGGATGTCTAAAATAAAGTTTGGGGTATGCCTTGAGGTTAAATTTCATTTTTTTATCGATTTCAGGGGCGTTTCCCACAAAAATTGTAAGGGGGGTAACAATTTCAAAAGTGATTTTTAAGTTAATTTTTGGTGTGGGGATGTCTAAAATATAGTTTTAGGTAAGCCTACGTGCTAAATTTACAATTTTTATCGATTTGATGGGCGTAACCCTCAAAAATGGTAAGGGGGTGACAATTTCAAAAGTGTTTTTTGAGTTAATTTTTGGTGTGGGGATGTCTAAAATAAAGTTCTAGGTAAGCCTACGTGCTAAATTTACGATTTTTATCGATTCCATGGGCGTAACCCTCAAAAATGGTAAGGGGGGTTACAATTTCAAAAGTGATTTTTAAGTAAATTTTTGGTATGGGGATGTCTAAAATAAAGTTTTAAGTAAGCCTACGTGCTAAATTTACGATTTTTATCGATTTCAGGGGCGTAACCCTCAAAAATGGTAAGGGGGGTTACAATTTTAAAAGTGATTTTTAAGTAAATTTTTGGTGTGGGGATGTCTAAAATAAAGTTTGGGGTATGCCTAGAGTGAAAATTTACGATTTTTTACCGATTTCATGGGCGTAACCCTCAAAAATGGGCCGGGGTAAAATCCTAAAAGTGGTTTTTAATGTAAATCTTTGTTATGGGGATGTCTAAAATAAAGTTTGGGGTATGCCTTGAGGTTAAATTTCATTTTTTTATCGATTTCAGGGGCGTTTCCCACAAAAATTGTAAGGGGGGTAACAATTTCAAAAGTGATTTTTAAGTTAATTTTTGGTGTGGGGATGTCTAAAATATAGTTTTAGGTAAGCCTACGTGCTAAATTTACAATTTTTATCGATTTGATGGGCGTAACCCTCAAAAATGGTAAGGGGGTGACAATTTCAAAAGTGTTTTTTGAGTTAATTTTTGGTGTGGGGATGTCTAAAATAAAGTTCTAGGTAAGCCTACGTGCTAAATTTACGATTTTTATCGATTCCATGGGCGTAACCCTCAAAAATGGTAAGGGGGGTTACAATTTCAAAAGTGATTTTTAAGTAAAATTTTGGTATGGGGATGTCTAAAATAAAGTTTTAAGTAAGCCTACGTGCTAAATTTACGATTTTTATCGATTTCAGGGGCGTAACCCTCAAAAATGGTAAGGGGGGTTACAATTTTAAAAGTGATTTTTAAGTAAATTTTTGGTGTGGGGATGTCTAAAATAAAGTTTGGGGTATGCCTAGAGTGAAAATTTACGATTTTTTACCGATTTCATGGGCGTAACCCTCAAAAATGGGCCGGGGTAAAATCCTAAAAGTGGTTTTTAATGTAAATCTTTGTTATGGGGATGTCTAAAATAAAGTTTGGGGTATGCCTTGAGGTTAAATTTCATTTTTTTATCGATTTCAGGGGCGTTTCCCACAAAAATTGTAAGGGGGGTAACAATTTCAAAAGTGATTTTTAAGTTAATTTTTGGTGTGGGGATGTCTAAAATATAGTTTTAGGTAAGCCTACGTGCTAAATTTACAATTTTTATCGATTTGATGGGCGTAACCCTCAAAAATGGTAAGGGGGTGACAATTTCAAAAGTGTTTTTTGAGTTAATTTTTGGTGTGGGGATGTCTAAAATAAAGTTCTAGGTAAGCCTACGTGCTAAATTTACGATTTTTATCGATTCCATGGGCGTAACCCTCAAAAATGGTAAGGGGTAACAATTTCAAAAGTGATTTTTAAGTTAATTTTTGGTGTGGGGATGTCTAAAATAAAGTTTGGGGTATGCCTAGAGTGAAAATTTACGATTTTTTTTCCGATTTCATGTGCGTAACCCTCAAAAATGGTCCGGGGGTAAAATCCTAAAAGTGGTTTTTAATGTAAATCTTTCTTATGGGGATGTCTAAAATAAAGTTTGGGGTATGCCTTGAGGTTAAATTTCATTTTTTATCGATTTCAGGGGCGTTTCCCACAAAAATTGTAAGGGGGTAACAATTTCAAAAGTGATTTTTAAGTTAATTTTTGGTGTGGGGATGTCTAAAATAAAGTTTTAGGTAAGCCTACGTGCTAAAATTACGATTTTTATCGATTCCATGGGCGTATCCCTAAAAAATGATAAGGGGTAAAATCCTAAAAGTGGTTTTTAATGTAAATTTTTGCAATGGGGATGTCTAAAATAACGGTTTTTTTGGACTTTGAATATAACTTTCTACTCGTTGTGTCTAACTATTATGACTATGTGAGTAGCTTTTTGAAATTTTTAGGTCGACTTTTTTAATATGAGCCTACATTTTTGTGTTCTGTGGGTAAAATATTGGCGATTTGACCAAACTTTTGGGGTTTTAGAAATAACGATCGGTTCGATGTGTCTAACAATTATGACTATGGGAGTAGATTTGTAGAGTTTTAAGGTCGACTTTTTAATAGAGCCTAAATTTGTGTGTTCTGGTGGTAAAATCTTAGTGATTTGGTCTAACATTTTGGACCTAGAATATAACTTCATATTCGTTGTGTCTAACTATTACGACTATGTGAGTAGCTTTTTGGGATTTTTAGGTCGACTTTTTGAGTATGACCTTAAATTTTTGTGTTCTGGGGGTAAAATGTTTGCGATTTGGCGGGACTTTGGATGTAACTGTCTGTTCGTTCTACCCTTGCCTCTTAGGTTTCTGCCCTTGCTTCTTAGGTTTCTGCCCTTGCCTCCTAGGTTTCTGACCTTGCCTCCTAGGTTTCCCCTCTTTGGTTTCTGACCTTGCCTCCTAGGTTTCTGACCTTGCCTCCTAGGTTTCTGTCCTTGCCTCCTAGGTTTCTGCCCTTGCCTCCTAGGTTTCTGCCCTTGCCTCCTAGGTTTCTGACCTTGCCTCCTAGGTTTCCCCTCTTTGGTTTCTGACCTTCCCTCCTTGGTTTCTGACCTTCCCTACTTGGTTTCTGCCCTTGCCTCTTTGGTTTCTGCCCTTGCCTCCTAGGTATCTGACCTTGCCTCCTAGGTTTCTGACCTTGCTTCCTAGGTTTCTGACCTTCCCTCTTGGGTTTCTGCCCTTGCCTCCTAGGTTTCTGCCCTTGCCTCCTAGGTTTCTGCCCTTGCCTCCTAGGTTTCCCCTCTTTGGTTTCTGACCTTCCCTCTTTGGTTTCTGCCCTTGCCTCCTAGGTTTCTGCCCTTGCCTCTTTGGTTTCTGCCGTTGCCTCCTAGGTTTCTGACCTTGCCTCCTAGGTTTCTGACCTTGCCTCCTAGGTTTCTGACCTTCCCTCCTTGGTTTCTGACCTTCCCTCCTTGTTTTCTAACACAGCTTCCTAGATTTCTGACCTTCCCTCCTTGTTTTCAGCCTTTGCTTCCTAGTTTTCTGTCCTTGCCTCTTAGGTTTCTGCCCTTGCCTCGTAGGTTTCTGCCCTTGCCTCTTAGGTTTCTGCGCTTGTCTCCTAGGTTTCTGCCTTTGTCTCCTAGGTTTCTGCCCTTGCCTCCTAGAAGGTTCTGTATAAACTTTTGTACAAATACCGTTTTCCCATACCCGATAGGATGGGACTTACCCCTACAAATCGGTTTCTTCGTGTATCGATATGCAAAGCTTCGTATGTTCGATTTTTTATTTCGAGTTCTTAGCTAAGTTTGTGGATAGATCCGACTTTCAGTTATGTGAAACAGATACTGATAGTTTATACTTGGCTTTAAGTGCACCTAAGTTAGAGGACATAGTTAAGTCAGGTCTGCGGGATGAGTTTAATTGCGTATATAAAGACTGGTTTCCCGCCGAGTTTTGCGATGAGCATACTAGCAAGCCAGACTGTGTAAACTGTAAGGGTGTTAAAGCGTACACCAAACGAACGCCCGGGCTTTTTAAACTAGAGTACGAAGGGACGGCTCTTGTTAGCTTATGTAGTAAGACGTACCATTGTAGTGGGGATTATGATAAAATCAGTTGTAAAGGGTTAAGCAAGCAACACAACAAATTAGATAAAGATATGTTTTTAGAGGTTCTCGCTACGCAAAAGGCTAAGGGTGGGAAAAATGTAGGTTTCAAAGTCTTAAATAATTCTATATTTTCCTACAGTCAAACAAGAAATGGTCTTTCCTATTTCTATATAAAAAGAAAGGTAGCAGATGATAATTTCTCGACTACACCTCTAGATATTTAACTCTTTACACTACCAGCTTAGACTAACCAGTAATCTCTAACACTATCACCCATTATGATTCATCTATGACATAGAACTAAGCAGACACCCAACTACATAGCTATAAATAAATGTTATCCTTGTACTATATATTTACTTCGTGTACTGAATATTTTTTTTGTAATGTTGTATTATATCCACTGTATGTTATACACCTATTGAGATAATAAAAGAATAAAAAAATATCTTTTGTCTTTTGTTTTATATTGATTGGTTTTCATTGATGTTGTATAATCTACTAACCTATCACTATCGATTAAGTACATCAAGAACTCCAAAGTCAGCACAAAGCAGACACAAACAGGTCACTTCCGGGGTCACCGGGACTAGAGGTCAACATCCCGACACGAAATGTCATGGTTAACTCCCCTTGTCTCTCGTGTACATTTCGCGCAAAATGCGCCTGCTATATATCTTTGTTAATTCGCGCCTAAATGCGGGTCAAATGGACCCTTGTATACTACTGATGATCAGGTCTCAAACTTGTGAGTAACGCAGCAGAAAATATTCTGCGACCAATTGATGATATGACATTTGTTTTTTTCTTATACTGTTTTCACATAACTACATATAAGAATCATTGTGTCTACAAAGTCAAGATCCTCTATATGAGACTCAAGTAACTATTCAATGCCTTTGGAACCTGAAAAGCATCACTGCTGTATGAAGTCGATGGCAGTTCCATAAAACAAGGGAGATGAAGTACACTCTTGCTTCAACCCTTTCTGAAATCATTCACTAAGTCCTGCCTCTGAGTGAACTGTACAAGAGAAAGTATCATACAGATCTTTGCTGACATTTGATATGGATTGTGTTTTAACTAACATGAATTCTCCTTCGTCAAAGTTTTAGTTGTAAGCACTGTATTAACGGTCTTAAATTTACAGCGATTAAAGTTTAGTTTGAGGTAATGTATTACTGTCTTAAATTTACAATGATTAAAGTTTAGTTTGAGGTAATATTTTAACGGTGTTAAATTTACAATGATTAAAGTTTAGTTTGAGGTAATTTATTAACTGTCTTAAATTTACGATTAAAGTTTAGTTTGAAGTACTGTATTAATGGTCTTAAATTTGCAAAGATTAAAAAGTTTAGTTTGAAGTACTGTATTAATGGTTCTTATATTTCCAAAGATTAAAGTTTAGTTTGAAGTACTTTATTAATTGTTCTTAATTTTCCAAAGATTAAATTTTAGTTTGAAGTACTGTATTAATGGTCTTAAATTTTCAAAAAGTTTAGTTTGAAGTACTGTATTAATGGTTCTTATATTTCTAAATATTAAAGTTTAGTTTGAAGTACTTTATTAATGGTTCTTAATTTTTCAAAGATTAAATTTTAGTTTGAAGTACTGTATTAATGGTCTTAAATTTTCAAATATTAAAGTTTAGATGAAGTACTGCATTAATGGTCTTACATTTCCAAAGATTAAAGTTTAGTTTGATGTACTCTATGACTGTTTTACATTTCCAAAGGTTAAAGTTTAAGTTACAAATACTGTATTAAATATATTAAGTTTTCCTCCATTAAAATTTAGCTTTTCAAACGTTGCAATAAATGTCTTACATTTGACTTAGCACGAGTTTTGTTGCAAGTAGTCTATTTATTTAACTATCTCAAACATAGTCCTATATTATAGGTGGGCATATTAGAGAGAAAGGTCACATGTGAAATGACACAACCATTAATGGTTACTGTAAAATACAGAATAAGAAATGGTGAAATTCAGGTGAACTGTTGAAATCACAACTAGCACTAAATGCATAGAGACACAAGCAAATTTTGGATTATATGCATTAAACCACTGAACCAGTAACTTGCTGTGTACCTGCAAGAGTTGATAGACTGGTCTCAAGGCTCAAGGAAGACCAAAAGTCATACAGATAGACAATGTCACAGAAAACCTAGCAGCAGTAACGGTTAATAACTGTCAAATACAATACACTTAGACTCAGGACAAAAATATTGCAGCTCCTCACAATTCTTGGTGGTGCATGTGCATAAGTCAGTAAGTAATCTATTTTAAGAAAATGTATTTTTGTGTAAGGTTATGCCAGCCTTTACTAAAAGCTTTATTGTTCCAGCTGAAGGCCTTCTTGGCTGAATTGTTCTACTTTTGGTTTGTTCTCACCTATGTAAAGCTATTACCATACCACTTTTTACTTTTTTTTAAATTTTCATTATTATAATCAACTTTACAGCAGCTTCAAATTTCTGTGCATCTTGATGACTTTACCCAGTAACTAGTCTAATCTGGACAAATGATTAGGGAAGACAATCCAGTACTGAAAAATGAGGCACTGAAGTGTTGGGCCAAAAATGGAAATATCAGAATTTTGCTCCAAACCAGAACACAATACAAGCACACTCACTTAACTTTCTTTTAGGGGTGGATGTAGAAGAGGCATACTCTTTTAGTCATCACATGATTACAAGCATTACCAACATTGAGTAGTTTAGTAAAGTGGCATCACAATTCCACGCACACTCACTTAACTTTCTTTTAGATGTGGATGTAGAAGAGGCATACTCTTTTAGTCCTCACATGATTACAAGCATTACCAACATTGAGGAGTGGAGTAAAGTGGCATCACTCTTTTGGTCACATTGTATATCTTTTTCTTTATGCCATTACTTCCCTCACTACAGGTCACATATCTATTTTATTCAGCTGAGATGACTGATGAACCCAATCTCAAACCCTGGGCTCTTTGTGTAAAAAGAGCCAATTTCACCTTTAAACAAGTAGACCTATTTTACACCTGATATATATGCTTTTGTGTAATAAAGAAATAAATTAACAATAGTTAATACAAATTAATGAAATAGATTCTTTATTTCTTAGAGCATTAGTAACAATTCAGAACATCACATCTAACAAGAGTGCTAACTGGTTGTCAGGTGTCAGTAACAAATAATTGCTTTTGTTAAATTATATATTTGCACTTGATAAAAATACACGGATTTTGATTACTTTCAAATTAAATATGTCTAAAAGTTTTGATAACCATTTACAAAATTCCTTGCAAAAAATTGCATAGGATGACAAATAAATAAAATCATATATCATGTGACATCATAATAGCATGAAGGAAGCTATTCAACAATAAAGTTCATGAACAAGAATTGTGGGCCTCATTGATTGCCCATGTCAAGGCATGAACAAGAATTGTGGGCCTCATTGATTGCCCATGTCAAGGCATGAAAAATGAATTTAACAAAATCAATCAAATATACAGCCCAGCTTCACTGGGTATTAAAGTACTTTATATTTTAAATTGCACAGCTGCTAGTTGCTATATCAAAGTGATATTTTGGTTCTAATCTTTGAAATTTAACAGCATTTATGTATGAAAATGTCCTGATACTATAGCTCGTTTCAAATCATGTGCCCAATTTCAAAACGCTATTACTCTCTAACCATTTGTTAAAAACATTTGAAATTTTCAAAATGTTATTAGAATGCAAAAGACCCTTGAAATGTATATTTAACAAATATCTTACAGCTGCAGTTTTCTTAAAGCGGCGAATTTCTTTGATGTTTGTCACAATTGTAAATTGTGAAGCCCTAAAGAATAGAAATTACCGTAGTTGCTGGTCTATGATTAATTTTCACTAGGTAAAGGCGTGGCCGTAATGGGGAAATAACTTGATAAGACAAAACACCAGGAGAATTATTGTCTGCTCAGTTCGAGGACGGACGATATTATCAAGGTATACCTGTATGTCCAATTTTCATAGTTGTGTGGTCCTGAAAAGGACCGTTTGTTGAACTAATTTAAGGTAATATAGGGGCCAACATTGTGGGGGCGATATATACTTTCATTATGAATCAGACGAGTCTAAAAGATTAATAACTGTTTGGAGTTGAACATTCCACAAACCATCATTTTTCCAATATTCCTCTTCCTGTTTTAAGACGTGGTCTTCACATTTAGCCCAATAATCTTTGTCTATATTTAATAAAGCGAGATTAGCAAGAGTCTTTACATCGCATATTTTGAATGTTGTATTTTCATCTGCCACTTGTCCTTTTAATTTTGCCCAGATTAGTTCTATTGGATTTAAATGAGCATGGTAAGGTGGCAGCCTCAAACTTATATGACCGTGCTCTTGGATAATCTTATCTATTTGAAAAATCTTTGTCCTCTGTTTTTGCTTTACTAGAGATAGTAATTCAGGTTTTAAGTACATGTTATTAAATTGTATGTGCTCCTCTGTGAGCCATATCTTAATAGCATCTTTTGTACTGGATGACGTCGGGACTTTATCTTCAAGTGCAACAATGTTGTGGTACGCTGCATTGTCCATTATTAGGCAAGATGGTCGATCTAGTGATGGGAGAACAGAATTTTCAATCCAATGTCTAAATATGTGACCATTCATCTCAGAGTGATAATCCCGATTGTCTATGGATTTTGAAAGAAAAATGAGCTCTGCATTCTGTATTAGTCCATGTTGTCGACTACCTGCATGAGCAATTATCAAGCGCTATCCTTTGCTGCTAGGTATTAATCTCTTAATCTTTCCATCTGATGACTGCCATTCCCTTTGGTTAGTGTAGTGAGCATTGATCCATGTTTCATCCAAGTACACAATATCATAACCTTGCTTGCGCACCTCTTTTACTTCACGTAAGTACTTGCTTCTCATGACTACTATATGTGGCTTCTCACAGATGATGTTTCGTCCATTGGAATACTTTCTGAATGTAAAGCCTGCAGCTCTCACATTCCTCCATAATGTAGACTTTGATATTTCAATACTGTTGTTCTTTTTCAGCGATACTTTTAATTTTCTTATTGTAACAGTTTCATTCATACCCAACATTTTGCGAATTTCACTTCTAATAAGTTCACTGTCGAAATTATCCAACATTTTTGCTCTTCCTTGTGATTTTGTATATTTTGAACATTGACGGTCACGCGCTTGAATCCAGCGATTAAATGACCGTTTAGATAAATCCAAAATGTGTCTTTTCCTATTCTCAGGGTTTTCTAAAGAATGAAATAATCTTCCTCGTTTAGCCTCTTTGCAAAAATAGTCATATATTTTTATTGCGATGTTTTGTAAACTGCAGAATTTCATTTTAAGACTCATGATAAATGTTATTGTTCCACGTCTCCAACTATGAATGAACGGAAATGGAACACACAATGCCTCGTGTTTTCTACAAGTGTCTAATTGTGTCAGACAACTCACGTTGAAAGCGTGCAAAAATGTCAATTGTACCGTGTATGGATTTTTACTCGCTATTTTTAAATTAAAATACTGTAAACACTAAGTTTTGACTACATCAATTGGTCGTTATAAATTTATATAAATCAAATAAGCAATAATAATAACCAAATGTTTTTTTTAAATGAAATTAATTCCCTGTTGGGTTCTAATCATTATAACTTTACGTGCAAATTTTGAAAAAAATTACAAAAAGGGGTTAAAAAGATATCGATTTTAAAAGTTGGGCAAGAGATATGAAACGGACTATAGTGTGTCTTTTCCACGCTTGAGGATGGGCACCATAATAGCTTCTTTCCAGATTGCCGGCACATGACCTCTCTTCCAGCTAGCATTTATTATCCTTAGAAGCTGGCTCATGGCTTTCTGTCCCAGATTTAGGAGCATTTCGTTGGAGGTTCCATCTTTACCAGGGGAACTTTTGAGCTTCAATCCTTTGAGGGCTACATCTAATTCAGTTGGGGCAAAGATGGTCGTCTGATGCTCTTCTGGTGCTAAAGGCATGTGTTTTGCATCTTGGTTTTCCCGTCTTACAGCTTTCTGTTTGTTTATTGGAATGTTTATTCTACTAATGTTTTTGTAAGTCTATATCAGTAGATTTGCTGCCCTTTTGCCTGTGAGGATGTTCTGATTGTGTGTTAATGATATTGAAGGTCGGCAGTTTTCGTCGCTCAGAGCTTTCGCAAGTTTCCATAGTTTATGACCATTTTTGTCTAGATTAAGGCTCTCTGTTTTGTCTATCCAGCTTTGCCTTGCTGATATCCTGACCTCACGTCTGTATTTAGCAATGTTGCTCTCTGTGTTGTGTGATGTTTCAGCTAGTTCTCTGGCAGAGTCCAGTTCCTCTTCTAGTCTTTGTATTTCCTTGCTCCAGTATGGCTTGTAGTTTCTTCTTGCTCCTCTAGGAATGGATTCTTTAGCAGCTCTCAGGATTCCATTTGTTAACCGCTCTATCATATTATTGACCTTCTTTTCGTGGGTGTTGATAGGCGCAGTATATGCATCAGTGAGCCTTGCAAACTTTGCCCAATCTGCTCTCTTATAGTTCCAACGGGGAAGATATAATTGCAACTCCTGTTTGTGAGCAAGATCCACTGAAAGTCTTGACTTGTCTATGGTCACTATCTCCAAGTTGGTTCAGCACTTTTCTGGTTATTTTGATAGATATGTCTCCAGTTGCAAATGCTAGGTCGGGAGTGGAAGTTGTTTTCCATCTTCTTGAGTAGAAGGTTGGGGGGGGGGGGGGGGTGTGTGTGGTGTCCTCCCTAGAGTTTATGAGGAATAGGTTGTTGTCTATTTCCCATTCTTCCACTTTTTGACCTTGAACATTGGACTCCTTATATCTTTCAGAGTGGCTGTTAAAGTCTCCTACTACCAGACACTTTGATGGTGTTATTTCCTTTGACTCCAGCTTCAACAATTTGTCATTTGGACAGTATATATTAAATATCCTTATACAAGCAGAGTTAATGTATAGGTCTGTACCAATGATCTCTGCCTCTCCGTTTGTGACTACATCTATCAGTTTTGCTGGGATGGAATTTTTAATAAGTATAAGAATTCCACCCTTGTGACCTTCCCTGTTTTGTCTAAATGTTTGGTAGCCCCTGATCATAAATCTGTGCTGAGGATTAAGATGAGTTTCCTGGATGCAGGCAACATCTATCTCCTCCTCTGTCAGTCTGATTGTTAGAGCTTGTTTTTTTGTGGTATATGCCCTCCGCATTCCAGTGTATTATATTCAGCTGTTTCTTGAAGCCTTTCCGTTCAGCGATAGTTTCTATCATAATTAGAGTCTGTTAGATCCAGTCTGATTAATTACTTGTTAAAACGTTGCACTGTGTTCTGCGCCGGTGGCCCAGTGCATCCGATTTCAGCCAACATTTTTATTCAGATTTGCTGTCCTTAGCCTTTGATTGTCCCCAATCTTCCTGCAAGGCAGCAGATTGTCTTTTCTGTAGGGGGATTCTGCCCTTAGATGGTCGGCCCTCCCAGGCTTACGAGCACCATCTGTCCTAGCTTGATGTAGTAATTAGTTGGTGATTAGACCATCACTATCACACATCAAACAACATACTATAAGACCC